>CM057338.1:460523995-461123995 GCA_030015575.1 Agapanthus africanus
GACGCCTCTCCATGCAATCGTATGTCCCTGGAATCACACCCTGGTCAGTCCTCATCCGTGACGAGCTCATGCTGACCGCAACTCTAGCCGTAGCTCTCTCTGCTCGTGTACTCGTGGCAGCAAAATCACATACCGATATCGATGAGGATAGATCATGAATGAATATAATGCTGTGCAAGAAAATGTACATCTTAAGGCTCCTTAAGTGGAGTAGCATATCGTAAGTATGCCGCAGAACATACACACGGTACATCACTCTCCTTAAGTCACCTACTCTATCAACCAAGGTCAACCTATGCGACGAAAATTCGAGTCTAATACCTCCTCGACTAAGTCTAAGTTCCGTAAGATCAAGCCTAGATTCTGTATATAAACAAACGTCCTAGGCTCCGCATAGTCAAACCTAGACCCAAATCAAGGTTAACCTAGCGCTCTGATACCAACTTTGTCACGACCCGAAATGGCACATGACTGGCCCTTGAATCATATGAAGTCTAAAGGACCCCATCTAATTCAAGTAAGCCAAAAGCCCAGAAATCTAAAACCATTTTAAATAATAAATAAAGGAAAACTTGTTTAAAAGCAAGTGGTTTTAAGAGCATAAGCTGAATTATGCGTTTTAAAAACATCAAGTCTTTTCTGAAAATTCCGGCAGAGTTTCCTTTGTAAATACTGGCCTCGAACAGGGTACAACATGAATAATATGAATAAAAGCATCCCCAAGCGGGAGCTAGCTCTTCTTCCATTGACGGTCATAACCACGCAAGCAATATAATATACAACGCCAAGGGCGAGGATCAAAACTCAAAAGGAAACTCAAACAACAAGAAAACCATAATAATGCAAGCGCGACTCTATGGTCGAAATAAAATACAACTGGTCTTCTAAGTCTAAAAAATAAAACAAGTCTGGTTGATTGAATTTTACTAGATACAACTGAAAATAAATAAGTACAATGGTGGTCACGATGCAAGTGAACCCACCTACCAAAGTAAATCATCCGGAATGAAAGTATTGTGCCAGCAAAGCCGCAATGAAACCTGTACGGCAAAACCTGCAAGAAACTGTGGCACAACGGGGGTGAGTTGCCAACTCGTGAGTAGTAAACATCACAGAGCAGTAATCGTATGTATGACTCAATCCTAGGTCAAAACGATCAGTAGTATATATCCTCAATATGATAAAGTCTGAAGTATGAAAAGGTGGCAAGGGTAAACATCTATACATAAGTGTAATACCAAGTGCTCGTGTCAGTGCCTCAGGTAGCAACGTATCATAAATATGAGGTATTATCAATGTAATCATCATGAAATCAGTGTCAACTATATCATGAAGTCTAAGTATGTGGATATCATCCAACTATGTAATCAATGCATGTATGCATGTGGATCTCGTCCACGCGTCGATCAATGACATAACAACATCATGCATGTAAAAGTCATAAAAGCATATGCATGAAAGTATGAGGATAATAATCAACGTGTGTCCCTCGCGACACATCAAAACCATGGAACCTGAGTGTCCAGCATCGACACTCGAAAACATCATGAAATCTGTGCCCCAGCATCGGTACGTAAATCCTCATATATCGGGCTCCGTCAGTCCGGATCGGCCCGTATCATCTCTCTACTCCGGTCGGTATCCTCCGGATATCCGCCGAGCCCAAATACTATCACCAGTAGGTAGTAGTCCCTCTGCCAGGCTCACCGTCTGCAGCACAGCAATCCATTCTCACCCCGGGGTACCATACCGGGTCCACCATATACCCGCAATCGGCCTCATCCGGTTCCTCGAATCGGGTTTCACATGTCACACTCAGAACCGAGAAAACACATGGTGGATGCACTGAAATATATTAAGAGAAACCGGGTTTTTAAAACAGTATATGCTTTCTTTTGAAATAGCCACGGTTCTCAAATCCAGAAATCTCTTGAATACAGCATATCTCAATGCGTAAAATCATAAAGCATGATGTATGCTACATATAACAGATATGTAAGAATATCCGTATATCATATAACATGGAACAATACTATGCACATATCAAGGGAAAACCGCTCTTTTAAATGAATTCAGTTTTGAAATATATCCCGCGGTTCCCAAATTCCTCTAAGTCAAATGCAATATCATATAAAGGTGCATGCGACTATAGCAGACAATTCATGCAAGGTATCATATCAAAATGCAGCAATTCTACTGTGCAGTGACATGGCAATTATCGATGATGAAGTGTGTGTGCCGGCAAGTAAGTGTACGCGAAGCATACGCATCATCGATAATGGTGCTGGTGTCCTGATAGCATAGGTTTCATAATAACTGCAGAGAACACAACTAGCATGCAATGCGATGCGAATAGTAAGAATATGCGGAAAATGAATAGATAACGCAGCAAAAAGGAAATATGCATTAAAAATATGAGTTACACAGTTTTGGCGTTTTGAAATAACACGAATCGTGGTGTTTAGAAAAATAGGGGCTACGGTGTTTTTAGGAAAAGATGCGTCTTTTGAAAATATCCGTAGAATCCCTTGGCCTGTCTTTAAAATACTCACGATTCGTTATTTTTGAAATAGGTATGACTCGAGTCTAGTCTAACATCTACAAGTAAACTACAGGACTAAACGAACAGTCTAACCGAAAGGGTAAGGGAAACCACCTAAATCTGAGTCGATATATATAAATATAATAGTCGGTGATCCCGCCTCAATAGTATCACGTACGATACAATAAATAATATGATATCATCGAGTCAAGAGTGCGGATCTATCATCAATATATAGCTCGTACGGTAAATCCATCGTACGGCATCCCAATCTGGGTACGGGTCAAATATCACATTCATCTCATCATTTATCTGGTATCCTTATCATCATATCTTATAAACTGGGGTACTGATTTAAGTCTAGTACAAACTGATACCATCGACATATATGAATGCGTGTGTATGAAAACACCTCGCCTACCGATCCGCTATCATCACATGTCGTATCTCATAATACGATTCAAAATATATCACCGATCTCGTGGCATCATACCCAATCTCATCGACTCAACTCCAAATATCATCCACTATCCTCATTATCCAACTATAGGTATACGTATATATACATAGTCCCATACCTATGTGTGTGTATATATATACGTATCCCCATATACGCACAAGTAATAATAATGCATGCAAGGGGTGCGTGTGTGCGTGTGTGCAAACCTATTCTATGGTTCGCGACTAAGAAATCAACCACGACACTATCATCCAAATACACCCACATTTATCCCATGATCTTCTAAGATCCTACTTGTTAATCATCCACAATCACAACACATATGTAAATGTATAACATATCCTACGCTACACTACGAACTGCGGGGGTGCTATACGCCATCCACCCGACTTCTCCCGTAGATGTAAATCTACTCATCTGATCTTCGCTTGCCGATGCCGACGTCGCCATGCGCTTGCTTGTCATCTCGAAGTCTCCGTGGGGTACCTACACATATAACACAATCGCAATGCCTATTAAAATCAAATCGGAAAACCAAAATGGCACTGTTTCGCTCATAGGTTAAAACCTATAGCTTACGCCTGCAAAAACCACCAATAACACTCGATTTTGACGTACAAACGTCAAGTGATCGAATACAACACAAATTACAAAAATCCAGAATTCACAATATGCAAAACGAAATCCCGAATCAAAACAGCAACTCTTGAAAATTGTCCCAGATTTTACCCTAGGTCAAATTAGCCAATTTTGCATATGCCAAGGGTCTAGTTTAAAGCAAATGGAGACATGGACCAAACACGATGCCAGAAGCTCCAGGTATGGCCGCAATTTGCGGCCAGAAAGGAATTAATTGCGGCCTGAATTGGGATATAGGGGCTGGGTTTCAGTGGGGGGTCCTAGGTTGCCTGCTGGTATCTCTGTGTATGCTAAATATTTTTCAGGTGTCCCGGGTGATAGCAAATACCAATACATCCTCACAGAAACCACAAAATACGGTATCGAGGATTTCTAAGTTCGCTCATTGGGGTTCTAGTCTCTGGTTTAGGTCTCTAATCAATCACTACAGGGGTTTAAGGTCAATATTAAGCCTCAATTACACTATCTCAATTCAATTTAACCCTAACCCTCTCAAGAAAACTTCAAGGTTCACTAAACCGATATAAAACACCTCTAAACTTATATGGTTGCTAAGGAAATCTAAATACAATACCAAGAGTGCAGAAATTACCTCATTTGGCAACTCAAGAACTTTCTTGAGTTGCCCCAAGTCTCCAAAACCTTTCCTTTCTTGTTCCAAAGTGTTTGCTATGAGCTTGTGCACACTTTTTGTGAAATGGAGATGGGGTTTTGGGTTGTTTTGAGGGTGAAGTGAGGTGGAGGAGGTGGTGGAGGGAGAGGGCAACAGCTCTTGATGGAGGAGGAAGGAAAAGAGATGAAGGAAATGAAGAGGGAAGAGAATGACTCATGGTCAATTGACCCCCTCACCTCTCTCTCTCTCATGCCCAAGCCTAATATTCTAATCCCTTTTTGTTTTGTTCTCTTTTCATTTATTTTCTTCTGTCTTCTCATAATAAAAACCAAATCAAGCATGAAAAAATAAAGTAAAGCCATGATAAAATGTAACAAGTGTTAAAATGACATGATGCATGTTTTGCACAAAACAAGCTTAATGCGCGATTAGCGATATTTAACCGCGATTAGCATTAAAATAGTGTATAATAAATCATAAAATTTCATAATTTGCATAAATCACATAAAACACCCTCTTTTCAGTAATTTCCATAATTTTCCAAATTTATCGGTATTTAATTATACCGAAATGTTAAAATATTCAATATATTTATTTTTAAATTATAAAAATTCCCAAAAATAATATTTTATTTTTCTGAAATGTTACAATCTTCCCCCCTTAAAAAAATTCGGTCTCCAAATTGAAATTTAAACTCCCCCAATTTCTAAAACATTTCAGTAAAAGCCTAAGCCGTCGGGGCTCCGAAATCATAAATGCACAAAACACATTGTAGCGCAATGTATGCGCATAAACAATGAGCAGATAACTCAAAATCAAAACTCCATCAAGCATCCCGCAATCATCGGAGTCATGGTGAAGACATAAATGTCAAATCTAATACGAAAACCAATATGATATAAATCAACACTATACATGTAAACATCTGAAGGAAATGCATGGAAAATATATCCAGGTACAGTCCTCTGACTAGTCCTGCTCAGTATGAAAATAAATAGCAAATATCATAAAAACGTACTGCTCTATAAGAAATCAATCCCAAAATGTGCATATGAATGCTACGTGCGTCTGGTGCGCACGGAAATTGAAATCCATGAATGTGCCATACATGTGCACAGAAACAAAATCTAAGTGCAACGGGTGTGCATGAAACATCTGTCAAGAGCAACGGGTGTGCCTAACAGCAATTTCAGGTGCATCTGATATGCACGAAGAATCTCGATTTAGTGCATTTGGTGTGCACCAAAATCGCATCTCATAACATGCGCCCAACATGCGCGAAAATCCAAATCAGGTGCATCCATCATGCACGAATAAAATCTAAATCATGTGCATTCAACATGCACGAAATCGCGAAATCCAATACCAAGCGCCGAACATGCGCAAAATCCAATCCGGTGCACAAGGTGCACAAAACAAATATCGAGTATCACAATCGAAATCGACGGTATACAGCACATTTCAATCCAAATCCAAATCAGGTATACTGTGGTATATAATCTCACAACCATGTGCATCAACGTGCACAAAATCAGATCAAATACAAAACGTGCATGAAAACTATGCGGAAAGCACAAGTCAAATCATATGCATGCCCTAGGCATGAGATCACAATCAATATCTCAAATGACATCAAAACGAAGTCAGGTGCAACCGTGGTGCACAAAATACATATCAATGCACTGCAAGCATATATGAACTATACCGAGGGCAACAACCAAATCGTGTGCGTAACATATGCACAAAAACAAATATCATGGAACTCGGTCATCAAAACTAAATCATGCGAATAGATAGCCCAAAATACCGAAATCCAAGGTGACGGATACGTGATAATCGAATCACCAAATCAAAAATCATAAATACCGTCGTCGATATTTCCTCCTTCAAAGTCGAGAAGGTGTCGGTGCATCCAAAGCTAGCAGAGCAAGATATTTATTTACCCCCTGTTCATGGTCTGGTGCCTGGTGCCTTTAGGCTCATGTCTCTCACTGCGAATTGCTAGATATATAGCTCCTCGGCTCAACGGCCTAATATGGAATGACGACGGAAACATTCCCGCTATGGCACATCCTCTAAAGATCTCTGGCAAACTATCTCTAGCAGAGCAACATATAACTAACAATCTCCCACTTGCACTAAGGCCAGCTGTTGTTGTAAGTGCACGGCGGCGCCCCGGCCTCCATCCCGAGGCCAAATGCGGAAGCGGTGATAAACTTTAATTTTGCAAACTAGCAAACCGGCACCACCGCGCACTAAATACCCGGATCGAACCATTAACTAGTCCTAGCTAACTACAAGATGGGGAAGAGAGATATACCGACTGATCCAAGTCCTCCGGTCTTCTCGTCGTCGTCCCGATCTCCCGCGGAATGTCCTGGCTCTACCTCGTCGCCGGAAGTGCACCACATCGCCTACATCTTTTACGGGCTCCCACCTCAATGCCGAGGCAACTCGGGCACGAAGCTGGCTAGTCGACGTGCCCAAGGTTTGCTGTAGAATGTGTAGTGAGCAAGTCTCATTTGGGGTAGTAGGAGGTGCCATTTTGGTGCAGGGATGATACAAGAACTATGTAGAGGGACTTGGGGATTTTAGGAGCATGAAAAGAACAACAATTCCCAATCCAAAAATTTGGACAGCCCCTCTAGGGAAGTGGCCGGCCATGGCATAGTAGGAGAGGAGAGAATGAGAGTGGGAGTCAATGTATCAAAAGATAATCAATCTCATAATGCAAGAGAGAGAGAGGGAAAAAGACTATCATGCAAAAGCAATGATCACAAAATCAAACCCATACTCCAAAACAACCATCATCACAAGCATGATGACTCCAAAATGGTCAAGCCATCATGAACAAAGAAAGTCAAGTGATGGTGCACCATCATGATCCAACAAAATGCAAAGACTCCCTCCATAAATACTTATTTGCACAAATGCAAATAAGCCCTCCTCCACCAAACTTCGGCCAATGAACGATACAAATGAAAATGGCCGAAACGGAAAGCAAACTGGCAACTCCAGAAAACTGGTCCCGTAATAAATTACAGGAAAACCCCGATACTGTGCATACACACCCGTATTTGTATTCCGACCGAAATACAAATGCAATGAGACAAAGTCTACACTGTACTATACTAGGATTCGGCTTAAACCAAAGCCGGCTAGTAATATCTGTCCGATCCTGATCCGTGCAATACCGCACGTATCTGATTGAACTCTGCCATATATCCATACGGCCTCTAGTACGAACTGTCCGATCCTGATCCGTGCAATACCGCACGTATCTGATCGGACCTTGCCATATCTCCATACGGCCTCTACAGCTTTTCGCCCGAAAGCTTGAGTAACTGAATGTAGGGGACTCTAAAGACTCATCAACACCATGGTTGTGGATTTAACCACTAGCACGTCAGAGGTATAAGCCAATACGTAACGGGCTACCAGGTATTGAAAAAAAGGGACGTCTGTGAGCGAACTCAGCCTGACACCCTACTGAGCCTATCAGTGACAATATCCGTACAGTCCGGTCCGTTCGTCTATGAGCATCGCATGGCGGGCCTAGGGGGTTGGTAAAAGTCAGACCCCCAAAAGCGGTACAAGTCGTGTCGGAGTGTAGCCCAGAACACCCTGAGATACTACTGGAATACCTACCAGTAAATCTCCTGCCTCGGCCGAGGGCTTTGTGTAATGGCTCTCCTAGACACAGCGCGACCTCACCCCCAATACCGGGAGAGACGAACCCCTGAAGATGCGCTCACTGCCTCCATGTGGCTCGGGACTATACCCAACTAAAACCTGTTTGCACGACTCCTTTGAGCCGTGGTAGGATAGTAATCAAAGTACAGTGGGAACTCACACGAGACAAATGACGATCCTCAGGTCGATGAACTAACCTGTACACATGTCACCTGGAAACTGCTATCTGACGTCTGGTATAGGACCAACTAGCATGTTCCCGGCGAGTCCTGTCCGGTGTACTCATATCCCAATGAGCACCTGTATACATCTTAGGTGATCCAACTGACACCAATGGCTTGTGAGACCGGCCACCGCCCCTCGTCGGGGTCTCGACTGTATACACTAGTCTACTCTGGAGTATCGATGCCCTGTCTCGAAACTCTCACGACTAGGGACCATTTAAGGATATGCTTATAGACCCCAGCTCCCACTTATATGATCGCCCTCATACTGCTGGTGGTCAAGCAAGAATCCTAGGGGCTCTATCAACGTGTAATAGCGACCTGTCAGGTCACCTAAGCAGTACACGATGATAAAGATAAACCAGATAGCATACTATCATCTCGAGTAAGACTGTCCTACTGGGACAGGTCCTCCCTCAATCATTGTAATCACGTGCCTGTGATCCAATAATTGACTCTGAGGGCACAATCTCCAACAATCTCCCACTTGCACTCAAGGCTAATTATTGCGATGTCGCATACTCACAGCCTGTGTGATACCGAACACCCAACTCCTCTACTTGTCAGTCTTACAAAGCTCGTTTGCGAAACTGTCGCGTTCGAGGAATAGCCTCAGTGAGTGGATCTGCTTTGATGTTTCTTTCTACGTCTCTCTATATCTCATGTTCGCGGAGAAAGCCATCTCCCGAAATGAGCAATGCCTGTCTTAGAATGTGTCTGGATGTCTGATGGGACCTAGCTCATAAATGAACTCCAAATCCAAACTTCTTAGACTGTATCGTCAACCGAACTTAATCAGTATCCTGCGCCATGCCACCCTCAGTATTGCTTTAGACCATGTGTCCAAAGTACTGCCCCTCGTCAGAAGGAAAACTATAACTCTGACAACCTCCTTGTCGTCCAGGTCACCTTGGAAGCCTGGAATGATAACTGTCTCCCGAATGAGGCTGTCGTTATCATATCCCTAGAACATCCACTTATGCTCTAAAGCTGCTTCCGATTGTTTCTCCAGGATTGGATCAATGTCAACTTATTGCATGTAGTGCAAGAATAACATCTGGTGTGGTACTTGACATCTCATGATTGACTCAATTGCCTAAGCAAGTGATCTGCCAATCATGCACATCCCTCTCCCCTTTAGTCTGTAAGACACCTTTAGAGAGGGTGACTCCATCACCTGCAGGTACACTACCGTGCCAGGAGTCGTCCATTCTAAATACTCTTAGAATGCTGTCTAAGTACGCTTAATTGGGAAACCACCCAAATCTAGATCTAAAACCATAGATCTAGTAACCAGTATGTCTGATATAATATCCAAGTCCCATGTGGAGAAACCACTGTGTGACGACCAAAGTATAACCGATTGTAGTATAGGAGTTTCTTTTCCTATTCTGTGTATGTCATCCAAATGCCATGACATCACACCCTACTACCTTCTCAACAGATCCATCCCTATTCTGATGAAGTCAAACCTATGACTGTCACGTCAGAAATAGATGATCTATCTCCGCTACATCTGCTTTAGTCTATAAATAGACATAAGCTACCTGTCCACCAATGCTTCTGCTGCTCCCACTGACTACGACAACCCTCTGGCAGAGTCATATACACGTACATTTCTAAAGCTAGTTTAGAACGACGCTATACTCATCCTCCCGCCGGGTCTCACAGTCTGGAACAACAGCAATGGCAAGTCTGGGTAAACAAGAACCTCCCTGCCACCCTCCTTGAGCATACCGAAGTACCTCTCGGGTGCCTGAGGTTACCCACCAAATCTGCGGAGTGGCCAATGGAATGTCAAACCAGATTGAATCTTTAGATTCCTATCAAATCTTCAGTAATCGTTTGTGGTTCTGGAATCACTTCCAGTTCTACCATACTCCCACTACTGTTTTCTGAAAAAAATACATATTTTATTAAAACTGTGGCGAGTCTAGAACAATATCGCTATTGTTCATCCAGATGGTAGAAAGTCAACCCTCGTCATAGCCTGGGTCAACCTACAAACAGCCATTACAGAAACGTGCCTTGAGTTGTCCAGTGTCTGGTTTTAATCATAAACCGGACAACTCCCCGTACCTTAACATCGTTAAGATATGAACTGTTCTATATCCAATATAGAACCAGAGGCACTGATTTAATTGAACCAGATTCAAATCATGCAGCTGTCCCCAGTGCATGTCAAGTAAATGGAGAGAGGCCGATCAGCGTTACTCAACTTAGGAATGCTTCCAATTATGAGTAACCTGAAAGAGAAGCAAGCTCTCTTAACCATTACTATCAACTGAATACCATACACAAGTATCTACATCTTCGATCACTTTGAAGAATCCCGATACTTGCGATACCTGGTTCTCTACTTTATTCAAATACCTATAACTTCTCAAAATTCGGACCCTGTGTTTCCACGAAACACTTGTCTAAAAACTAAAGAAGTCATAAGTAAACCGAATATAGTACGAGGACCAACCCCTCTGTCCTAATGGACCCTGGACAACATACAATACTCTGTATAAGTCCCTTGAGTCTGATAACTCATTCACTGTGTGTCGTAGGTTGAAAGCTGTACTTATGGTTAAGAAGAATTACACCGCTGTTTAATGCTCCTTACCTAACCATCCACTGATATAGGTAAATGTCATCGACATAATATCAAAAAGGTATATCTCACTCTATAAAAATAGACGTACAGATATATCAATTTGAAATTGGTGCATAACAACGGATATTCAAATATTTGCCGTCCGGCAAATAACCCAGGTGACTTCCTCAAATATCACTGATTACAACGAATCCCGATATAATGAGGATGATCACCCAATTCCCAATAACCTACTCCCACTCATCATCTGTAAAACCATACAGATGTGAGAATCATACCTGGTAAATACATACCGTGGAGCAAGTATCTAATCGGGAAATCAGCTTTCCTTTAACAGTACACAGTGAAGCTGAAACATTGAAATGTTTCGGTGGGATATCCCGGTATTCCTAGTAATGCCTCTTCCATTATCCAGATTCACAATTGTAACCGTGTAATTCTTTGCCACCTCTCCAAATCCCTTTATATGTCTTTAGTCATTACCTTCTGCACACCCCTTAGGCCAAATGGTTTTCTTCCTTCCCTACCGTTCGGCACCAGCCTATGGTTTGGAAGAAGACTATCCAATAAGCATAATGGGTGTACTGTCCTAATCCTAGGAGTACTCGCAATGCGAGAGAAGGTGAGGGTAAAAGACACCTGAATAAATCTTATTCCTATTTCTCCTGAACCAGAATCCATCCCCGAACTGGAACAAGTTCCTTTCGAGTTCGTATATAACCATACGATGGAGTATCTAAATAAACCGTGGATCTTCGTAGTGATACGGTGTGTCCTGGAGAAATACAAAGGTGATTTTGGGAGTGGTAATGAAATACTTGGTTTGGTCGTGAATAGCAGTCGCAATTTACTTTGCCTTCTTACTAATCCCTTGTTATGTCTTTACTTAATACCTTCTGTACACCATCGTTAGGCTAATTGGTTTTCTTCATTCCCTACCGGTCGGCACCTGCCTATGGTTTGGAAGAAGACTATCCAATTTGCGTAATAGGTGTACTATCTCCTAAACCAAGAAGTACTCGCAACCTGAGAGAAGGTAAAATGAAAAAACAACTGAATAGTTCTATCCGTTTTCTCCAGAACCTGAAACCATCCTCGAATAAATTCTTTCGAGTTCGTATCTAACCATACGATGGTTTTGTCCAATGGAAGTAGACGTTCGTAGTAATACGGGGTGTCATGGAGAAAAGGGTAAAAGTAGGAGTGTCAATGAGGTTTGCAACTCTGACAATCCAAAAGCCAGTGTTAAGAAGGTTCGGTTAATTTTGGTCACTGAGTCATACTCTAGGGTCGGGTCAATGGTCGCTGCCAAAGAGAGAGAGAAAAGAAACACTCAGCGTGCACTCTAACCTAGATCAGAATGGTTACCAATTTATCTAATCTGGAAACCTCCCACTGTACCTCAAATTCTCCTCCAAACCTGAAAGAAGAATTAGTCGGGGTCACCCGAGGAGTAAACTAACTCATCAGTGGGAATCGGGATCCAACTATCATCGCATGATAACGTGACGGAATCCGCTCACGGTATCACACTCCAGAAGGTATGCGCATATCTGGTAAGTTTCAGTTCTTTTGAAACTCCCGATGTGATTTTTACCCCATGCTCTTATGACCTTGACTTTGGCCAACAAATCATAAGTCACATGTCAAGTTCTACCCGTCATTCTCCAGGTTAATTTGAGCCCACCCGCACAAGCCCTTGACTTTGGCCAACAAGGCTGTACGACTGCCCCAAACCAACGCATCTATCTATGCTGCATATGAATACCCCAATAGCTACCAAACACCGTGCCTTGACTTTGGCCAACAAACACAGCTTGAATACTATTGACCACCCATATGAAACGACGGAGGGCTACGAATGGTTTCTGGCGAAAACCTTTAACGTAAAGAACTTGATATCGTTGAAGGAACTGATAGCTTTTAAAAATATAGTGACGAAAACCGTTGCTAAAGAGGTCACTCCCGGTGAAGGGATCTCGGCTCTTTCCCCGTAGAATGAGATGCAGGATATTCTAACTGAATACCACGGTGCAAAGCAAAAGTAATCGGCTATAGTGAAGTTATTGCCCTGACGCAAACTTTTGTCCAAGGGGTCACTCCCGGTGAAGGGATCTCGGCCCTTGCCTCGTCGACTGAGGAGCAGGATATTCCAACTGAATACCACGGTGCAAAACAAAAGTGAACGTCCTTGCAATAACAGCTTTTTGAAAAGTGTTCCAACAATATCAGATTAGGTTTGTTTTTAACTTGCATTGATCCGAATCAACGCAGTCCCATCAATTGATCACACCACAAAGAGCGAAAATATACTGACGTACGTATATGCCATCCGCATTCTCCACTGGGTCCCGTCATTACCCGTTAGGTTAGCTAACTAACGACAGAGCAGGGACTGGACTAGCGCGGATGCAAAACATATACAACATCTACTAATATATATACCAATATATTATATTCGCTCAAGGCGTGATAAAAATGCAACATCATAGAAATGTACAGCATCACAGAACAATACAGATATCTGGGATCCCCGGGTTTCACAGAGCCACTACTGAAACCCGACATTCCCCAGGTCGTGTGGATAGCCTGTACAATGAAATCCTAGACCCCTACGGGCACGGCAAGTTACCCAAAACCTGAAGCGAGGCAGCCCCCTTCAGCTCCGTGAATGGACCACCCAGCACTTCACGGAATCCGGTAACTTGGGCACCCCTCCTGGGTCAACCCGTACCCCCTACGAGTGCGGCGAATAGCCCGCCAATCCTAGAGTGAAGCCCCCTCCGTCTCAATGCCATGAGATGCGGGTTTGTTGCCCTCCAGAATCCGGCCATTCGTGCACCCCTCCACGGGGCAATCCTAGTACAGAAAGTAAAATATACATACAACGGGTACATCGACCGCAACCTGGCCGTGCCCCAAAATAATAATACAAACAGGCAGTGACGACAGTCCACATGTCGGACGCTCGCCCCGCAATATCAAATGTACATAATACAACAGAACTGTACTAGCATTGCATCCAGGCTATCCCCACGACCGATCCGCAACATCACAGCAAAATCACAAAACATCAACGTGAAAGTCACGTTCGCAAATCCGTCTAACCGGGCTATAGCAGTTAGACAGGATTTACCGATCAAGTGACATTCACGGTCGCAGATATAATGTAAATACTGTGAAATAAATGTGTTTAAAATATCCGATCGATCAAATTTTAACAAGTGAGCCCCCAAGTACTACTGTAGCACATCAAGAAATTCTGGGCCCAACATTAATATTCCAAAACCCCTATTTTCATCCCAGAAGCCCACTGAAAAAGTTTGACCAATTGAACATTCCATACTGTGGCGGAACCGCGGCCCAAAGTGGGGTTTGGCCGCGGTTCCGCGCTCCCCTTGAATGATCAATTTGTCGAATTTCTCCAGTAGTCTTAGAACTTCCAGTACATTAGTTTTATGCAACCTGAAAAATTTTTGGACTCCAAAAAATTTCAACAGAAAACTGATGCAAACAAAACGCGGATTTTGGAATTTTGGTCGATCGGAAATGTAAACACATTAAACAAAGCTAGACTAAGTTAATGGCGAGGCTCTGATACCACTGTAAGTGCACGGCGGCGCCCCGGCCTCCATCCCGAGGCCAAATGCGGAAGCGGTGATAAACTTTAATTTTGCAAACTAGCAAACCGGCACCACCGCGCACTAAATACCCGGATCGAACCATTAACTAGTCCTAGCTAACTACAAGATGGGGAAGAGAGATATACCGACTGATCCAAGTCCTCCGATCTTCTCGTCGTCGTCCCGATCTCCCGCGGAATGTCCTGGCTCCACCTCGTCGCCGGAAGTGCACCACATCGCCTACATCTTTTACGGGCTCCCACCTCAATGCCGAGGCAACTCGGGCACGAAGCTGGCTAGTCGACGTGCCCAAGGTTTGCTGTAGAATGTGTAGTGAGCAAGTCTCATTTGGGGTTGTAGGAGGTGCCATTTTGGTGGAGGGATGATACAAGAACTATGTAGAGGGACTTGGGGATTTTAGGAGCATGAAAAGAACAACAATTCCCAATCCAAAAATTTGGACAGCCCCTCTAGGGAAGTGGCCGGCCATGGCATGGTAGGAGAGGAGAGAATGAGAGTGGGAGTCAATGTATCAAAAGATAATCAATCTCATAATGCAAGAGAGAGAGAGAGGGAAAAAGACTATCATGCAAAAGCAATGATCACAAAATCAAACCCATACTCCAAAACAACCATCATCACAAGCATGATGACTCCAAAATGGTCAAGCCATCATGAACAAAGAAAGTCAAGTGATGGTGCACCATCATGATCCAACAAAATGCAAAGACCCCCTCCACAAATACTTATTTGCATAAATGCAAATAAGTCCTCCTCCACCAAACTTCGGCCAATGAACGATACAAATGAAAATGGCCGAAACGGAAAGCAAACTGGCAACTCCAGAAAACTGGTCCCGTAATAAATTACAGGAAAACCCCGATACTGTGCATACACACCCGTATTTGTATTCCGACCGAAATACAAATGCAATGAGACAAAGTCTACACTGTACTATACTAGGATTCGGCTTAAACCAAAGCCGGCTAGTAATATCTGTCCGATCCTGATCCGTGCAATACCGCACGTATCTGATTGAACTCTGCCATATATCCATACGACCTCTAGTACGAACTGTCCGATCCTGATCCGTGCAATACCGCACGTATCTGATCGGACCTTGCCATATCTCCATACGGCCTTTACAGCTTTTCGCCCGAAAGCTTGAGTAACTGAATGTGGGGGACTCTAAAGACTCATCAACACCATGGTTGTGGATTTAACCACTAGCACGTCAGAGGTATAAGCCAATACGTAACGGGCTACCAGGTATTGACAAAAAGGGACGTCTGTGAGCGAACTCAGCCTGACACCCTACTGAGCCTGTCAGTGACAATATCCGTACAGTCCGGTCCGTTCGTCTATGAGCATCGCATGGCGGGCCTAGGGGGTTGGTAAAAGTCAGACCCCCAAAAGCGGTACAAGTCGTGTCGGAGTGTAGCCCAGAACACCCTGAGATACTACTGGAATACCTACCAGTAAATCTCCTGCCTCGGCCGAGGGCTTTGTGTAATGGCTCTCCTAGACACAGCGCGACCTCATCCCCAATACCGGAAGAGACGAACCCCTGAAGATGCGCTCACTGCCTCCATGTGGCTCGAGACTATACCCAACTAAAACCTGTTTGCACGACTCCTTTGAGCCGTGGTAGGGTAGTAATCAAAGTACAGTGGGAACTCACACGAGACAAATGACGATCCTCAGGTCGATGAACTAACCTATACACATGTCACCTGGGAACTGCTATCTGACGTCTGGTATAGGACCAACTAGCATGTTCCCGGCGAGTCCTGTCCGGTGTATTCATATCCCAATGAGCACCTGTATACATCTTAGGTGATCCAACTGACACCAATGGCTTGTGAGACCGGCCACCGCCCCTCGTCGGGGTCTCGACTGTATACACTAGTCTACTCTGGAGTATCGATGCCCTGTCTCGAAACTCTCACGACTAGGGACCATTTAAGGATATGCTTATAGACCCCAGCTCCCACTTATATGATCGCCCTCATACTGCTGGTGGTCAAGCAAGAATCCTAGGGGCTCTATCAACGTGTAATAGCGACCTGTCAGGTCACCTAAGCAGTACACGATGATAAAGATAAACCAGATAGCATACTATCATCTCGAGTAAGACTGTCCTACTGGGACAGGTCCTCCCTCAATCATTGTAATCACGTGCCTGTGATCCAATAATTGACTCTGAGGGCACAATCTCCAACAGTTGTAGTATCTCATACCCAACATCCCGAAGAGTCTCCCAAATTGTATCTGGGGTATGGCCTTAGTGAATGGATCCGCCGTGTTATTCTTCGTGTCAATTCTCCTGACCTCGATCTCCCGGCGATCAACTATCTCCCGGATTAGGTGATACCGTCTCAGAATATGCCTGGATCGCTGATGGGACCTGGGTTCCTTGGCCAAAGCCACTGCTCCATTGTTATCACAATACAAAGGTATTGGATGCTCGATGGATGGAACCACTCCAAGTTCAGTTATGAACTTCTTCATGCAGACAACCTCTTTGGCAGCATCGTTGGTAGCGATGTATTCAGCCTCCATCGTCGAGTCTGCCACGGTTTCTTGCTTGGAAACTCTTCCAACAAACCGCCCCTCCAGGGTGAAGACAAAACCCGAGACCGACTTAGAGTCGTCCTTATCACTCTGGAAGCTCGAATCGGTAAAGGACTCCATTTGGAGTTCACCGTTACCATACACCAAGAACATTTCTTTAGTCCTTCTCAAGTACATAAGAATGCTCTTCACAGCTGTCCAGTGATTCTCCCCATGTTCTGATTGATACCTACTCACTACACTTAGTAAGTATGCTACATCGGGTCTGATACATAATATCGCGTACATGATAGAGCCTATTTCGGAAGCATAGGATATCCCTTGCATGCGAGCTCTCTCCAAATCAGTCTTGGGAGACATCTCTTTGGAGAGAGTGATTCCTGAGATCATGGGTAAATTCCCACGCTTGGAATCCTCCATACTAAACCTCTTTAGTATGGTGTCAATATACCTGGATTGGGACAATCCCAGTATCCATTTAGATCTTAGTCCCGAAGATGTAGGAGGCATCACCTAGATCCTTCATGGAGAATCTTTGTGATAAGAAGAGCTTGACCGAGTGCAGCATAGGAACATCATTTCCTATAAAGAGTATGTCATCCACGTACAATACGAGGAAGACGACCTTACTCTCTGCCACCTTCTTGTATATACAAGGTTCATCTATGTTTTTGATGAAGTCAAACTCTTTGACTACCACATCAAAACAGATGTTCCAACTCCGCGATGCCTGTTTCAACCCGTAGATTGATTTAAGCAGCTTGCACACCTTTCCGCTGCTCCCACTGTCCACGAAGCCCTCTGGCTGAGTCATATACATGCTCTCTTCTAAATCACCATTTAGAAAGGCGGTCTTAACATCCATCTGCCAGATTTCATAGTCATGGTATGCAGCGATGGCAAGTAGGATCCGGATGGACTTAAGCATAGCCACCGGAGAAAAGGTTTCATCATAATCCACACCTGGTCGTTGATGAAAACCTTTTGCAACAAGTCTAGCTTTGAAAGTCTCAACTTTTCCATCTACACCAAGTTTCTTCTTAAAGATCCATTTGCTCCCAATGAGTTTTACCCCTTCGGGAGAAACTTCCAAAGTCTATACTTTGTTGGTGTACATGGATTCCATCTCATATCACATTGCATCCAGCCATTTCACAGAGTCCCCACTCGTGATGGCCCGCTCGAAGCTAGTTGGGTCATTATCTTCCATGATGCAATCCTTGCTCCCACCATCAATGAGAAAACCGTAGTATCTCTCAGATGGATGAGAAACCCTACTAGATCGGCGGAGAGGCTGAGGTTCGTCGGGGACCATTGAATCCTCCGGTTCTCCCAAATCATCTGTTGTAGTTTGTGCGGTTGGAACTTCTTCCAGCTCTACCTCTTCGCCACTAATTTCTTTTACAAGAAATTCCTTTTCTAAAAAGGTGGCATATTGAGAAACAAACACCTTTTGTTCCTCACTGTGGTAGAAGATATATCCATAGGAGTCCTTTGGATATCCCACAAACTTACACAAAGCAGATCTTGCCTTGAGCTTTTCCGGATTTTGCTTTTTAACATAGGCCGGACAACCCCATATCTTAACTCGTTTAAGTGATGGTCTCTTCCCATTCCGTATCTCATATGGACTGGTAGGCACTGATTTGGTTGGAACTCTATTCAATAGGTATGCTGATGTCTCAAGCGCATAACCCTAAAAGGAAATAGGTAACTCAGCGGTGTTCATCATAGAGCGCACCATATCCAATAGGGTGCGATTTCTCCGCTCCGATACACCGTTGTGCTGTGGTGCATACGGAGGAGTAAGCTGAGAGAGAATCCCATTCTCTTTTAGATAGTCACGGAATTCCATGCTCAAGTATTCTCCTCCCCGATCAGATCGTAGGATTTTAATACTTTTACCCGTCTGGTTCTCGACTTCATGCTTATATTCTTTGAATTTCTCAAAAGCTTCAGACTTGTGTTTCAACAGGAACACATGTCCGTATCTTGAGAGATCGTCAGTGAATATAATGAAGTACGAGGAACCATTCCTAGCATGTGTAGGCATGGACCACATACATCACTATGTATCAGTCCTGAGAGTTTCGTAACTCTTTCTCCGTGTCCAGTAAACAGAGTTTTGGTCATTTTGCCTTTGAGACATGACTGGAAAGTTTCATAAGATGATAATTCGAACGGATTCAAATATCCATCCTTATGTAACTTAGCCAGTCGTGTCGCATTGATATGACCTAGTCTACAATGCCACAAGAAGGATTCGTTCATTCCCGAACTCTTCCTTTTGTGTGTGTTTTGTATGTTAAGAACTGTGGTTTGATTTAGAACTTATATACCATTACTTAGCGAGCTTGATCCAATCAACTTTTGATTCAGAAAAATGTTCATAACATTATCCTGCAATACAAAATTATATCCTTCTTTACTTAATAAAGAAACTGATATAATATTGCATATTAGGTTCGGTATGTAATAGCATTCGTTCAGAATCAATGTATTACCATTTGGCAATACAAGGTGATATTCGCCAACTGGTTTGGCTGCAACATTTGCACTATTCCCTACTCTTACAGAATGATCACCTATTCTCAGTTCTCTACCTTTCCTTAGCCCAAGTAACATATTATATATGTGGGATCCCGATCCGGTATCTAATACTCAGGACGTAGAGTGTACTGAGAAACAGTTCTCGGTAACTAACACACCCGAAGAAGATGCATCAACATGCTCATTCTTCGTTTGGGTGGCATGGGAATCCTGGAATTCCCCTATTTCCTGCTCGGACTTATAACAATTATAAGATAGAGCGGAACCAACGTTCCCCAGCTCAGTATAATAAGCAGGTTCGGTCAATACATCCATATTATTATCTTGATTAAGGCCTGATATGGTCTCTACCTAGAGAAAGAGAGAAGAAAACACTTAACGTATGCTCTTGCAAGATTTAGATTGGTTATTATTTTATCTAATCAGGATGGCTCCCACTGTTTTTATCAAATTTTCCTTCAAACCCGAAAAGGTAAGATTAGCCGGGATTAATTACGCCCTACAAGTTCGCCAATCTTTTGGCCAGGCCAGTATTGGTACTTTGAGGGAGGTTTCCCGTGCTTTCACATGGACCTAATTAAAATAAACCTCGTTTTCCCAGGGACGTAACCCCGTTAACACCTTTCTAAACACCTACTTGATTGGCTAATTGTGATGTGTAAAACTCTCCCAGGAGTAACTCTTACCCACAGTGGGTATCGGGATCCAACTATCTCATAGAAGATATGCAATCTCAATGCAAATTTCAACTCTTGAAATTCCCGATGTGGTTTTTACCCCTAGTGACTTATGACTTTAACTATGGTCAACAAATCATAAGCACCAGTCAAGTTCTACCCGTCATTTCGTTATTAATTAGACCCACCCACATGACCCTTAACAATGGTCAACAAAGTCACATGACTGTCCTAATTAATCGCATCATATGCTGTGTAGGAAGACATCACTTAGCTACCGCACACTATGCCTTAACTATGGTTAACAAACGTGGCATGAATACTAAGTACTCTACTTCCTAAAATGACGGAATGTCCGCGGATGGTTTTTATGAAAACCTTTAACGCTTTGAACTTGATATCGTTGCAGAATCGAGTGATTTTGAAAAGGAGTGTTTTTTAGGCTTTTGCTAGTTTTGCTAAAGAGGTCACTCCCGGTGAGGGGATCTCGGCTCTTTCCTCATCGAATGAGGTGCTGGATATTCTACAAGGAATACCTTCTATGCAAAGCAAATACTAGAGAAGCAATCAAAAGACAAAACCGAGTGGGTTGTAGCATCTGCTAGCTTTTTGCTAAAGAGGCCACTCCCGGTGAAGGGATCTTGGCTCTTTCATTATCGAATAAGGTGCTAGATATTCTATAAGGAATACCGCTATGCAAAGCAAAAACTAGAGCTACCATTTTTGAAAATTTGATTCCACAATATCTTTAGGTTTCTTTCCTTTTCATTAATCTCATTAATGAAGTCCCATCATTTATGCTTCTTAAGCATCACAGAAGAAACGAAAATACAACGTACGCTTATACCATCCGCATTCGCCACAGTGTCCTGTTATGCACCGTTAGGTTACTTAACTAACGGCATAGTGGGGCGGGACTAGCGCGGGTGCAAAACATAAGCAACGTTTATTATATATCATATATATAATAATAAAGCATTTGTCTCACGCATATAAAGTGATCACATCACAGAATATCAGCAACAGAAGTCAACATATGAAATATTGGATATACTAGGAGGTCCGTGTTTTATATTAAGCCAGTAAAAAATACGGATTCCACGGTCGTGATGAATAGCCAAACCCACATCCCTAGACCCCTATGAGAGAGGCAGGCAACCCCACTAATTCTAGAGTTAGGAGATCCGGACTCCTCGAGATGGTCTCCCACTGGACTCTAGAACCCAGTTACTTATGCTCCCCACCTTGAGTCTATCCTAATGAGGAAAAGTAAATAATATACATAAATTGTGACATCATCCTCAACCCAGAAGTGCCCCAATAAAAAGAATATTACATACAATTTTTACATGAATGAAAATGAAAAACTCTCATCTCACGCAAAACCCCCCGGGCTATTCATACACGATGATCCAATATAACATATCCCAACAACACATAACATCACATGTCATCAACGTAAGTAAATATGCGTATCCCAATTGTCGTTGACATTTAGCAACGAAACCGGCGATACACCACATATTACACTTATGGTCGCAGAAAAGAAAATGAAAACTACAACAATTGGAATCCGCAATCTCCTTAGACATCATAAACCCGAAATATCACATGCTTCGGATTTCATGCCTAACCAAATGAATTCCAAATATTTTATCACATTTATAGATATCTAGACGATGTTAAACATTCCGATCGAATCAACAAACACCCAAAATTTCCCAAAGAGCTCAACACTTGAGCTCAATTTAAAAATACTCAGAACATGCCACAGTGCCTATGGTCCAACCGAAGAAGGGCCGACCCATGCCTCACTCATGGTGCCGTGGAACTGGTGCAAACCATAGGGTTTGTCCGCGGTTCCGTGGTAAAAAATTCGAGTTTGGGTATCGTTCTTTTAGAGGGTCCATAGAATTACTTGCATGATTTTTGAATAATTTTTAACTTGAAAAAATCTAACTTTTGGAAAATTTCCAGCGAGGGGGAAAATAGGTTATTGATATTCATTCGAACATTTTAACGTCGTCTAAATTACCCGAAACGATGTTAGAATTACGACTACGAAACACTCTGAATTGCCTTTACAGAAAGATAACATCACATGCAATCTTAATAAAAACAAACAATACCTGAAACACCAAACCCCAGAGACCAGAGCACCAGAAAAAAACGAAGTAAAAACCCTACAATAAAACCGGCCAGGCCGGGATTTTGGCTTATGTCGCCGGGTCAAATCTGGCGAAAAGGGTTCGTATTTGTCTCGTGTTCATGTTACATCTCATGTAACATTCTGCACTTGCTTAAAAAAAAATTGAAGACTTTAAAAATTCGACAGAAACTAGGTTTTTTGTTTCGATGTTTCGGAGTTGTTTCGGTTTCGTAATTCTATAAATATCGTCTAATTCTCTAACTTGGCTCTGATACCACTGTAGGGTTACCTAGCACGGCTACTGGGTTTCGGGAGGCATCGTCCATGCCGTTTTCAAAAATTTGCCGCACTAAAGAACCCTAACCTAGAATCTTAACTAGAGAATTAGACGTAATCTAGCATGTAAACAACTTTACATCTATGTGAATAAGGAATACAACCTTTGTAGACCGGTCCTTCACTTCAAAAGCTCCGTGTAGTAGTCCCTTCGCTCCAAGTAGTGATCTCCCAGACTCTAGTAAGGCTCCACAAGGTGAAATGAACAATCTTGCTTGAATTCTTCGAGGTCGAAGATGATCTACGTCGAGGAGACACTAACTCAAGCTATCTCTTCACTAATTAGGAATTAGTGAAGCAAACAATCTAAACTAAATGGCTAATCTAGTGTAGGTTGATGAAGTAGGAATTTTGCTCACTTTAGAAATCTTTTTCTCACTAATTTTCTTCACCTCCTAAAAACCTAGAGAGCTCTCTCTTGATGAAGAAGAAGATGAAGCCAATAATGTTGTAGCAACCATGGGTGAGAAATATCTCATATAACTCTTGTAGAGACTTAACCATGGCTTAAGGTAATGGTTGGGTTAATAAATATCTAATGTAAAACAAAACTAGTGGACTAAGTCAATGGTTCTACAAGCTTCCACTAAGCTTAAACCATGTGACTAATTTCCAACTAATTTTTGATTTACTTTAAATAAATAAACCCCATATTATCATAAGCATGGTGTGAGTCTCATACACCCATGTAGCATGTATTATCAAGCATGACACAAAAAGAAACACAATTAATATATATCACATATATATATTAAATGCATAAGTGAGATAAAGAAATGCTTAAGTGAGCTAATATTAGTTAATGTAAATTAATATATCAAATATACAATTATACATTAAATTATTAAATCAACACTTGATTTAATAATCTGGCTATATCACATACAACCGACTAATATTATTTGTATCAAGCTATCGAATCAACACTTGATTCGATAACCCGGCTATATCACATATAACCGACCGATATCACATATCGCGAGAATAGAATATGGTATCACATACACGTATTAATATCGGTCCCGTACATATCACATATGTGCTCCTACTTCGTTTCTCCTACGCCAGGAAACCTCTGTGTAGGACTCTAAAGACTCGTCAATATGCCGGCAGTAGGTGATGATCATATTAGTCACCCATAAGCCGTCAGCGGTACTAGCTTGACATAACGGCTACCCGGGTATTGAGCGATCAGAAGATCAACAAGCAAGCTTGTCTAAACTCCCGTAAAGCCTGTTAGTAACACTACCGTACAGCCCGGTCTCTTCGTCTGATATGTCGCATATCTAGTCTAGGGGTGGTAAACGTCAGACCCCGGTAACTTGATAAGTCTTGCCGATATGAGGCTCATAACGGGTCGAGAAACTACTGATAATACTTACCAGTAAATCTCTGTATCATCCCTGGCCAGGGACTTCCTGTTATGGCCAATCGAGCACAGCGCAATATCAACCCCCAATACCGGGAGAGACGAATCCTCTCCTATCGCTCATTGCCTCCATGTGACTCGGAACTGTACCCAAAAACCACCGTTTTGCACGTTCTCTTGAAGGTGGTAAGGTGGAAATTAAAGCACAGTGGGAATCACACAAGACTCTATGACGATCTCGGGTCCACAGACTAACCTGTACCAGTGTCACCAGAGAACTGCTATCTGACGTTAGGTATAATACCATCTAGGAGTTCTCGGCGAGTCCTGTTCAGTGTACCCAGTCTCCACTGAGCACCTGTATACCATCTTTGATGTCAAACACCAATGGATGTGGGATCATCCATCGCCCATCATACGGGTCAAGAACCGTATACGCTAGTCTACTCTGGAATATCGATGCCCCATCTCGATACACCCTCGACTAGGAACAATTAAAGGATGAACTCATGGACTACCCTGGCCCCACTAGTATGATCTCCATCATAGTCCTGGTAGTCAAGTACACATCCTAAGGGATTTATCAACATGTGAGAGCAAGACAGTATCACAATGCAAGTCTACATGTTAAGACAAAGAGCAACCAGATAGCATACTATCATGTCGAACAAGAAAGTCCTCTCTATATATGTCCAAGCGTCCACTATAATATACAATCATGTACAACAATGGTCTCTAGGGCATACATATAACTAACATATACATGTCGGTGTACGAGTCATACAGTTTTAGTGTTTTGAAATAGCACGAATCGTGGTTTTTAGAAAAGCAGGGGCTACGGTGTTTTTGAGAAAAGATATGTCCTTTGAAAAACCCGTAGCATCCCTCGGGTTGTCCTTTGAAAATACTCACGATTTGTTAGTTTTGAAAATAGGTATGACTCGAGCCTAGTCTAGCATCTATTTAAACAACTAAAAGATTAAACTAAGGAACTAGTCGGAAGGATAAGAAAATCTACATATATTCCGAGTCGATATACCTAGTAGTCGGCGATCCAGCCTCATAGCATTACGTACTATATAATACATAGTACGGCATCCTCGAGTCAAGAGTGCGGATCAATCATCTTATACGTCTCGTATGGGAATATCCATCGTACGGTATCCTCAAAATCGAGGGTACGGTTCAAATATCATACATAATATCATCATTCATACAATATCATGATCATGGGTACGGTTCTAAAGTCTCGTACATTCAAATATTATCAACTCACATATTATCGTATGTATGAATACATATCGCCCAACGATCCATTGTAATAGCATATCATATACCATATCATGACTCAATCACATATCAAAATCTCACGGCATCATGCCCGATCATATCGACTCATATCCACATATCCCATACTATCCTCACCACCCGTGTATATGTATATATATATATACACACACACACACATACACACACACACACACACACATACACACACACACACACATATACACACACACACACACACACACACATATACACACAAAAATCAAGTGTGTGTGTGTGTGTGGGTGCGTGTGTGTGTGTCTACATATAACTTGCGATTCGCCACCAAGGTAATCATTCTATGGATAGGTCTTCCTAGATCAACCTAATCTTACCTGTTCCCCTCCGAATGGACGGCGCACAGGACCGCGATGTCCTGACGCTGGGATTCGGGGCAGATACTATTTGGTTTTATCCGTCTACCTCTCCGAAGATGCCAAGTTGATTTATGGCACCGTATATCGAAGGTTTAGACGGATGCGGCCGATGTAGCAGACTTTGTCAGATTCCCCCTCGCTTGAGGGGTTTTTGATTGTGGGGACGCTCTTCCCTGCAGGCGCAAGCCCCTGCAGTTAATTACGCTACCGCATCGCGGTAGCTACTTTCTCCTTCTCCAGAATTTCACTTCATGTCGTGGGTGTTTGTTTTGTTTGTGGTTGCCCGTGGATTGTATACGGAGACTGAATAATGCCGTCGCCCGTAGGACGTGGATTAGTCCAAATCCGTATTTACTTAGATTTGGGTTTGGTGTTTTTAGTTTAAGGATACGTTAGCCGCGTTGCGGCTAAGATCAAGTTAAACGTTCGTTAAGGATACGTTAGTCCTGTTTGAGACTAAGATCAACTTAACGGGGTGATCCATTTAATATATGGCCGTCGGGACTCGTCGTCTCTCTGACGTCGTTGAAGGATTACAACGACATATGTCAGAGGAGTTCGGAGATGTACCCTTGAACCAAGGTCGATTTGGAATTTTATCGTTCATTTGAGTGTTTAAGGATACGTTAGCCGTATTTGGGGCTAAGATCAACTTAAACGGGACCATTTAGATCCGGCAAAAGAGCATTAGGAGGCTCTATTGTTCCAGTTTAGGGACGTAGTGGTCCATACTCCCGTTTAGGGACGTGGTGGTCCATATTCCAGTTTAGGAACATGGTGGTCCGTTATTAGTTTAAGGACATTTCGGTCCAATATTAGTTTAGGGACGTTTCGGTCCAACGCCAGTTTAGGGACGTAGTAGTCCGTTATTAGTTTAGGGACGTTTCGATCCGATATTAGTTTAGGGACGTTTCGGTCCGATATTAGTTTAAGGACGTTTCGGTCCACATTGATGTGTGGTCGTTGGGACCCGTCACCTCTTTGACATCGTTGAAGAATTACAACGATAGATGTCAAAGGAGTTCGTAGATGTACCCTCGGACCGATTGTAAATTGATTTAGTAGAGCAATTTTGCTCAGTCAATTTAATTTAAGGACTTATGGCCAAAATTAGGCTAAGTCCAGTTGAGAATATCCAACATTTTATCTGCTTTTGCAGAGCATTTATTTTTATTTTTATTTGGGCCTTGCCCAGGAAGGATGCCAAGCATCAATTTTGTTTTGGGCCCTGCCCTTTATAATGATGCAGCGCATCAATTTCATTTGGGCTCTGCCCTTTATTGCTTTGCAATTTATTTTGGCCTGTTAGGTCTTTTCTGATTTGGGCCTGGCCCTTCAAGTAATGCATTGCATTTGTACAAAGCACTGAGAATCTTTGTAGATTCAAGAAGTGCAAAGCACTTTTTATCCCTTGATCTAAATTTGGATCAATGAAAAACAAGTTTTTTCTTGTTTCAGAGAACCAAAGGTTCATAGCAAGTGCAAGGCACTATTTTTTATTATTTTTATTTATTTATTTATTTATTGAAGATCACTGATCTTGTTCTTAGATCAATGAACTATTCCTAAGAGAATTTTCTCTTATTTTAAAGGTTTTTTTACCTTTTTTTTATATTCTCAAGGAGTTTTCCAGAGTTCTCTTCTCTTCTTTTTTTTAGTCTGATCTCAATCATTTTGAAATGAGGCCTGGGGTCCTTTTTATAGTGCTCATAAATTAGTTAGATTTGTTACATAAATCTTTTTCTGAGTGATTTGGGGAATTTTCCCCACCGTTGGATCTTTGATCCAAAGGCCCCTGCCTTATACAAGAAAATCTTCTTGTTTTAACAAGATTTATTCTGTTTTGCGCAAGAATCCCCAGTGCGTGATACGTGTCGCGCAGCGAAGCGCTTGCGCAGCTGCGCTTGCGCAACTGCGCAGACACGTGTCGCGCAGTGAAGCGCTTGCGCAGCTGTGCTTGCGCAACTGCGCAAGCGTTTCACTGCGCGACACGTGCGCACCTGCGCAGACACGTGTCGCGCAGTGAAGCGCTTGCGCACCTGCGCTTGCGTAGCTGCGCAGACACGTGTCGCGCAGTGAACGCTTGCGCAGCTGCGCAGACACGTGTCGCGCAGTGAACGCTTGCGCTGCAGTGCTTGCGCAGCTGCGCAGACACGTGTCGCGCAGTGGTGCGCTTGCGCTGCAGTGCTTGCGCAGCTGCGCAGACACGTGTCGCGCAGCGCAGCGCTTGCGCAACTGAGCGTTACTTTTGTTTTTTCTAAGAGCCTTGCTCTGATTGGACGTACTGCCTTGGGCGTTGTGCTGGCGTGTCAACTTCTGACACGTGGCGCGTTGCGCGCAGCGCAAAAGAATCTGAAGCGTTGCTTCATTCATTAAAGTTTAAATTTTCAAAGCAAAGCTTTATTTCTGATTGGGGAAGATGAAGCGTTGCTTCATCTCCCGCCTTGGAATTTGAACAGAGCTTTGCTCTGATTGGGTTAAACAAATGCCCCCCCACCGCTGCGCTTACGTGGCCTCCAAACGCAAGCGCAACGGTGGCAGAATCCGAACCGTCGCGGCACCTTTTGGTAGTTGAAGAGGCGATTGATGCCTATAAATAGGACCTTTGGTCCTCAAAATATTCTTTACCACTTCAAGAATTTTGACTCAGAACCTTGCTCTTGCTTAAGAATTTTCAGAGCCTTGCTCTTGATTTTTTCCCAAGAACTCCAGAGTTCATAACCATCGTAGGTAAAAATAAAATAAAATTAAATTAAATTAAAGCTGATTAATAGAGCCTTGCTCTCCATAGATCCCTGATCTAAAGTAAACCCATTTAGGGTTTCATTTAGCAGAGCTTTGCTCTAAAGAGGTCCAAAGAGAACTCAGGAGAATCCTGTTAGGGTTCCATTAATAGAGCTTTGCTCTATAAAAGATTTTTCTTATATCTTCTTAATTAATGGAGCTTTGCTCCTCCCAAATTATATGGCACTTGAGAATATTATTATTATTATATCATTTTTTTCCCAGAGCGGAGCTCTCAATATTCTCAGGGAATTTTCCTCAAATTCTCCTCATAACTGATTTTGACTGGTCTCGCTCCTGTCTGCAGAGCATTGCTCTCAAGGAGTTTAACTTTTAACTTTCTGTATTTTCTTGTTTGTTAATATCCCTGTATTGTTTTCTTCAGGTATTATGGCGGTGCGTCTATACAGCTTGCACGAGTTCATCACTTATGAGGATATCCGTGTACAGGGCCGTCAACAGAACCAGGAGTTTACGGACGCCCAGTGTGCGGAGGTCCTGGGTCGCCTCAACGCGAGTTGTGGTTGGCTGCTTCCCCGTCGTTCGGCTCTCTTAAAGGTTGTGCTGGGAGCAATATGGAGAGCACTTCCAGGTCTTCATGAGGCCCTACCGCTCAATGCGTTGGATGATGCCGAAGACAAGGTGCATTCAGTGTACCTGACAGGGCTGATCTCAAAGAAACAGCGGGACAGCCTTATTGACATCCTTCATCAAATCTTCCAGCAGACGACGATAGTTGCTGCTTATCGAAGGCCGGGAGGGCTTGCCGAGGATCTTGACACAGAGGAGCGCGAGAGGCTGCGCATAAGAATAATTAGAAAGGCCAGAAGAACTCTGGATGGCCTTACCTTTGAATTCCTCAATCCGTGCCCCGGATCTGAGGTTATACCGTTGTAATAATTTGAATAATGTTTCTTATTCATTGCTCTTGTGATTGTAAGAATTTTTAGTAATATGAATGGAAACCCCTTTTTTTTTATTTCAGCTTGTCTTATTTCTCGTCCTGAGTCTTCTGCCCATGCATAAATGGATGCGTCTCGAACGCCTGATCAAATGTAAATCGGATGTTCTTTCTATTATTTTCTTCTTTCTTATTGTCAGCAGGCTGTCTTAATAACCATGGTTGATGGATGTCTAAAACGAGTATTCCGACTTCCTTAGGCAATAGCGATGGCTTAGGCCGCAGGTTCTGGTCTGCTGCCTAAGATTTTTCAACTCTATGAGCCGTGAGGGTCTCATAGAGGCTTTTCTCCCTACGGATCGAGAGGATCTCATAGGCGGATTTTCTCCTTAGGAATCGTGAGGATTCCTAAGTGTGGTTTTCTCTTATAAGTCGTAAGGATCCTATAAGAGAATTTTCCCTCTTACGAGTCGAGAGGATTCGTAAGCGGTTGTTTCCCTCCTCGTCGAAATTCGACTTCGGAGAGTGAGACCCGTGAATAGTATGCAAGAGACCAGTTTGGATTGACTTGCAGGGCCCCATTGCTCAAGAAGCAAGCTTTTCAATCCTTGCTGTCTGAGACTTCTTCTTACAAATTGAGACGAATCGGGGATTTGCTTGCGGAGAGGGTGGTGGCTCTGTGAGTTGACATGAGTTAAGAAGCTCTCGTCACGGAGTGTTTGTATCCGTGAGTCGAGGAGTTTGCTAGGGATTATTTGTTTCCCAAGCGCCAAGGATTATTTGTTTCCTTGGGGATTGAAACGAGTCGAGAATTCCCACGGGGGCACTGGTGGCTCTGCGGGTCGACGCGGATCAGGAGGCTCTCGTCAAGGAGTGTTTGTATCCGTGAGTCGAGGAGTTTGCTAGGGATTATTTGTTTCCCAAGCGCCAAGGATTATTTGTTTCCTTGGGGTTTGAAACGAGTCGAGAATTCCCACGGGGGCACTGGTGGCTCTGCGGGTCGACGCGGATCAGGAGGCTCTCGTCAAGGAGTGTTTGTATCCGTGAGTCGAGGAGTTTGCTAGGGATTATTTGTTTCCCAAGCGCCAAGGATTATTTGTTTCCTCGGGGTTTGAAACGAGTCGAGAATTCCCACGGAGGCGCTGGTGGCTCTGCGGATCGACGCGGATCAGGAGGCTCTCGTCAAGGAGTGTTTGTATCCGTGAGTCGAGGAGTTTGCTAGGGATTATTTGTTTCCCAAGCGCCAAGGATTATTTGTTTCCTTATGGTTTGAAACGAGTCGAGAATTCCCACGGGGGCACTGGTGGCTCTGCGGGTCAACGCGGATCAGGAGGCTCTCGTCAAGGAGTGTTTGTATCCGTGAGTCGAGGAGTTTGCTAGGGATTATTTGTTTCCCAAGCGCCAAGGATTATTTGTTTCCTCGGGGTTTGAAATGAGTCGAGGATTTCCACGGAGGCGCTGGTGGCTCTGTGGATCGACGCGGATCAGGAGGCTCTCGTCAAGGAGTGTTTGTATCCGTGAGTCGAGGAATTTGTTGGGAGGGTATGGTTCCCTCTTTGTTTATGCCCTTGGATTGTATACAGGGATCGATGTGATCTTAACTGTAGGGCAAGAAGTTTCATTCTTTCATTTTTTTTATTCTTTCCGCGATGCTCTATCATTTCAGCTTTTATATCGCGAAGGTCGCGATTGCCCAATCATTTCGGCTATTTTTCGCGGTGCCCAATCATTTCGGCTATTTATTTTATTTTTACTCGCTGCTTTTTATTGCGAGTTGCCCAATCATTTCGGCTATTTCGCATGCATACATTTTACTTGCTGCTTTTTATTGCAAGTTGCCCTATCATTTCGGCTATTTCGTATGCATGTGCGGTCTACTGGCTTTTCGCCGTAAACCTGAACTTGGACACCGATTTTGGCATCAGCACCGCTACAACTGGGATATTGCCAGGAGCGAATCATCATTTGCTTCTGTTGTTGTCGAACAAAGGAGGCTTAGCGACCAGGGTTAAGGTCCTGTCGACTAAGGCTTTTGACTTCATGAGCTGTAAGGGTCTCACAAAGGTATTTCTCCGTACAAGTCGTGAGGATCTTGTAGGTGTATTTTCTCCTTAGGAATCGTGAGGGTTCCTAAGTGTTTTGTTCCTCTGTAAGTCGTAAGGATCCTACAGGAGGGTTTTCTCCTTGTAAATCGAGAGGATTTAGAAGGGTTGTTTACCGTGTGGACATATCCCTAGTCTCAGATGGGACTTAGTTAGGGACATGTTTATTCGCGCTCATGGATTGTATACAAGGGTCAGTGCTGAGCCACTTGTAGGGCAATATCGAAAGTTGTGGGGGTTGCTTAAGCACAGGTTTAGATCTCTGTAACTTAAGACTTTCAAATCTTACGAGCCGTGAGGGTCCCATAAGAGCGTTCTCCTTACGAGTCGTGAGGATCTCGCAAGTGTATTTTCTCCTTAGGAATTGTGGGGATTCCTAAGTGTGTTGTTCCCTTGTGAATCGTAAGGATCTCACGCGGGTGGTTTCTCCTTATAGGGTCGAGAGGACCCTACAAGTGTTTCTTAACGAGATTGCGCCCTTTCGAGTTTTCACAAACACTCGCCGGTAGTCATGCTGTTTTTACTCACGGAGCCCTCTCGGGTTTTCATCCGTGCCCGTTTTGCTTATGGACATACCATTTTTTTATATTCTTTTTATTATTTTTTTTTTACGAGGTCGCGCCCCTTCGGGTTTTCACGAACACTCGCCGGTAGCCCTGCTGTTTTTTACTCACGGAGCCCTTTCGGGTTTTCATCCGTGCCCTTTTGCTTATGGACATACCTTTTTTTAATTTTATTTTTATATGTTTTTTTTATATCTCGTCAGCCTAAAAGATGCTGCGGTAGTAGTTTAAAGACGTTTCGGTCTGCTATTAGTTTAAGGACATTTCGGTCCGCTATTAGTTTAAGGACATTTCGGTCCGACATTGAGAGGTTGGCTACTGCTTATAAAACTTGAGCTTAGGAAGATAGCGAGCGGACATGGTCATCGTCATCTATCATTGACCTAGGCTGTGGCTCATTAAGCGTAGTATTTCTTCAGGAAGCGACCGTTTATCGGCCTTAAAGGCCTTTCACCGTGCATGTCCATGAGTAGATAGGCCCCACCCTGGTAAACTTTATCTATGATGTACGGGCCTTCATAGTTTGGCTCGAATTTTCCCCGCTTGGCGCGATTGGGGATCATAGGCCTTTTGACCACTAGCACGAGTTCGCCTTGGTGGAATGTCCTCGGTCGGGTCAATCTTTCGTATGAGCGCGTCATCTTTGCTTTATAAGCTTCCAGATTTTGTTGCGCTATGAGCCTAGTTTCATCAAGGGCGTCAAGCTCCTCAAGCCGAAGGTGAGCATTTTCTTCGTCCGTTAGCTCGTGGTGAACTGCCACTCGTAGAGAGGGTAACTCTATCTCGAGAGGGAGTACTGCTTCCGTACCGAACACCAACGCGTATGGCGTTGTGTTTGTGGCTGTCTTGAACGTGGTTCGATACGCCCAAAGAGCTTCTTGCAGTCTCTCATGCCAGTCTTTCTTATTTCGGGACACTGTTTTCTTTATAATTTTCGTCAAGGTCTTGTTGAAGGCCTCGGCGAGACCGTTAGCTCGTGGATTATAGACTGAGGAATATCTCCAGTCTATGTTATGCTGCTGTGCGAAGCGGCTGATTTTATGACTTCGGTAGGCTGGCCCGTTATCGGAGATGATCCGCCTCGGAGTTCCAAACCGATATATGACGTGCGTTTTGAAGAAATGGAGGATATTCTCCGTCTTCACTTCTCTCAACGGTACTGCTTCTGCCCACTTAGAGAAGTAGTCAGTCGTCGCTAGGATGAAACGATGTCCTTTAGACGATGTTGGTTCGATGGGGCCGACTATATCAGTCCCCCACATTTCGAATGGCCAGCTAGCCACCGTTGGATGTAGTGGATTGGGATGCTGATAGATGAAGTCCCCATGAATTTGGCATGAGTGACATTGTTTCGCATATTCGAGGCAGTCCTGAATCATCGTGGGCCAGTAGTAGCCCATCCGTTTGATCTTTAACTTCATCTTTGGGCCTGCTTGGTGAGAACCGCAGATTCCGTCATGAACTTCTTGAACGACTCTTTCCGCTTCGTCCGGTCCTAAGCACCTCAGCCATAGAGAATCGAATGACCTCTTGTATAGAGTATCATTGACGAAGGCGAAAGACAGAGCTCGTTTCATGAGCTGGTGTCGTGCAGACGCATCTTCGGGCATTTGGTGGGATTTGAAGTAGTCTATAAAGACCTCCCTCCAATCCTCAACCTTCTCATGGTCTTTTATTTGTAAGGTCGCTTGTTCAGTCACTCTCTTTTCTTCGGGTGATCCCGGAGGTATTTCTGCGGGGGCGAGCACCCGACGACTTTGTACCATGATTCTAACCTCATCGAGGTTCTCGTCAGCCAGTTCTTTAGCAAGCTTAGCTAACGCGTCCGCTTTGCTATTTTCTGCGCGTGGTATAGGAGGGAATTTGGGTCAGCAGTTGTTGCACCTTTTCCCCGTATTTTACCAATTCCGGTTTGCATGTTTGGTAATCGCCGTTCACTTGACTGACGACTAGCTGGGAGTCCCCATATATGAGGAGGCTTTCAATTCCCATGTCAATGGCGATCTCGAGACCTGCTATCAAAGCTTCATATTCAGCTTCATTATTCGTTCTCGGTTCTGTTAAGGAGAAAGCGAAGCGCATTATTCCTCCTTGTGGGGTCACGAAGATAAGGCCTACTCCCGATTTGATCATTGGCGTACTTTGTTTGTGCTTTTTCATGGAAGATGCTCCATCGAAATAAAGCTCCCAACGGGTATCACCACTGTCGACTGCGTCAAACGCATGTTTGTCTGGCAAATCGCACTTTAGGGGAGAATCGGCAGGTATCGGGTGCTCAGCAAGGAAGTCGGCGATGGCCTGGCCTTTCACTGCCTTGAGAGGTCGGTACGTTATCGAGAACTCCATTAAGAGCAGGGCCCATTTAGCGAGTCGTCCCGTCAATATGGCCTTTGACATTAGGTATTTGAGAGGGTCCACCTTTGAAATGAGATGGACTTCATGTGCTAATGCGTAATGTCTAAGCTTTGTTATTGCGAAGATCAACGCTAAGCAGTGTTTTTCAATGGGGGAGTATTTGCTTTCAGCCCCCAGTAGAACTCGACTTAAGTAGTAGAGTGCTCTTTCTTTCCCTTGATCGTTCTCTTATGCTCATAATGCGCCTAAAGAACCTTCGAGGGCGGCTGTATAAAGAATGAGAGGCTTTCCCTTAACCGGAGCGGCCATCACTGGAGGGTTTTGCAGGTACTGTTTGATCTCGTCTAGTGCGCTTTGGCACTTTTGATCCCAGACGAACGGGGTTCCCTTCTTCATCAGGTGGCTGTAAGGACGGCACTTTCCTGAGAGGTTGGCTATAAATCGCCGTATGTACGCGAGCTTTCCTTGGAGAGACCGCAGCTGTTTGAGAGTTCTCGGCGGAGGCATTTCCATGATTGCCTTGATCTTGGACGGATCTATTTCGATACCCCGGTGTCGAACAATGAATCCCAGGAATTTTCCTGAGGAAACTCCGAATGCACACTTGAGCGGATTCATCTTCAAGTTGTATTGCCGAAGACGTTGAAATACGGTCTTCAGATGCTCGAGATGTTCCTCATATGATTTGCTTTTAACAACGAGGTCGTCGATATAGCATTCGACGATTTCGTGTATAAGGTCATCGAAGATCTTCGTCATGGCCCTTTGGTAGGTGGCACCGGCGTTCTTTAAACCGAAGGGCATCACCTTGTAACAGAATATTCCCAAAGGAGTCCGGAAAGCCGTATGTTTCTGGTCTTCAGGATGCATTTTTATTTGATTATATCCTGATGAGCCGTCCATGAATGAGAAAATCTCATGCGTGGACGTATTGTCTATCATCAGTTCGGTGACTGGTACTGGGAAATCATCCTTCGGGCAGGCTTTGTTGAGATCCCGAAAGTCCACGCATATGCGCACCGTCCCATTTTTCTTCATCACTGGGACGATATTAGCAATCCATTCAGGGTATTGAACCTCCTGGATAAAACCGGAGTCTATCAGCTTTTTGACTTCAGCGTTGATGCTCATCTCGAGCTCGAGCCGCATTCTTCTCGGCGCTTGTTTGACTGGCTTGACACCCGAGGATATCGCCAGTCTATGTACAGCAACTTCTGGATCTAGTCCCGGCATCTCGGAATAGTTCCATGCGAAGCAATCTTTATGCTGTACAAGGACGTCTTTTAACGCAGCCACCATCTCTTCAGACAGCAGCTCGCTGACGAATGTCGGTCGCGGATTGTTTATCGTCCCCAACTCAATTTTCTTGAGGTTATCTGCAGTGGTATGTATTCCATCCTCCAGTTCTTTCGGAGCTGGGGGAAATTCTGAGATCACCTCATCATTGCTGTTTTCGAGGCACCAGGGAAGGCTGTCCATGTTCTCGGATTCTTCTTGTAGTATTGTTATCATGTGACAGGTACGAATTCGCTTCCAATCCCAATATGGAACTGGTTTTTCTTTCGTGGCCTTAGGCTCGTGCTTTTGTGGTGGTGCTACCCTCCAGTTGTTGGACAGAGCGAATTTACCAAGCTGATATTGATCTTCGACCCAATTCTTGAAGGTGAAGCAATCTTCAAGAGGATGACCTACTACTCGATGGTAAGAGCAATAGTCCGGGTGTGAGGCTTCACCTGCTTGTTCAGGGTGTTTAGACTCCGGCAATGTAAGCATTTGATGTTGCAGGGCGAGATCAAGTATTTTCTTCGTCTTGTCCCGAGGAAACGAGTATGCTCACCCCATTTTCTTCATAAGGGATAGATCAATAACGCTCGACTCCCGTTTGCGTGGCTTCTCAGCCCTGCTTTGTTGTTGTTGAGTGCCTTTTTGGCCTTTCGACTTATTTCTGCTTTTGAGCTGAGCCTTCTTTATAACGGGTTGACAAGGAACGGCATTTTCATCCTTTACGGCCTGTTGGAGAAGGCGTTCCGTCTTGGCTTTCTCGTAGATGGCCGTCTCACGGTTTTGATCATCTCGGACCTTTTGACCAGCTTTCTTTACAAGTCTGTCCATTTGTTCCTCGAACGACGGACTGGGCTCTTTTGCATCTGGAACTTTCACTGGCTTAGGATTAGCGTCCTCCCATTGAGCATCCGCTTCTTCATCAAGGTCATATACGACGTAGCAGCCGGGTAGTAACTCTCGTTTCTTTGAACGGATGTATCCAAGCCCTCTTGTTTCTATTCTCCCGTTAGGCAGTTTGCGTTGGATCCCGGGAATGTTCCAGACCCTGTCATAGAATTTGGCCTCTCTAATGGTCTGTTTGAAGGATATCCCCTGGCGTTTCAGCAGCTTCTTCAAACCTTCTGTATAATATCTGGGAAGACGGATAGGCTGAAGCTTGTCGAGCGTGGGATCCGCGCCATGCCAAACTTCTTTTTCCACCTTGTTTTCTTCAGAACGGTAGAATAGGATTGCCTTCTCGTTTTCTCGCCTGGGAGGGATATAGAATGTCTGCAGCTCTTCTACACTGTAGATATTAAGTGCGTCCAGTTCTTTATGATGTTTAGGCGGCACCATGGTGACTTGCAGACTTTGCTCTTCGTCAGCGGAAGCTTGTATTGAAGGTCGAGCAGAGAATACGACATGGACTTCATCCTCCGAATCACTACCAAAGACCAATGTAGGAGTGGACGGTCCTGGCTTGTTATGTTGGGGCGGACCCGAATAAACGATCTCCTCTTCCTCCTCGGTATCACTGCCGAAGACAGGGATGGTGGCGTTAGTTTTATTTTCCGGCTTGTGACACTTCTCCGTGTCTTCAAAATCCGGCAAGAAGTATTTGGCATCTTCGTATTTGCGGACCTCGTTCACAGAGAACGGGTTCAGTTCTCCCGTCACGGTATACTCGAAACCATCCTTAAAATACTTCATACACTGATGTTGTGTAGAAGGGATGATGTTGTACTTGTGTAACCATGGTCGGCCGAGCAAAGCGTTGTAGCATGTCTTGGCGTCTATGACGTGGAACTTAATGTCCGTGACGAGTAGCCTGAAGCGTAGCGTCAGTATCACAGATCCAAGAGTCTTTGACGATTGGGAGTCGAACCCGGAGATGGTGATCTTGTCCCGAGCAAGGTGCTGGACGCTCATGCAGATTTCCTTCAACACCCGCACGTTGAGTAGGTTAACAGACGACCCGTTATCGATCAGGATTTTGCCTATCCTTATATCATGGCAGTATCCCGAGACATAGAGAGGGCGATTGTGTTCGCACGTCCCAAGTAGAAGGTCTTCATCACCAAAAGTAACATCAGCCGTGTGCACTTCCTCTAATTCATCCTTCATCTTTTCCTCGGCCAGGCATGCTTGGAATTGTTCCGGGTCTTGGAGCGCCTTAATCAACGAATCTCTTGCCTCTTTTGATAGCAAAAGGGCGTCAAGAATGCTGAGCTGTGAGGGCAGCTTCCTCAGATGCGCCAAAACGTTGTAGTCTACCTTATTTCTCTTCGGCGGGTTCTTGGCGTTTAACTCTTCCGCCGTTTGGTCATCTAAGATGATATCTTCAGAGACCTTTTCTTTCCCTTTATCTTTTCTGTTCAAGGGTCCGAGGTTCTTTTCAGGCAGCGTCCGATTCCGCAGCCGGATATTTTCGCAGACCTTCGGTTCTTCTTCTTTTCCTGAAGCGGACTCTTTAAAGAGAGGGGCAAGTTCTAGCTCTTCATCAGAATCACTCCCGAATGTAGGCACTTGTGATCCACCGGTGTTAACCATGCGACAATCGCCAGCAGTTCTTTTAAGCCCTTCGGTCGTATTTCTCTGCTCCCGACGAGTTTTACGTTTTTCCCGCTTAAAGCGTTGTCGATGAGCAACGTATCCTTGCCACCATCTATCGAAAGCTTTGCACTCTTGAGTGGGGTGCGAAATCCTCTGATGATATAAGCAATACGAGGGGTGCGTTTCCACTTCACCGGCGATATTTCCTTCAGAGGATGGTAGCTTCATGCCCATTGATATGGCTTTAGCGAACTTTTTCCTCATCCTGAGTTGGCTTTTGTCGGTAGCGGAGGTGTTTTGGTCCAGCGGGATCGTCTCAGGTCCTTCATCAAGTCGCTGGCGCTTGGCCCTTTCAAATATAGCCGCCTCGTGCTCCCGATCAGCTTTACTTTTCAACCGAGCTTCATTAAGGAGTGCGTCAATTACTTCATCTGATGGCCCCAGAACTTTTTGTTCAGGATCTGCCCCCAGCTTTTCGGTGCAAGGAATCTCCTCATCATTCGTGATCGAATGGGAAATCATATGACAGCTCGCCACATATTCCTCGGATTCATCTGATGAACTTTCTCCCTCATCCTCTTCTTGAAAGACATGGCTGAGGAACTCTTGGAATGTAATGGGGGTTCGTGCCCTCTGATTGTATTCCTCCAGCGCGTCAATTTGCTTTTGTAAGTCCGTGCGCTTGTCGCCAGGCTTCACGGGCTTCTTAGATTTCTTCTTCTTCTTTTTCGAAGATTTTGACGGCCGGTTATGAGTGTTTGGGCCACTTCCACCAATCTTTTGAATCGGACGAGGTTTTAGCATTCCCTCCATAATTTGTGGCTCCAATGGGTTCTTCCACTTGACCGCTGGACATGTCTGAAGATCGTTTAGCATCCTCTTTGTCTTGGCTGATAATACGACCTCCCAAGGAGCTTCTTCAATGACGGAGCATGTTGCCCCCGACATATTCGTCCCCTTAGAGGTGTGGGGCTGCGGGGGATTCACCTTCCATTTGTCAGATAACGCGAACTTGCCTTGTCGGTATTGGTTTTCAAGCCAATTCTTGAAAACGTAGCAATCTTCGATCGGGTGGCCTAGTACTTGATGATAAGGACAGTAGTTGGGCTCGTTGACGTCACTTGGTTGCAACGGACGTTTTGGATCCGGCAGATTTATGAGTCTGTTGCGCAACGCCAGCTCGAATAACCTCCTCGTTTTATCGCGGGGGAAGGAATAAGGACGTCCCATCCTATCCTCAAGGGGTACGTACGGGCGCGTATTGTTTGGACGAGCAACCGGCTTCGAGTCGTTCGGTTGTTGTTGAGCATTAGCGACAACGATCGCTTTTCCCTTTCCTTTGTCATTTCGGGAGTCCGGCTTTGGGAGAGGGGGTTTATGGCCCATCTGGTCCATCTGCGCTAGTTTGTCAATCAAAGCCTGGAAAGTAGTCGGCTTGAAGAACATCATAAACTGTGAGATGGTTGCTTGTGGATCAAGGGTTCCAACAAACATTCCTACCGCAGGGGCTTCTTCTATGCGCTGCTCACACTTCGACCATAGATTACGCCACCGTATAGCGTACTGAACCCATGTCTCTCCGGGTTTTACCCTAGCGTTAATCAGTGCCGTCATCGGGGTACGTTCACTGGCACTTGCAAAGCGTTGGGTAAACAGCAGCTCCATTTCCGCGAAGGTTTTAATAGAATCATTAGGGAGTTCAGAGTACCACTCGAATACCGTATCTGATAGACTTCCAACGAACTGGCGGAGCAAAAGCTTGTCATCGCCGCCGGTGTTACCGCAAAGCGCCCTGAACTGGGCAACATGCTGATGGGGATTGCCGGTCCCCTTATAGACATGGAACTTGGGAATTGTGTAACCCGGCGGGTACTTGATTTGGTCATACCATCCTGGATATGGCCGCCCCGTTTTTACGACGTGGCCGGCTGCTTCGGCCGCATGATGAACCCTTATTTGCTGGGCTATGTATTCGTCCAGATCAGTTTTAGAGATTGTATCCTCTTTAGCCGTTGATAGAATGGGCTGAGGATTCGATGTCTCTCCCCTATCGTCTCCAAGGACGATCGGAGGTTCTTCATTCGGGGGATCTTGTTGTATCATCATCCCTATCATGTCCTGGAAGAGGAGGCCCATACGCTGTATGTTGGCCGCTTGTTCAGCAGCCTCTTTGTCCTTCTTTTCCAATATTCGGCGAAGGAACTCGGCGTCGGTCTCTTCGTCTCGGCGCTCATCTAAGGACGCTTCAGGGTTTTCTTTTGGCTCTGTAAGCACGGCCATAGCATTCATCATCTCCTGGAGCTTTTGTTGCTGCTCCTGAGCCTTGGTCACTGATCGGGTGAGCGGTCGGTGACCCGTAGAAGTGCGGCTTTCCTCCTTTCCAGAAGCCATATAAACCGTATGAACTGTTATGCCCCCTGACTTGGGGTGTTTAGGTTCACCGCTTTTAGACTTTGCCATTGTCACGGGAGCTTTCTCTGGCCTCCTTCTTTTGTGGACCGTTGAAGTGGGCATCCTAGCAATTGTTGCCCCCTGTTGTTTAATGGGGCGGTTTTTGTCTTTTTCCACCTTTGCCTTTTTCTGGCGATGGAAGTGGTCCGGGTCAATCACGGAGTCTTGAACTCTACGCCAAACCTTGTATATTTTTGAGGACAGCCGTTGAGGGGGATGTTCTTGCTTCGTTTCTGGAGCTCTCTCTGCAGGTGGAGGAGATCTCTTCAATGTAGCGGTTGGAGAGTTCTTCCGTACCCTTCTCAGCAGCTCAAAGCTGTTCCCAGTTGGAACAGCAGCGTTGACTTCCACCACTGGAGCCGGTGGAGTTAGCCCTGAGGGAGAGTTGCCCCCTGCCTTCCTCACTCGTTGCCAATGGCGACGTCGAGCATGACGAGCCGTTGGGACTGGCTCGGAGATTGAGACATCTTCTTTTTGCTCCCTGTTTGAATGAGGCGTCGCCGGTGTTAACCTCTTAAAGACTGAGGTTGTCTTTTGAGGGGTGATATTCAACCTGTCGAAGACAGACCCTCGAGTAGGGGGAGGAGCAGGAATCGTCAGTCTTGAAAAGACCGACTCTTTGACAGGGGAAGCCGCCTTGACGACTTCCGGAGCAACAGTTATCGCCTTCCTCGGGACAGCCAATTTAGAGTTCTGATTTAGCCTGGTGAAAACAGAGGCTGTCGGTTCGGTAGTGAGCGACCCGTTGACAGGGGCCGTCGTAGCAGTGAGCCGGTCGAAGACCAACTTTTTGTTCACTTCCAGTGCAGGTATTGGCGTAGGGAAGCTTGTAGGCGGGATCATGGTCCCGAAGAACAGACCAGTGGTGGCTTGGGTCACCTGGTCTACCGGCAGAGTGAGGAAGGAAGCCGCTCGGGGCCCATATGCTACACCTCCGGGGGAGGTGGAGCGTCCACTGCAGTGGCATTTCGAGCAATTGGTGCAGTTAGAGGCCATTGAATCTTGAGTTCTGCGCCAGGAAAAAGACCAAATCTTAGTAACTTGAAATCCGAAGGCAACCATTTAACAAACAGCGATTGGTTCGCGAGGACGACACACGAAGTGTGGAGTGGAAAGAGGAAAAGGTCCCACCGGGCATGCCAGAATCTGTTCCCCTCCGAATGGACGGCGCACAGGACCGCGATGTCCTGACGCTGGGATTCGGGGCAGATGCTATTTGGTTTTATCCGTCTACCTCTCCGAAGATGCCAAGTTGATTTATGGCACCGTATATCGAAGGTTTAGACGGATGCGGCCGATGTAGCAGACTTTGTCAGATTCCCCCTCGCTTGAGGGGTTTTTGATTGTGGGGACGCTCTTCCCTGCAGGCGCAAGCCCCTGCAGTTAATTACGCTACTGCATCGCGGTAGCCACTTTCTCCTTCTCCAGAATTTCACTTCGTGTCGTGGGTGTTTGTTTTGTTTGTGGTTGCCCGTGGATTGTATACGGAGACTGAATAATGCCGTCGCCCGTAGGACGTGGATTAGTCCAAATCCGTATTTACTTAGATTTGGGTTTGGTGTTTTTAGTTTAAGGATACGTTAGCCGCGTTGCGGCTAAGATCAACTTAAACGTTCGTTAAGGATACGTTAGTCCTGTTTGAGACTAAGATCAACTTAACGGGGTGATCCATTTAATATATGGCCGTCGGGACTCGTTGCCTCTCTGACGTCGTTGAAGGATTACAACGACATATGTCAGAGGAGTTCGGAGATGTACCCTTGAACCAAGGTCGATTTGGAATTTTATCGTTCATTTGAGTGTTTAAGGATACGTTAGCCGTATTTGGGGCTAAGATCAACTTAAACGGGACCGTTTAGATCCGTCAAAAGAGCATTAGGAGGCTCTATTGTTCCAGTTTAGGGACGTAGTGGTCCATACTCCCGTTTAGGGACATGGTGGTCCATATTCCAGTTTAGGAACATGGTGGTCCGTTATTAGTTTAGGGACGTTTCGGTCCAATATTAGTTTAGGGACGTTTCGGTCCAACGCCAGTTTAGGGACGTAGTGGTCCGTTATTAGTTTATGGACGTTTCGGTCCGATATTAGTTTAGGGACGTTTCGGTCCGATATTAGTTTAGGGACGTTTCGGTCCACATTGATGTGTGGTCGTTGGGACCCGTCACCTCTTTGACGTCGTTGAAGAATTACAACGATGGATGTCAAAGGAGTTCGGAGATGTACTCTCGGACCGATTGTAAATTGATTTAGTAGAGCAATTTTGCTCAGTCAATTTAATTTAAGGACTTATGGCCAAAATTGGGCTAAGTCCAGTTGAGAATATCCAACGTTTTATCTGCTTTTGCAGAGCATTTATTTTTATTTTTATTTGGGCCTTGCCCAGGAAGGATGCCAAGCATCAATTTTGTTTGGGCCCTGCCCTTTATAATGATGCAGAGCATCAATTTCATTTGGGCTCTGCCCTTTATTGCTTTGCAATTTATTTTTGCCTGTTAGGTCTTTTCTGATTTGGGCCTGGCCCTTCAAGTAATGCATTGCATTTGTACAAAGCACTGAGAATCTTTGTAGATTCAAGAAGTGCAAAGCACTTTTTATCCCTTGATCTAAATTTGGATCAAAGAAAAACAAGTTTTTTCTTGTTTCAGAGAACCAAAGGTTCATAGCAAGTGCAAGGCACTATTTTTTATTAATTTTATTTATTTATTTATTTATTTATTTATTGAAGATCACTGATCTTGTTCTTAGATCAATGATCTATTCCTAAGAGAATTTTCTCTTATTTTAAAGGTTTTTTACCTTTTTTTAATATTCTCAAGGAGTTTTCCAGAGTTCTCTTCTCTTCTTTTTTTTAGTCTGATCTCAATCATTTTGAAATGAGACCTGGGGTCCTTTTTATAGTGCTCATAAATTAGTTAGATTTGTTACATAAATCTTTTTCTGAGTGATTTGGGGAATTTTCCCCACCATTGGATCTTTGATCCAAAGGCCCCTGCCTTATACAAGAAAATCTTCTTGTTTTAACAAGATTTATTCTGTTTTGCGCAAGAATCCCCAGTGCGTGACACGTGTCGCGCAGCGAAGCGCTTGTGCAGCTGCGTTTGCGCAGCTGCGCAGACACGTGTCGCGCGCAGCTGCGCTTGCGCAGACACGTGTCGCGCAGCGGTGCGCTTGCGCAGCTGCGCTGCGCAGACACGTGTCGCGCAGCGGTGCGCTTGCGCAGCTGCGCTGCGCAGACACGTGTCGCGCAGCGGTGCGCTTGCGCAGCAGCGCTTGCGCAGCTGCGCTGCGCAGACACGTGTCGCGCAGCGGTGCGCTTGCGCAGCAGCGCTTGCGCAACTGCGCAGACACGTGTCGCGCAAAGGTGCGCTTACGCAACTGCGCAGACACGTGTCATGCAGCGCAGCGCTTGCGCAACTGAGCGTTGCTTTTGTTTTTTCTAAGAGCCTTGCTCTGATTGGACGTACTGCCTTGGGCGTTGTGCTGGCGTGTCAACTTCTGACACGTGGCGCGTTGCGCGCAGCGCAAAGAATCTGAAGCGTTGCTTCATTCATTAAAGTTTAAATTTTCAAAGCAAAGCTTTATTTCTGATTGGGGAAGATGAAGCGTTGCTTCATCTCCCGCCTTGGAATTTGAACAGAGCTTTACTCTGATTGGGGTAAACATTACCTAAGGTCTTCTAAATACCCTATTAGCTAAGTATCCCAATATTTCATCCAAACTTACTAATATAGTTAATACCCTATTCTACTGTTGCGGGGGTTCTATACGCCATCCACCCGGTTCTATACATCTACTCACCTACTATCCTTGCTTACCGAAGTCGATGACGCCTTGTCCTCCTTTGTTTTCTCGAAAATCCATGTGAAGGTACCTACAATTCAACGCATATCGTATCGACATCAAAATCAAGTCCGAAAACCGATATGGCAAACGAAACATACATAGGTTAGAACCTATGGTCCACGCATGCAAGAACAACCAAACAACTACCGATGTTGACGTACAAACGTCAAACGACCGAGTCAAAACTAAAATACCCAAAAACCAAGTTTCAAAAGTCGCAAAACATCGCCAGAAATCAAGTAAAACGACTCTAGATTTTTATTAATGTAAAATTAGACTTTTTTGCATACAGGGTAGGTATAGTTATCTAAAAAGTGAGCTACAGACCAAGTTTTAGACCCCTAACTCAAAAATTGGGTCGCAAATTGCGGCCAAATCGAATAAAACGACGGCCAAAATATGAAGGATTGGGCTTGGGTTTCTAGGGTAGCTTCCTAGTGGTCTGCACATCTCATCATAACTGCAAATTATTTTTCAGGGTCTCCGAGTCATAGCAGATCCTAATAAGTCATCACAATTCCCACAAAAACCCAATATCGGCAAATCTAAAGTTCAAGTCTTGGGGTTTAGTCTCTGGTTTTGTCCATAGTATTAACACTACAGGGGTTGTGGTCACTAATTATACCTCAATTGCACCTTTTTAATTCATAAAATCCCCTAAACCTTTTCTTGGAATTTCCAAAGATCACTAAACTTCAATAGTTTTGTTCTAAACTACAATAAGATATGAGGAAAACAAGATTCTAAACTAATGGTGTAGGATTATACCTTATTTGGATACTCAAGAATTTTCTTGAGTTGCCCACAGCCTTCAAAGTCTTGACTTGATCCATCCAAGTGTTTTGTAATGTGGTTGGGATCATTTTTTGTGAAGGGAGTATATGGTTTTGGCTAGGTTTTGATGGTGTTTGTGGGTGGTAGAGAGGAGGTGGAGGGAGGTGATGAAGGAGGAGGAGAAAAACAATTGAGAGTGAAGGAGATAAAGAGTGAACCATGGTAAGAATAACCCCTCTCTCTCCCCCCCACATTCCATGATACATGTCTCATCATTCTCTCTCTCTCAACTAAATATCTTCTCTTCTCTTTTCTTTTCAAATCAAAACAAAAACCATTTAAAAATAAAAGAATGCCATGGTTCAATTTAATGTAACAAGTGTTATGCAATATGTTTTGTTGCATGCATAACACATAAACTAGATTAATACATAATTAGTGAAATGCTAATCGAGTTTAGTATTAAACTCGTATACAAATAATCATGTAATAATTTATAAAATGTCCAAATCAACTAAACACTTTCAAATTTAATAATTCTTATAAATTTTCCAAATATTTTTCCAAACTATCGGTATATAATTATACCATTTCATTAAAACTAATCCCCATACATTAAAATATTCATAATATTTATTATTTTAATTATTTAATTTCCCAAAAATAATATTTTATTTTCTGAAATGTTACAACCTGATGATAACCTGAACGAAGATCTAGCTTTGAGAATACAAAAGACCCACTTAACTGATCGAAAAGATCATCGATGCATGGTAGTGGATACTTGTTCTTAATCGTCACTTCGTTCAGAGCTCGATAATCCACACAAATCCTGTAAGAACCTTATTTCTTCTTCACGAGTAATACCGTAGATCCCTACCTTGAAGTACCGGGACGAATCCAACCTTTCTTCAGGAGTTCGTCCAACTGAATGTGGATCTCCTTCAATACTTCTGGACTTAACCGGTACGGAGCTTTGATTACAGGTTGTGCACCAGGTTGTAAATCTAAACTAAACTCAAGAGCTCGATCGGGAGGCAAACCTGATATATTTTCAGGGAACACATCCTTGAACTCTCGAACTACTTCGGGCTTTTCTTCTTCTGCCGGTAGAGAGAACACTTTTGCATTCTTCGGTTTAGCACGGTATCTTCCTGGCTACAAAGTTCTATCTCCACTTTTGAAATAGAAGACTGGATGATCTGGTATCTCAAATACTACCCTCCTTTGACGGCAGTCAATAGTAGCATAGAAAACTCTCAGCCAATCCATTCCCAACACAACATCGAAATTTAGGATGTCCAGTACTTTGAAATTTGCGTAGAATTCTCGTCCGCAAACTACAACTGGACACTGATCAAACCCCATAGTTGCTTTCAAGACTCTGTTCTTGGAACTGATATTCCAGCTTGAAATGAGTGGCTTCACGGGAATCGCATGCGTTCTCACGAATCGTTGGGATATGAAGCAGTGTGAAGCTCCAGTGTCGAAAAGTACGAGTGCAGGAAGGGTGGCTACTAGTATCGTACATAAGTTGTGTGGGGTTGGGTTTAGATATAGGAAAAAATATGGTGATACACAAGGATTGAAAAGTTTTGAAAGGATAGGGGAATTACCAGTGATGACTTGTCCTGTGGCTTCGGCCTTCTCGACCGTTATTGTAAAAGCTTGACGTCTTGGTACATTCCTCCTTGCTGGAGGAACATTCCTATGTTCTTGGGGCATGTTTCTCTGCCCTTGGGGCATGCTTCTCTGTGCCTGATGGAATTGACGTTGAGGCTGTGCAGGTGGTCCATGTGGATCCGGTGCAGGGAGAGCTAGGCAGGGTGCAGGTACCTGAATGGTTGGCCGCTACGGGACTGTGATTGCGGGTCTGGGTGCTGGTGCTGTGTTAAAATGATATGGACATACTCCTATAGCGTGAGTGGATGCGGTACAAACCAAACACAGGCCATTTGCACGCCTGCAGTCCTTCGCCAGGTGTCCAGGTCTCTTGCAGCAGAAATAGAAATTTGGACTGGACTGGTTAAATGATCCTCCTAGTCTCCTGGGTGCAAAGGTCGGCCTAGAAGAGGCTCCTCCTGTCATCTATGCGGCATGGCATTTGATTCTAGCTATTTAGGGCTTACCCATCTTCTTCACCACAGCTTCATAACGGCGAGCTGCCTTCAGGGCGAGTTCATGAGTTGGGTAGTCGCATGTGGCTAATGCCACCTGAATCTTCGGGTCTAAGCCCAGTTGAAATCGTCTAGCCCGAATCTCATTAGTCGGGATCAAATGTGCCGTGAACCTAATAAGATGTTGATGTCAGGATATAGATGTATTTTAACGGAACAGTATTTGATACGAATTCTTTACCTGCTAAGCATGATGAATTCAGCATCATATTCATCCATTGATTTTATATAGAACCTTGTTGTAGATGGATGAACTGTTGTTCCATCTCGAATCGAGCAGTCTCAGGAAAGAACTTCGCATTGAACAGATCGCGAAACGTTTTCCATTCTATTGGCTGTGTGAAACAGCTTTCCTTAGCCTTCCACCGGACTCTTGCATTGTCTGTCAGTTACAGCTTAGCAACTCTCACTCAAGCAATAACTGGTACTTGAGCTGTTGCCAGATCATCTTCGATCGCTTGAGCCCATTCTTCTGCCTCAAGTGGGGTCTCTTTTCCTGAGAAGTGTTTTGGGTGTAGTGCCCGAAATTGTTTGACTCCGGGTGCCTCGGCTTCGGGACGGTGCATGAGGATAGCAGTCTGCTGCTGCTGACCCTCCAATAGGCTCTTGATAGCCTCAAGCAGTACCGTTTGCTCATTGATAGGAGCTGCAATGGTAGGTGGTGGTAGAGTAGGTAGTGGGTTATTGCCGTTGACGTTCGTGCTGGTGTTGTTCGGAGAATCCATTACCTTAATTGAAAATGAATGGTTAGGATAGATTCAAGAAATTAGAAATGTAAGGAATGTATAGTTGCTGATTCTTATAATTCTTGTGATATATTTCTTAAGAATTCATACAGAACTGACCTGCATGGACCGCCAACAAAACCTGTTACGCCCTGCTTCCCAGTAGACGGAAACGGTGATGTGGCAAGCCGCAACGTATTTACTGTGAAATAAATACGTTAAGCGTAATTAAGCAATAGATAAAAATAAACAATAATGACAAGAGAATAAAATGAAACAGCAACTTTATTTACATTTAACTTTACATACAACTGTTTGAAATAAAAGATACAATAATCAAAAGCAAATGCCTAAACAATGGCATACTGAAAGTAAGTACAAAGGAACTAGTAGTTAGGCTGAGCGGTAAGCTGTTCCAAGTCCTCTTGGTTCGGCTCTATCTTCTCAGAGTCCGGTTCTTCTGACGAACATTCCAAAGAAAGAAAACAGAAAGAAATGTCGTCAGCGAACTAACACTTGGTAAGTCTCAAAAGAAGAAAGAGAAGATAGTATATAAAGTGAAATGAACAGGTAAAGTATATGACCGAGTACTGGTATATGATAGTTATTCTAACGTGGTTGTTTGTAGTTTGATAAGGAAGGTATTCATGTATACGAGAGGAGTCCATCTTACCCCGTGGACTATGATAACATGTAGTACAACGCCCCATCATAATCCATGGGACAACGGCATGAGAATTCATATAGGTGTCTTTTAAGTGACCTCTCGTGCCATGATATACGTTCCGTACCAATCTACCCCTTTATCCCCATGTAATATATTGTATAGATTATGTTTACAAGTCTTGCCGAAACCATGGGTACAGAATATTCAAGTATTCATGTTAAGAATATAATCATGTATTCAAGTAGTCATGTCAAGTTATAACCATGGTTCGGTCAAGTCAAGTCAAGTATACATGTTTGATATTGATGTTTGAATTCGAGTATTCATGTTCATGATCAAGTATTCGTGTTTGATTTTAGATTCAGGTTTGAGTTGGACTCTACTTGAGTCAGACACTTGCAACGGATTTAACTCTTGAATTCTTAGGTTCGGGAGTTATCGGCAACTGTTGCACATGGATGGCAGGATTTGTGTCTTTTTCCAAGACAATTGCTATTGATAACTCCAGTTAAGTTTTCTAACTTGAATAGGCAAGCACTCACTTTCTCCGGCTCCCTGGGGCTCAAGAGAATTGATCCCGCTTAAACCTATATTTACTAAAGTCCTTAAATATTGTTTTGTATATCTCGAGAGGGTTTTATGAAAAATATTTTAAATATGGATTAGAATAAAATCTCAAGGGTGATTTGTATTACTTAGGGTTTTCCTGAGCATGTTTTTTAAGTATTGAAGTATTTTAATGATAAATACCTAGCTTTTGAAAGTTTATGGTATTTTATTGAAAACTACTCCTTTTTAATAACTTGATGGTATTTTATTGACATTTTTTAATCTTTCATTTTTTATAAAAATATAGTTTCATAATATAATGAAAATATGGATTTATAATTTTATATAATTTTTAATTTTTAGAAAAATTAGTTTTATTTAGAAAACTCGTTTTTCTTAAAAACCGTATTTATATCCATTCGAGATCGAATACTCCGCAAGGAGTGCTGCATCTCACTCTACTATCCCCAGGATGTGCGATAATCTGCACTATCCATTAGCGGGTCCCCTGACAAGGGTTGTAGATGCATTATTGTAAAGGAATACGAAATACCGTTTTAAAAGAAACCCGGTTTTAAAGTATGTGGTATTTTATTGTAAAGATTATTTTTTGAACAAAAATACATACAAATAGGTATCGTGCTATGAAACCAAAGTGTATGTGTAGGGTAGGTCGTTACCCTGTGAAGTTTTTCCTAAAGATATGGTTTTAACAAAAACGAAAAGATGTGATAATAAAGTTCAAGGTATTTTACTGAAATAGTTCAATTATGGTTGTTTCATATGAGATTCTTGGTTAAACTTGATTCTAAATATTGATATTTAAGGTTACAAGTATTGTGGTAAACTTAGATTGATCAATATATAAAGGAAAATGGAGTTTCTAGGTTTTAGAAAAAGGATATCGGTAATAACTTTACTTACCGATATAAGTTTTAAAGTTGAATTTCAATGAAGAGAAAGAGAGTTTGGGAGGGACTTACTGTTTGAATAACTTAAGAAAAGGGTGAAGAAGGAAAAGAGTGTCGTCGTGGCGTCGCGGGAGCTCCAGAATTGGTTTCGATTTTCGACGGAAGAAGCTTGCTCGCTAACTCCACTTTACTCCACTTGCACTTAGAAACTTTTGAGAGAGTTTTTGCTAGAAATTTCAGAATGGTGAAAAGTTAGGGCATGGGGTGGTATTTATAGTGGAGAATTAGGGTTTAGGAATTAAAAATATGGATTAAAAAGCATTAAAATTGTGTTAATTGGTGAATTGAAAGGCCTCTGTTTGATTGCAGAAAAATCAAACAGTGCAGAGGAGTTGAGGAGAGTTGAAGAGACGAGTGTGCAAAGCACGAATCACATTGGACCTAATCGGACTGTCCCCGCCGGCCCTAGGGCATGTTTGGCCGGTCGATTTTGAGGCAAATGCATCGAGATTCGTGCCACCAGATCAACTCTGTATTTACACTATTTTCCACATGTTTGATTTTTCTGAACTTCTCATTTCCTTGTGTATTTCACGTGCAACCTTTTGGGTTTCTAAAAAGTTAAATAGAAAAATCAGAAAAAATAATTGTTAGTTATATGTATGCCCTAGAGGCCATTACTGTACATACGATGTATATTGTAGTGGATGCTAGGACATATATGGGGAGGACTTTCTTGCTCGACATGATAGTATGCTATCTGGTTGTACTTTATCTTAACATGTACTCTGATTGTCTCTATATTACATGTTGATAAAGCCCTTAGGATATGTACTCGACTACTGGGACTATGATGAGATCATACTAATGGGGCCACGGTAGTCGACGAGTACATCCTATAACTGTTCCTAGTCGAGGGTGTATCGAGACAGGGCATCGATACACCAGAGTAGACTAGCGTATACGCATCTTGACCCATATGATGGGCGATGGATGATCCCATATCCATCGGTGTTTGACATCAAGGATGGTGTACGGGTGCTCAGTGGAGACTGGGTACACTGGACGGACTCGCCGAGAACTCCCAGATGGTATTATACCATACGTCAGATGGCAGTTCTCCGGTGACACTGGTACAGAGTAGTCTGTCGACCCGAGATCGTCATAGAGTCTTGTGTGATTCCCACTGTGCTTTGATTTCCATCATACCACGTCCAAGAGGGCGTGCAAAAAGGTGGCTTTTGGGTACAGTCCCGAATCATATGGAGGCAATGAGCGATAGGAGGGGATTCGTCTCTCCCGGTATAGGGAGTTGATGTTGTGATGTGTTCGATTGGCTATAACCGGAAATCCCTGGCCAGGGTTGCTGAGATTTACTGGTAAGTGTTATCTGTAGTTTCTCGAACTGTTATAGACCTCAAATCGACACGACTTATCAAGCTACTGGGGTCTGACGTTTACCACCCCTAGGCGAGATATGCAACATATCAGACGACGAGACCGGACTGTACGGGAGTGTTACTGTTTGGATTCACAGGAGAATGTACAGGCTTGCTTGTTGATCTTCTGAGCGCTCAATACCTGGGTAGCTGTTACGTTTAGCTGACCGCTTGCAGCTTGTGGGTGTTTGATATGATCATCACCTACTGCCGGCGTATTGACGATTCTTTAGAGTCCTACACAGAGGTTTCTTGACTCAGGCAAAACGGAGTAGGGGCACATATGTGATATGTGCGGGACCGAGGATAATGCGATATGTGATACCGTATTATATTCTCACTAAGTGAGAGGGATTCTTTTTCTCACTCGGGTAATACATTGATATATATGCGATATATGTTAATTGTATTATTTTATTTGGTTACGATAAATATTATATATGTGATATATAATATTGTAACATGATATGATAACTAATGCAACTTGTTTAGTGGAGTTTAAACATGATTAGGGTTTGGATTAGGGTTAAGCTTTCTAGATGTTTCTAGAAGGTTTTCTTTTTGTCATGATAAAGATATTTACAAGTGACTCATGCTTTAACCTAACCCAAACCCTAACCCTAGTCAATTCTCTACAATGGTTAAGTCAACCATGGTTGCATAATTCATCATTATCTCTTTTGCATTATTCATCACAAATGATTATTCATCTTCTTCCTCCTTCATTCTTTCATGAAAAGCTTACTAGTTTTTCAAAAGGTGATGAATAAATATGAGAAAAAGATAAATAAAGAGAGCAAAAATCCTACTTCATCATCCTCATCTTCCCTTGCCATTTAGATGAGGGTGTTCACATCATTTCATGAGTGTTAGCTTGTGTTAAAGAAACTTCAAGGTAGATCATCTTAGTATCGAAGATCGGAAGCAAAGGTTGCGTCTTTCTCTTCGTGGAACCTCTCGAGAGTCCGGATCCCGATGATCGCAGCGAAGGGACCACAACACGGAGCATATGAAGTGAAGAACCGGATGTACAAAGGTTGTAATCCCTCTCACTTAGTGTTAAAATCTTTTAGTGAGCAAATATTAGTTAATGTAATTTAATATATCATATATATTATTATACATTAAATTATCGAATCAACACTTGATCCGACAATCCGGCTATATCGCATATAACCGACTAATATTCATCCGTACCGATTCATCGAATCAACACTTGATCCGATGACCCGGCTGATATCAAATATCGCGAGAATATAATACGGTATCACATATCGCATTATCCTCGGTTCCGCACATATCACATATGTGCCCCTACTCCGTTTTGCCTGAGTCAAGAAACCTCTGTGTAGGACTCTAAAGAATCGTCAATACGCCGGCAGTAGGTGATGATCATATCAAACACCCACAAGCTGCAAGCGGTCAGCTAAACGTAACAGCTACCCAGGTATTGAGCGCTCAGAAGATCAACAAGCAAGCCTGTACATTCTCCTGTGAATCCAAACAGTAACACTCCCGTACAGTCCGGTCTCGTCGTCTGATATGTTGCATATCTCGCCTAGGGGTGGTAAACGTCAGACCCCAGTAGCTTGATAAGTCGTGTCGATTTGAGGTCTATAACAGTTCGAGAAACTACTGATAACACTTACCAGTAAATCTCAGCAACCCTGGCCAGGGATTTCCGGTTATAGCCAATCGAACACATCACAACATCAACTCCCTATACCGGGAGAGACGAATCCCCTCCTATCGCTCATTGCCTCCATATGATTCGGGACTGTACCCAAAAGCCACCTTTTTGCACGCCCTCTTGGACGTGGTATGATGGAAATCAAAGCACAGTGGGAATCACACAAGACTCTATGACGATCTCGGATCGACAGACTACTCTGTACCAGTGTCACCGGAGAACTGCCATCTGACGTATGGTATAATACCATCTGGGAGTTCTCGGCGAGTCCGTCCAGTGTACCCAGTCTCCACTGAGCACCCGTACACCATCCTTGATGTCAAACACCGATGGATATGGGATCATCCATCGCCCATCATATGGGTCAAGATGCGTATACGCTAGTCTACTCTGGTGTATCGATGCCCTGTCTCGATACACCCTCGACTAGGAACAGTTATAGGATGTATTCGTCGACTACCGTGGCCCCATTAGTATGATCTCATCATAGTCCCAGTAGTCGAGTACATATCCTAAGGGCTTTAGCAACATGTAATATAGAGACAATCAGAGTACATGTTAAGATAAAGTACAACCAGATAGCATACTATCATGTCGAGCAAGAAAGTCCTCCCCATATATGTCCTAGCATCCACTACAATATACATCGTATGTACAGTAATGGCCTCTAGGGCATACATATAACTAACAATCTCCCACTTGCACTAGGGCCATCTGTTGTGGTATCGCATACCCAACAATTAGCTGCGGTTGAAGTATCTCATACTCAACCATCCCATAAAAGTCTCTACTGGGGAAAAGGCCTTCGTGAGTGGATCCGCGCTGTTGTCCTCTGTGTCTACTCTCCTAACCTCGATCTCCCTGGAGATCAACCATCTCCATGATCAGGTGATACTGCCTAAGAATTATATCTGGATTTCTGATGGGACGGTAGTTCCTTGGCAGAAGCCACAACTCCATTGTCACACAATGGTAGGAACGAAGTTCATCTTATGAACTTATATATATCCAGACTGCCTCTTTGGTAGCATCCTTGGTAACGATGTATCTTGCCTTTAATCGTCTAGTATGTCACGGTATCTAGCTTGGAACTCTTCCAACATACAGTCCCTCCACTAAGGGTGAAGACAATGCCTTCGACTGACATTCAGTCGTCCTTATCACCCTGGAACCTTTCCAGTGATTCTCCCCAGGATCGATTGATACCATCTCACTACAACTAGTGAGTGTCCTAACATCCAATTAGATCTATCTCATAGATCCAAAACCCAGGATTTAGGAGGTATCACTTTGATCCTATATGGAGAATCCTTGTGATAAGCGGAGATTGACCGAGCGTAGCATCGGAAACTCCTTCCCTATCAAGAGTATGTCATCCACGTACTCTACGAGGATCACCACCATACTCTCTACTACCTTTTCGTATATACAAGGTTCATCTACCGGGCCATCGACCTCGTCATCTGAACTCACTAGTATGCAGTCAAAAGAAACGCAGGACCGAGTGTCCTCATCGAGAGGCGACGCTGCCCCATGGTTGGACATGTCCATTCTCGAAATTCAAGGTACGAAAACAACTAAGTTACTCAAGCGGATGTGGAAGGCGTTGACGAATCTCCTCCTCGCAGCTCTTTCCTTCTATGGAAACCATTGACAAGATGTTCGTCGGATCCACAAATCAAGCACTGCCCTTTCGCCCGGCGACAGTCCCTCTGAAGGTGTCCTGGCCTCTTGCAATAACCACACATCTAGGTTCTCCGCTGCTTTCATTGTTGAGGAACAAATGGGCGCTTCATCTACGCACCTCCACTTTTACTAATAGGGATTCCCTCATGATCAGGGCTCCTCCTAGTGCTTGAACTAGCTGCCTCCTTTACCCCTCAGCTAAAAGATCGTTCGTCCTCTCCTTGGCTTCTCTCAATCCTTGCAGTATGCCCAAAATATCGGCGGGGTGATCCTGGAAAGCGGAGGTGGAAGAAGAGTCATGGGAAGCCATGATTTCGAAACAACAAATTTTCGGACAACGGTTTAAGATATAAGAATCGGAATAAGATATAGAATTGACAACGTAGCAAGAATATATGGTGAGGCGAAACTCAACCGAGTGGAAATCAAATGTAGAACCCCAAGTCACTCAAGAAGAGTGCTGCCTTGTAACTATGCTGCAGTTCATAGTTACAACCACACAACTCTACTAAGTCACCCAAAACTCTAGCGGATGGAGTCAAAAATGTAGCTTGAAAAACTATAGGGATTCTAGTCAAGGATAACAAGTTTACAATCTAGACCGAATGGGCGACTTAAATTGTCAAGCCTTAGTCGGAAACTGTAATCTCATTCTAAACCAACCTGGCTCTGATACCAACAAAACCATGTCACGCCCCGCTTCCCAAAATATGGAAAACGGGAGGTGACTAGACCAGCCATGCTCCTACGGTCAAGGAAATATCCTGCCGTAGTCACACTTCGGATTCTAGTAGTACATGGCAAGCAGTATTCATAGCACAAGTAATGAGAAATGCACTTACTAATTCTATAAAAACATATATAGAACTAACCAGATAGAGTCAAAAGAAATGATAGCGGTAACGTCGTTGATCTAGATGTCCGCAATATCCTCGAGGTAAGGCAGGTCCTGATCCAAGCTAAGTCCACTTCTCGCTCTGAGCATGCATACTCAGGTCGTCAGAGCGACACAATAGCAACATATATATATATACACATTTTTAATACATGCAATGATGCTAATCGTGAATCAGTAAACATGGAGTAATGACGTGAGAAGTAACCGGTACATGAAAGTGTATGCTAGCACCACGGTAGGGTTTAAACGGACATCACACATGCAATTTTAAAATTTAATGGTGTTAATGAACACTAACCTAGGATCAAACTAGAAGATTAGGGTTTTAAACATGATATCACAAACTTTACACTAAGATATGGATGGCTACAACCTTTGTAGACCGTGTCCTTCTCTTCTAAAGCTCCAGGTTGTAGTCCACGTGACTCCAGTAGGCTCCACTTGAAGGTTGAACGAACTTTCTCCAATGACCTTCGTGCCGAATATGATCCACCCGAAGTCTGGTAATCCAAGCTACCTCTTCACTAAACTCTTTAGTGAAGGAAACACACTACACCAAAGCGTTAATCTAGTGTAGGATGGTGAAGTAGGGGTGTTGTTTGCTCACTAGGGTTCTCACAAGCTCAAGGGTTCACAACTCATGTGAGAGATTGAGCTTGAAGGTGGAGGTGAAGAAGATGGAGAGAGCTAGAGAGCAACTCATCACATGAGCTCAACTCAAGAAAAATAACTAACTGTGGAATGAAGTGTAGAATGGCTCATCCATTATTGAAGCATATAATTTTTAACACTTAAAAATTGTAGCCATGCTTCAATAGTGCAAGCAAATGAATATAATATAGAATAAGCCATGCTATGCCCATTCCTCGAAAGTCTCCCCATTTATCATCTCAATTTCTATTTTCTAAAAATAGAAAATCCATGCCATGCTTCATAATATATATATATATATATATATATATATATATATATATCGCATATATATCACATATATATTAATATATATTTATAAAGATAAGCATATAATTAGTGAGCAATAATATTAATCAATATACAATTATATCAAATATAAATATATATCATATTATCAAATCAACACTTGATATGATAATCCGGTTATATCACATATAACCGACTAATATCATTTATCTGTATATCGCATTATTAAATCAACACTTGATTCAATAATCCGGTTATATCACATATAACCTAACTGATAACAAATAGCCGCCAGATTACAATACGGTATCTCATACTCGTATTTAATCAGGCCCCCGGACATATCAGCAGATGTGCCCTACTTCATTTCGCTTGAACCAAGAAACTTCTATGTGGGACTCTAAAGACTCGTCAATACGCCAGCAGTAGGTGATGATCACATCAGCCATCCACAAGCCGTCAGCGGTACTAGCTGGACGTAACGACTACCCAGGTATTGAGCGAATAGAAGACAACAAGCAAGCTTGTCTAAACTCCCATAAAGCCTATAGATAACACTTACTGTACAGTCCGGTCTCTTCGTCTGATATGTCGCATATCGAGTCTGGGGGTGGAATCGTCAGACTCCAATAACTTGATAAGTTATGTCGATGTATGGCTCATAACGGTTTGAGAAACTACTGATGACACTTACCAGTAAATCTCATCAACAGCCCTGGCCAGGGACTTACTGTTATAGCCGATCGAGCATAGTGCAACATCAACTCCCAATACCGGGAGAGACGAAACCCCTCCTATCGCTCATTACCTCCATGTGACTCGGGACTGTACCCAAAATCCACCTCTTTGCACGACTTCTTTGACCTGTAGTATGGTGGAAATCAAAGCACAGTGGGAGCCACACAAGACTCTATGACGATCTCGGGTCTACAGACTAACCTGTACCAGTGTCACCAGAGAACTGCTATCTGACGATAGGTATAGTACTATCTAGGAGTTCTCGGTGAGTATTGTTCGATATACCCATTCTCTAATGAGCACCTGTGTAAAATCTTTGATGTCAAACACCAATGGATATGGGATCAACCATCGTCCTATACAGGGTCAGGAAACGTACACACTAGTCTACTCTGGAATATCGATGCCCTGTCTCGATATTCTCTCGACTAGGAACAATTGAAGGATGTGCTTGTGGACTACCCAGGTCCCAGTAGTATGATCTGCATCATAGTCCTAGTAGTCAAGCCATCATCTTAAGGGCTTTATCAACATGTATATGAGAGACGGTATAATAATACCAGTGAACATGTTAAGATAAAGACAGCATGATAGAATACTATCATGTCGAGCAAGAAAGTCCTCCATATATATGTCCAAGCATCCACTATATCATACAATAATGGCCTCTAGGGCATACATATCACTAACAATCTCCCACTTGCACTAAGGCCAATTGTTGTAGTATCTCATACCTAACATCCCAAAAAGTTTCTCGATTAGCATCTGGGGGAAGGCCTTGGTGAGTGGATCCGCTGTGTTATCCTCTGTGTCAACTCTCCTGACCTCGATCTCCCGGCGATCTACTATCACCCTGATCAGGTGATACCGCCTAAGAGTATGTCTGGATCACTGATGGGACCGTGGTTCCATGGCCAAAGTCACAGTTCCATTGTTATCACAATACACAGGTATTGGATGCTCAATGGATGGAACCTCACCAAGTTCATCTTATGAACTTCTTTATCCAGACAGCCTCTTTGGCAGCATCGTTGGTAGCGATGTATTCAGCCTTCATCATTGAGTCTGCTATGGTATCTAGCTTGGAACTCTTCCAACATACCATCCCTCCACTGAGGGTGAAGACAAACCCGAGACCGACATACTGTCGTCCTTATCACTCTGGAAGCTCGAATCGGTAAAGGACTCCACCTGGAGTTCACCGTTACCATACACCAAGAACATCTCTTTAGTCCTTCTCAAGTACATAAGAATGTTCTTCACAGCTATCCAATATTTCTCCCCAGGATCTGTTTGATACCTACTCACTACACCCAGTGAGTAAGCTACATCTGGTCTGGTACATAACATCGTATACATGATTGACCCGACTGCCGAAGCATAGGGTGTCCCTTGCATGCAAGCCCTCTCCAAATCAGTCTTGGGAGACATCTCTTTGGAGAGAGTGATTCCTAAACAAGCGGGTACATTACCACGCTTAGAATCTTCCATACTAAACCTCCTTAGTATGGTGTCAATGTACATGGATTGGGACAATCCCAACATCCGCTTAGATCTATCTCGATAGATCTATATCCCCAGGATGTAGGAGGCATCACATAGATCTTTCATGGAGAACTTGTGTAATAAGAAGAGCTTGACCGAGTGTAGCATAGGAACATCGTTTCCTATCAAGAGTATGCCATCCACGTATATTACAAAGAAGAAAACCTTGCGCTCTACAACCTTTTTATATATACATGGTTTATCTACATTTTTGATGAAGTCAAACTATTTGACAGCTTCATCAAAACAGATGTTCCAGCTCCGCGATGCCTGCTTTAATCCGTAGATTGATTTAAGCAGCTTGCACACGCTACCGCTGCTCCCACTGTCTATGAAGCCCTCTGGCTGTGTCATGTACACGCTCTCTTCTAAATCACCATTTAGAAAAGCAGTCTTAACGTCCATCAGCCAGATTTCGTAGTCATGGTATGCAGCAATGGCAAGTAGGATCCTGATGGATTTAAGCATAGCGACAGGAGAAAATGTTTCATCATAGTTGACACCTGGTCGTTGACGAAAACCCTTTGCTACAAGTCTAGCTTTGAAAGTCTCAACTTTTCCATCTACACCAATTATCTTCTCAAGATCGACTTGCTCCCGATGGGTTTTACCCCTTCAGAAGCAACTTCCAAAGTCCATACTTTGTTAGTGTACATGGATTCCATCTCAGATCGCATAGCATCTAGCCATTTCACAGAGTCTCCACTTGTGATGGCCTGCTTGAAACTAGTTGGGTCATCATCTTCCATGATGCAATCCTCGCTTCTACCGTCTATGAGAAAACCGTAGTATCTCTCAGGTGGATGAGAAACTCTACTAGATCTGCGGAGTGGCTAAGGTTCGTTGGGGACTATTGAATCCTCTGGTTCTACCAAATTGTCAGTTATAGTTTATGTAACTAGAACTTCTTCCAGTTCTACCTCATTATCACTAATTTATTTCATAAGAAATTCTTTTTCTAAAAAGGTGGCATGTCGAGAAACAAACACCTTTTGTTCCTCAGTGTGGTAGAAGATATACCCTCACGAATGTTTGGGATATCCTACAAACTTGCACAGAACTGATCTTGCCTTGAGCTTGTCCAGATTTTGCTTTTAAAAATAGGCCGGACAACCCAATATCTTAACTCGTTTAAGAGATGGTCTCTTTCCATTCCATATCTTATATGGAGTGGTAGGCACGGATTTGGTCAGAAATCTATTTAATAGCAATGTAGCTTTCTCAAGTGCATAACCCCAAAAGGAAATAGGCAACTCAGCATTACTCACCATAGAGCGCACTATATCTAATAGGGTGCGATTCCTCCACTCCGAAACTTTATTGTGCTGTGGTGTATACGGAGGAGTAAGCTGAGAGAGAATCCCATTCTCTTTTAAGTAGTCTCTGAATTCCGTGCTCAAGTATTCTCTTCCCCGATCATATCGAAAGATTTTAATACTTTTACCCGTCTGGTTCTCAACTTCGTACTTATATTCCTTGAATTTCTCAAAATATTCAGATTTGTGTTTCAACAGGAACACATGTCCGAATCTTGAGAGATTATCGGTGAATGTAATAAAGTACGAAGAACCATTCCTGGCATGTGTAGACATAGGACCGCATACATCACTATGTATCTATCCTAAGAGTTCAGTAGCTCTTTCTCCGTGTCCAGTAAACGGAGATTTGGTCATCTTGCCTTTGAGACATGACTGGCAAGTTTCATAAGATGTAAATTAGAACGGATTCAAATATACATCCTTATGCAACTTAGCCAGTCTTGTCGCATTGATATGACCTAGTCTATAATACCACAAGAGGACTTCGTTCATTTCTGAACTGTTCCTCTTGTGTTTGTTCTGTATACTTAGAACTGTTGTTTGATTTAGAACGTATATACCGTTATACAACGTACCATACCAAATCAACACTTGATTTAGGAAAACATTCACAACATTTTTGGTACGAAATAACAGTCGCTCAGAATCATTGTGTTACCACTTGGTAATACAAGGTGATATTCGCCAACTGCTTTGGCTGCAACAATTGCACCATTCCCTACTACTGGAGACATATCACCCTTTCCCAGTTCTCTACCTCTACATAACCCATGTAACAAATTGCATATGTGAGATCCTGATCTGGTATCCAATACCCAGGACGTAGAGCAAACTGAGAAACAGTTCTCGGTAATGAACACACCCGAAGAAGATGAATCAACATGCTTATTCTTCATTTGGGTGGCGTGGGAATCCTGATATTCCCCTATTCCTTACTCAGACTTATGACAATCATAAGATAGAGAGGAACCTAGCCCAGTATTATAAGTGGGTTCGGTCAATACATCCATATTATTATCTTGAATAAGGCGTGTCATTGGTCGCTACCAGGAGAGAGAGAAGGATAATCACTTTTGTGTGCGCTCTTTGCAAGATTAGATTGGTTATTATTTTATCTAATCAGGATGGCTCCCATGGTTTTTATCAAATCTTCCTTCAATCCTTAAAAGGTAAGATTAGCCGGGATTAATTACACCCTACAAGTTCGTCAATCGTTCGGCCAGGCAGGTATTTGTTGGGTTACGGCAACGCCCCGGCTATCAAACCGTGGCCAAATGCGGAACAAAAATTTTCTAAACTGGCGCTACCATTACCCGATGCCCGGATCTACCCTAAACCCTATACTAGCAAGCAATATAAAGAGTTAGAAATGGTTATACCGAGTTGATCCGTGTCCTTCGGTCTTCAACCTTCATCCCAAGCTCCTAGTGGTTGCGGATCGAGTTTGGTTTCCGGTCTTCCTCCATCTACGATGATCCACCTGAGGGAAACGGCGCAAGCTTCAGCCTCGCCAAGCGAGGCAACCGATGCTCCAAGGTTGCTAGCAATGGAGAGTGGAGGTGTAGGAATGTGTCACTATAATTTTTCTCTTATCACAATGCTCAAAAGAGCAACTCAAGAAGATGAAGGAGGTGAGGAAACATGTGGCATGAGCAACTAAAGAAAATATGCTAAGTATTTTCTCCAAGTGAGAATCAATGAGTGAAGAGAGCAAGTGAGGAAAATGAAATGAGTAAGCCCTATCCAAGCAAGTGGCTGCCCCCTCCATCATTTTTCCAATCATGCAAATGAAAAATATCTCCATCATTTTCCAATAAACAATTGCATGTCATACCTCTCTACATGCCATAACCTATACTCATGCCAACTCACCCTCCACCTCATTTCCCAATTGATTTTCTAAAATGAAAATCAATTAATGAGGTGGCCATCTTCTAGAAACAATTCCGTATAAATACGGAATACAACTTGGTATACGTATCGAAATACATATACGCGTATTCGTACCAAAATACGAATAGCCAAGAGAGAAAATGAATAGTGAACAATAATACTAGAATACATATATATAAATTATTAAATCAAAACCTGATTTAATAATCCGACTTAATCCTAAACCGCTAGTATTATCAACCGTCCTATTAAAGTCTGTGCAGCCTGTACACAAATTTAATCGGACACTTGTATATACCAACATACGTCATCTACACCATATCGTCTGAACCATGAAAACCCTCTGTGTGGGACTCTAAAGACTCGTCAATACGCTGGCAGTGGGTTTAACCACAAGCACGTCAGCGGCACTAGCTGTACGTAACGGCTACCCAGGTATTGAGCGAAAGGAAGGCCGACGAGCAACTCATCCAAACCCCTACTGAGCCTGACAGTGACAATATCCATACAGTCCGGTCTGTTCGTCTAAGAGTATTGCATATCGAATCTAGGGGGCAGATAAAGTCAGACCCCTAATAACGCGATAATTCGTGTCGGTATGAAACCCATCACCACACGAGAATCTACCGATCCTAGATCAGTAATTCTCGACTACCTTGGCCAAGGATTTCTGGTGATGGCCACCCGTGCATTGCGCAACATCAACCCCCAATACCGGGAGAGACGAATCCCCGACAATCCGCTCACTGCCTCCATGTGTCTCGGGACTGTACCCAACTAAAACCTGTTTGCACAACTCCTTTGAGCCGTGGTAGGGTAGTAATCAAAGCACAGTGGGAAGTCACACGAGACAAATGACGATCTCAGGTCGACAGACTAACCTGTACACATGTCACCTGGGAACTGCTATCTGACAATAGGTATAGTACCAACTAGCATGTTCCCGGCGAGTCCATCCAGTATACTCATAACCCAATGAGCACCTGTATACTATCTTAGAAGAATAAACTAACACCAATGGCTTGTGAGACCTGGCCACCGCCCCTCGTCGGGGTCTCGATCAGCATACACTAGTCTACACTGGAGTATCGATGCCCAGTCTCGAAACTCCCACGACTAGGGACATTTAAGGATTTGCTTATAGACCCCCAGCTCCCATATATATGATCGTCATCATAATGCTGGTAGTCAAGCAAGAATCCTATAGGCTCTATCAACATGCAATAGTGATGATAAAGACAAACCAGATAGTATACTATCATCTCGAGTAAGACTGTTCTACCGATATATGTCATCCCTCAATCATCATAATCACCTGCCTGCGACTACGATAATTGCCTTGAGGGCACTATAGCCAACAATCTCCCACTTGCACTTAAGGCCAATTATTGCGGTGTCGCATACTCACAGCTCGTATGATACCGAACACCCAACTTCTCTACTAAGCAGTTTCGCAAAGCTCGTTTGTGAAACTATTGTGTTCGAGAAACAACCTCAGTGGGTAGATCCACTCCAGTGTTTCTTTCTATATCTCTTTATATCTCAACTTCGCGGAGAAAGCTATCTCCCGAAATGAGCAATACCTATCTTAGAATATGTCTGGATATCTGATGGGACCCAGTTCACAAATGAACTCCAAATCCAGCAAACTTCTTAGACTGTATCGTCCACTGAACTTAATAAGTATCATGCGCCATGCCTTCCACAGTATCCGTTTGGACCACCTGTCCAACATACTGTCCCTCAAAAGAGGGAAAAATAAAACTCTTACAGTCACTATGTCATCCAAGTCATCTTGGAAGCCTGAAATGATAACCGTCTCCCGAAGGAGGCTGCCGTTACCATATACCAAGAACATTCACTTATGTTCATAACTGCTTCCCAACGTTTCTCCAGGATTGGATTAATATATATGCATATTGCAGCTAGTGCAAAAGCAATATCTGGTGTGGTACTTGATATTTAATGATTAACTCAATTGCCTAAGCAAGTGATATGCTAATCATGCAGATCCCTCTCCCCTTTAGTCTGTAAGACACCTTTAGAGAGGGTGACTCCATCACCTGCAGGTACACCACTATGTCAGGAGTCGTCCATTCTAAAACACTTTAGAATAGTGTCAAGTACCCAAATTGGGACATTTCCCAAATCTAGATCTAAAACCATAGATCTAGTGACCAGAAAACCTGATATTATATCCATGTCCTATGTGGAGAAAACAACTGTGTGACAACCACAGTATAACCGATCGTAGTATAGGAATTTCATTTCCAAAGTGCATGTTATCCTAAATACTAGGACATCACACCCTACTACCTTCTTACCAGATCTATCTCTTATTCTGATGAAGTCAAAGCCTATAGCTGTCACATCAAAAATAGATGATCTATTTCAGCTATACCTGCATTAGGCTATCAAAAGACATAAGCTACTTGCCCACTATGCTTCCGCTGCTCCCACTAACTACAACAACCCTCTGGCTGAGTCATATACACGTGCACTTCTAAAGATAGTTTATAACGACGCTATACTCATCCTCCTGCCGGGTCTTATAGTCTAGAACAGCAGCAATGGCAAGTCTGGATAAATAAGAACCTCCATGTCACCGTCTCTGAGAAGACCGAAGTACCTCTCGGGTGCCTGAGGTTACCCACCAAATTTGCGGGGTGGCTAATGGAATGTCAAATCCAATTGAATCCTCAGGTTATATTAAATCTTCAGTGATCATTTGTGGTTCTGGAATCACTTCCAGTTCTACCATACTCCCACTTTTGTTTTCTGAAAAAATCCATTTTACTAAAACTGTGGCGAGTCAAGAACAATATCACTATTGATCTTCCTGATGGTAGAAAGTTAACCCTCGTCAAAGCCCGGGAAAACCCACTGTAAGGCTACGCCAGCGCCTCGGCCATCAATGCATGGCCAAACGCGGAACAAAAACTTTAGAAAACCGGCGCTAACGGAACCCTAAACGATGGATCGTGCCATTAACCCTATACTAGTTAACTGTAAAGAGGTTTAAGAGATTATACCGATCGATCTATGTCCTTCGGTCTTCAATCTCTGTCCTTAGCTCGTCACGGCTGCCTTGACCAAGTTCGCTCTCCGGTCTCCCTCGTCGAAGAGGATCCAGGTCGAGGATTAGTAATACGGGCTCCCGCTTCAAAACCGAAGCAACTCGGGCATCCAGTTTGCTAGCCTAGATGCACAAGATGAAGTAGAGAGAGTGTGTGATCATTTTGTCTCAATACATCCATGGATTCTCAACTCATGAGAGGGTATGGATGGAGGTGAAGAAGAAGCCATGTGTGAAAGAAAGTGTGAGCTCAAGACTTAGCCAAAAGAAAAAATCAAGTGAAGAATGTTCTCTGTTGTTTTTCTTGACTTGTTTTGCTAAGTGTTTTTGTGTGGTTTATTTATTGTTGTGAGCCAAAACAACTAAAGAAAAGCTCACTAGAAATGAGCAGCCACCACACCAACAAATATCTCACACAAAATATCTTAAGCAAAACAAAAACCAATCCATGTCATGAGACACCAAGTGCACATGCACAATGAATGCACAAGGCCAAGACTTGCACTCATGTGTCATGCCACAATCAATGCCCAAGCCAAGACTTGCACTCACACTCTTCATCACAACACAATATTAAACATTTAAACAAAAAACCCTAAATGTTTAATACTAGAAAAAGAAATGGCAACTTCAAAAGTAAACTCGTAACGAATTACAAGAATACCCCTCATCCTTATATACATACATGCATCTGTATTCCGACTGAATACGAATACAACGAGATGAAAATAATCCAACAATATAATATTAGGATCCGGCTTAAACCAAAGCCCACTAGTATTATCCGTCCGATCATGATCCATGCACAAGTGCACGTATATGATCGAACCCTGCCATAAAACCATACGGCCTCTACTACGTTTCGCCCGAACCAGGGAAACCCTCTGTGTGGGACTCTAAAGACTCGTCAATACGCTGGCAGTAGGTTTAACCACAAGCACATCAGTGGCACTAGCTATACGTAATGGCTGCCCAGGTATTGAGCGAAAGGGAGGCCGATGAGCGAACTCATCCCGAAACCCTACTGAGCCTGACAGTGACAATATCCGTATAGTCCGGTCCGTTCATCTATGAGTATCGCATATCGAGTCTAGGGGGTGGATAAAGTCAGACCCCTAATAACACGACATTTAGTGTCGGCATGAAACCTATCACCACCTGAGAAACTACCAATCCTAGATCGGTAATTCTCGACTACCTTGGTCAAGGATTTCTGGTGATGGCCACCCATTCACACCGCGACATCAACCCCCAATACCGGGAGAGACGAATCCCCTGATGATCCGCTCACTGCCTCCATGTGGCTCGGGACTGTACCCAACTAAAACCTGTTTGCACGACTCCTTTGAGCCGTGGTAGGGTAGTAATCAAAGCACAGTGGGAACTCACACAAGAAAAATGACGATCTCAGGTCGATAGACTAACTTGTACACATGTCACCTGGGAACTGCTATCTGACAATAGGTATAATACCAACTAGCATGTTCCCGGCTAGTCCGTCCGGTGTACTCATAATCTAATGAGCACATGTATACCTCTTAGGTGAACCAAATGACTCCAATGGCTTGTGAGATCGGCCACCGCCCCTCGTCGGGGTCTCGATCCGTATAAACTAGTCTACTCTCGGAGTATCGATGCCCAGTCTCGAAACTCCCACAACTAGGGACACTTTAAAGATGTGTTTATAGACCACCCAACTCTCACGTATATGATTGCCATCCTACTGTTGGTAGTCAAGCAAGAATCCTATGGGCTCTATCAACATGTAATAGTGATCTGTAATGTCACCTGAAACATGTACACGATGATAAAGACAAACCAGATAGCATACTATCATCTTGAGTAAGACTGTCCTACCGGTATAGGTCCTCCCTCATTCATTGCAATCGCGTGCCTGCGATCCAATAATTGACTTGAGGGCACTATAGCCATCAATCTCCCACTTGCACTTAAGGCTAATTATTGCGATGTCGCATACTCACAGCCCGTGTGATACCGAACACCCAACTTCTCTACTAATCAGTTTCACAAAGCTCGTTTGTAAAACTATTGCGTTTGAGAAATAGCCTCAGTGAGTGGATCCGCTCCAATGTTTCTTTCTATGTCTCTCTTTATCTCAAGTTCGCGGAGAAAGCCATCTCCCGAAATGAGCAATACCTGTCTTAGAATATGTATGGATATCTGATGGGACCCAGTTCACAAATGAACTCCAAATCCAGTAAACTTCTTAGACTGTATCGTCAACTGAATTTAATCAGTATCCTGCGCCATGCCTCCCTCAGTATCCGCTTGGACCACCTGTCCAAACTACTGCCCCTCGTCAAGAGGGAAAACTATAACTCTGACAGTCACTCTGTCATCCAGGTCACCTTAGAAGCCTGGAATGATAACCATCTCCCGTAGGAGGCTGTCGTTATCAAATCCCTAGAACATCCACTTATGTTCATAAACTGCTTCCGAACATTTCTCCAGGATTGGATTAATATATCAACTTATTACATATAGTGCAAAAACAACATCTGATGTGGTACTTGACATCTCATGATTGACTCAATTGCCTAAGCAAGTGATATACCAATCATGTACATCCCTCTCCCCTTTAGTCTGTAAAACACCTTTAGAGAGGGTGACTCCATCACTTGCAGGTACACCACCATGCCAGGAGGCGTCCATTCTAAAACACCTTTAGAATACTGTCAAAGTACCCAGATTGGGAAACTAACAAAATCTAGATCTAAAACCAGAATGCTTGATATAATATCCATATCCTATGTAGAGAACTCACTTTGTGACAACCTCGGTATAATCGATTGTAGTATAGGAATTTCACTTCCTTCAAAGTGCATGTCATCCAAATACTAGGACATTCCACCCTACTACCTTCTTAACAGATCCATCTCCTATTCTGATGAAGTCAAATCCTATGACTGTCACATCAAAAATAGATGATCTATCTCCGCTATACCTGCTTTAGTCTATAAATAGACATAAGCAACTTGTCCACTATGCTTCCGCTGCTCTCACTGACTACAACAACCCTCTGGCAGAGTCATATACACGTGCCCTTCTAAAGCTAGTTTAGAACGACGCTATACTCATCCTCCTGCCGGGTCTCATAGTCTAGAACAGCAGTAATGGCAAGTCTGGGTAAACAAGAATCTCCTTGTCACCGTCTTTGAGGATACCGAAGTACCTCTCGGGCGCCTGAGGTTACCCACCATATCTGCGGAGAGGCCAATGGAATGTCAAACCTGATTGAATGTTTAGGTTCTATTAAATTTTCAGTAATCGTTTGTGGTTCTGGAATCACTTCCAGTTCTACCATACTCCTACTGTTTTCTGAAAAAATCCATTTTCCTAAAACTGTGGCGAGTCAAGAACAATATCACTATTGATCTTCCAGATGGTTGAAAGTTAACCGTCGTCATAGCCCGGGATAACCCACAAACTGCCATTACAAAAACGTGCCTTGAGTCATCCAGAATCTGGTTTTAAGCATAAACCGGACAACTCCATATACCTTAACATCATTAAGATATGAACCATTCTATATACAATATAGAAACAGAGGCACTGATTTAATTGGAACCAGATTCAAATCATGCAGCTGTCTCCAGTGCATGTCAACTAAATGGAAGGAGACCTATCGGCATTACTCAACTTAGGAGTGCATCCAGATATGAGTAACCGGAAAGAGAAGCAAGTTCTCAAAACCATTACTATCAACTGAATACCAAACACAAGTATCTACATCTTCGATCGCCTTGAAGAATCCTGATACTTGCAACGCATGGTTCTCCACTTTATTCTTATACCTATAACTTCTCAAAACTTGGATGTTGTATTTCTACGAAACACTTGTCTAAAAATGGAGAAGTCATAAGTAAACAAAATATAGTACGAGGACCAACCCCTCTGTCCTAATGGACACTGGACAATATACAATACTTTGTATAAGTCCCCTGAGTTTAATAACTCAAACCCTGTGCGTCGTAGATTGAAAACTGTACTATGGTTAAGAAGAATTACACCGCTGTTTAATGCTCCTTACCCAATCATCAACTGATATAGGTAAATGTCATGGACATAATTTCAAAAAGTTATATCTCACTTTATGAAATAAACATATAGATATATTAGTTTGAAATTGGTGCATAACAACGGATATTCAAAACCAAATATTTGCCGTCAGGCAAAACCCCAGGTGATTTCCTCAAATATCACCAATTACAACGATTTCCGATATAAAGAGGATATAATCACCTAATTCCTAATAACTTACTCCCACTCATCATCTGTAAAACTATACAGATGTGAGAATCATACCTGGAAAATACATACTCTGGAGTAAGGATCTAATTGGGAAATCAGTTTTTAATTAACAACGCATAGTGAAACTGAAACATGAAAATGTTTCGAAGGGGTAGCAGGTATTCCTAGTAATGCCTATTCCACTAACCAGATTCATGACTGTAACCGTATATTTCCTTGCCATCTCTCCAAATCCCTTTATTTGTCTTTACTCATTACCTTCTGTACACCACCCTTAGGCTAAATGGTTTTCTTCCTTCCCTACCGTTCGGCACCAGCCTATGGTTTGGAAGAAGACTATCCAATAAGCGTAATAGGTGTACTCTCCTAATCTTAGGAGCACTCGCAACCTGAGAGAAGGTAAAGATAAAAGACAACTGAATAATCCTATTCGATTTCTCATTAACCGGAGAAATGCAAAGGTGAAGTAGGAGTGGCGATGAACTATGCGTTTTGGTCGTGAATGATAGCAGACGCAATTTACTTTGCCCTCTTTCTAATCCCTTTATCTGTCTTTACTTATTACCTCATGTACACCACACTTAGGCTAATTGGTTTTCTTCCTTCCCCACCTTTCGGCACCTGCCTATGGTTTGGAAGAAGACTATCCAATAAGCGTAATAGGTGTCATCTCCTAATCCTAGGAGCACTCACAACCTGAGAGAAGATAAAAGGAAAAGACAACTGAATAGTCCTATTCAATTTCTCCAAAACCGGAAACCATCTTCGAATCTGAAACAAGTTTCTTCGAGTTCGTATGTAACTATACGACGGTCATATCCAATAAATGTGGATTTTCGTAGTGATACGGAATGTTCCGGAGAAATGCAAGGGGTAGAAGTAGGAGTGGCAATGAGGTATGCAACTCTGACAATCCAAAAGCCAGTGAGTTTTAAGAAGGTTCGGTTAACTTGGTTTCTGAGTTATAGTCTAGGGTCGGGTCATGGTCGCTGCCAAAGAGAGAAAGAGAGAAAAGAAACACTCAGCGTGCCTCTAACCTAGATCAGAATGGTTAATCACTTTATCTAATCAGGATGTCTCCCACAGTATCCTCAAATTCTCCTCCAAACCTGAAAGAAGAATTAGTCGGGATCATCTAAAATCACCCGAGGAGTAAACCAACTCATCAGTGGGAATCGGGATCCAACTATCATCGCATGATAACCTGATGGAATCCAATCAAGTTATCACACTCCAGAAGGTATGCGCATGCCTGGAAAGTTTCCTGTATGTTTGAAACTCCCAATGTGATTTCTACCCCATGCTCTTATGACCTTAACGAAGGCCAACATATCATAAGTCACATGTCAAGTTCGACCCGTCATTGTCAAGGTTAATTTTAACCCACCCGTACATACCCTTGACGAAGGCCAAAATAGTAGTACGACTGTCCCAAACCAACGCAACTATCTATGCAACAGTAAGGTAACAAGCAACTACCTTACACTATCCCTTGACGAAGGCCAACAAACATAGCATGAATACTAAGTGCTACCCGTCTGAAATGACGGAGGGCTACGAATGTTTTTTGGCGAAAAACCATTAACGTAATGAACTTGATATCGTTGAAGGAACCAGATAGCTTTTTACAAATATATAGTGGCGAAAACATTTGCTAAAGAGGTCATTCTCGGTGAAGAGATCTCGGCTCTTTCCTCGTGGAATGAGGTGCAAGATATTCTCACTGAATACCGCGATGCAAAGCAAAAAGTAATCGACTATATGAAGTTATTACCCTGACGCAAACTTCTGCCCAAGAGGTCACTCCCGATGAAGGGATCTCGGCTCTTGCCTCGTCGAATGAGGTGCTGGATATTCATTACCGAATACCTCTGTGAAAAACAAAAGAAAATGTCCTTGTAATAACAGCTTTTTTTTTGAAAATTGTTCCAACAACATCGAATAGGTCTGTTTTCCTTGCATTGATCTGAATTAACGCAGTCCCATCAATTAATCACACCACAAAAGAACGAAAATATGATGTACGTATATGTCATCCGCATTCGCCACTGGGTCCCGTCATCACCTGTTAGGTTACTTAACTAACGACAGAGCGGGGAATGGACTAGCACGGGTGTAAAGCATATACAACATCTACTAATATATATAGATATATACAATAATCGCTCCAGGCGTGATAAATGCAACATCACAAATAAGCAACAAGCATCACAGAACAATATAGATAATCTGAGATCCCCGGGTTTCCTTTGAGCCGTAAGTGAAACCCGACGTTCCCCTGGTCGTATGGATAGCCTGTGCAATGAAAAGCTAGACCCCTACGAGCGCGGCAAGTTACCCGCCAAAACCAGAAGCGAGGCAGCCCCCTTCATCAAAGTGAATGGGCCACCCGGCACTTCACGGAATCCGGTAACTTGAGCACCCCACCTTGGGTCAACCTATACCCCCTACGAGTGCAGCGAACAGCCCGCCAATTCTAGAGTGAGGCCCCCTCCTTCTCAATGCCATGAGATGCGAACCCGTTGCCCTCCAGAACCCGGCTATCCGTGCACTCCATCGCGGGGTAATCCTAGTACAGAAAAGAAAAATATGTACAACGGTGACATCGACCTCAACCTGGTCGTGCCCCAAACAAATAATATACAAGCAGGCAGTAACGGCAGTCCATATGTCGGACGCTCGCCCCGCGATATCAAATGTAAAAATAAAACTAAACTGTACTAACATTGCACCAAAGCTATCCACCACGACAAATCCGCAACAAACACAGCACAACACAGAACTGTTGGGTATTGGGAGCGCCCCGGCCATCGAACCGTGGCCAAATGCGGAACAAAAATTTCTTATAACCCGGCGCTACCATTACCCGAGTATCGGTATGGAGCCGGTGTCGGTTGAAGACTGGTTTTGGGAACCAAACTTTTTGAGTTCCCAATCCAGTCTAGATCGAAACCATTAACCCTAAAACTAGCAATCTAACAAAAGGAGATAGAATGGTTATACCTAATGAACCAAGTCCTTCGGGTCTTCAACCATTTCCAAGCTCCAAGTGATGCGGATCGATTTTGGTCGCCGGTCTGCCTTCATCTCTGATGATCCACCCGAGGGAAACGGCGCAAGCTCCAGGTTCGTTGAACGGACCAACCAACCCTCCAAGATCGCTATTAGTGGAGAATGAAGGGTGTAGGATAGTCTCACCATATTTTTCTCTCAAAAATTATGCTCATAGAACAACCATAGAAGATGTGGAGGTGATGATCAAAGGCATTAGAAAATGGCTATATGTTTTTGTGGGAGCATGTGAGTGAGAGAGCACAAAAATGATATCACCAAAAATGAGCAAGCCCCTCCCCTCAAGTGGCCAGCCCCCTCTCTAATGCCCCCAAAAAAAATCTCATTTTCAATTTCAATAAACAAAGCACCATACCAGTCACTACAATGCCAAAGTCCATGCTTTGACCAAATAACCCATGCCTTGCCATGTCACGTTTTCCGCCTCATTAAAAACATATGATTTTCAAAAGAAAATCAATAATAAGGTGGCATCTTCTAGAAGCCATTCCGTACAAATACGGAATACTTCCCGGTATATGTATCGAAATACACATACGCGTATTCGTACGAAAATACGAATAGCCAAAGAGAGAAAATAAATAGTGAGCAATAATACTAGAATACATATATAAAAATACATATGTAAATTATTAAATCAAAACTTGATTTAACAATCTGGTTTAATCCTAAGCCGCTAGTATTATCAACCGTCCGATTAAAGTCTGTGCAGTCCGTGCACATATTTAATCGGACACATGTATGTATCAACATACGTCACCTACACCATATCGCCTGAACCGTGAAAACCCTCTGTGTGGGACTCTAAAGACTCGTCAATACGCTGGCAGTGGGTTTAACCATAAGCACGTCAGCGGCACTAGCTGTACGTAACGGCTACCCAGGTATTGAGCGAAAAGAAAGGCCGACGAGCAAACTCATCCAAACCCCTATTGAGCCTGTCAGTGACAATATCCATACAGTCCGGTCTGTTCATCTAAGAGTATCGCATATCGAGTCTAGGGGGTGGATAAAGTCAGACCCCTAACAACGCGATAATTCGTGTCGGTATGAAACCCATCACTATCTGAGAAACTATCGATCCTGGATCGGTAGTTCTCACACACCCTGGCCGAGGATTTCTAGTGATGGCCACCCGTGCACTGCACGACATCAACTCCCAATACCGGGAGAGACGAATCCCCAACGATCCGCTCACTGCCTCCATGTGGCTCGGGACTGTACCCAACTAAAACCTGTTTGCACGACTCCTTTGAGCCGTGGTAGGGTAGTAATCAAAGCACAGTGGAAACTCACACGAGATAAATGACGATCTCAAGTCGACAGACTAACCTGTACACATATCACCAGGGAACTGCTATCTGACTATAGGTATAATACCAACTAGCATGTTCCCGACGAGTCCGTCCAGTGTACTCATAACCCAATGAGCACCTGTATACTATCTTAGGTGAACAACTAACACCAATGGCTTGTGAGACCGGCCACCGCCCCTCGTCAGGGTCTAGATAAGTATACACCAGTCTACACTGGAGTATCGATGCCCAGTCTCGATACTCCCACGACTAGGGACATTTAAGGATGTGCTTATAGACCCCCAGCTCCCACGTATGTGATCGCCATCACAATGCTGGTAGTCAAGCAAGAATCCTATGGGCTCTATCAACATGTACATGATGATAAAGACAAACCAGATAGCATACTATCATCTCGAGTAAGACTGTTTTATCGGTATAGGTCCTCCCTCAATCATCATGATCACATGCCTGCGACTATGATAATTGCCTTGAGGGCACTATAGCCAACAATCTCCCACTTGCACTTAAGGCTAATTATTGCGATGTCGCATACTCACAGCCCGTGTGATACCGAACACCCAACTCCTCTACTAATTAGTTTCACAAATCTCGTTTGTAAAACTATTGCGTTTGAGAAATAGCCTCAGTGAGTCGATCCGCTCCAGTGTTTCTTTCTATGCCTCTCTTTATCTCAACTTCGTGGAGAAAACTATCTCCCGAAATGAGCAATACCCGTCTTAGAATATGTCTGGATATCTGATGGGACCCAGTTCACAAAAGAACTCCAAATCCAGCAAACTTCTTAGACTGTATCGTCTACTGAACACAATCAGTATACTGTGCCATACCTTCCTCGGTATCCGCTTGGACCATCTGTCCAAACTACTGCCCCTCGTCAGAGGGAAAACTATAACTTTGACAGTCACTCTGTCATCCAAGTTACCTTGGAAGCTTGAAATGATAACCGTCTCCAGAAGGAGGCTGCCGTTATCAAATCCCTAGAACATCCACTTATGTTCATAAACTGCTTCCAATCGTTTTTCTCCAGGATTGGATTAATATATTAACCTTTTGCATCTAGTGTAAAAACAACATCCGGTGTGGTACTTGACATGTCATGATTGACTTAATTGCCTAAGCAAGTGATATGCCAATCATGTACATCCCTCTCCCCTTTAGTCTGTAAGACACCTTTAGAAAGGGTGACTCCATCACCTGCAGGTTTACCACCATGCCAGGAGTCGTCCATTCTAAATCTCTTTAGAATACTGTTTAAGTACAGATTGGGACACTTCCCAAATCTAGATCTAAAATCATAGATCTAGTAACCAGAATGTCTGATATAATATCCAAAACCTATGTGGAGAAACTACTGTGTGACAACCAAAGTATAACCGATCGTAGTATAGGAATTTCACTTCCTATAAAGTGCATGTCATCCCAAATACCAGGACACACACCCTACTACCTTCTTAATAGATCCATCTCCTATTCTGATGAAGTCAAAAACCTATGACTGTCGCATCAAAAATTAGATGATCTATCTCCGCTATATCCGCTTTAGTCTATAAATAGACACAAGCTACTTTTCCACTACGCTTCCGCTGCTCCCACTGACTACGACAACCCTCTGGCAGAGTCATATACACGTGCACTTCTAAAACTAGTTTAGAATGACGCTATACTCATCCTTCTGCCGGGTCTCATTGTCTGGAACAACAGTAGTGTCAAGTCCGGGTAAATAAGAAACTCCATGCCACCGTTCTTGAGGCTACCGAAGTACCTCTCGGGTGCCTGAGGTAACCCACAATATCTGCGGAGTGGCCAATGGAATGTCAAACCTGATTGAATCTTTAGGTTCTAATAAATTTTCCGTAATCGTTTGTGGTTCTGGAATCACTTCCAGTTCTACCATACTCCCACTACTGTTTTCTGAAAAAATCTATTTTACTAAAACTGTGGCGAGTCAAAAACAATATCACTATTGATCTTCCAGATGGTAGAAAGTTAACCCTCGTCAAAGCCCGGGATAACCCACAAACAGCCATTACTGAAACGTGCCTTGAGTTTATCCGTATTCTGCTTTTAAGCATCAGCCGGACGACTCCCTATACCTTAACATCATTAAGATATAAATTGATTCTATATATATCTAATATAGAAACAAAGGTACTAATTTAATTGGAATCAGATTCAAATCATGCAGCTGTCTCCGGTGCATGTCAACTAAATGGAGAGAGGCCAATCAGTATTACTCAACTTAGGAGTGCGTCCAATTATGAGTAACCTGAAGAGAAACAAGTTCCTCAAAACCATTACTATCATCTGAATACCTTATACAAGTATCTATATCTTCGATCACCCTGAAGAATCCCGATACTTGCGACACCTGGTTCTCTACTTTATTCTTGTACTTATAACTTCTCAAACTTGGACCTTATATTTCTACGAAACAATTGTCCAAAATTGGAGAAGTCACAAGTAAACAGAATATAGTACGAGGACCACCCCCTTTGTCCTAATGGACACTGGACAACATATAATACTTTGTACAAGTCCGCTGAGTTGAATAACTCAAACGCTGTGCGTCGTAGGTTGAAAACTGTACCCAGGCGATTTCCTCAAATATCACCAATTACAACGAATTCTGATATAATGAGGATGATCACCTAATTCCCAATAACTTACTCCCACTCATCATCTGTAAAACCATACAAATATGAGAATCAAACCTGGTAAATACATACTTTGGAGCAAGGGCCTAATTGGGAAATCAGTTTTCTATTAACAATACACAGTGAAACTGAAACATGAATATGTTTCGAAGGGGTATCCGGGTATTCCTAGCAATGCCTCTTCCATTATCCAGATTCATGACTAAAACCGTATATTTCCTTGCCATCTCTCCAAATCTTGTCTTTAGTCGCTACCTTCTGTACACCATTGTTAGGCTTAAATGGTTTTCTTCCTTCCCTACCGTTCGGCACCAGCCTATGGTTTAGAAGAAGACTATCCAATACGCGTAATAGGTGTACTCTCCTAATCCTAGGAGTACTCGCAACCTAAAAGAAGGTGGTGATAAAAGACAACTAAATAAACCATATTCATATTTCTCGTGAACCGGAATCCATCCTCGAAAAAGTTCCTTCGAGTTCGTATATAACCATACGATGGATGTATCCAATAGGATTGGATGTTCGTAGTGATACGGTGCGTTCTGGAGAAATACAAAGGTGAAGTAGGAGTGGCATTGAAAGACTTGATTTGGTCGTGAATAGCAGTCGCAATTTTCTTTGCCCTCTTTCTAATCCCTTTATTTGTCTTTACTTATTACCTTCTGTACACCACACTTAGGCTAATTGGTTTTCTTCATTCCCCACCTTTCGGCACCTGCCTATGATTTGGAAGAAGACTATCCAATAAGCATAATAGGTGTACTGTCTCCTAATCCTAGGAGCCCTCACGACCTGAGAGAATGTAAAAGGAAAAGACAACTGAATGATCATATTTATTTTCTCCATAACCAGAAACCATCCTCGAAAAAATTCCTTCGAGTTCGTATATAACCATATGATGGTTTTATCCAATGGAAGTGGATATTCGTAGTGATACGGGGTGTTCTGGAGAAAGGCAAAAGGTAAAAGAAGGAGTGGCAATGATGTATGCAACTAGAACAATCCAAAAGCCAGTGTTTTTAAGAAAGTTCGGTTAACTTGGTCACTGAGTCATAGTCTAGGTTCGGGTCATGGTCGCTGTCAAAAAGAGAGAGAGAAAAGAAACACTCAGCGTGCATTCTAACCTAGATCAGAATGGATAATCACTTTATCTAATCTGGATGGGTCCCACTGTTTTCTCGAATTCTCCTCCAAACCTAAAAGGAGAATTAGTCGGAATCACCCGAGGAGTAATCCTATTCATCAGTGGGAATCGGGATCCAACTATCATCGCATGATAACTTGATGGAAGCCACTCAAGTCACCACACTCCAGAAGGTATGCGCATGCTTGGCAAGTTTCCTGTATGTTTGAAACTCCCAATATTATTTTTACCCTAAGCTGCTTATGACCTTGACGGATGCCAACAAATCATAAGTTGCAAGTCAAGTTCTACCTGTCATTGTCCTGATTAATCTAGACCCACCCATACTCGCCCTTGACAGATGCCAACAAGGCTACACGACTGTCCTGGATTAATGCATATCCATGCTACAGAAAAGTAACACATAGCTACCATACACTATGCCTTGACAGAAGCCAACAAACATAGCACGAATACTAGGCGCTGCTTTTCTGAAATGACGGAGGGCTACGACTGGTTTTTGGCGAAAAACCTTTAACGTAATGAACTTGATATCGTTGAAGGAATCCAAGTGGTTTTTATAAAAGTATAGTGGCGAAAACTTTTGCTAAAGAGGTCACTCCCGGTGAAGGGATCTCGGCTCTTTCCCCGTCGAATGAGGTGCAGGATATTCCAAACTGAATACCATGATGCAAAGCAAAAAGTAATCGACTATAGTGAAGTTATTACGTTGACGCAAACTCCTGCCCAAGGGGTCACTCCCGATGAAGGGATCTTGGCCCTTGCCTCGTCGAATGAGGTGCTGGATATTCATAACCGAATACCACGATGCAAAGCAAAAGCGTACGTCTGTAATGTCAGGTTTTAAAAAATCTTGGTTCCAACAACATCAAATAAATAGGTTTGTTTTCCTTGTATTGATAAGAATCAACACAGTCCCATCAATTAATCACACCAGAAAAGAACGAAAATAAAATGTACGTATATGCCATCCGCATTCGCCACTGGGTCCCGTCATCACCCATTAGGTTACTTAACTAATGACAGAGCGGGGACTGGGCTAGCGCGGGTGCAAAACATATACAACATCTACTAGTATATATGTATATATATAACAATCGTCCCAGCCATGATAAATGCAACATCACAGAAAAGTAATAAGCATCACAGAACAATACAGATAATCTGGGAGCCCCGGGTTTCCATTGAGCCACAACTGAAAACCCGACGTTCTCCTGGTCGTGTGGATAGCCTGTGCAATGAACTCCTAGACCCCTACGAGCGCGGCAAGTTACCCATTAAAACCTGAAGCGAGGCAGTCCCCTTCAACAAAGTGAATGGACCACCCAACACTTCACGGAATCCAGCAACTTGAGCACCCCTCCTTGGGTCCACCTATACCCCCTACGAGTGCGATGAATAGCCCGCCAATTCTAGAGTGAAGCCCCTCCGTCTCAATGCCATGAGATGTGGGCCCGTTGCCCTCTAGAACCCGGCTATCCGTGCACCCCATCACGGGGTAATCCTAGTACAGAAAAAGAAAATAATATACAACGGGTACATCGACCTCAGCCCGGTCGTGCCCCAAAAGAATAATATACAAACAGGCAGTGACGGCAGTCCACATGTCGGACGCTCGCTCCGCAATATCAAATGTACAAATAAATCCAAACTGCACTACCATTGCACACAAGCTATCCACCACGACAATCCGCAACATCACAGCACAACACAGAACATCAACGTGAATGTCACATCGCAAACCCGTCTAAAAGGACTATAGCGATTAGACAAGGTTTACCAATCAAATGACATTCACGGTCGCAGATGCTAAACTAAGTACTGATAATCACACAGTTAAAATTTCGATCGACTAAAATTATCCGCAAAGGCCCCAAAAGCAAATCCAGTACTCTAAAAATTCTGGGCCAAAACTAAACATCACAAAAAATCACAATTCCAAGTTCTGAGCTACAGCAAAAAATTTATGGCCCGTCGCCACTAAACGGCCGCGGAATCGCTTCCAATAGGGGGTAAGTGCGGCGGTTCCGCGGCGCTTTGGAGGCTTCAGGAGCCCAAATTTTTTTTGCACACATAAAATCGCCTGCACGGATTTTTAAGCCTCTGGAAATAATTTTTGGAGCACTTTCAGAAATCGACAGAAACTTGACGATACGGAAAATTGTTTTCGAAATTTTGATCGATCGAGATTTTAAGCTTGTGCAAACTAGCTAGTAGGGGTTAATAGGTGGCTCTGATACCATTGTTGGGTACTGGGAGCGCCCCGGCCATCGAACCGTGGCCAAATGCGGAACAAAAATTTCTTATAACCCGGCGCTACCATTACCCGATTAACTAGATCGAAACCATTAACCCTAAAACTAGCAATCTAACAAAAGGAGATAGAATGGTTATACCTAATGAACCAAGTCCTTCGGGTTTTCAACTATTTCCAAGCTCCAAGTGATGCGGATCGACTTTGGTCGCCGGTCTTCCTTCATCTCCGATGATCCACCCGAGGGAAATGGCGCAAGCTCCAGGTTCGTTGAACGGACCAACCGACCCTCCAAGATCGCTAGTAGTGGAGAGTGGGGGGTGTAGGATAGTCTCACCATATTTTTCTCTCAAAAATTATGCTCATAGAACAACCATGGAAGATGTGGAGGTGGTGATCAAAGGCATGAGAAAATGGCTATATGTTTTTGTGGGAGCATGAGAGTGAGAGAGCACAAAAATGATATCACCAAAAATGAGCAAGCCCCTCCCCTCAAGTGGCCGGCCCCCTCTCTAATGCCCCCAAAAAAATCTCATTTTCAATTTCAATAAACAAAGCACCATACCAATCACTACAATGCCAAAGTCCATGCTTTGACCAAATAACCCATGCCTTGCCATGTCACCTTTTCCACCTCATTAAAAACATATGATTTTCAAAAGAAAATCAATAATGAGGAGGCATCTTCTAGAAGCCATTCCGTACAAATACGGAATACTTCCCGGTATATGTATCGAAATTCACATACGCGTATTCTTATGAAAATACGAATAGCCAAAGAGAGAAAATAAATAGTAAGCAATAATACTAGAATAAATATATAAAAATACATAAGTAAATTATTAAATCAAAACTTGATTTAACAATCTGGCTTAATCCTAAGCCGCTAGTATTATCAACCGTCCGATTAAAGTCTGGGCAGTCCGTGCACATATTTAATCGGACACCTGTATGTATCAACATACGTCACCTACACCATATCACCTGAACCGTGAAAACCCTCTGTGTGGGACTCTAAAGACTCATCAATACGCTGGCAGTGGGTTTAACCACAAGCACGTCAGCGGCACTAGCTGTACGTGACGACTTGTCACGTCCTAAGTTTGGCCCGTAACCGGCACTTAAACTACGTAACGTCAACAGGCGTACGCAACTCAAGTAAGCCGAAAACCAAGAAATCTAAACCACCCAAAACTGGAACAACGGAGAAAACATAGTTTAAAACATTTAGAAAATCACAAGTAAAATCTCTAACTCTAGTTTTCTTTCTTAAAAATTTCGGCAGCACCTCCTTTGTAAAAACTAGCCCCGAAAAAGGGTACAACACAGATAATATACAAAGCATCCCAATTGGGAGCAAAATCAAGCCCAACGGCGAAGACAATCACCACAACAAGTATACGACGCCGAAGCGAAGAAATATCAAAGAAATGACTATAATAAGAAGTAGACTTTCCAACATAACCGGCTCCCACGAGCACGACACCCCAAAGTCACCAAAATAATACAACACTGAATCCTCACAAGTCGTCTCTAAGTCATATACAACAATAGTAGATGGAGAATACTAGATCCAACAAAAAGATATACAATGTACATACAGATAACCGCAAACCCACATAAAAGCAAAGGCCTCACTGCCTAACGTAGCGGTATCCACAAAAGTAGTGATGATAAGATGTCCTGCCGCGACTACTCTGAGGGTAAGTCCTGCAAAACACTGTGGCACAACGGGGTGAGTTGCCAACTCGCGAATAGTAAATAACATCATACTGTAATCGCAGGTATGCACGAACAGCGATCTATCTATCACATGTAATCCGATAGCATAAGTATGATAAGTGAATATGCAACAATCATGTAAAGGTACATCATCAGGGTACTACAACTACATGAAGCAATGCATAACAACAATAATCCTGAGTGTGTGGGATGCAACAATAAAATCTCATACAAAATCATCAGCATGGAAAAACACCAGTGTCCCTCACGGACACATCAAATCCCAAATCCTCAGCCACCGCATCCACAGATCGGCCCTCACATCCTGTAAGTCTCATGGAACCTGAGTGTCAAATATCGACACCCGAAACATCATGAAAACATATCCCTATGTGTATATATATATATGTATATAAGTATGAGGATATCAACCCCGTATGTCCACCGACGATATGTACAAATCATGAAAACCTGAGTGTCTAACACCGACACTCGAAACATCATGAAACCCGTGTCTAGCATCGACACGTAAATCCTCATAACTCAGGCGCTATCACCATGACTGGCTCTGACGATATGTCGTACATCACTCCGGTCGGTATACCCACGATAACCGCCGAGTCCAAACACAGTCACCGGTAGGTACTTGCCCACCTTCCAGGCTCATCGTCTGTACCACGAACATCTTGCCGAGGGGAACCTTACCAGGCCCCACCATGTACCCGCACACGGCCCACTCACTCCTCATATCGGGTATATATCACAAATCTCATAACCGAGAAATCTCATGGTGGACTCATCAAATATCATATCAAGAGAAACCGGGTTTTCAAACAATACACAGTTTCTTGAAAATACCCCCACGGTTCTCAAATCCATAAATCATATGAAATCCATATCTTAATGCATAAAATCCACATAATACTGATATATGCAACATAAAACATCAATATGAGCATGTAAAGGGAAACCCGCTATTTTAAATGAATCCAGCTTTAAAATATATCTTGCGGTTCCCAAAATCCTCCAAAAACAAATGCAGTATCATATGAAGTGTACATGTAAGTGTAGCAAGGTTTAAGTATCTACATGTAAGCAAGTGGGTATGATGCATTTCATAAGCGCAATGATCAACAACTCAATAGCACATATCAAAATAATACCTCTTGGGGTACATACAACTATAGCGAAAAGATGCGGGTATACATGTCAATATGAGTGCATGATATACATGTAACTGTAATAGACTATGTGGGTGTACATGTCAATATGTATGCAAGATGTACAAATAGCTATAGTAAGGTATACGTGAAATGGAATAAGGGTCACTACCTCAACTATTCCTGCCCAATGCAATATCACGTATGTATGTGCCCACAATATTTCATATGCACAATGGAATAAGAGTTACTACTCCAATCATTCCTATCCACTACCATATCACGTATGTAGGTGTTTGTGCGTGTCATGGCAATTACCGACGATGTGGGTGTAGCATACAATCTAGTGCTCGTGCAACATGAACCGTCAGTAATGTGTTATATCTAAAGGTACGAGTCAAGTACAACAGATAATGCTATGCAATGACATTCATATATAATTAACAAATATGCAATAACATGCAGCTATCCTATCATATCCGCCCCGACGCATAACGCCATACGGGCGATTTCCCCGTAGATGTTAAATCTACTCACCAATGGTCTCCAGCTATGAAAATCCGACCACCTGCTTCCCCTTGTTCGCAGCGTCCGAAGTCCCTGCTTGCGACGCAATAATTCACAAACAAAAGAAATAATGCGAACATCTCAGAATCGATCAATATAACGTAAAACTACGTATTAAATAACGCACCAACACTAAACTAACTCGCGAGTGTGCGTCTAGTGGCTAACGCGCGTAACGATACCTCAAAACCTAACTGAGTACAACAGCAGCACAAGCTCACGATTCGTGTCGCAACACGTAACACGCGGACTCAAAACACTAGATTATAGGTAATCTATCCCAAATTTTGTATACTGAATTTACTAAAAAAGTAAACAGTACCAAACACCCCTAGCCAACAGCAGACAACTACCCACAGAAGACAAACCCCAACCCTTTCCTACCCAGCCGGCGTCGCCGGAGTTCGCTTAAGGAGTCGCCGGCCCCGGCCGGTGAGGTGGTCCCCGTGTCTCAGGTGGTGTCTCAGGTTCACTAGTGCAACACTAAAATTTTGTTTGGTCAAACACTAAATTCTTCAGATCACAGCAGGTATAAAAGTTCTAAAAAGACTTTAAAAAAAATCGATATCGCACTAATCGATATAAAAAGCGTTCTACATTACAACCAACGAGCAAAATAACATACAAACTCATAACTAACAGTGTAGGGATTATACCTAACAACTTTGCTCACAAGATCCAAGCTTTCCCTAGCTCCAAGTGATCCAAGAGCAAAAATCAAGACTTTTTGGTATATTTGTGATATATTTAGGATTTTTTTTGGAGAAGTTTTGAGTTAGGATTGAAGAGAAATGAAAGAGAAAAGCTTAAGGGCAGTAGAGGGAGAGAGGATCTCGGCCAAGAGAGTGAGGTGGGAGTTTTGTGAGGGTTTCCTAGCAATTTCAAGCATTTAATGCAATAAATGCATTCGCATACACATATGCACACATGCATGCATCTAAATCTTTTCTTTTCTTTTCTTTTCTTTTCTTTAAACCATTAACCTTGTCCACACAATGAATCTAGATATTATGTGGGTTAGGTTTACACAAGAAAAATTGAAGAAAAGACCGCTAAAGAGAAATTTCCCAAAATGTGAATACCGCATTAAACTATATTAAAATTGGAAAAAATTCAAATTGAACCAAAACGTCCCATATACCCCCAAAGCTTGCGCACTAGCTTTATTTTAGCTAAACTAGGTGCTGGCAAGTCTAAATGGTCGTTTGATCACAGTCGGGTTAAAACGGAAAATACCGACAAACTTACCCTAAAACGGACAAATTCGCATAACGATTTCTAAAACGTTACAATCCCCCCTATAGAAATTCGGTCCCCGAATTAAAATTTCATACTAAGCGTACCTTCAAAGAGATGAGGGAATTTCTTCCGCATCTCGCTCTCAGCCTCCCAGGTGATCTCCTCACTAGTAGGGCTACGCCAAAGAACCTTCACAGACGGCAAGACCCTTGACCGAAGTTTCTTCACCTGCCGATCCAAAATAACTACCGGCTGCTCGGTGAACGAAAGATCACGCTCAAGCTGAACGGTCTCGTGCTGAATCATTTGAGAAGGATCATGAAGGTATCTACGAAGTATCGACACATGGAAAACGGGGTGAACATCCGGAAAACTAGGCGGGACCGCTAAACGATAAGCAACGGAACCTACTCGCTCAAGGATCTCGAAAGGACCTATAAATCTGGGACTGAGCTTCCCCCTCTTCCCAAATTGCATAACGCCCTTCATCGGAGAAATCCTCAGGAATACATGATCCCCCACTGCGAACTCAAGTCTGCGACGACGACGGTTGGCATAAGACTTCTGCCTGCATTGGGCTGCTCTCATCCTGTCCTGAATCAGCTGGATCTTCTCCGTGGTCTCCTGAACTAGCTGGGGTCCCAAAACCAGACTCTCACTAAGCTCGGTCCAACAGACTGGCGATCGACACTTCCTACCATATAAAGCCTCAAAAGGTGCCATCTGAATAGTCTCCTGAAAGCTGTTGTTGTAGGAGAACTCAATCAACGGCAAGTGACGATCCCAACGGCCACCAAAATCAAGCACACATGCACGGAGCATATCCTCCAGAGTCTGTATAGTCCGCTCCGACTGACCATCGGTCTGTGGATGAAAAGCGGTGCTAAAACTCAACCGGGTACCCAAAGCTTCCTGAAACTTCTGCCAAAGACGGCTAGTAAACTGGGTGCCTCTGTCGGATACTATGCATGTGGGAACACCGTGCAAACACACAATCTCATCTATATACAGCTGCGCATACTGAGCATACCTGAAAGTGGTCTACACTAGAAGGAAGTGAGCCGCTTGCGTCAACCGGTCAACAATCACCCAAATGGAGTCATACCCTCTACTAGTCCTGGGTAGACCCATAATGAAGTCCATGGAAATCTACTCCCATTTCCACTCCGGAATGGGTAAAGGCTGCAACTCTCCAGCCGGTTTCTGATGCTCAGCCTTGACTTGCTGACAAGTCAGGCACCTCGAAACGAAGTCCAAAATATCGCGTTTCATCCCTTCCCACCAGTAAAAGTCTCTCAAATCACGGTACATCTTGGTGGAACCTGGATGAACGCTAAAGGCTGACTGATATGCCTACTCTAGGATCTCGCGTCTCAACCCATCAGCATCTGGTACACACAAGCGAGTCCTGCATCGTAGCACACCCTGGTCATCAATCATGAACTCTAAAACTGTACCCTGTTTAACAAGCTCAAGAATCTCGGACAAATGGGCATCACTGGGTTGCGCCTCACGGATATGATCAAATAGTAGTGGACGGGCACGGACATGAGCAAACTGTCCCCCAGTGGAAGTGAACTCAAACTGCACTCTATCATCACACAAGAGCTGCCAATCTGTAGACGACTGACGCTGAACTGCGCTCAACTGGGACAAGCTACCCCCGGACCTACGACTCAAAGCATCAGCTACCACATTCGCCTTGCCCGGGTGATAAAGGATCTCACAATCATAATCCTTCACTAGATCCATCCATCGGCGCTGTCTCAGGTTCAGATCCCGCTGCTGGAAGATATACTTCAAACTCTTGTGATCCGTGAAGATCTGACACGACTCCCCGTACAAGTAGTGTCTCCAAATCTTCAACGCAAAGACCACCGCGGCCATCTCAAGATCGTGAGTAGAGTTATTCTGCTCGTGCTTCTTCGGCTGCCTAGAAGCATACGCAATCACTCTATCATGCTGCATCAAAACACAGGCGAGCCCAACTCGAGAAGCATCACAATAAACAACATAGCCGCCCGATCCAGAAGGTAAAGAAAGAACTGGTGCTGTCGTCAACCGAGTCTTCAACTGCTGAAAACTCTGTTCGCACGCATCAGTCCAAAGAAAATGAACTCCCTTCTGGGTCAGTCCTGTCAGCGGTGCAGCGATACTCGAGAAATCATGCACAAAACGACGATAATAACCAGCTAAGCCCAAAAAGCTGCGGACCTCAGTCACCGATACAGGTCTGGGCCAAAGCTGTACAGCCTCTATCTTCCTCGGGTCCACAAGAATACCATCACCAGTCACCACATGACCCAGGAAGTCAACTCTATCAAGCCAAAATGCGCACTTTGAGAATTTAGCATACAGCTGGTGCTCTCTCAAAATCTGCAAAGCAATCCTCAGGTGCTGCTCATGCTCCTCACGACTCCTAGAGTAGACCAGTATGTCATCAATAAACACTATAATGAACTGGTCGAGGAACGGCCTAAAAATCCGGTTCATCAAATCCATGAACGCTGCTGGCGCATTGGTGAGTCCGAACGACATCACCAAAAACTCATAGTGCCCATAGCGCATACGAAAAGCAGTCTTCGAAATGTCATCATTCCGAACCCGCAACTGATGATAACCCGAACGCAAATCAATCTTAGAAAAATGTCTCGCACCCTGGAGCTGATCAAATAAATCGTCAATGCGGGGTAAAGGATACCTGTTCCGCACCGTAACTCGGTTCAACTGACGATAATCCACACATAACCTCAAACTGCCGTCCTTCTTCTTGACGAACAGAACAGGAGCTCCCCACGGCGAAACACTCGGATGCACAAGTCCCAAATCAAGCAACTCTTGCAATTGATCTTTAAGCTCTCTGAGCTCTGCCGGAGCCATCCAATAAAGCGGTATAGAAATAGGCTCCGTGCCAGGAATCAGATCAATGCAGAACTCAATATCGCGCTCTGGCGGCAACCCAGGTAACTCATCGGGAAAGACATCGGGAAACTCTCGCACGGTAGAAACTTGGTCCAACGACTCCACTGTGGCTCCAGTATCGTGAATGAAAGCCAAGAATCCCTGACATCCCCTCCTCAAAAGCCGACTGGCGCACAGAACAGAAATCAAACTGTGAGGGGCGGCACCACGGTCCCCCTACACAACAAACACTGACTCGCCGGGAAAACAAAACTTAACTGTCTTCTCACGGCAGTCCACGGATGCGTAGCAAGTAGCTAACCAGTTCATGCCCAACAGAACGTCGAAGTCTAATATCTCAAGAAGGATCAAGTCGACGGACAGATCTCTGTCTCCTAAACGGACAGCACACAATCGGAACACGTGTCGCGCAACAAACGACTCTCCCACAGGAGTAGTCATGACAAGTGGCTGATCCAGCAAACATGACTCTCGGCCTAACCTCGGCACGAAGTGCGTAGAAACATACGAATGTGTAGATCCCGGATCAAAAAGAACATGTGCATCAAAAGAACATACAGAAAGGATACCTGACACCACAGCATTGGACGCCTGCGCGTCCTGGTGAGTCAAGGAAAAAACCTGTGCCTACCCTCTACCTGCTACTGGCTGTCCTCTGCCTCCGCCACCTCGACCTCTCGGTACAAAACCCCCGTGACCACGACCTCTCTGAATAGGAGTCTGACGCGGCGCAACAACAGGAATAAGAGGCAACGCTCTATGAGGCAAAGAAGGTGGTAAGGTAACCTGCGGTACTGCTGGCCCTCTCTGACGCACCACGGTACAATCTCTTACTGGGTGCTGTAAGCTGCCACACCCAAAACATCCACGTGTCGACGGCTGACCCTCCTGGGGAAAAGTACTGAACAACTGGCCACGTCCCACGTCTCTGCTACCCCCAGCGTCTCATCGAACTCTGTCTCAGGATCTAAACCTCTGCCTCCTGGCTGCTATACCAGTACGAGCCCTCTTCGGTTCCGGAACAACTGATGACTCAGAAAGACGCTCCTCCACCAATAGGGCTGCATCCACAGCTGCCGCATATGTGTCGCAATGCTGAATGCTGATGGTTAGGAACAACTGGGTAAGTAGGCCTCAAACAAACCTCTTCACCCTCATCTCCTCAGTTGCCACCAGGTACGGAGCATACACCGACAGCTCAGTAAACAGTACATCATACTCAGACACCGTCATCCCCGGAGTCTGGCGTAACGACTCAAATCTGTGCGCTCGCGCATCCCTGACGCTCGGTGGAAGAAAACGGGCAAGAAACAATGTCACAAACTCAGCCCAGGTCATAAGAGCAAGACCCGCGGCTCTGCCCTTCTCCAAGGACTCACACCACTTCTGGGCCAGACCCTTCAGACGAAAACTGGCAAATTCCACCCATCTCTCATCGGAGCATCGGAGTGAATGAAAAATCCTGTCCATCTGGTCGATCAACGACTGCGGATCCTCAGTAATATCTGTGCCGGTAAACACCGGAGGCCTCAACCACATAAAATCTGTCAGCGACACAGTAATAACCTCCGGAGCGGTAACTGCAACTGCCGGAACTGTAGGTACCATCGTGGTCCCTGCAGCGGGTGGAACAACTGCCTGCCCCTGCGCTCGGATGGTCTCTACCAAAGTCCCCACTATCTGGCGCAGATCCTGCATACCAGCTCCAATCATAGCAATGTGCTCCGGTACAACAGGCGTACCGCCCTGGTCAGTCCTCGCCTCAGATGAGTCAACTCTGACCTCGGCCCTCGCGGCCGCTCTCTGTGCCCTCGTAGTCTTTGGCGGCATATAGGCTGGAAATTGAAACAAGATTCGATAAGGAAATAGGAATCGAATCACAAAGATGTATATCATCACGGAAAGATATCAATCAATAAGTCGTAAGGTCACTTAGGCGGAGTACCGCGTCGTAAGTATGCCGCGGAACATACACACGCTACGCCACTCTGCTTAAGCTACCTACTTCATCATACCAAGGTAATCCTATACTCCGAAAGGTAAAATCTAACGCTTTGATACCAATTTTTCACGACCCAAGTTTGGCCCGTAACCGGCACTTAAACTACGTAACGTCAACAGGCGTACGCAACTCAAGTAAGCCGAAAACCCAGAAATCTAAACCACCCAAAACTGGATCAACGGAGAAAGCATAGTTTAAAACATTTAGAAAATCACAAGTAAAATCTCCAACTCTAGTTTTCTTTCTTAAAAATTTCAGCAGCACCTCATTTGTAAAAACTAGCCCCGAAAACGGGTACAACACAGATAATATATAAAGCATCCCAATTGGGAGCAAAATCACGCCCAACGGCGGAAACAATCACCATAACAAGTATACGACGCCGAAGAGAAGAAATATCAAAGAAACGACTATAATAAGAAGTAGACTTTCCAACATAATCGACTCCCACGAGCATGGCACCCCAAAGTCACCAAAATAATACAACACTGAATCCTCACAAGTCGTCTCTAAGTCATATACAACAGTGGTAGATGGAGAATACTAGATCCAACAAAAAGATATACAATGTACATACAGATAACCGCAAACCCACCTAAAAGCAAAGGCCTCACTGCCTAACGTAGCGGTATCCGCAAAAGTAGTGATGATAAGATGCCATGCCGCGACTACTTTGAGGGTAAGTCCTGCAAAACACTGTGGCACAACGGAGGTGAATTACCAGCTCATGAATAGTAAATAACATCATACTGTAATCGCAGGTATGCACAAACAGCGATCTATCTATCACATGTAATCCGATAGCATAAGTATGATAAGTGAATATGCAACAATCATGTAAAGGTACATCATCAGGGTATTATAACTACATGAAGCAATGCATAACAACAATAATCCTGAGTGTGTGGGATGATACAATAAAATCTCATGCAAAATCATCAGCATGGAAAAACACCAGTGTCCCTCACAGACACATCAAATCCCAAATCCTTAGGCACCGCATCCACAGATCGGCCCTCACATCCTGTAAGTCTCATGGAACCTGAGTGTCAAACATCGACACCCGAAACATCATGAAAACATATCCCTATGTGTATATATATATATATATGTATATAAGTATGAGGATATCAACCCCGTATGTCCACCGACGATACGTACAAATCATGAAAACCTGAGTATCTAACACCGACACTCGAAACATCATGAAACCCGTGTCTAGCATCGACACGTAAATCCTCATAACTCAGGCGCTGTCACCACGACTGGCCCTGACGATATGTCGTACATCACTCCGGTCGATATCCCCACGATAACCACCGAGTCCAAACACAGTCACCGGTAGGTACTTGCCCACCTTCCAGGCTCATCATCTGTACCATGAACATCTTGCCGAGGGGAACCGTACCGGGCCCCACCATGTATCCGCACACGGCCCACTCACTCCTCGTATCGAGTATATATCACAAATCTCAGAACCGAGAAATCTCATGGTGGACGCATCAAATATCATATCAAGAGAAACCGGGTTTTCAAACAATACACAGTTTCTTGAAAATACCCCCACAGTTCTCAAATCCATAAATCATATGAAATCCATATCTCAATGCGTAAAATCCACATAATACTGATATATGCAACATAAAACATCAATATGAGCATGTAAAAGGAAAACCGCTCTTTTAAATGAATCCAGCTTTAAAATATATATCTTGCGGTTCCCAAAATCCTCCAAAAACAAATGCAGTATCATATGAAGTGTACATGTAAGTGTAGCAAGGTTTAAGTATCTACATGTAAGCAAGTGGGTATGATGCATTTCATAAGCGCAATGATCAACAACTCAATAGCACATATCAAAACAATATCTCTTGGGGTACATACAACTATAGCGAAAAGATGCGGGTGTACATGTCAATATGAGTGCATGATATACATGTAACTATAATAGACTATGTGGGTGTACATGTCAATATGTATGCAAGATGTACAAATAGCTATAGTAAGGTATACGTGAAATGGAATAAGGGTCACTACCTCAACTATTCCTGCCCAATGCAATATCACGTATGTATGTGCCCACAATATTTCATATACACAATGGAATAAGAGTTACTACTCCAATCATTCCTATCCACTACCATATCACGTATGTAGGTGTTTGTGCGTTTCATGGCAATTATCGACGATGTGGGTGTAGCATACAATCTAGTGCTCGTGCAACATGAACCGTCAGTAATGTGTTATATCTAAAGGTACGAGTCAAGTACAACAGATAATGCTGTGCAATGACATTCATATATAATTAACAAATATGCAATAACATGCAGCTATCCTATCATATCCGCCCCGACGCATAACGCCATACAGGCAATTTCCCCATAGATATTAAATCTACTCACCGATGGTCTCCAGCTATGAAAATCCGACCACCTGCTTCTCCTTGTTCGCAGCGTCCGAAGTCCCTGCTTGCGACGCTATAATTCACAAACACAAGAAATAATGCGAACATCTCAGAATCGATCAATATAACGTAAAACTACGTATTAAATAACGCACCAACACTAAACTAACTCGTGAGTGTGCGTCTAGTGGCTAACGCGCGTAACGATACCTCAAAACCTAACTGAGTACAACAGCAGCACAAGCTCACGATTCGTGTCACAACACGTAACACGCGGACTCAAAACACTAGATTATAGGTAATCGATCCCAGATTTTGTATACTGAATTTACTAAAAAAGTAAACAGTACCAAACACCCCTAGCCAACAGCAGACAACTACCCACAGAAGACAAACCCCAACCCTTTCCTACCCAGCCGGCGTCGCCGGAGTTCGCTTAAGGAGTCGCCGGCCCCGGTCGGTGAGGTGGTCCCCGTGTCTCAGGTGGTGTTTCAGGTTCACTAGTGCAACACTAAAATTTTGTTTGGTCAAACACTAAATTCTCCAGATCACAGCAGGTATAAAAGTTTTAAAAAGACTTTAAAAAAAACCGATATCGCACTAATCGATATAAAAAGCGTTCTACGCTACAACTAACGAGCAAAACAACATACAAATTCCTAATTAACAGTGTAGGGATTATACCTAACAACTTTGCTCACAAGATCCAAGCTTTCCCTAGCTCCAAGTGATCCAAGAGCAAAAATCAAGACTTTTTGGTATATTTGTGATATATTTGGGATTTTTTTTGGAGAAGTTTTGAGTTAGGATTGAAGAGAAATGAAAGAGAAAAGCTTAAGGGCAGTAGAGGGAGAGAGGATCTCGGCCAAGAGAGTGAGGTGGGAGTTTTGTGAAGGTTTCCTAGCAATTTCAAGCATTTAATGCAATAAATGCATTCACATACACATATGCACACATGCATACATCTAAATCTTTTCTTTTCTTTAAACCATTAACCTTGTCCACACAATGAATCTAGATATTATGTGGGTTAGGTTTACACAAGAAAAATTGAAGAAAAGACCGCTAAAGAGAAATTTCCCAAAATGTGAATACCGCACTAAAATATATTAAAATTGGGAAAAATTCAAATTGAACCAAAACGTCCCATATACCCCCAAAGCTTGCGCACTAGCTTTATTTTAGCTAAAGTAGGTGCTGGCAAGTCTAAATGGTCGTTTGATCACAGTCGGGTTAAAACGGAAAATACCGACAAACTTACCCTAAAACGGACAAATTCGCATAACGATTTCTAAAACGTTACAAGGATACCCAGGTATTGAGCGAAAAGAAAGGCCGACGAGCAAACTCATCCAAACCCCTACTGAGCCTGTCAGTGACAATATCCGTACAGTCCGGTCTGTTCGTCTACGAGTATCGCATATCGGGTCTAGGGGGGTGGATAAAGTCAGACCCCTAACAACACGACAATTCATGTCGGTATGAAACCCATCACTTCCTGAGAAACTATCGATCCTGGATCGATAGTTCTCACACACCCCGGCCGAGGATTTCTAGTGATGGCTACCCGTACACTACGCGACATCAACTCTCAATACCAGGAGAGACGAATCCCCGACGATCCGCTCGCTGCCTCCATGTGGCTCGGGACTGTACCCAACTAAAACCTGTTTGCACGACTCCTTTAAGCCGTGGTAGGGTAGTAATCAAAGCACAGTGGGAACTCACACGAGACAAATGATGATCTCAGGTCGACAGACTAACCTGTACACATGTCACCAGGGAACTGCTATCTGATTATAGGTATAATACCAACTAGCATGTTCCCGGCGAGTCCGTCCAGTGTACTCTTAACCCAATGAGCACCTGTATACTATCTTAGGTGAACAACTAACACCAATGGCTTGTGAGACCGGCCACCGCCCCTCGTCAGGATCTAGATAAGTATACACCAGTCTACACTGGAGTATCGATGCCCAGTCTCGATACTCCCACGACTAGGGACATTTAAGGATGTGCTTATAGACCCCCAGCTCCCACGTATGTGATCGCCATCACAATGCTGGCAGTCAAGCAAGAATCCTATGGGCTCTATCAACATGTACATGATGATAAAGACAAACCGGATAGCATACTATCATCTCAAGTAAGACCGTTTTATCGGTATAGGTCCTCCCTCAATCATCATGATCACATGCCTGCGACTATGATAATTGCCTTGAGGGCACTATAGCCAACAAGAACATCAACGTGAATGTCACGTTCGTAAACCCGTCTAAAAGAACTATAGCAATTAGACAAGTTGTACCGCTCTAATGACATTCACGGTCGCAGATAGTAATGTAAGTACTGTAAACTTTAAACAATGTTAGAAATATCGACTTCGAAATAACCCCGAATAGCCCCAAACAACTAGATAAATCCATATCAAAACTGGGCTAAACTAGCAATACCAATAAACCAATATTCCAGAGTCTAAACCACAACCCAAATAAGAAACCCAAATTCCTAAAATAGGCCGGCCGGCTCGGTTTTTGAGGCATTGTGCTCGGTCCAATTCAGGTAGAAGTGACTCGTATTTGGTGTGTGCCGTGTGGTCGCCTTGGTAGTCTTCTTCAGTTGCTAAAAATTTTTTAGAAGACTCAGGAAAAATCGACAGAGAATGGAATATGGTTGGTATTGAATTGGAGTTGTTTCGGTTTCGATAGTTTAACATTGTCTAAACCAACTAGTATATGGTTAATGGGTTGGCTCTGATACGATGTAAGGCTATGCCAACGCCCCGGCCATCAATCCATGGCCAAACGCGGAACAAAAACTTTAGAAAACCGGCGCTAACGGAACCCTAAACGACGGACCGTGCCATTAACCCTATACTAGTTAACTGTAAAGAGGTTTAAGAGATTATACCGATCAATCCGTGTCCTTCGGTCTTCAATCTCTGTCCTTAGCTCGTCACGGCTGCCTCGACCAAGTTCGCTCTCCAGTATCCCTCGTCGAAGAGGATCCATGTCGAGGATTAGTAATACGGGCTCCCGCTTCAAAACCGAAGCAACTCGGGCATCCAGTTTGCTAGCCTAGATGCACAAGATGAAGTAGAGAGAGTGTGTGATCATTTTGTCTCAATACACCGATGGATTCTCAACTCATAAAAGGGTATGGATGGAGGTGAAGAAGAAGCCATGTGTGAAAGAAAGTGTGAGCTCAAGACTTAGCCAAAAGAAAAAATCAAGTGAAGAATGTTCTCTGTTGTTTTTCTTGACTTGTTTTGCTAAGTGTTTTTGTGTGGGTTATTTATTGTTGTGAGCCAAAACAACTAAAGAAAAGCTCACTAGAAATGTGCAGCCACCACACCAACAAATATCTCACACAAAATATCTTAAGCAAAACAAAAACCAATCCATGTCATGAGACACCAAGTGCACATGCACAATGAATGCACAAGTCCAAGACTTGCACTCATGTGTCATGCCACAATCAATGCCCAAGCCAAGACTTGCACTCACACTCTTCATCACAACACAATATTAAACATTTAAACAAAAAACCCTAAATGTTTAATACTAGAAAAAGAAATGGCAACATCAAAAGTAAACTCGTAATGAATTACAAGAATACCCCTCATCCGTATATACATACCTGCATCCGTATTCCGACTGAATACGAATACAACGAGACGAAAATAATCCAACAATATAATACTAGGATCCGGCTTAAACCAAAGCCCACTAGTATTATCCGTCCGATCATGATCCGTGCACAAGTGCACGTATATGATCGAACCCTGCCATAAAATCATACGGCCTCTACTGCGTTTTGCCCGAACCAGGGAAACCCTCTGTGTGAGACTCTAAAGACTCTTCAATTCGCTGGCAGTGGGGTTTAACCACAAGCACGTCAGTGGCACTAGCTGTACGTAACGGCTGCCTAGGTATTGAGCGAAAGGGAGGCCGACGAGCGAACTCATCCCGAAACCCTACTGAGCCTGACAGTGACAATATCTGTATAGTCCGGTCCATTCGTCTATGAGTATCGCATATCGAGTCTAGGGGGGTGGATAAATTCAGACCCCTAATAACGCGACATTTAGTGTCGGCATGAAAGCTATCACCACCTGAGAAACTACCGATCCTAGATTGGTAATTCTTGACTACCTTGGCCAAGGATTTCTGGTGATGGCTATCCGTGCACACCGCAACATCAACCCCCAATACCGGGAGAGACGAATCCCCTGACGATCCGCTCACTGCCTCTATGTGGCTCGGGACTGTACCCAACTAAAACCTGTTTGCACGACTCCTTTGAGCCGTGGTAGGGTAGTAATCAAAGCACGGTGGGAACTCACACAAGACAAATGACGATCTCAGGTCGATAGACTAACCTGTACACATGTCATCTGGGAACTGCTATCTGACAATAGGTATAATACCAACTAGCATGTTCCCGGCGAGTCCGTCCGGTGTACTCATAACCCAATGAGCACCTGTATACATCTTAGGTGAACCAACTGACACTAATGGCTTGTGAGACCGGCCACCGTCCCTCGTCGGGGTCTCGAACCGTATACACTAGTCTACTCTTGAAGTATCGATGCCCAGTCTCGAAACTCCCACGACTAGGGACACTTTAAGGATGTTCTTATAGACCCTCCAACTCTCACGTATATGATCGCCATCATACTGCTGGTAGTCAAGCAAGAATCCTATAGGCTCTATCAACATGTAATAGTGATCTGTAATATCACATGAAGCATGTATACGATGATAAAGATAAACCAGATAGAATACTATCATCTCAAGTAAGACTGTCCTACCGGTATTGGTCCTCCCTCAATCATTGCAATCAAGTGCCTGCGATCCAATAATTGACTTGAGGGTACTATAGCCAACACCCACAAACTGCCATTACTGAAACGTGCCTTGAGTTTATCTGGATTCTGGTTTTAAGCATCAGCCGGACAGTTCCCTATACCTTAACATCGTTTAAGATATAAATTGATTCTATATATATCCAATATAAAAACAAAAGCACTAATTTAATTGGAACCAGATTCAAAATCATGCCGCTGTCTCCAGTGCATATCAACCAAATGGAATGAGGCCAATCAGCATTGCTCAACTAGGAGCGCATCCATATATGAGTAACCCGAAAGAGAAGCAAGTTCTCAAAACCATTACTATCAATGGAATACCAAACACAAGTATCTACATCTTCAACTACCTCGAAAAATCCTGATACTTCCAACAAATGGTTCTCTACTTTATTCTTATATCTATAACTTCTCAATACCTGGACCGTGCATTTCAACGAAATACTTGTCCAGAACTGGAGAAGTCACAAGTAAACAGAATATAGTACGAGTACCAACCCCTTTGTCCTAATGGACACTGGACAACATACAATACTTTGTATAAGTCCACTGAGTTTAACAACTCAAACCATGTGTGTCGTAAGTTGAAAACTGTACTATGGTTAAGAAGAATTGCACCGCTGTTAAATGCACCTTACCTAACATCAAATGATATAGGTAAATGTCACAGACATAATTTCAAAATTTTATATCTCACATTATAAAATAAACGTACAGATATATCAGTTTGAAATTGGTGCATAACAACGGATATTCAAAACCAAAAATTTGCCGTCAGGCAAAACCCTGGTGATTTCCTCAAATATCACCAATTACAACGAATTCCGATATAATGAGGATATAATCACCCAATTCCCAATATCTTACTCCCACTCACCATCTGTAATAACATACAGATGTGAGAAATGAATCTGGTATATACATACCCTGGAGTCAGAATCTAATAGGGAAAACAGTTTTCAATCAACATCGCACAGTGAAACTGAAACATGAAAATATTTCGAAGGGGTATCCGGGTATTCCTAATAATGCCTCTTCCACTATCCATATTCATGACAGTAACCGTATATTTTCATACCCTCACTACAATCCCTTTATTATGTCTTTACTGTATACCTTCTGTACACCTTCTTTAGACTAATTGGTTTTCTTACTTCCCTACCCTTCGGCACCAGCCTAAAGTTTGGAAGAAGACTATCCAATAAGCGTAATAGGTGTACTCTCTTTATACCAGGAGCCCTCGCAACCTGAGAGAAGGTAAAGGGAAAAGACAACTGAATAATCCTATTCTATTTCTCCTGAACCGGAAACCATCCTCGAATCTGGAACGAATTCCTTCGAGTTCGTATGTAACTATACGATGGCATGTCCAAGCATTATGGACGTTCATAGTGATACGAAGTGTTCTGGAGAAATCCAAAGTGGATGTGGGAGTTACACGATTTTGTCATGAATGATAGCAGTCGCAATTTTCTTTGCCGTTATTCTAATCCCTTTATTTGTCTTTACTTATTACCTTCTATACACCACCTTTAGGCTAATTGGTTTTCTTCCTTCCGCACCTTTCGGCACCTGCCTATGGTCTGGAGGAAGACTATCCAATAAGCTCAATAGGTGTACACTCTCCTAATCCTAGGAGCCCTCACAACCTGAGAGAAGGTAAAGAAAAAAGAGACAGCCGAATAATCATATTCAATCTCTCCAGAACTAGAATCCATCCTCGAATCTGGAGCAAGTTCCTTCGAGTTCGTATGTAACTATACGATGGATTTATCCAATAAGAGTGGATGTTCGTAGTGATACGGGGTGTTCTGGAGAAATGCAAAGGTGATATAGAAGTGGCAATGATATATGCGACACCGTGGCATTCCAAAAGCCAAAGTGTTTTAAGAAGGTTCGGTTAACTTAGTTCATGAGTTTTAGTTTAGGGTTGGGCCATGGTCGCTGCCAGAAAGAGAGAAAAGAAACACTCGGCGTGCACTCTAACCTAGATCAGAATGGTTAATCACTTTATCTAATCAGGCTGGCTCCCACTGTTTCCTCGAATTCTCCTCCAAACCCAAAAGGAGAATCGGTCGGGATCACCTAAAATCACCCGAGGAGTAATCCTACTTATCAGTGGGAATCGGGATTCAACTATCATCGCATGATAACTTGATGGAAGCCACTCAAGTCACCACACTCCAGAAGGTATGCACATGCCTGGCAAGTTTCCTGTATGTTTGAAACTCCCGATGTGATTTTTACCCCTAACGACTTCCTGGCCTTGATAGAGACCAACGTTCCATAAGTCGCTAGTCAAGTTCAACCCGTCATTATCCAAGATTGATCTAAACCCACCCACACAAGCCCTTGATAGAGACCAACGTGACTATGCGGCTATCCTAGATAATCGCATATCCATGCTACAGACACGTATCATGCAGCTACCGTACACTATGCCTTGATAGAGACCAACGTACATAGCACGAATACTACGAGATACCTATCTGAAATGACGGAGGGCTACGACTTGTTTTTGGCAAAAAACCTTTAACGTAATGAACTTGATATCGTTGAAGGAACTTAGTGGTTTTTCAAATATATAGTGGCCCTAAAGAGGTCACTCCCTGTGAAGGGATCTCGGCTCTTTCCTCATCGAATGAGGTGCAGGATATTCCAAACTGAATACCACGATGCAAAGAAAAAGGAAATGACTATAGTGAAGTTATTACGTTGACGCAAACTTTTACTCAAGGGGTCACTCCCGATGAAGGGATCTCGGCCCTTGCCTCGTCGAATGAGGCGCAGGATATTCCCAATCGAATACCACTCTGCAAAGCAAAAGAGAACGTCTGTAATGTCAGTTTTTAAAAACTTGGTTCCAACAACATCATATATAGGTTTGTTTTATCCTTGCATTGATCAAAATCAACACAGTCTCATCAATTAATCACACCAGAAAAGAACGAAAATATGATGTACGTATATGCCATCCGCATTCGCCACTGGGTCTCGTCATCACCCGTTAGGTTACTTAACTAACGACAGAGCGGGGAATGGACTAGCGCTGGTGCAAAACATATACAACATCTACTATATATATATAAATATATATAACAATCGTTCCAGGCATGATATAAAGCAACATCACAGAAGCATCACAGAAGCAACACAGAATGGTGGATAATCTTAGAGCCCCTGGTTTCATTTGAGCCGCAAATGAGACCCGACGTTCCCTGTCGTGTGGATAGCCCGTGCAATGAAAACCTAGACCCCTACGAGCGCGGTAAGTTACCTGCCAAAACTAGAAGCGAGGCAACCCCCTTCAACAACGTGAATGGGCCACCCAGCACTTCACGGAATCCGGTAACTTGAGCACCCCTCTGTGGGTCAACCTATACCCCTTATGAATGCGGCGAATAGCCCACCAATTCTAGAGTAAGGTCCCCTCCGTCTCAACGCCATGAGATACAGACCCGTTGCCCTCTAGAACCCGGCTATTCGTGCACTCCACTGCGGGGTAATCCTAGTACAGAAAAGAAAATAATATGTACAAGGGTGACATCGACCTCAACCCGGTCGTGCCCCAAACAAATAATATACAAACGGCAGTGACGGCAGTCCACATGTCGGACGCTCGCCCCGCAATATTAAATGTACAAATGAAACTAAACTGTACTAACATTGCACTCAAGCTATCCACCACGACGATCCAACCACAATGCAGCACAACACAGAACATCAACGTGAATGTCACATTCGCAAACCTGTCTAAAAGAACATATAGCAATTAGACGAGTTGTACCGCTCGAATGACATTCACGGTCGCAGATAGTAATGCATGTACTGATAAATATTTAAACAGTGTTAAATTATCGACTTCGAAACACCCCGAAATGCCCCTGAACAAAAGATAACATAATATCCAAAATGGGCAAAACAAGAAATACCACTGAACCAATATTCCAGAGACCAGACCATACCCAAAATATGAAACCCAAACTTCATGTCAGGGCCGGCTAGCTTGGAAAAATTGCTATTGTCGTCAGTCCAATACGGGGGAAACTGGCTCGTATTTGGGGTGTAGTCTAGTGGTCACTTAAGTAGTCTTCTGCAGTTGCTTAAATAATTTTTTGAAGACTCTAAAAAATCGACAGAAACTGAAATATTCGTGGTATTGTTTCGGAGTTGTTTCGATTTCGATACTTTAACATTGTCTAAAACTGCTAGTAAGGGGTTTACGGGTTGGCTCTGATACCATGTTGGGTTACGGCAGCGCCCCGGCCATCAAACCGTAACCAAATACGGAACAAAATTTTTCTAAACCGGCGCTACCATTATCCGATACCCGGATCTACCCTAAACCCTATACTAGCAAGCAATATAAAAAGTTAGGAATGGTTATACCGAGTTGATCCGTGTCCTTCGGTCTTCAACCTTCATCCCAAGCTCCTAGTGGTTACGGATCGAGTTTGGTTGCTGGTCTTCCTCCATCTATGATGATCCACCAGAGGGTAACGGCGCAAGCTTCAGCCTCGCCAAGCGAGGCGACCGACGCTCTAAGGTTGCTAGCAATAGAGAGTGGAGGTGTAGCAACGTGTCACTATAATTTTTCTCTCATCACAATGCTCAAAAGAGCAACTCAAGAAGATGAAGGAGGTGAGGAAACATGTGGCATGAGCAACTAAAGAAAATGGTCTAAGTATTTTCTCCAAGTGAGAATCAATGAGTGAAGAGAGCAAGTAAGGAAAATGAAATGAGCAAGCCCCATCCAAGCAAGTGGTTGCCCCCTCCCTCATTTTTCCAATCATGCAAATGAAAAATATCTCCATCATTTTCCAATAAACAAGTGCATGCCATACCTCTCTACATGCCATGACCCATGCTCATGCCAACTCACCCTCCACCTCATTTCCCAATTGATTTTCTAAAATGAAAATCAATTAATGAGGTGGCCATCTTCTAGAAATAATTCCATATAAATACGGAATACAACCCAGTATACGTATCGAAATACATATACGCGTATTCGTACCAAAATACGAATAGCCAAGAGAGAAAATGAATAGTGAACAATAATACTAGAATACATATATATAAATACATATATATAAATTATTAAATCAAAACCCGATTTAATAATCCGGCTTAATCCTAAGCCGCTAGTATTATCAACCGTCCGATTAAAGTCTGTGCAGCATGTACACATATTTAATCGGACACCTGTATGTATCAACATACGTCATCTATACCATATCGCCTGAGCCGTGAAAACCCTCTGTGTGGGACTCTAAAGAATCGTCAATACGGTGGCAGTGGGTTTAACTACAAGCACGTCAGCAGCACTAGCTGTACATAACGACTACCCAGGTATTGAGCGAAAGGAAGGCCGACGAGCAAACTCATCCAAACCCCTACTGAGCCTGACAGTGACAATATCCGTACAGTCCGATCTGTTCGTCTAAGAGTATTGCATATTGAGTCTAGGGGGGTGGATAAAGTCAGACCCCTAATAACGCGATAATTCGTGTCGGTATGAAACCCATCACCACATGAGAATCTACCGATCCTAAATCAGTAATTCTCGACTACCTTGGCCAAGGATTTCTGGTAATAGCCACCTATGCACTGCGCGACATCAACCCCCAATACCGGGAGAGACGAATCCACGACAATCCGCTCACTGCCTCCATGTGGCTCGGAACTATACCCAACTAAAATCTGTTTGCACGACTCCTTTGAGCCGTGGTAGGGTGGTAATCAAAGCATAGTGAGAACTCACACGATATAAATGACGATCTCAGGTCGACAGACTAACCTGTACACATGTCACCTGGGAACTGCTATCTGACAATAGGTATAGTACCAACTAGCAGGTTCCCGGCGAGTCCGTCCAGTGTACTCATAACCCAATGAGCACATGTATACTATCTTATGTGAACAAACTAACACCAATGGCTTGTGAGACCTGGCCACCGCCCCTCGTCGGGGTCTCGATCAGTATACACTAGTCTACACTGGAGTATCGATGCCCAGTCTCGAAACTCCCACGACTAGGGACATTTAAGGATTTGCTTATAGACCCCCAGCTCCCACATATATGATCGCCATCATAATGCTGGTAATCAATCAAGAATCCTATGGGCTCTATCAACATGCAATAATGATGATAAAGACAAACCAGATAGCATACTATCATCTCGAGTAAGACTGTTCTACCGGTATAGGTCATCCCTCAATCATCATAATCACCTGCCTGCGACTACGATAATTGCCTTGAGGGCACTATAGACAACAGTATTAGTACTCCAAGGGAGTCTCCCCATGCTTTCGCTTGGAACTAATTAAATAACCTCGTTTCCGCAGGGGCATCATCCCGTTAACACCTTTCTTCGACACCTAATGGATCAGTTAATTGTATAGTGCAAAACTCTTCCATGAGTAACTCTTACTCGCAGTGGGTATCGGGATCCAACTATCATATAGAAGATATGCAATCTCATTGCAAATTTCAACACTTGAAATTCCCAATAATTGTTTTTACCCCTAGAGTCCTATGATCTTGACGCAAGCCAAACAACCCATAGGGTGCTAGTCAAGTTCAACCCGTTCATTTCTTGATTGAATTAAACCCACCCGTACGACCCTTGACGCAGGCCAAACAACGCCGTACGACTACCCTAATCCAATCGCATCACATGCTGCAGATAAGCATTAATCAGCTACCACACACTACGCCTTGACGCAAGCCAACAAACGCAGCACGAATACTAAATAGTACTTATCTGAAATGACGGAGGGCTATGGCCGGTTTTGAAGAAAACCTTTAATGTAATGAACTTGATATCATTGTAGAATCTAGTGATTTGAAAAGGATTGTTTTTATAGATTTTGCTAGTTTCGCTAAAGAGGTCACTCCCGGTGAAGGGATCTCGGCTCTTTCCTCATCGAATGAGGTGCTGGATATTCATCAAGGAATACCACCATGCAAAGCAAGAACTAGAGAAGCTATAAAAACAAAACCGAGTAGGTTGCAGCATTTGCTAATTTTGCTAAAGAGGTCACTCCGGGTGAAGGGATCTCGGCTCTTTCCTCATCGAATGAGGTGCTGAATATTCATCAAGGAATACCACTATGCAAAGCAAGAACTAGAGCTGCCTTTTTAAAAACTTTTGATTCTACAATATCTTTAGGTTTCTTTTCTTTTCATTAATCTTATTAATGAAGTCCCATCATTTAATATTTCCTAAACATCACAGAAAATGAAACGAAAATAGAACGTACGCTTATGCCATCCGCATTCGCCACGGGGCCCCGTCATGGACCGTTAGGTTACTTAACTAACGGCAGAGTGGGGGATGGACTAGCGCGGGTGCAAAACATAAGCAACGTTTATTATATATGTCACACCCCGCTTCCCAGTGTATGGGTAATGAGACATGACTGGCCCGCTACATATTTACTCGGAAGTAAACATGCTAAGCGTAACTAAGCAATATAATTTAAATATACACAAGAAGACATGAAATGTAAATGAACAGCAACTTTTATTTATTAAACATTTCTTTACAATACAACTAAAATGTAAATACAATGATGAAAGCAATGCCTAAATAATGGCATGAACATAAAAGTAAAGTATATACAAGAGTCTAGAGCTCGGGGTCCTCGCTGAACTGATCCAAGTCCTCTGAACTGGGCTCTATCTCCAGTGAGTCGGATCCACTTGACAACATTCCAAAGAAAGAAGAGAGAAGGAATGTCGTCAGCGAACAATCGCTCGGTAAGTCCCAAAGAAAAGTAGGAATAGAATAGACAGATGCATAGACAGATATGATAATATAACCGGTGTATTGTGAGTTTGTTATGTTAACGCAATTGTTTATAGCTTGGTACAGAATATGCCAGTGTATACGAGAGGAGTCCAACTATTCCGTAGACTAAGGTATACGGAGAACAAGGAAGCGTTAAGCCACGGAACAACAGCAATGGATATTCAGGTTAGGTGTATTACAGTGACCGTCTCGTGCCACTTCTAACACATTCCGTACCAGTCTACCTCTTTAAAACCCCGTAATGTATTATGTATTGATATATATTGTTTTGTTTAATAGATGTACGACTTGCTGAAACTATGATTTCAGTAGTTCATGTAAATGGAAAGGATATAGACGGATAGTCATGTAGACCAATCAAATGTATATCCATGGTTCGGTCAAATCATGTTCATGTTGATATAAATTGAATTCTGGTATAAATGGATTCATGTTGAATTGGAGTTATACTTGAATCATATTTAAGCATAGATTGATTGATTTCAGATTAGACTGAGACTCTGCCTAAGTCAGACACTTAAACAGAATTGAAGTCCTGAATTAGTTTTAGAGTTATCGGTGACTGTTGCACATGGACGGCAGGATTTGTGTCTTTTTCCAAGATAATTACCGTATTGATAACACCGTTTTTAGGTTGTCTACCTTAGATAGGCAAACACCCATATTCTCCGTCTCCCTGAGGCTCAAGAGAACTGGTCCCGCTTAAACCTATATTTACTAGGGTCCTTATTGTAAATTAATATAACTTGAGAGGGTTTTATGAAAAATAGTTTAGATATATTTTCAAAATAAAGCTCAAGTATTTATTTATCGTCTTTAGGGTTTTCATAGTTGTAATTTTTCTAAAATGAAATATTCTAGTGGATATAAACCTAACTTTGAATAGTATATGGTATTTTCTTGTAATTTGACTTGTATTGAATGTGATGGTATTTTCATGATCTTTTATGACTCTTCTGATTTAGAAAACATGGAATAAATATAATATATTTAAAGTAGATATTTTGATAATATTTATATATATATATATTAAAAAATAGAATTTATTTATTAAATAGAAATCACGTTTTTTCTTAAAATTGTAATACAAATTCCATCGAGATCATATGCTCCGTGAGGAGGTCTGCATCTCGCCGTACTAGTCCGATGGATGTGCGATAATCCGCACCAACCAAATCGGATTCACCAAAATGGGTTGTAAGGACTTAATCGTATGGAATTTAAATAAGACAATTTAAAGAATACGGTTTTGTAATAGTTTAGGGTATTTTATTGTAAACTTATAATTATCACACAAACTAAAGTTCCAAAAGCCATCGTGCTATGTAAAGAATGAGTGTTGTGATGAGGTAGGCCATTACCTCGTGAGTTTTCTAAAGGTAATACAAAGGAATATGATGAAATATGTAGAATGTAAAGTTTGTGGTATTTAATCGTAAAAATATGATAAAAGTTGCATAACATGTTATTTTGATATGAAACTTGTTCTAAAGTGTTTGGTTATGATTGTTAAACAATATATGAAGAATTGGTAGGTTTGTTATTAAGAAAATTTGGATTTTTAAAGAAAAGAGAATCGGAAATCGGAATAACTCTGCTTCCGACGAGTTTTGAAATGAGAGTGTTTTAGATTAGAATAAGAGGAGGGAAGAGGGGACTTACTGATTTGGAGAAGAGAGGGGAGGTAGAGGGAACATTTGAAGGCGTCGTGGAGTCGCGTCGTCGCCGGATTTGTCTCGAATCGTCGCCGGAACTTTGACCTTAGCTAACTCCACTTGTACAACTTTTGGACTTGGAAAATTTAGAGAGTTTTGGCAATGGATTTCTGAATGAGGAGGGCTAGGGTGTAGGGTTGTATTTATAAGAGAAATTAGGGTTTAGGGTAAAGAAGAATGAAATTAAAAATGTATTAAAACTTGGATTAAAGAGGTGAATTAACACTCTCTGTTAATATGCAAATCAAACAGAATAGGAGTAGTGGGGTAGGACAAGGGGTGTTAGGGTTAAGAGATGGAGGCATTTGGGATGGGTGGGACCGGCGGCGCAGGCCCCCAAGGAGATCTCGCCGGTCCATAGGGTAGGGGTGAGGTCTAGATTGAAGACACGTATCCATGGCTGTATAAATAACAATTTCCACATGTTTGTTTTATGAGACTTTTCATTTTTACGTATGTTGCACGTGTAAACTTTTGGGCTTCCAAAAGTTTTAAAGAAAAATCATTAAAAAAAATATGTGGCTGAGGGGATTTGAACACAGGGGCTACGTCACAGCAGTGCAAGGCTTTACCAATGAGCTACAAGTTATTTCTTGTTGTTCAAAAGAAAATTAAATACTTATAGCATACACAGGATTGCAAATACTCCATTTGTACATTAACTTTTAAACAAATTTTCTGTACATTAAAACGGAGTCATTACAATATATCATATATATATAGCATTCGTCTCACGCAGTTATATGATCACATCACAGAACCAAGCTGCAGAAGTCAACATATAAAATAATGGATATATTAGGAGTTCCGTGTTTTAAATTAAGCCAATAATGAAAAACACGGATTCCACGGTCGTGATGAATAGCCAAACCCACATCCCTAGACCCCTACGAGAGCGGCAAGCAACCCTGCCAATTTTAGAGTTAGGAGACTCGGTCTCGACTCCTCGAGATGGTCTCCCACTGGACTCCAGAACCCGGTTACTTGTACTCTTTGCCTTAGGTCTATCCTAATGCGGAAAAGTAAATAATATACATTAGTGCTGAGATCATCCTCAACCCGAAAGTGTCCCGATAAAAGAATATTATTATCTTGATTAAGGCGTGTCATTGGTCGCTACCGGGAGAAAGAGAAGGATAATCACTTTTGCGTGCGCTCTTTACAAGATTAGATTGGTTATTATTTTATCTAATCAGAATGGCTCCCACTGTTTTTATCAAATCTTCCTTCAAACCCTAAAAGGTAAGATTAGCCGGGATTAATTACACCCTACAAGTTCGCCAATCGTTCGGCCAGCCAGGTATTGGTACTCCGAGGGAGTCTCCCCATGCTTTCGCAAGGAACTAATTAAATAACCTCGTTTCCGCAGGGACAACACCTCGTTAACACCTTTCTTAGACACTTAATGGATCGGCTAATTGTAAAGTGCAAAACTCTCCCGGGAGTAACTCTTACTCGTGTAAGTCCACGTTGCGACCCCCGGTTCTTACGGGGAGGCGGAAACGGTATAAAAATCAAATTTTTAGCGCATGGAGCAACATGGACTAACAAAGTCGGGATCTTTTCCTAAACTAAAACTAGCAAACATGCTAAAGAGAGTTAGCTACTCGGAAAGATGGTTATACCTAAACTTGAACTCCTTCTTCTTCAAACTTTGTAGAGGTTGATGGTTCTTTCCTCGTCGCCTTCTTCCGTCGAAGATGGATCCACCTGAGGGTTCAACCTTCGGGCTCTTACTCGAACTTTGAGTGAACTAGGATCTCCGGCTTGCCAAACCTTGAACCCTAGAGAGAGTAGAGAGTATCTATGGGGTGCTTTCTTTTTCAAGGTGAGGGATTCTCAACACATGAGAAGGAATCACCTTGAGCTTGAGGAAGAAGAAGATGAAATGAGGAGAGAGAATGATTATGATAGAATGAGCTCTTTTCTTTTGCAACCATAACTAAAAGAAAAGGAATTATCTAATTAATAATAATAAATCAAAAATGAAATAGTTGATGGTTGTATTTGGAATGACCACTATCATAACTTTCAATAAATGAGTGTAAGCAAGAATCAAGGAGTATCCTTTCAAAGCATGATGGTGGTCAACATTCAACCATGGTCAACAAGTCAACCATGGTCAACAAGTCAACAAAATCAACCATAACAATATTTCATTTAATTACTATTATTAATTGATATTTCATAAATCTATTAGGGTTTGGAAAAAGACGACTGTCAACTGTGCATACGCACCCGTTCCGAAACCCTAATGAAATACCTCATCCTCCGCCTCAAGCAACTGTGCATACACACCTGCATTCTCGTTCCGAGGAACAAGAATACCGAGATATAAAAGCAACCCCAAAACATATACCAGTATCCGGCTCAAACCAGAGCCCGCCAGTATAATCCGTCCGGACTCCAAACGTGCACAAGTGCGCGGATGAGAACGAACCCTGCCGCAAAACCATGCGACCTCTACTCTGTTTTGCCCAGAGGCGAATACCCTCTGTGTGGGACTCTAAAGACTCGACACTACGCTGGCAGTGGGTTTAACCACAGACCGCAAGCGGCACTAGCTGTGCGTAACGGTCCCCAGGTAGATGCCGACAAGAAGGCTGATGAGGTGAACCCCATCTGAACTCCTACTGAGTCTGAATGTGACATTCTCCGTACAGTCCGGTCTGTTCGTCTGATACATCGCATGTCGGGCCTAGGGGGCGGTAAAACGTCAGTCCCCAATAGCGGTACAAGTCGTGTCGGAGTGAAGCCCAAAACACCCTGAGATAACACTGGAAGCCTACCAGTATATCTCGCTTGCCCTGGCCAGGGACTACTCGTGTAATGGGTCTCCTAGACACAGCGCGATGTCAACCCCCAATACCGGGAGAGACGAATCCTGTCTAACCGTCACTGCCTCCAAGTGCTTCGGGACTGCACCCAACCACTACCTGTTTGCACGACTCCTTTGAGCCGTGGTAGGGTAGTGATCAAAGTGCAGTGGGAACACACTCGAGGCGAAGTGCCAGTGTCAAGTCAGCGGACTAAGCTGTACTCATGTCACCTGGGAACTGATAACTGACGATAGGTATAATACCAACCTGTCAGTTCCCGACGAGTCCTGTCCAGTGTACTCGTAACCTAACGAGCAACCGTATACTATCTCCAGTACGACTTACTGATGGCTGTGGGACAGACCATCTCCCACACTGGGATGAGAAGCGCATACGCTAGTCTACTCCGGAGTATCGATGCCCTGTCTCGATAGTCCTGCGACTAGGGACCTGTATAAGGATGTGCTTATAGATTACCCAGCCCCTACTAGTGTGACTGTCATCACAACGCTGGTAATCAAGCAAAGATCCTAAGGGCTCCACTAATGCGTATAGGTGATATCGCAAAATAAACACATGTACACATTGAAGTAGAAACAAACCAAGTAGCATACTACTATATTGAGCAAGATTGTTTATACAAGGTGAATATCCCAAGCTTCCATTAAGTAATATACAAACTAGTATGATACAGTAATGGCCTCTAGGGCATATACACTAACAATCTCCCACTTGCACTAAGGCCATGTACTGGCGTATCGAAGACCTATCATCTCGATCAGCCGCTCGAACTGAGTCTGGGGTAGGGCCTTGGTGAATGGATCTGCAGTGTTTTCTTCTGAAGTAACCCTCCGAACCTCGATCTCCTTGCGATCCACGATCTCCCTGATCAGGTGATACCGCCTTAAGATGTGCCTGGATCTCTGATGGGACCTGGGTTCCTTCGCTAAAGCTATAGCTTAGTTGTTGTCGCAATACAGAGGTATTGGATCAACAATGGACGGAACCACCTGAAGCTCTTTCAAGAACTTCCTCATCCAGACAGCTTCTTTTGCGGCATCAGATGCAGCGATGTATTCCGCTTCCATAGTCGAGTCTGCAACGGTTTCCTGTTTGGAACTCTTCTAACACACCGCCCCTCCATTGAGGGTAAAGACAAAACCCGACATGGACTTGGAATCATCCTTGTCACTCTGGAAGCTGGAGTCAGCAAAGGCCTCGATCTGGAGGTCTTTTCCGCCATACACCAAGAACATCTCCTTAGTCCTCCTCAGGTACTTGAGAATGTTCTTTACAGCTATCCAGTGTTTCTCCCCAGGGTTTGACTGATACCTGCTTACCACACTCAGTGCATAAGCTACATCCGGTCTGGTACACAACATCGCATACATTATAGAGCCTACCGCATAAGCGTAGGGTATAATAGACATGCGATCCCTCTCCAAATCAGTCTTGGGAGACATCTCTTTAGAGAGGGTGATCCCGTGACAAGCCGGTAGGTTACCGCGCTTGGAATCTTCCATACTGAATCTTTTCAGTATAGTGTCGATGTACCTGGACTGTGAAAGTCCTAATATCCTCTTGGATCTATCACGATGGATCCGGATCCCCAGGATGTACGAAGCATCACCCAGGTCTTTCATGGAGAAGCTTTGTGATAAGAAACCCTTGACAGATTGTAGCATAGGAATGTCATTTCCTATTAAGAGAATGTCATCCACGTATAAAACGAGGAATACTACAGTTCTCGCTACAAATCTACTATAGATGCATGGTTCATCTGGATTTTTGATAAAGCCAAATTCCTTGACCGTCTCATCAAAACAGATGTTCCAACTCCGCGATGCCTGCTTTAGTCCATAGATGGACTTAAGCAACTTGCACACCTTTCCGCTGCTCCCACTCTGAATGAAACCCTCTGGCTGATCCATATAGACACACTCCTCTAAATTTCCATTTAGAAAAGCGGTTTTTACGTCCATCTGCCAAATCTCATAATCGTGGAAGGCAGCAATGGCAAGAAGGATCCGAATGGATTTCAGCATAGCCACTGGAGAAAAGGTTTCGTCATAGTCCAAACCAGGTCTTTGACGGAAACCCTTTGCTACAAGTCTAGCTTTATAGGTCTCAACCTGTCCATCTACACCAATCTTCCTTTTGAAGATCCACTTGCATCCTACGGGTTTTACCCCGTCTGGAGCAATGTCCAACGTCCATACTTTGTTGGTGTACATGGACTCCATTTCGGTCCGCATTGCATCCAGCCATTTTACCGAGTCAACGCTCTGAACGGCCTGCTGGAAGCTAGTAGGCTCATCATAGTCTATGATGCAATCCTCTCTATCCCCGTCTATGAGAAAACCGTAGTATCTCTCGGGCGGATGAGACTGCCTACTACTTCTGCGGAGCGGCATAGGAATGTCCTGTTCTTTTGAACTTACTGGCTCTTCCAAGTTTTCAGTAATAGCTTGTGGTTCTGGAATCTCTTCCAGTTCTATTACGTTCCCACTTATCTGGGTTTCCAAAAACTCAGTTTCCAAGAAGCGGGCATGTTGAGAAACAAAAACCTTTTGTTCCTCAGCGGAATAGAACAGATACCCCCTGGAGTTCTTTGGGTATCCCACAAACTTACTTTGTACTGAACGTGCCTCGAGCTTGTCCGCATGCTGCTTTTTTACAAAAGATGGACATCCCCATATCTTAAGGTACTTAAGACAGGGTTTCTTCCCACTCCACATCTGATATGGAGTAGTAGGCACAGTCTTGGTAGGAGCCTTGTTCAAGAGATATGCAGCTGCTTCTAGTGCATAGCCCCAGAAAGATCGCGGTAACTCAGCCTTACTCATCATGGAACGAACCATATCCAATAGGGTTCGATTCCTCCTTTCTGATACACCGTTATGTTGCGGAGTGTATGGAGGAGTACGCTGAGAGAGAATTCCATTCTCTTTTAAATAGTCCAGGAACTCGGCACTCAAGTATTCACCACCTCGATCCGATCTTAGAATCTTAATATTTTTGCCTGTTTGTTTTTCAACTTCATTCTTGTAATCCCGAAATTTCTCAAAGGCCTCGGATTTGTGCTTTATTAAGAAGACATGTCCATACCTAGAGAAATCGTCTGTGAAAGTAATGAAGTATGAATAACCACTTCGCGCATGTGTAGACATTGGACCACACACGTCACTGTGTATGAGTCCCAAGAGCTCGCCCGCTCTTTCTCCGTGTCCAGTGAACGGAGTCTTTGTCATCTTTCCCATGAGACAAGATTCACAAGTGGCATAAGACTGATACTCGAACGGATCCAAGTATCCTTCTTTATGTAACTTAGTCAACCGTGTCTCATTGATGTGACCCAGTCTACAATGCCATAAGAAAGCCTGATTGATATCTGGAGACTTTCTTTTGTGTGTATTCTGGACATTGAAAATCTGTGGTTGGTTTAATACGTATATACCATTGCTCAATGTACCTGACCCAATCATAACTTGATTAAGGCGAATGTTTACAACATTACTTACAAACGCAAATTCATAACCTTCTTTAGAAACCAAAGATACAGAAATGATATTACAAGTTGCGTTGGGTACAAAAAAGCAATTACGCAAAACCAAAACATGCCCATCTGACATTCCCAGGTGATAGTCCCCCACGGCTTTAGCATCCATGCTAGCTCCGTTCGCAACTCTGAGGGTCATGTCACCTGCCTTCAAAAACCTACGGTTTCTCAACGCCTGCAAAGAATTACAGATATGAGATCCTGATCCGGTATCCAATACCCAGGAAGTAGAGTTTATAGAAAGACAGTTTTCAATAACATACACACCTGAAGCTGAAGCCGCAACCTGCTTCAGTTCCTGTGTCCTGGCTTTCCAAGCCCTGCAATCCTTTTTTCAGTGTCCACTCTTATGACAATAGAAGCATTCTTCCTTTCCAACAAGCTTCCCCGCAATCTTTGTTGCCTTTTCCTTTCCCTTCGTACCCACTTTACTAACACCGCCTCTTGGTTTGGCGGGGGCTTTCTTCCTCTTTCCCTTGGCTTTCGCCTTGGACCTAGAGGAAGAAGATCCTCCTACAAACAAAGCGGGTGTTTCCCTACCCTTCTGTAGGGTGCCCTCTGCGCTCCTCAGCAGGTTGAGGAGTTCTGAAAGTTCAACTTCCTTTTCTTGTAAGTTGAAGTTCAGTATAAACTGGGCGTAAGTGGATGGAAGGGACTGGAGAATTAAATCCGTATAGAGTTCACTGTCCAACGTGGTCCCAAGTTCCGCGAGCTCCTCAGTGTAGCCAATCATCTTAAGCACGTGGTCCGCTACCGATGATCCGACGGCCAACTTTGTCGAAAATAACTTCTTCGACACTTCGTATCTTGCGATACGAGACTGCTCTCCATACAGTTCTTTTGTATGGAGAAATATGGACTCGAGGTCCATATTCTCATGCCTCCTCTGATGTTCGTTGTCCATAGAGGCAAGCACGAGGCACCTGGCCTTCGCGCAATCAATCTCCCAAGTCTTACGGATTTCCTTATCCGCGACGCTGGAGGTGGGACCTGGGACGGGGGGAGCTTTGGTGGTAAGAAGATACCCCAGCTTGTCGTAAGTGATTGCCAATTTGACATTCCTGAGCCAATCTTTGTAGTTTGGCCCTGTCAGTATGTTTTTATCTAGAAGTAACTTAAGTCCAGTCATTTCGAATTTGGTCGCTGCAGGGGGGAGAGAAGAAACACTTTAGCACGATGCTCTTGCAAGTTTAGAATGGTTTTTAATTTGTCTAAACAGGATGGCTCCCACTGTCTCTCGAATCCCTCCTCAAACCACAAAGGAAGAATTAGCCGGGATCAATCCCACCGCACAATACTTGCTTAACCGTTCAGCCAGGCCAGTGTCGGTACTTCGAGGGAGGTTTTCCAACGCTTTCGCGAAGTTCCTTAATTTAAGAACCTCTTTTCCCTGGGGGCGTAGCCCCGCTAACACCTTTCTAGGCACCTACTAGGTTTATAGCATTGATCGTTTAGTGAGAAATTTCCCGAGGAGTAGCATATACTCACAGTAGGATCGGGATCCAAATATCATCGCGTGACGAAAATGAAGGAATCCTACCATAATCATCACACTCCAAATGGTATGCAAATCTAGCAAGTTTCAGTACTTATGAAACTCCCGATGTGGATTTTTGCCCCATGCTCTTATGATCTTGACGAAGGTCAACAAATCATAAGTCACATATCAAGTTCTGCCCGTCATTATCCAGGTTAATTTGAACCCACCCGTATATACCCTTGACGAAGGTCAACAAGGCAATACGACTGTCCCAAACCAATGCATCTATCTATGCTACATATGAACACCCAACAGCTACCAATCTCTATGTCTTGACGAAGGTCAACAAACATAGCTTGAATACTATTGAATATTTATACGAAACGACGGAGGGCTACGAATGGTTTTGGTAAAACCGTGAACGTAGTGAACTTGATATAATCGATGGAACGAGATAGCTTTTAGAAGGAGTGGCTCAAGCTCCGCATTTAAAAGTTAGTTTTGAAAAGAACCGAGTGGTTTTTCGAAAGTGTTCCAACGACTCTAGCTTGGTTTATTATCTTGCATTAGTTCTTTTAATGCATGATATTCTTGCACTAGTTCTTTTAATGCGTCCCATCATTTAATCCTACCATTGCAGAAAACAACCAAAATATGACGTACGCTTATGCCATTCGCATTCGCCACGGGGTCCCGTCATCACTCGTTAGGTTACTTAACTAACGACAGAGCGGGGGCTGGGCTAGCGCGGCTGTAAAACATAAGCAACGCCTAAATATAAAGCAATGATAGACATTACAGATCACAGATGAATACATTGGATATACTAGCAATCCGCAATCCGTTCGAGCCTGCAACGAAAAGCGGATTACACGGTCGCGGTGAATAGCAAATACCCCACCCAAGACCCCTACGGGTGCGGCAAACTACCCGCCAAGTACCCGGTAGTTTGTGCACCCCTCCATGGGTCTATCCTAGGAGCAAAAACAGTAAAAAGAATTATACAATGACGGCTACAACCCCGACCCGGTTGTGCGGCCATACAAATAATATTATTACATCAATTTACATTTACAAATGAATGAAAGAAAAACAAAAGCTCATCTCACATCCACCTCGGCTATTCACCCGCGACAGTCCAACAGATTCATATACACATTCCAATATCAAACACAGATCACAGAGATGTATAACCCCGACTAATCGACTTATAGCGATTAGCCGACGTTCAATACATGCAAACATCACAGATATAACCATCATAGTCAAAGTGCAGTGAAGTTCGGAAAAAATACGGAATTATAGGACCCCAAAAGTAAATTTCTTTTCTGGAAAATCTGGGCACATATAACATATTTGAAAAATCCCAAAACCCTACCAGATGAACACTGCACAAAACACGATCACATGAAGAGGCTAAACGGCGGCGGATCCGCGGCGACGAGAATAGATGAGGCCGCGGATCCGCGGCGGTTTGAACGATTCATGGGATCGTCTTTCGTGGGTGTTCTCACAAAACCCTGAGTCGATTTTAGGAGTACAAAGTTTTAATTTTAGAGCACAAAAAATTTCAACAGAAACTTAGGGTTTTGGATTTTCCGGTTTTGCGATTTTTCGGTTTCGAACTTCCATACACTTCGCTACCAAGCTAGTTTAAGTTTAGTTAGGCTTTGATACCACTGTAAGTCCACGTTGCGACCCCCGGTTCTTACGGGGAGGCGGAAACGGTATAAAAATCAAATTTTTAGCGCATGGGGCAACATGGACTAACAAAGTCGGGATCTTTTCCTAAACTAAAGCTAGCAAACATGCTAAAGAGAGTTAGCTACTCGAAAAGATGGTTATACCTAAACTTGAACTCCTTCTTCTTCAAACTTTGTAGAGGTTGATGGTTCTTTCCTCGTCGCCTTCTTCCGTCGAAGATGGATCCACCTGAGGGTTCAACCTTCGGGCTCTTACTCGAACTTTGAGTGAACTAGGATCTCCGTCTTGCCAAACCTTGAACCCTAGAGAGAGTAGAGAGTATCTATGGGGTGCTTTCTTTTTCAAGGTGAGGGATTCTCAACACATGAGAAGGAATCACCTTGAGCTTGAGGAAGAAGAAGATGAAATGAGGAGAGAGAATGATTATGATAGAATGAGCTCTTTTCTTTTGCAACCATAACTAAAAGAAAAGGAATTATCTAATTAACAATAATAAATCAAAAATGAAATAGTTGATGGTTGTATTTGGAATGACCACTATCATAACTTTCAATAAATGAGTGTAAGCAAGAATCAAGGAGTATCCTTTCAAAGCATGATGGTGGTCAACATTCAACCATGGTCAACAAGTCAACCATGGTCAACAAGTCAACAAAATCAACCATAACAATATTTCATTTAATTACTATTATTAATTGATATTTCATAAATCTATTAGGGTTTGGAAAAAGACGACTGTCAACTGTGCATACGCACCCGTTCCGAAACCCTAATGAAATACCTCATCCTCCGCCTCAAGAAACTGTGCATACACACCTGCATTCTCGTTCCGAGGAACAAGAATACCGAGATATAAAAGCAACCCCAAAACATATACCAGTATCCGGCTCAAACCAGAGCCCGCCAGTATAATCCGTCCGGACTCCAAACGTGCACAAGTGCGCAGATGAGAACGAACCCTGCCGCAAAACCATGCGACCTCTACTCTGTTTTGCCCAGAGGCGAATACCCTCTGTGTGGGACTCTAAAGACTCGACACTACGCTGGCAGTGGGTTTAACCACAGACTGCAAGCGGCACTAGCTGTGCGTAACGGTCCCCAGGTAGATGCTGACATGAAGGCTGATGAGGTGAACCCCATCTGAACTCCTACTGAGTCTGAATGTGACATTCTCCGTACAGTCTGGTCTGTTCGTCTGATACATCGCATGTCGGGCCTAGGGGGCGGTAAAACGTCGGTCCCCAATAGCGGTACAAGTCGTGTCGGAGTGAAGCCCAAAACACCCTGAGATAACACTGGAAGCCTACCAGTATATCTCGCTTGCCCTGGCCAGGGACTACTCGTGTAATGGGTCTCCTAGACACAGCGCGATGTCAACCCCCAATACCGGGAGAGACGAATCCTGTCTAACCGTCACTGCCTCCAAGTGCTTCGGGACTGCACCCAACCACTACCTGTTTGCACGACTCCTTTGAGCCGTGGTAGGGTAGTGATCAAAGTGGAGTGGGAACACACTCGAGGCGAAGTGCCAGTGTCAAGTCAGCGGACTAAGCTGTACTCATGTCACCTGGGAACTGATAACTGACGATAGGTATAATACCAACCTGTCAGTTCCCGACGAGTCCTGTCCAGTGTACTCGTAACCTAACGAGCAACCGTATACTATCTCCAGTACGACGTACTGATGGCTGTGGGACAGACCATCTCCCACACTGGGATGAGAAGCGCATACGCTAGTCTACTCCGGAGTATCGATGCCCTGTCTCGATAGTCCTGTGACTAGGGACCTGTATAAGGATGTGCTTATAGATTACCCAGCCCCCACTAGTGTGACTGCCATCACAACGCTGGTAATCAAGCAAAGATCCTAAGGGCTCCACTAATGCGTATAGGTGATATCCCAAAATAAACACATGTACACATTGAAGTAGAAACAAACCAAGTAGCATACTACTATATTGAGCAAGATTGTTTATACAAGGTGAATATACTAAGCTTCCATTAAGTAATATACAAACTAGTATGATACAGTAATGGCCTCTAGGGCATATACACTAACAACTCGCAGTAGGTATCGGGATCCAACTATCATATAGAAGGTATGCAATCCCATTGCAAATTACAATATTTGGAATCCAGAATAATTGGTTTTGTGAAAACTAGTTAGTATTCTGTAAATCTAGCATTGTAGTCTCTTTTGATAGATTGCCACGAAGTTTCGATTCGGATCGAAACTCCGTCGCAATCACGTATCCAACGCGAATACTCGCCGAATAACTTTACTAGATAGCCATGCCCCATAGCCCCGACCAAGTGACTGTAGGAGAACCACGTTGCCAAAAGTATCCACTCGGATGCTCGCGGCCACGGTGCTCCGCCTAAGTGCACTTCGTCGACGGCATCGGGGGTGCGGCCATCTACTAAAGTTTCCAACGAGCATTCGATCGGATAGTCGGGAATCTTGCACCACGGTAGGGTTTAAATAGGCATCACACATGCAATTTTAAAATTTCATGGTGCTAATGAACACTAACCTAGGATCAAACTAGAAGATTAGAGTTTTAAACATGATATCACAAACTTTACACTAAGAGATGGATGGCTACAACCTTTGTAGACCGTATCCTTCTCTTCTAAAGCTCCGGGTTGTAGTCCACGCGACTCTACTAGGCTCCACTTGATGGTTGAACGAACTTGCTCCGATGACCGTCGTGCCGAAGATGATCCACCCGAAGTCCGCTAATCCAAGCTACCTCTTCACTAAACTCTTTAGTGAAGGAAACACACTACACCAAAGCGCTAATCTAGTGTAGGATGGTGAAGTATGGGTGTTGTTTGCTCACTAGGGTTCTCACAAGCTCAAGGGTTCACAACTCATGTGAGGGATGGAGTTTGGAGGTGGAGGTGAAGAAGATAGAGAGAGCTAGAGAGAAACTCATCACATGAGCTCAACTCAAGAAAAATAACTAACTGTGGAATGAAGTGTAGAATGGCTCATCCATTATTGAAGCATACAATTTTTAACACTTAACAATTGTAGCCATACTTCAATAGTGCAAGCAAATGAATACGATATAGAATAAGCCATGCTATGCCAATGCCTCCAAAATCTCCCCATTTATCATCTCAATTTCTATTTTCTAAAAATAGAAAATCCATGCCATGCTTCATATAATATATATATATATATATATATCATATATATATATATAAAGATAAGCATATAATTAGTGAGCAATAATATTAGTCAATATACAATTATATCAAATATAAATATATATCATATTATCAAATCAATACTTGATTTAATAATCCGGTTATATCACATATAACCGACTAATATCATTTATCTGTATATCACATTATTAAATCAACACTTGGTTCAATAATCCGGTTATATCACATATAACCTAACTGATAACAAATAGCCGCCAGATTACAATACGGTATCTCATACTCGTATTTAATCAGGCCCCCGCACATATCAGTATATGTGCCCTACTTCGTTTCGCTTGAACCAGGAAACTTCTATGTAGGACTCTAAAGACTCGTCAATACGCCAGCAGTAGGTGATGATCATATCAGCCACCTACAAGCCGTCAGCGGTACTAGCTGGACGTAATGGCTACCCAGGTATTGAGCGAATAGAAGATCAACAAGCAAGCTTGTCCAAATTCCCATGAAGCCTATACATAACACTTACCGTACAGTCCGGTCTCTTCATCTGATATGTCGCATATCGAGTCTGGGGGTGGAATCATCAGACCCCAATAACTTGATAAGCCATGCCGATGTATGGCTCATAACGGTTCGAGAAACTACTGATAACACTTACCAGTAAATCTCATCAACAGCCCTGACCAGGGACTTACTGTTATAGCCAATCGAGCATAGCACAACATCAACTCCCAATACTGGGAGAGACGAAACCCCTCCTATCGCTCATTGCATCCATGTGACTCGGGACTGTACCCAAAATCCACCTGTTTGCACGACTCCTTTGAGCCGTGGTAGGGAGGAAATCAAAGCACTGTGGGAGCCATATAAGACTCTATGACGATCTCGGGTCTACAGACTAACCTGTACCAGTGTCACCAGAGAACTGCTATCTGACGATAGGTATAGTACCATCTAGGAGTTCTCGGCGAGTCCTGTTCGGTGTACCCATTCTCTAATGAACACCTGTCTAAAATCTTTGATGTTAAACACTAATGGATATGGGATCAACCATCTCCCCATACAGGGTCAAGAAACATACACACTAGTCTACTCTGGAATATTGATGCCCTGTCTCGATATTCCCTCGACTAGGAACAATTGAAGGATGTACTTGTGGACTACCCAGGTCCCAGTAGTATGATCCGCATCGTAGTCCTGGTAGTCAAGCCATCATCCTATGGGCTTTATCAACATGTATATTAGAGACGATATAATAATACCAGTGAACATGTTAAGATAAAGATAAGCAGATAGCATATTATCATGTCGAGCAAGAAAGTCCTCTATATATATGTCCAAGCATCCACTATATCATACAATAATGGCCTCTAGGGCATACATATCACTAACAGTACATGCCAACAATAAAGCATCTGTATCGAATCAGTAATCAATGCAATGTCCATGTCACTAAACCTATCGCCAGTCGAAGTGTGAGCGTCAACCACCGCAGAAGTATTCCCAACCCAAAGGTAAGCCCCAAGGGCAAGGAAACACGTGCCCGAATCACGGTCAGTAAGAATCAGTAACACGGTCAGTATGAAATCATGAAATATGCCGGCAGTGGGACTCCTGAGATTCTGTTGATCTAACCCACACTCAAACTACCCCACACCCCGCGAAATACATCAAACACCGACCATAAATATAAATACCAGTCGCTCCATGACAAGTCTACGCGAGAATTGGAGACATGGTCTCCATCAAGCATGTCTCGACCGGTATCCAAGATAAGTAGACAGTCCTCGATGTCTTACCAATGACGCTAATATAAGTGCTTCCATACCCGTCCCATACCAGTTATAGTTACACTTGTATATGTCTGATAGACGTCGACAATGCAATAACTAATTAGTTCCGCTGATTGAGTACAAGTGCGTGTCACTTCCATTATTCAATTGCGCTTTTACACTAACGTACTTGCCGCAATCCAATCACTAACACTATCTCTCGGTAATGCAAAATAGTCACTAGAATATCGATACAAATTAACACTGTTTACAATGGGTATAACAGTCATGCAACATGATGGGGATACAGTAAATGCACTACTAAATACATATGAGCAGCGGTGTCGGTTGGATTAGAAAAATCACATAAAATCACACGTGCATAATTTGACAAAACAATATAAAAGGCATAAACAGTGCATTAAATTACATGTACGAAAAAATTAGTTTCGAGTCATTCGAATTTCAGTTTTGCGAGTTATGGTCATTCCATTTTAAGTGTTCTCTGCTAGAAATCCAGTTTCAGAACTGGAAGTCCATTTCGTAACACGGTTTGATCCCTGTTGGGGTCATAATTAGGCGACGCTACAGTTAGATAATATTTAGATTTATCTGTTATGTTTACAACGCATAAGAAAGATCAATAATATCTATTGTATACAGGGAGATATTCGTTGTTTGAGGTTAAGGTATATATTCGGTCTCAACATGAAACTACAATACACATCGACGGTTTAAAAAGTGTTATAAATATCAAACGACCCTAGAATGCAATGAGACCAGCACCGTTAGGAAGATAATTCAATTATCCATGCTTCCATATATGGTTCCTCATACTTGCACTCTTAAACAGTGAAAAGTATGTGTTCTAAAATGGGTAAAGGCAGAGACTCTTGCTCTGGACTACAGTTCAAAGCCATGAATCGCCTCAGTTTTCATCATTATAACTTATTAAAATTCAGATATCAACTATAGGATACTGCAGGTTTATCTGTTGGCTTCGATACAAGCCCTAGAACATTAGGTTACAAGTTGTATTCAGTTTAATATAGATTTTCAAACGTGGCATGTGCGGTGAATTCCAGATTCAACGTCGTCTTTTGGGGGCGTCGTTACATGATATAAAATTCACTATTTTCAACCCAAATTCCTACATGATGTTCTTTATTAGCAAACGGATCTATCTGTAACAAGTTTCTCCATTTTAAAGTAGATCTTCGTTTAGGGTCTAGCGTCGAACACTTAATTATATGCATAGCAATCGAAACTTTGGTTTCGTTTAATTGAACAAGGCGAGATTTAATTCATATAAATTCTTAATGATGTTAAAGTCGAATAGTAAACCCGATTCATGTTCCATGTCATGCTATGCTAATTACAGATCATAATACTCGTCCGAATCGATGATATCATAACCAATCTTGATTAATTAAAGCAATGTGTGGGTGGGTGTATTTGTATCAGTATATAGCATATTAGCATGTAAAGCAAGTGTTTGGACTTACCTTGCGACGAATGCAACCACGATGGGACACGGCAGCGGCAGCAACATCACGAGTGCGGCATGATCAAGATGCGGGCTCATCCACACACTGCTAGGCTTTGGCCACTGGCAGGCGCAGCGATGGGCAAGATGGTGGTAGTCGCCGGCGAGGAGGGGTCGGCTACGGAGCTGGTCGACGGCGATGAGGTTGGAGGCAGGGGCTCGGCTGTTTGGAGTGGAGGAGGAGCTCACGTGCAAAGTGGATCTTGTTTTGGGTTGCAGGTGATGGTTGCAAGGGGAGGTCGACGGTTGGTGGCGTTGACGATGAGGGATGAGGTGGTCAGTGACGAAGCTATGAGGTCGATGCGGGCGACGTGATGGCGGCGGCGAGGTGGTGTAGGCGATGAGGGATGGAAGGCTCGGGTGTTGGGTTTGTGAAGTGGAGGAGGATGGTGGTTGGTTGCGGTGAGGGGAGGAGGAGACGAGGTCAGCGACGGTGGTGATGTAAGGGGTGACGACGACGATGGTGCTTGGTGGTGATGGAAGCAGAGATGGGTCGATATGGCCGGAGAAGGTCGCGGTGGAAGGAGGAAGATGGGCTCGGATGCAGGGGTGGGGCTCATGGCGGCGTAGGCGACGGTGACGAAGACGTGAATGAAGGGGGATGAGTTCGGAGAGAGGAGGGAGATGAAAGGGGAAGAGAGAAGAGGAGGGGCTCAAAGAGGAGATCTCGCAAAAGTCCTAAGGGGCTTCGTCGGTGAGAAATGGTTTGTGGGGCAGGTGGTTGCGAGATGAGGGGAGACGATGGGATTCTAAAGGAGAGAGAAAAGAAGAGAAGGAGAGAGGAAAGGGGGAGAGCTCGACATGGGGGCGTTGGGACGAGGATGAGGTCGGGGGGGAGCGGGTTGAGCGAAGAAATTTGCGAGGGAGATGGAGGAGGTTGCGAGGGAGATGGAGGAAGGAAAGAGAAAAGAAAAGGAGGAAGAAGGAAAAATAAAAAGAGAGGAGAGAGGAAGCTGAGGAGTTTGATGGGCCGGGTCGGGTCGAGTTGGGGAACGGGTTTGGGTTAGGGATTTTATTGAGGTTTAATAGAGGTAGGATTTGTAATATATGGAAAATATTAATTGTAGAAATTTTAAATAGAAAAAATGTTGGGGAAAACATTTATTTTAAAATACGAAAGATATTTATAGAGGAACTAGATATTACACGTATAGTTACATACGAACTTGAAGAAAGTGTTTCAGTCGAGGATGGCAATCGGTTCTTGAGAAAGTGAATGTATATGATATAATTCATTTGTCTCTTCTCTCCACCTTATCTTAAATTTGAGTGTCCCTTAAATAAGGAGAATATACCAGTTACACTTGTTGGATAGACTTCTTCCAATCCCAAGGCTGGAGCTGAAAGGAAGGGTAAGAAGAAAACCAATTATCCTAAGTTCGTTATACATAAGCTACGACGGAGAGACGTCTAAAGGGGTTGCAGCTGAAAGGAAAGAAAATTGCAACTACAGTCATGAGCCTGGGTAATAGAAAAGGCATTACTAAGAATACCCGGCCACCCTTTTGAAGCATTTTTTATGTTTCAATTTTCCTGTGTGGTTGTAATTAAAGATTGTTTCTCAATTAATTCTGACTCCTGGGTATGTGGATATCAGATTAGAATCGCACATCTATAAGACGTTACAGATTCTAAGAAGGAGTAGAATATTGAGAAAGGGTGATTTGACCCTCAATATCGGAAATCGGAGAAATTGTTGCTATTAGAGAAAATCACCTAGTTTTGGCTAGCGGCAAATATTTGGTTTTGAATAGCCGTTGTTATGCACCAATTTTTAAAAATGATGTATCTGTCTCTTTATTTTAATAAAGTGGGATATAAATTTTGAAAAATATGTTTTGAATATTTACCTTTATCATTTGATGATTAGGTAAAGCGTATTGAATAACGGTATAGATATTCTTAACCAAAATACAGTTTTCAACTTACAACACACGGAATTTGAGTTTGTGAACTCTTAGGACTTATACATATTGATGATGTTGTCCGATGTCTATATGGACATGGGGATGGTACTCATACTTCATTCCGATTATCTATGAATTCTCTGATTTCAGACACGCATTCTTATTGAAATGCAAAGTCCAAACATTTTGAGAAGTTCATAGGGTATAAGAATAAAGTGGAGAACCAGACGTTGGAAGTATCAAGATTCTTCGAAGTGTTTGAAGCTGTGGATACTTATGCCCGGTATTCCGTATTGATAATTTGATTCTGTCTCAGATTACTCCTCTGAGCGTGCACTCCATAATGAGTAATGTTGAGTGGCCTTTTTCATTTAGGGATATGCACTGGAAACAGCTGCCCCTGAAAAACCTTAGCCTTTAGAAAATTTAGTAAAAGAGCTCAACCACCTAAGAGATACTACAATTTCCTCGTTGACGGTGACTAGGAGGTTTGTATCATGTGATGATGACCCTACTAGTTATCAGTATGTCATAGGAAGTAGTGACTTCCGACTGATGGCTGGATGCCATGTTATCCAAGTTGGACTTCATGCACTGCAACAAAGTATGGACTTTGTTAAGTGCTCCTGAAGGGGTAAAATCCATTAGGAAAAAGTAGATCTTTCGAGATCAATGCAGATGGAAATGTAGTAATATAATAAGGCTGGACTTTTAGTAAAAGTTTTTCATTAAATACCCGGTGTGGATTGTGATGAAACTTTTACTTCAGTGTTAGTGCTAAAGTCCATACGGATATAACTTTCCACTGTTGTTTTTCATGAATATGATATCTGGCAGATGGATGACTATAACGTTTTTCTAAATAGGAGTTTAGAAGTGCACGTGTATATGACTCTGCCAGAGGGTTATTGTAGTTAGTGGGAGCAGCGGAAAGTGTGCAGGTTGCTTTAGTTTATTTATAAACTAAATCAGGCATGGCGAAGATGGATCGTCTGTTTGATGTTACGGTCAAAGTGTTTAACTTCATCAAAATTATAGATGAACCTGGCATTTGTAAGAAAGATGTAGGGAGTACTGTCATATTCCTCATATGGTATGTAGATGACATACTCCTGATAGGAAGTGAAGTTCCTATACTACAATCGGTCAAACTATAGTCATCACAAATGTTTCTCCATATAAGATTTGGGCATTATATATCAATTGATCTGGGGATTAGATCTATATAGATAGATCTAGATGGATTCAGGGAGTGTCCCAATCCAGGAACTATGACACCATTCTAAAGGAGTTTAGAATGGACAACTCCTGACGCGGTAGTGTACCCGCAAAAGGTGGAGTCACCCTCTCTAAAGAGATGTCTTCTAGACTGATAAGGAGAGGAACTCGCATGTATGAGAGTAACGTCAATCGTGCGATGTTAAGTACCAGACCAGACGTAGCTTATAATAAGCAGATATTAGTCCATGCAGGGTGTTTTTCATCACCCCGTTGAGATGGGAATGAGCGCGCTTGTCAGGCGTATACAGATTCCTTCTGCCTAGGGTAGGCCGGGGTTTATTGATTGTGGGGATTTGAATCTCCGGCAGCTGCGAACTAAGCTGCCGTTAATTACCCATCGCTTTTGGAGCGAGAGAACCTCCAATTAACAGGCCAAACTGGTCATGCAAACTCAATATTCCATGTGTGTGCTGTGTTTTGAAGGGTTTTGGATATATCGGAGGCCTCGCAGAGTTTACGGAGGTCCTGCTACCCGGATAGCGGGCTGGGGGTCAAGAGAGCTAGCAGCCTCCTTGCGGGGCAGCGCCCCATTAGAAATTTTTTTCTAACAGGAGATGTGTTTTAAGTATGGAGTGTATGGAAAAAAGAGGGGTAAGTAGCGTCCTAAGGACACATTGGTGTTGGACGCCAGCGGTTCATATGCTTGGCGCGTGGGCGCTGGGCGCCAGCGCCAAGCATGCCCGGCGAGTGGGCGCTGGGCGCCCGCGGGCCATATGCAATGCGCATGGGCGCTGGGCGCCAGCGCCTCACGCGCCCGGCATGTGGGCTCTGGACGCCAGCGCCTCACACACCCGGCACATAGACGCGGGGCGCCTGTAGAAAAAGGGGGCTTATCCCCTGGTGTGGAGTTAAACTCCTGATAGACTTTGGAAACTTCTAGAAAATGGGAGGATTTTTATTTTTATGTAGTTAAACTCCCAAAAGGATTTTATTTATGGAGTTAAAACTCCAAAAGATTTTGACAAATGGAGTCGAACACCTAAAAATCTTCGGGAGATGATCAAAGGAGACCCCTTTCTTCTTCCTTAAGCCATGGATCCTCTCCTAAGCCTCAGATCTTCTCGAAGTAGGATTTTTGGAGATGAGTCTCCTTCTCCCTCCTCTCTGTTAGCTAGAGCTTGGAGAAAAGAGGGTGAGACTTAAAAATCTCCCCTTTTAGGGATTTGACGGGAGATCTGAGCTCCTCTTCGTGGGTTTTATCGTGAAAAACTATTTCTTTTGGGGAAAGAAGAGTTGAACTCTTGATTTAATTCAAAAAGAAGAAGAAGAAGAAGAAGGTTTAGAACCTTCAGGAAGGAGAAGGAGGCATAAAACCCTAATTTTTCTGAGAGAATGAAAAGTTGTCCTTGATTTTTTCATCATGTTTGCCTTTATATGCTACACACTTTACATATAGCTCCTTGGACTTTTCTAAATGGCACTTATGCCTCCCCATATCTTATGTGCTTATTTCTTTTTGCACATAAGTCATGGGTTTACAAAATTTTGTTTTTTGACCATTTTTCATACATTTGTTCATAAAAATTACATCAAAATTATTTATTACATAATTTTCATTTTGGCATGGGGTAGGCCGGCCTCTTCATGTTCAGGTCCGACTTAGGCATGGGTACACTTGACCGGGGCTTGGTCCCACTTGATTTGGAGTTGAATTTGACTTTGATCAACCCAGGTGTAATTTTTGACCCCAACTGTCCAATCCTGGAGAAACATAAGAAATCAGTGAAGAACTAATCGGGATGTTCTTGGTGCATGGTAATTGCAGCATCCTTCTGGAGGCGGTTACCGATTCCAGTTTCCAAGGTGACATGGATGACAGAGTGTCCGTCGCGGGTTATAAATTTATCCTCTTCTGAGGAGCAGTATATTGGAAAGAGTTCCAAGCGGGATACTGAGATAGTCGTAGCGCTGGATATTAATTATGACTCAGCAAATGATACAGCCTAAGAAGTTGTTGGATAAAATTGTTCTTTTATGAACTTGGTCTCATCATCTATCCAGACAAATTCTAAGGCACGCATCGCTTGATTCAAGACATGGTTGATCTCAGCAAAGTTGAGATATAGTGAGATAAAATTAGAAACTTTATAGCGGATCCACTTACTGAGCCTGTTTCTCGAACACAGTTTGCAAACCTGTTAGTAGAGAACTTGGGTATGCGATAGCATACGAGATGTGGGTATGTGATACCGCAATAAATGGCCTTAAGTGCAAGTGATAAATTGTTGGATATAAGTGCCCTCAAGGCAATTATTGTAATTGCGGGAAAACAATTACTAATTGAAGGAAGACCTATACGGAGAACAGCCTTGCTCAAGATGATAGTATACTATCTGGTTTGACTTTTTCTTTCATGTGTACACATTTTTCTCATTATCATGTATTGCTAATATATGAGATAAAGCCCATATGATCTTTTCTTGACTACCAGGATTAATGATAAGGATCATACTAGTGGGCCTGGGTAGTCCATAAGCACATCATTAAATGTCCTTAGTCGTAGGAGTATCGAGACGGGGTATCGATACTCCAGTTTAGACTAGTGTGTACATTTCCTAACCCGGTTGGAGGGCGATAGCTGATCCCACAGCTATTAGTGTTTGACACCGAGGATTGTATACAGGTGCTCAGTAGAGTATGAGTTACACTGGACGGACTCACCGAGAACTCCTATATGGTAATATACCTATAGTCAGATAGCAGTTCTCTGGTGACATGAGTACAGTGTAGTCTGTAGACCTGAGATCATCATAGTGTCATGTGTTGGATATATATGCCTTAGAGGCCATTATTGTATATGTATACATTTGGATGCTTGGACATATATATGTACAGAACAGTCTTGCTCTATATGATAGTATGCTATCTGGTTTGTCTTTATCTTAACATGTGTATGTTTTACTTGATATTACATATCTTTTGTACATATTGATAAAGCCCGTAGGATCATTGCTAGACTACCCACGTTGTGATGGCGATCATACATGTGGGAGCTGGGTAGTCGGTACGCACATCCTTAAATGGTCCCTAGTCATGGGAGTATCGAGACTGGGCATCGATATTCCATAGTAGATTAGTGTATACGTTTCTAGACCCCGATGAGGGGCGATGGAATGGTCCCGCAACCATTGGTCTTTCGCACCTGAGATCGTATACAGGTGCTCACTGGGGGTGAGTACACCGGACGGACTCGCCGAGAACTTCCAGATGGTACTATACCTATCGTCAGGTGGAAGTTCTATGGTGACATGAGTACAAGTTAGTCTTTAGACCTGAGATCGGCATTTGTCTCGTGTGAGTTCCCACTGTGTTTTGATCACTACCCTACCACGGCTCTATTGAGTCGTGCAAATAGGTTTTGGTTGGGTACAGTCCCGAGCCACATGGAGGAAGTGAGCGATTGTCGGGGATTCGTCTCTCCCGGTATAGGGAGTCGATATCACACTGTGTTCGATTGGTCAGGACCATAAGACCTTGGCCAAGGCAGTTGGGATTTACTGATAGGTTGATCAGTAGTTTCCCGGATTGGCCCTGAACCACATCAGCACGAATTACCGGGTTATTAGGGTACCACCCCCTCAGACCCGGTATGCGATACTCTTAGACGAAGAGACCGGACTGTACGGAGATTGTCACAGATAGGCTCAGTAGGGATCCGGATGAGTTTGCTCGTCGGACTTCCTTTTCGACAGGTACCCGAGTAGCCGTTACATACAGCTAGTGCCGCTGACGTGCTTGTGGTTATGGATTTATCCAGTAACTCACTGCCGGCGTACTGTCGAGTCTTTAGAGTCCCACACAGAGAGTTTCCCTGGTTCAGGCGAAATGATGTAGTTGCCGTATTGGATACGTGCAGGGTCTCGATCGATTGATGTACTTTGTACTCGGACTTTCGATCGGACAGTTGGTAATACTAGTCGGCTCGAGTTTGAGCCGGATTATTAAATCAGGTATTGATTTAATAGTTTACATATATGTATTTCGATATGTATATTCTAGTATTACGTTCTTCATGTTATTCTATCTCTTTGGGCATTCGTGTTTTTATCCGAATGCAGGTATGTATATACAACAGACTGTAATCCGTATTTTATTACAGATTACCTTCTAGAAGGTGGACACCTCATCATGGACTTTTCCATTTATTGAAAAATGGAAATGAGGTGGAAATTAAGGAGAGGGAGGCATGGTGAGTGGCATGGCTTCAATAGTTCACAAATGAATTCTTTATTCATTTGTGGTTACTATTGAAGCATGGCTACACTTGTTTATTCATGAGAATTCATACACAAAACCTTTGTGTTGATTTTCTCTCACTTTGATGCTTCATTATTCTTGAGCTCCCATTTTTTGCTTCACCCTCCTCCATCCTTTTGAGTTTCCTCCACCTTCAACATCTTCCTCTTCACTATCCTCTCATGAGTTGAGAAACAAGTGAAGAGGCAAGATAGAGATAGTAGAACACATAGAACTCCACACTACATCCTAGACAACTTGGATTAGCAACCCAAGTTCTCTAGTTGCTCCTATTGACACTTAATTAGGAGCTAGAGCCATGGATCACATCTCTCGGATGGATCATCTACGACAAAGGAGGACCGAAGAACAAGTTCGATCCCGGAGAACCGATGGAGCGGGAAAAGAAGATCAAGTATGTTCAAGGTGGCCACTAGGAGCATATGATGAGGAAAGAAGACCGAAGGACTTGGATCGTTTGATGAGACTTCTTTCACAGTAGATAGCACTCTTAGTTTGGCTAGATAGGTTTATGGTAAGATTCGGGTTTATTGGGTTATCCCAGCGCCGTTTTTGAAACCCTACAAAAATTTGTTCCACAAACCGCCACGTTCGATGGCTCGGACGTTAAGGTAACCCAACATGGTATCAGAGCCACCCCATAAAACCTATACTAGCTAGTTCTAACGTGTTTAAAATATCGATCGACCGAATTTTTCAAATTCGCAATTCCAAACTTGAGGTTTCTGTCGAATTTTTAAAGTGGTCTAAAAATCATTTTCTGTACATCAAAAATTCGTGCAGGGTTTTCTATAGCAACTCAAGAAATTTGAGAGCATGAGGCCACAATTCCACCGCGGAAGCACCGCCAAACATGCATGTTTGCAGCGGTTCCGCGGCCAAAATTTGGCTTCCCTGCTCCAAATTTCTACAGTTGCTCTAGTTGTTGGAATTATGGTTTTTGGGATGTTTAGTTCTTAGGCCCAGATTTGTTTGAGTACTGGATTAGCGCTTGGGGTCTATTTAGAAAAGTTCAGTCGATCGAAATTTTAAAATACGTGTTATTATCAGTACTTAGTTTAGCATCTGCGACCGTGAATGTCATTTGATCGGTATATCCCGTCTATTTGCTATATGTTCTTTTAGATAGGTTTGCGAACGTGACATTCACGTTGATGTTCTGTGATTGTGCTGATATTGTGGTTGGATTGTCGTGGTAGTTAGCCGATGGTGCAATGTTAGTGGTACGTTTAAGATTCATTTGTATATTCATATTGCAGGGTGAGCGACCGACATGTGGACTGACGTCTTTGCCGAATTGTATATTATTTGTTTGGGGCACGACCGGGTTGAGATCGATGTCACTATTTGTACATATTATTTTCATTTTCTGTACTAGGATTACCTCGCGGTGGAGTGCACGAATAGCCAGGTTCTAGAAGGCAACAAGCCCGCATCTCATAGCGTTGAGATGGAGGGGGCTTCACTCTAGAATTGACGGGCTATTCGCCGCACTCATAGGGGGTATAGGTATGACCCACGGAGGGGCGCTCAAGTTATCGGGTCCCGTGAAGTGCTAGGTGGCCCATTCACTTTGTTGAAGGGGGTTGCCTCACTTCTGGGATTGGCGGGTAACTTGACGCGCTCGTAGGGGTCCAGGTTTACATTGCACGGGCTATCCACACGATCGGGAATGTCGGGTCTCATTTGCGACTCAAATGAAACCCGGGGATCCAAGATTATCCACCATTCTGTGTTGCTTGCTGAGATTTTGTGTTGTTGTTTGCTATCATGCCTGGGACGAATGTTTTATATATTTATATATGTACTAGTAGATGTTATATATGTTTTTCACCCGTGCTAGTCCAGCCCCCGCTCTATCATTAGTTAAGTAACCTAAAGGGTGATGACGGGCCCCATGGCGAATGCGGATGGAATATACGTACATTGTATTTTCGTTCTTTTTGTGGTGTGATAGGATTAACTGATGGGACCGCATTAATTTTGATTAATGCAAGATAAGAAAACCTAAAAGATGTTGTTGGAACAAATTTCGAAAAACTATAGTTATATTCTTTCGCTTTGCATAGTGGTATTCGGTTGTGAATATCCAGCACCTCATTCCAGGAGGCAAGAGCCGAGATCCCTTTGCGGGGAGTGACCTCTTGAGCAAAAGTCTATACTGCAGATTACTCGATTTTTCTAAAAACCACAAGTTTTTAAAAGCGGATCTTAAACCACTCCTTTTCAAAACTGCTCAGGTTCCTTCAACGATATCAAGTTCATTACGTTAACGGGTTTTTTCGCCAAAAACTCAGCCGTAGCCCTCCGTCATTTCTTATAAGTTATACTTAGTATTCGTGCTGTGTTTGTTGACTGTGTCAAGGCGTAGTGAACGGTAGCTGAGTATTGCTTATTTGTAGCATACAATGCGATTGGTTAGGATAGTCGTATAACCTTGTTGACTGTGTCAAGGGTTATGCGGGTGTGTTTAATGCAATCATGATAATGACGGGTTGAACTTGATTAGGACTCTTTGATTTGTTGACTGTGTCAAGGTCACTTGGGTCCTAGGGCCAAAAACCACATCGGGAGTTTTAAATATACAGAAAACTTACTAGTGCTGCATACCTTCTGGAGTGTGGTGACTAGAGTGGCTTCCATCTAGTTTATCATGCAATGATAGTTGGATCCCGATCCCACTGATGAGTAGGATTACTCCTGGGAAATTATTTCACTTAACAATCAATGCTATAAGCCGAGTATGTGTCAAGAACGGTGTTAGCGGGGCTACGCCTCCAGGGAAAAGAGGTTATATAATTAAGGAACTTCGCGAAAGCGTTGGAAAACCTCCCTCGAAGTACCGACACCAGCCTGGCTGAAAGGTTAAGCAAGTATTGTGACGTGCAATTAATCCCAACTAATTCTTCTTTTTAGGTTTGAAGAATAATTTGAGGAAACAGTGGGAGCCATCCTGATTAGATAAACTAATAACCAATCTAATCTTGCAAGAGCGCACGCTGAGTGTTTCTTTTCTCTCTCTCCAGGTAGTAACCACTTCATGCCCTAATTAAGATAATAAAATGTATCGCTTGACCGATCCGAATTCTTATTCGGGGCTGGGGAACGTCAATTTGGCTCTAACCTATGACAGCAGTCATGAGTATGAGCAGAGGAAAGAGGATTGCATGAATTCCTTGATGACCCCATCGAAGAAGAAGCATACTATTACGTCTTCTTCAGGTGTTCTTGTTATTGAGAACCATTTTTCGGTCAGTCCTACCTCCTGGGTACTCGATACCGGATCAGGATCACATATCTGTAATTTATTACGGGGACTGATAAAAAGTAGGATGGTTGGACCTGGTGATATGTCCCTCAGAATAGGGAACAGAGCAAAAGTTGATGCTTCTGCCGTCGGTGAATATCACCTAGTATTGCCAAATAGCAATACTATGATTTTGAACAATTGCTACTATATACCTTCCATGGTTTGCAACATCATATCAGTTTCTTTACTTGATAAAGACAGATATAAGTTTGTTCTTGATAGAAATATCATGAACATTTACCTTAATCAGGTATTGGTTACAGAAGGTACACTGTATAATGGTATCTATGTTCTAAATCAAAACACAGTTCTAAATGTACAAAATACACACAAGAGGAAGAGTTCAGAAATGAACGAATCGTACTTGTGGCATTGTAGACTTGGTCATATCGGAGAGAAAAGATTGAGTAGGTTGAATAAAGATGGATTTTTGGATACGTTCGAATTTTCATCTTATGAAACTTGTCAATCTTGTCTCAAAGGAAAAATGACCAAATCTCCGTTCACCGGACACGGAGAAAGAGCAGCAGAGCTCTTGGGACTCATACACAGTGATGTATGTGGTCCAATGTCTATACATGCACGGGGTGGGTTCTCGTACTTCATCACATTCACTGACGATCTCTTTAGGTTCGGATATGTGTATCTTTTGAAACACAAATCTGAAGCTTTTGAGAAATTCAAAGAATACGGAAACGAAGTAGAGAACCAGACTGGCAAAAGTATCAAGATCCTCCGATCAGATAGAGGAGGGGAGTACTTAAGCACGGAATTCCTAGAATACTTAAAAGAGAATGGAATTCTCTCTCAACTTACTCTTCCGTATATGCCACAGAACAACGGTGTATCGGAGCGGAGGAATCGTACCCTATTAGATATGGTTCGCTCCATGATGAGTAGTGCTGAGTTGCCTCTTTCATTCTGGGGATATGCACTTCAAACAGCAGCACATCTTTTGAATCAAGTTCCATCCAAATCCGTGCCTAAAACTCCGTATGAAATATGGAGTGGTAAGAGTTTGTATCTTAAACGTGTTAATATTTGGGATTGCCCTACTTATGTCAAAAAGCAGAACCCAGAAAAAATTGAGGCACGATCAGTTTTGTGTGGGTTTGTGGGATACCCAAAAGATTCTAATGGGTATCTATTCTACTATGCAGAGGAACAAAAGATTATTGTTTCTAGGAACGCCACATTTTTGGAAAAAGAATTTCTTGTTAAAAATATTGGTGGCAGCACGGTAGAACTGGATGAAATTCAAGAAACACAAACTATAACTGAAGATTTGGTAGAACCGCTAGATTCAGTTATACCCGACGAACCTCAGCCACTCCGCAGAACTAGTAGGATTTCTCATCCGCCCGAAAGATACTATGGTTTTCTCATAGACTGGGATCGAGAGGATTGCATCTTGGAAGAAGATGATCCTATTAGTTTCAGGCAGGCCATTATCAGTAGGGACTCTGATAAATGGTTGGATGCTATGCAATCCGAAATGGAGTCCATGTACACCAATAAAGTGTGGACCTTGGAAATTGCTCCACCTGGGGTAAAACCCGTTGGATGCAAATATATCTACAAAGGAAATTTGGTGTAAATGGGCAGGTGGAAACCTATAAGGCTAGACTTGTTGCAAAAGGTTTTCGTCAAAGACCGGGTCTGGAGTATGACGAAACCTTTTCTCCAGTGGCTATGCTCAAATCTATTCGGATCCTACTTGCCATTGCTGCCTTCAATGACTATGAGATCTGGCAGATGGACGTAAAAACGGCTTTTCTGAACGGAAATTTAGAAGAGTGCGTTTATATGGATCAGCCGGAAGGCTTCATAGACAGTGGGAGCAGCGGAAAGGTGTGCAAGTTGCTTAAATCCATTTATGGATTAAAGCAGGCATCGCGGAGCTGGAACATCTGTTTTAATGAAACAGTCAAGGGATTTGACTTCATCAAGAACGAGGATGAGCCTTGTATATATAAGAAGATTGTAGGCCGAACTGTCGTGTTCCTAGTCTTGTATGTGGACGACATTCTTTTGATAGGAAATGATATTCCTATGCTACAATCGGTCAAGCTGTTCTTTTCACAAAGGTTCTTCATGAAGGACCTGGGTGATGCCTCGTACATTCTAGGGATTAAGATCTACAGAGATAGATCCAAGAGATTACTGGGACTTTCACAGTCCAGGTATATAGAGAACGTACTAAAAAGATTTAGTATGGAAGATTCCAAGCGCGGTAACATACCCGCATTGCACGGAATCACTCTCTCCAAAGAGATGTCTCCCAAGACTACCGAGGAGAGGGTTCGCATGAGCACTATACCCTACGCTTCGGCGGTAGGATCTATAATGTATGTGATGCTATGTACCCGACCAGATGTAGCTTACGCACTTAGCGTGGTGAGCCGGTATCAGTCTAACCCAGGTGAGAACCACTGGACAGCTGTTAAGAACATTCTGAAGTACCTAAGATGGACTAAAGAACTGTTCCTGGTATTCGATAATGGAGACCTCCAGGTAGAGTCTTTTACCGATTCGAGCTTCCGGAGTGACAAGGATGACAGCAAGTCTGTCTCGGGTTTTGTGTTTACCCTCAATAGAGGGGCGGTCTGTTGGAAGAGCTCTGAACAGGACACCGTCGCAGACTCGACGATGGAGGCTGAATACATTGCTGCCAACGATGCCGCAAAAGAAGCCGTCTGGATTAAGAAGTTCATTACTGAACTTCAGGCGGTTCCATCCATTGTTAACCCAATACCTGTGTATTGCGACAACAATGGAGCTATGGCTTTAGCAAGGGAACCACGGTCCCATCAGAAATCCAGGCACATCTTGAGGCAGTATCACCTGATCAGCGAGATCATTGATCGCCGGGAGATCGAGGTATGGAGAGTGGACACAAAAGACAACATTGCGGATCCATTCACCAAGGCGCTTCCTCAAGCACAGTTCGAGAGACTTTTTGAGATGTTGGGTATTCGATACGCCAACAACTGGCCCTAGAGCAGATGTTGGGTACTCGATACGCCGATATATATGGCCGTAGTGCAAGTGGGAGATTGTTGGATATGTATGCCCTAGAGGCCATTATTGTATATGTATACATTTGGATGCTTGGACATATATTTGTACAGGACAGTCTTGCTCGATATGATAGTATGCTATCTGGTTTGTCTTTATCTTAACATGTGTATGTTTTACTTGATATTACATATCTTTTGTACATGTTGATAAATCCCGTAGGATCATTGCTAGAATACCCGCGTTGTGAAGGCAATCATACTTGTGGGAGCTGGGTAGTCGGTACGCACATCCTTAAATGGTCCATAGTCGTGGGAGTATCGAGACTGGGTATCGATATTCCGGAGTAGACTAGTGTATAAGTTTCTAGACCCCGACGAGGGGCGATAGTATGGTCCCGCAACCATTGGTCTTTCGCGTATACAAGTGCTCACTGGGGGTGAGTACACCGGACGGACTCGCCGAGAACTTCCAGATGGTACTATACCTATCGTCAAGTGGAAGTTCTATGGTGACATGAGTACAGGTTAGTCTTTAGACCTGAGATCGGCATTTGTCTCGTGTGAATTACCATTGTGCTTTGATCACTACCCTGCCACGGCTCTACTGAGTCGTGCAAACAGTTTTTGGTTGGGTACAGTCCTGTGCCACATGGAGGAAGTGAGCGATTGTCGGGGATTCGTCTCTCCCGGTATAGGGAGTCGATATCGCACTGTGTTCGATTAGTCAGGACCATAAGACCTTGGCCAAGGCAGTTGGGATTTACTGATAGGCTGATCAGTAGTTTCTCGGATTAGCCCTGAACCACATCAACACGAATTACCGGGTTATTAGGGTACCCCCCCAGACCCGGTATAACGAAGAGACCGGACTGTACGGAGATTGTCGCAGATAAGCTCAGTAGGGATTCGGATGAGTTTGCTCGTCGGCTTTCCTTTTCGACAGGTACCCGGGTAGCCCTTACGTACAGCTAGTCCCGCTAACGTGCTTGTGGTTAAGGATTTATCCAGTAACTCACTGTCGGCGTACTGTCGAATCTTTAGAGTCCCACACAGAGGGTTTCCCTGGTTTAGGTGAAATGATGTAGTGGCCGTATTGGATACGTGCAGGGTCTCGATTGATTGATGTACTTTGTACTCGGACTTTCGATCGGACAGTTGGTAATACTAGCCGGCTCGGGTTTGAGCTGGATTATTAAATCAGGTATTGATTTAATAGTTTACATATATGTATTTCGATATGTATATTCTAGTATTATGTTCTTCGTGTTATTCTATCTCTTTGGGCATTCATGTTTTTATTCGAATACAGGTATGTATATACAGCAGACTGCAATCCGTATTTTATTACAGATTACCTTCTAGAAGGTGGACACCTCATCATGGACTTTTCCATTTATTGAAAAATGGAAATGAGGTGGAACTTAATAAAAGGGAGGCATAGTGAGTGGCATGGCTTCAATAGTTCACAAATGAATTCTTTATTCATTTGTGGTTACTATTGAAGCATGGCTATACTTGTTTATTCATGAGAATTCATACACAAAACCTTTGTGTTGATTTTCTCTCACTTGGATGCTTCATTATTCTTAAGCTCCCATTTTTTGCTTCACCCTCCTCCATCCTCTTAAGTTTCCTCCACCTTCATCATCTTCCTCTTCACTACCCTCTCATAAGTTGAGAAACAAGTGAAGAGGCAAGATAGAGATAATAGAACACATAGAACTCCACACTACATCCTAGACAACTTGGATTAGAAACCAAAGATTTCTAGTTGCTCCTATTGACACTTAGTTAGGAGTTAGAGCCATGGATCACATCCCTCGGGTGGATCATCTACGACAAAGGAGGACCGGAGAACAAGCTTGATCCCGGAGAACCGATGGAGCGGGAAAAGAAGATCAAGTATGTTCAAGGTTGCCACTAGGAGAATATGATGAGGAAAGAAGACCGAAAGACTTGGATCGTTTGGTATGGCTTCTTTCATAGTAGATAGCACTCCTAGTTTGGCTAGATAGGTTTATAGTAAGATCCGGATTTATTGGATTATCCTAGCGCCGTTTTTGAAACTCTAGAAAAATTTTGTTCCGCAAACCGCCACGTTCGATGGCTCGGGCATTAAGGTAACCCAACATCATGTGTGGTTCTCACTGTGCTTTGATTACTACCCTACCACGACTTTAAAGATCCGTGCAAACAGGTTTTAGTTGGGTACAGTCCCATGCCACATGGAGGTAGTGAGTGATCGGAAGGGATTCGTCTCTCCCGGTATAGCAAGTTGATGTCGCGCAGTGAACGATTGGCTATAAACATAAGTTCGTGGCTAGGGCAGATGAGATTTACTGATTAATGCTATCGGTAATTTCTCAGTTGGTTATGAGCTTGATATCGGAACGACTTATCAGGTTATTGGGAGTCTGACGGTTTCCGCCTCCCAGACCCGATATGTGATACTCTCATACGAAGAGACCAGATTGTATGGTAATTGTCACTGATAGGCTCAGCAGGGTACGAATGAGCTTTCTCGTCGACCAGCTTATCATTCAATACCTGGATAGCCGTTACATGCGGCTAGTACCTGTTCATACCAGAACATTGCATTTAATACCGCCCATTCTTATGCTCGTTTGTTTATAAGCAGGTGCTTTTGATCCATGTTGCTACATATTTACAGGATACAGGTTCCCAGTCCAAAATAACGCAAATCATACAAAATCTCCACAGTTATGCCAAAATCTAAAACATCTGTCACAAACAGATAAAATCCGGGTTCCGGTCATCCGCATCCGTCCAGTGCCGCTTACCACTTTAAGAGATAAGACAACTAACAGTGGTCATTCGTGTCTCGGACAAGCACAAAGCACGAGAGGGGAAGCACAAGATTCAATGGGTGTGCAGAGCTCGAGGAAGATAATGGTCAAATGAATTAAAAGTGAAGCCAATTTGGACTGTTGCAAATATGAAGAAACTTTGGAAGTATTTTGCAATTTGGGACATATAGAACAACAGAAGAAAGCAACGTGGAGAAGGACTAGAAAAATCACCTCACGAATCCCCTAAAGAGCCGCGGAACCGGGGCCAATGTGACATATACGCGGCGGTTCCGCGGCGGTTCCGCGGCCGAGTTGACTCGGAGACAGATGATATTTTTGGGGTAGTTTTGTAATTTCATTTGGGCTCAGAATTTGGCTCAAGGGTTTCAGCTCTCTGCCTATAAATAGCTCAGTTTTGTGCCCAAGTGAGAAGGCTTTATTTTAGTTAGATTTTAGTGTAGTTTAGTTTGTAGTTCTTCTTCTTCATCATCTTTCCTCCATTAAAGTGTAGTGAGAGCTCTTGAGTGGAAGTTAAATGAAAATGAGGGTGTTTTTATTATCCTGTATTTTTAATTTTCTTGTATTGTAATTTCATTTCTTGTCTTGTAATTTTAATTCCCAGTCTAACTTTTATTTATTTTTGTTATTTCTTGTTCTTTTTCCTTCTCTTCTTATCCGTATTTTCAAGCAATGATACTCGACGGAGTCCCTTGCTTAGGTGAGGGCCCAAGTAGTTAGCTTGCATCTTTGTAAAACCGTATTTTTCCTTTCTTTCTTTGCTTCTTTCTTGTTTTGTTTTTATTTCCTTTTAAATGTGTGAATAATTCCACGCTTGTTAGGGGCTAAAGAAGGTTATTATGAGGGACGGAAAAATCCCATGTGCTTCTCTTCGCCAAACACCTTGAAACAATCCTAGACCAAACAAACACAACCCTCTCACTTAGGCGCGCTATACGTGACATATAGCCGCGATCTAAGTCGAGAAGTCCTTTGGGCGCACTACAACGTGACATGTAGTTGTGACTTAATCGGATACATGGTTGTGGGTGTTTGGCCTAGGGTTGGAAATAAGCGGACGTAGCGGAAGGACAAGGGGCACTAGGAATGGATTTAGCGTTGGAAAGTTTGCTTAAACTCGCAAATCCCATTCCTATGTCCTCCTAATCCCCGCTACGTTCGATTATCCCAACATCGTTTTAAGAATGGCAAAAGACAAATACAAGACTAATCCTAACTCTATTAACTAACCTTAACCCTAAAAAGCTTACTTGAATATAAATACGAACACTTAGGATAGAATTGAACAAAACATATATACATTCTTAATTGACTCGTCTAAGACAAGAACGAACATACTACCATCTCCCTGTGGATCAACCCGTGCTCAACCGGCTAGCTGCAAAGTGACACCGTCTTGATTGCGGTAAGTAGAATAAATAGGATAAGGTAGAACGCATAATTCTACGACAATCAGTACCGCCGATATGCTTGTAGGTTAACCTGATGGGGATTGATCTGAAAGTGTTTCAGATCATTGGATTCAATCCTAACCTACTACTAGCGTATTGTCGAGTATTTAGAGTTCCACACAGAGCTTTTCCCGGCTCATGCAAAACGATGTAGAGGCCATATGTTGATACGAGCAGGAGTTCGATTAAATATGTGTATTGGATACACGAACTTTAATCGGACGTTTGATAATAATAGCCGGTCTTTTAAAAAGACGGATATTAAATCAAGTATTTATTTAATATATGTATGTGTGTGTATAGTATTATTTCTCTTTATTTTTCGTCTCTTCACAATTTGCATTTTGAATGCAAAGGATAAATAATATGTTTGCATATTCTTTTTCCATTTTTTCTTTTTCCTTTCTTTTGTAGTCATATGATGGCATGTGGGGGGGGGGAGGGATATACCTACCCAAATTGTATTGAAAAGTGGAGGAGTGAGAGAAAGAAGGATATGAGAGTAGTCTCGCTCTCATTTCATTAAGTGAGTGAATTCATTTGTGCTTTCCACCAAAAAGAAAAGGGAAAAAGAAAGAATGAGAGAAAAAAAGAGAAAATTCTCTACATCTCTATTTTCTAAGTTCTAGCAAGATTTAGTAGCTAGTTGCTTCATCAAGTTTACACTTGAAGTGGAGTTGGAGCTTTGGCATGGGTTTTCTCATGTGAATCATCTTCGGCATGGTCGGTTGGTGAGAAAGTTTAATCCGGAGCACTCGGAGCATAGACGGGGTCTTCCTAGTAGCTAGTTGCTTCATCAAGTTTAAACTTGAAGTGGAGTTGAAGTTTGAGCATGGGTTTTCTCGCGTGGATCATTTTCGGCATGGTCCGTTGGCGAGCAAGCTTAATCCGGAGCATTCGAAGTATAGACGGGGTCTTCCGCAATTGGACGGACACACTACAAAGGTTGTAGCAATGTAACTCCTAGTTTGGCTCTTTTAATGATTGATTGTTTTAGTGTTTAGGTATTTTCTTGGGTTTATGGATGGTTTGCTCTCTAGAATTTTAAAATTATTGATTCTTCCTTGCTTTAATATGTTGCACAGTGAGCAAAACATCCTATCACCAATGCCTTGTTTCCTTTCCCTTACTATAGTTTTTGCGAACACACTTGTTAGGACACTTGCACAATTACTAATGATTACCATGAGCCACCAACACATACTCACATGCTACACGTACACATCATTTCAAGAGTAAACCGCAATTTACAAACATAACCAAGTTTTATAAAATAGTACCACATGGTTTCTCAAATCTCATGGAAAACAGAAAATTCATAGGAAAAACAATTGCGTAATTAACTTCTTTAAAATCTTAACAATTACACACTCAAAACTTATCATCATGAATAGAGAAAAATAACAAAATATAACAAAGTAATATCATTAATCTAAGTAAGATAGTAATATGTACCTAATTTATGGATCAAGAAACTTTTCAATTGAAAGAAATCCGCAGACTCTTTTAGACTTGAGGGGGTTTTCATGCAATAAGAGAGTTTGGCCGCCATGGTTTGGAGGATAAGAATAAGAGAGGGAAAATTTTGGGAAGAAGAATAAAAAGAAAAATGAATGTGTATAAATGTGCATGTTCTCTCACTCCCTCCACCTTCCATGTATCATACTATGTGTCAACTGTTGGATATGTATGCCCTAGAGGCCTTCATTATATAGGATGCTAGGGATATATATGTACAGGATAATCTTGCTCGATATGATAGTATGCTATTTGGTTTGTCTTTATCTTAACATATAATGTGTTTTACCTTGTATTTCATATCTTGTATACATGTTGATAAAGCCCGTAGGATCTTTGCCTGACTACCAACGTTGTGATGGCGATCATACTTGTGGGAGCTGGGTAGTCGATAGGCACATCCTTAAAAGTATCCCTAGTCATAAGAGTATCGAGACTGGGCATCGATACTCCAGAGTAGACTAGTGTATACATATCTGGACCCTGACGATGGGCGATGGATTGGTCCCACAGCCATTGGTGAGGTGCACCTAATATTGTATACAGGTGCTCACTGGGTGTGAGTACATCGGACAGGACTCGCTAAGAACTGACTAGATGGTATTATACCTGGCGTCAGATAGCAGTTCTCTGGTGACATGAGTGCAGATAGTCTGTCGACCTGAAGTCATCATTTGTCTCGTGTGAGTTCCCACTGTGCTTTGATTACTACCTTACCACGGCTCTACTGAGTCGTGCAAACAGGTTTTAGTTGGGTACAGTCCCGAGCCACATGGAGGCAGTGAGCGACTATTGGGGATTCTTCTCTCCCGGTATAAGAAGTCGATGTCGTGCAGTAATCGGTTGGTCAACACCATAAGTCCCTGGCCAGGGCGGATTGAGAATTTCTGGTGGTTGGACCAGTAGATTCTCACATGGTCTTGAGGCACACCGACACGACTTGTCTGGTTATTAGGGGTCTGACATTTTCCACCCCTAGACCTTACATGCGATACTTTCAAACGAACAGACCGGACTGCATAGAGAATGTCACGGACAGGCTCGGTAGGGGTTCGGATGAGTTCGCTCGTCGGCCTTCTTTTCGACATGTAACTGGGTTGCCGTTACGTACAGCTAGTGCCGCTGACGGACTTGTGGTTAAACTTACTGCCAGCGTACTGTTGAGTCTTTAGAGTCCCACACAGAGGGTTTTCCTGGTTCAGACAAGACGATGTAGAGGCCGTATGGTCTTACGGCAGGGTTTCGATCACATACGTGTACTGGCTACACGGATGATGTTCGGACGGATAATACTGATGGGCTTTGGTTTAAGCCGGATCCTAGTATGATATTATTGGATTATTCATGTCTCATTGTATTCGTATTTTTCGGAATACGAATAAGGGTATGTATATATGGTGAGGGAATTCTTGTAATTTCACAAGAAAGGCTTCTAGAAGGAGACACCTCATTACATGATTTATCCTTTTTTGGAAAAGGATTAATGAGGTGGAATTTGGAGATATTTGAGGAATGGTTGCAAGCATGGCTTTATGATTTATTTATTCATTTTTCTCAAATATTCAAGCATGGTTGATTATTTTGTTAATAAAATAATCCATGCTTGAATTATTGTGTAGAGACTTAGCCATTCTCTCATCTATTATCCTTAGCTCATTTTCACTTCCTCGCTCTCTCCCCTAGTTTCCTCCTCCTTCTCCCTCAAGCCCTAGCCCTTCACATGTATTGTGATTCATAGGGCTTTTGAGACATAATACTCCATAGATCATTCTCTACATCTACTTAGTAGTCTCTTTTAGCAAATTAGACCACTTAGTTACCTCACTTGAGATTGGAGCTTGGACTATAGGCCCTCGAGTGGATCTTCTTCGACATAAAAGAGACCGGCAACCGAGTTCGTTTGGAGCAGCCTAGGAGCAAGGGAGAGGAGATCAAAGTTGAAGCTTGAACCAAGGAGCCAAGAACCAAATAGAAGACCCGAAGGACTTGACACGAATGTATAACTCTCTAGCCGAGTAGTTAGAACCTTCTTGTAGCATATGTTAGCTAGTTACGGTTTAATCAAGATCCTAAGTTGATATAATCGATGTTGCAAAGCAAACCATTTTGTGATAAAGAAAAAATCGTTTTTTATGTATTCCGCCTCCCCGCGGACTCACGGGGGTGTGCGACATCGACTTACACTGGTATCAGAGCCACTTCAACCATAACTAGCTTGTTAGCAAATAGTTAGAACTTTGATCGAAAGATTTTTTGCCCGAAATCAATTTTCAAACCATGCTTGCTATCGAATTTTTAAACTGTTCAAAAAAATCTTTTTAGAGACTTTAAAAATACAAGCAGGGTTTTATAAGAACACAAAAGAAATTTCAGGCAGTGATCTGTCGAGACCACCGCGGATCCACGGCCAAACTCAGTGTTTGGCCACCGAACCGCCGCCGAGTCAGGGCCGAGTCACTCCAAATTTCTTCTGTGGGTCTTATTTTTGGGAATATGACTTCTGGAATATTTTGATTTCTACCCAGAATTGTTTGTGTATGCTTTGTATATGGGGTAGAAACGGAAAAAGGATTCGATCGAAATTCTAAGTTATTTGACTAATGTGGGTTTTCTGTGTTTGTATATATGTGTTGCTAAACGTCTGCTAATCACTATATGTCGATTAGTGGGGGTTGCATATATCTGTGATCTGTGATGGTTTGTGTATATGGAATATTGGATCGTCGTGAATAAATAGCCGGGGATGCTGAGAAAAGTGTTTTTCTTTTCTTTCATTCATGTAAAATTTGTAAATTATTGTAATATTATTTTTGCGGGGCACATCCGGGTTGAGGTTGAATCCACCGTTGTATTATTTCTTTTACTTTTTTTGCTCCTAGGATAGACCCAAGGTGGGGTGCAAAAACTACCGGGTTCTTGAAGTGCCGAGTGGCCTACTTATTTCATTGAAGGAGGTTGCCTCACTTCGGGAATTTGGCGGGTAGTTTTCCGCACCCGTAGGGGTCTATGGTGGGGTTTTGTCTATTCATCACGACCGTGGAATCCGTGTTTCGTTACAGGCTTAAACAAAACACAGAAATCCTAGTATATCCAATTATTCATCTGTGATTCTGTGATCTGGATTGCTTATTATTGCGTGAGACGAATGGCTATATATATATATATATATATATATATATATATATATATATATATATATATATATATATATATATATATATATATAAACGTTGCTTATGTTTTGCACCCGCGCTAGTCCAGCCCCCGCTCTGCCGTTAGTTAAGTAACCTAACAGTGTATGACGGGGCCCCGTGGCGAATGCGGATGGCATAAGCGTACGTTTTATTTTCGTTTCTTTTTCTGTAATGATAAGGTTAATTGATGGGACCGTATTAATTTTAATTAATGCAAGGAAATAAACCTAAAATCTGATGTCGTTGGAACAATTACAAAACCACTCGGTTTTCTTCAAAAAGCATTTTTTAAAAGCGGATCTTAAACCACTCCTTTTCAAAAGCTATCTGGTTCCTTCGACTATATCAAGTTCATTACGTTAACAGTTTTTTCGCCAAAAACCAGCCGTAGCCCTCCGTCATTTCAGATAGGTATCTACTAGTATTCATGCTATGTGTTTTGACCTTCGCCAAGGCATAGTGTTTGGTAGCTAGTAGGTGCTTATCTGTGGCATAAATAGATGCATTAATTTAGGAAAGGCGTACAGCTGTTTTGACCTTCGTCAAGTGCTTGTACGAAAGGGTCTAGGTTAATCTGGATAATGACGGGTTGAACTTGACTTGCGACTTATGATATTTTGACCTTCGTCAAGGTTATAAGCGCACGGTCCCATCAGAAATCCAGACATATCTTAATGCGGTATCACCTGATCAGGAAGATCGTGGATCGCTAGGAGATCGAGGTGCGGAGAGTAGACACAAAAGACAACACGGCAGATCCATTCACCAAGACCGTCCCTCAAGTCCAGTTCGAGAAACTGTTCGAGATGTTGGGCATGCGGTACGCCAGCAACTGGGTCTGGTGCAGACAGTGGGTACTTATTGCGCCAATTACAGGCCTTAGTGCAAGTGGGAGATTGTTGGATATATATGCCCTAGAGGCCTTCATTGTATAGGATGTTAGGGATATATATATGTACAGAACAATCTTACTCGATATAATAGTATGCTATTTGGTTTGTCTTTATCTTAACATGTGATGTGTTTTATCTTGTATTTCATATCTTGTATACATGTTGATAAAGCCCGTAGGAACTTTGCCTGACTACCAGCGTTGTGATGGCGATCATACTTGTGGGAGTTGGGTAGTCGATAGGCACATCCTTAAAAGTGTCCCTAGTCGTAGGAGTATCGAGACTGGGCATCGATACTCCAGTGTAGACTAATGTTTATACATATCTAGACCCTGACGAGGGGCGATGGATTGGTCCCGCGGCCATTGGTGAAGTGCACCTAAGATTGTATACAGGTGCTCACTAGGTGTGAGTACACCGGACAAGACTCGCCGAGAACTGACTAGATGGTATTATACCTAGCGTCAGATAGCAGTTCTCTAGTGACATGAGTGCAGATAGTCTGTCGACCTGAGGTCGTCATTTGTCTCGTGTGAATTCCCACTGTGCTTTGATTACTACCCTACCACGGCTCTACTGAGTTGTGCAAACAGGTTTTAGTTGGGTACAGTCCCGAGCCACATGAAGACAATGAGCGAATGTTGGGGATTCGACTCTCCCGGTATAAGGAGTCGATGTCGCACAGTGATCGGTTGGTCAACACCATAAGTCCCTGGCCAGGGCGGATTGAGAATTACTGGTAGTTGGACCAGTAGATTCTCGCATGGCCTTGAGCCACACCAATACGACTTGTCTGGTTATTAGGGGTTTGACGTTTTCCACCCCCTAGACCTTACGTACGATACTCTCAGATGAACAGACCGGACTGCACGGAGAATGTCATGAACAGGCTCAGTAGGGGTTCAAATGAGTTCGCTCGTCGGCCTTCTTTTCAACATGTACCTGAGTTGCCGTTACGTACAGCTAGTGCCGCTGACGGACTTGTGGTTAAACCCACTGTCAGCGTACTGTTGAGTCTTTAGAGTCCCACATAGAGGGTTTTCCTGGTTCAGACAAGACGATGTAGAGGCCGTATGGTCTTACGGTAGGGTTTCGATTACATACGTGTACTGGCTACACGGATGATGTTCGGACGGATAATACTAGTGGGCTTTCGTTTAAGCCGGAACCTAGTATTATATTATTGGATTATTCCTGTCTCGTTGTATTCGTATTTTTCGGAATACGAATAAGGGTATGTATATACGGTGAGGGCATTCTTGTAATTTCACAAGAAAAGCTTCTAGAAGGAGACACCTCATTGCTTGATTTATCCTTTTTTGGAAAAGGATTAATGAGGTGGAATTTGGAGATATTTGAGGAATGGTTGCAAGCATGGCTTTATGATATATTTATTCATTTGTCTCAACTATTCAAGCATGGTTGATTATTTTGTGAATAAAATAATCCATGCTTGAATTATTGTGTAGAGACTTAGCCATTCTCTCATCCATTATCCTTAGCTCATTTTTCACTTCCTCAACCTCTCTCCTAGTTTCCTCCTCCTCCTTCAAGCCCTAACCCTTCACATGTGTTGTGATTCATAGGGCTTTTGAGACATAATACTCCATAGATCATTCTCTATATCTACTTAGTAGTCACTTTTAGCAAATTATACCACTTAGTTACCTCACTTGAGGTTGGAGCTTGGATCATAAACCCTCGGGTGGATCTTCTTCGACATAGAGGAGACCGGCAACCGAGTTCGTTTGGAGCAACTTCGGAGCCAAGAAGAGGAGATCAAAGTTGAAGCTTCAACTAAGGAGCCAAGAACCAAAGAGAAAACTCGAAGGACATGACACGAAGGTATAACTCTCTAGCCGAGTAGTTAGAACTTTCTTGTAGCATATATTAGCTAGTTACGGTTTAATCAAGATGCTAAGTTGATATAGTCGATGTTGCAAAGCGAACCATTTTGTAATAAAGAAAAAATCATTTTTTTTATGTATTTTGCCTCCTCGCGGACTCGCGGGGTGTGCGACATCGACTTACATCTACAACCATGATGAATATTCCACTTTATTTAGAGAAAATAAGGAAATGAAAATATTTTAATATGGATATCATGACATGATAATAATTAAGTAGAAAAGAATGTATTAGTTTTATTTTTTTTTAAACATATCATATAACCTAATTCTACAAGTGTTATCATTTTAATAAAACTCATTATATCATTATTTAAATTCTAAAATAAACATAATAAAATAATGAAATGTTACAGATGTCGTCTAATAACTAGATATAGTAGGAAACTACACAGATACCGCATGTAAGGAGTTTTTTAACAACTGAAAAAATTTCACGGGATTTTTGACAACCGCTTTGATGCTAGAATGTTTTTGTCAGCGGCATAAATTTCTTGGTTTTTTTGACAATTTATCCTTTTTTAAATTTTATTCAACGTACCAATGAGCAGTAGCTCAGTTGGTATGGGCACTTCCCCTCTCAGGGAGAGCGCGGGATTCGAATCTTAGGAACCCCGAGAGGGGAAGTGGTCACAAATTAACGCTTTCGGGGCAAATTCGTGAAACCCCTGGGTTCTTGTGTGTGTTGTGTGTTTGTGTGTGGCGTGTGTGGGTGTGGCAATATTCTAAATTTCGGATGTCGGTGTCGTGTCGGCCTGAAAATTTTGATATCGGATAGCGAATATTATGAAATGCCGGGTGGTTTTATCAAATATCGAGTACTACATTTTTATAATATATACGTCATTTATATGACTTATTTTTATTCAAAAAATATTAACTTATTCAGAATTTTAGTTTTATTAAATTTATATTTTTCTCAATAGCTCAGTGGTAGAACAGTTGCCTATTAAGTGAACGGTCGTAGGTAATGACGATATCTTTTGTTTTTTATTTTTGTAATGGACCGGGCTAATTACTTAATATACAAAACCCAAAGCCAAAACCTGAAAGAAATTTACATAATTTTTCCCCACATATCGGTAAATGTCGGATAAAATGTCGACATCATGACATGTCATCCGATATCACAAAATGTAGGCCGATATTTACAAAATATTGGTAACCGATATAATTCTGCTAAATCTGTGTCGTTTTCTTCCTAAAACCGACATGTCGCCGACAATTCGGTTATATTGGCCGACATTTAGAACACCGGGGTGTGGTGTGTGTTGTGTGCATAGCTTAAGGCTTACGGGACAGTGCCAAAAAAATAAATATATTAAACGTGTCTTCCATACATTTTCTTGTTGACGTAAGCCTGCATGCTAGCAGTGTCCATTAATAACTAAGTATGAACACAAAAAATGAGCCCGACATAAAAATGACCGTTTTCAAATCCCCAACCAAAACAAGCTGGACTTCCCTTAGGGGCTGTTTGGTTGCAAGCTTATGAAATTTGGATTCCAAAATAGTACGGTTGAAAATTTCTGAATTTGGTAATTTGTTGTTTGGTTGGTTTTGGATTCCTAATATTGGATTTGTAGGTCCTTGTAATCTCTGTTTGGTTGGTGAAAAGAAAGTGAGATTTGGATTTGAAAATTTTAGAGAGAGATAGATAGAGAGAGGATTATTAAATAAAGAAAGTATCATGGGTCCTATCTAAAAGTACAATGAACAATACCAAATCCTTGCAAATTCTTAAAAAAATTTAGGCTTCAAGAATCCTTGTTTTGTGGTGGGCCCCCCATAAAAAATAAAGGAATCCTACAAATCTAAACCCCCCAACCAAACACAAAATTATGGAATCCTTGGGTTCCACAATCCAAATCTTTATAATCCTGCAAGTAAACAGGCCCTTAGGACCTCTTTGGTTGTAGGATTTGTGTGGATATTGCACTTTTTTGATTTTAGAAGTCTTGAATTAGCAAATATTGTGTTTGGTTGTAGAATTAGGAAAGTTTGGATTTGGTTGTTTTTGGTGAAAGGCCTACAATAGAACAAGGATCCTCAAATCCTTTTTTCACCGGATTTTTGTGGATTCAAGCAAAATATATGGGGCCCACTGCATTTTATATATTAAAATATTAACTCTCTCTATCTGTCTCTCTAAAATGCTCAAATCCAAATCTCACTTTCTTTTTCCCAATCAAATAAGGATCTACAAATTCAATACTAAGAATCCAATACCAACCAAACACAAAATCAACTAATCCAAAAATTTACATTTCTACTATTTGAGAATCCAATTTTCACAATCCTGCAACCAAATAGCCCCTTATGGGGATATTTGGAAGAAAGAAAGTGAGAGAGAAAGCGGGAAAGTGAGAGATACTTTCCAAGTTTACTTGTATGGAGAGGGAAAAGAAAGTGAAAAAGTACTTTCTCACTTTTTTGCCACAAGTGTATTTTGGGCATATTCATTTTCTCATCCAAAGCAGAGAAAGTGGATAGAAAGTAAGAGAAAGTGATTATTTTATTACTATTATATTCTATTTTTTTTAATTTTATTTCTTACTTGTCACGACCCAAAATTTGGCGCGTGATCGGCACTTAAACCACGTAACGTCTACAGGCGTAACGCAATTTAAGTAAGCCGAAAACCCAGAAATCTAAACCATCAAAAACAATAAGTGATAAAACATTGTTAAAAACATTTGGAAATATCAAGTAAAAATCGTTAAAGTTTAAATTTATTTTCATAAAAATTTCGGCAGCACCTCCTTTGTAAAAACTAGCCCCGAAACGGGTACAAACATAAAATATAAGTAAAGCAACATATGATATAAATAAAGTATCTCCAAACGGGAGCAAATCACGCCCAAAGGCGGAAACAACCACCACAAGCATATACATACGACGCCGTAGCGAAGAAATGGACAATATAAGTGAAAAACAGTATAAAAGATAAAACTGCATAATAAAAGCCGGCTCACACGAGCTCGATACCCAGAGTCACAAAATAATATACAATATCGTCCTCACAACTCGTCTCTAAGTCAATACATGAAATGGTAGATGGAGAGTACTAGACACAATAAGATATACAATGGAATATAAAGTAGGATAACCGCAACCCACCTACAGCAAAACGGCTCACAGCCAATCGTAGCGGTACCTGCAAAATAGAAATAATAAGCAGCCTGCCGTGACTACTCTGAGGGTCAACCTGCAAAACACTGTGGCACAACGGGGGTGAGCTGCCAACTCATGAATAGTAATTAACATCATACAGATAATCGCAGGTATGCACGTACTGCGATACTCTATCACATGCAATCTGATAGTATCAATGTGGTAATATGGATATGCAATAATCATTAAAGGTACTCTATCAAGTACTACAAATACATGGAGCAATGCATATCAATGAATGTTGAGTATGGGATAAAACAGATCATCATCACGAATCATCATCGTGGAAAAACCCGGTGTCCATCAACGACACCCCAAATCCCAATAACTCAGGCGTCGTCACTCTGATCGGCCATCATATCCTGTAAATCTCATGGAACCTGAGTGCCCAATATCGGCACTCGAAAACATCATGAAATACTCGTGTCTAATATCGACACGCAAATCCACCTATATCGGGCTCCGTCGGTCCGGATCGGCCCTCGGGCTCTGGAAGTACGGATCGGCCCATATCCATCTCTCGACTCCGGTCGGTATCCTCCGGATAACCGCCAGATCCAACCAATCACCGGTAGATAGTAGTCCCTCTGCCAGGCTCATTGTCTACACCACAAAAACCATTTCTTGCCCTGGGGTACCATACCGGGTCCACCATGAACCCGCAAACGGATCATCCAGCTCCTCTAATCGGGTTTCTATCACACGTCTCAGAACCAAGAAAACGCATGGTGGATGCACTGAAATATCATATCAAGAGAACCGGGTTTTCAAAACAATGCATACTTTCTTGAAATAATACCACGGTTCTCAAATCCATAAATCACATGAAATCCGTATCTCAATACGTAAATCCATGCAATATGATATATGTAACATAAAACCGTAATATGAGCATATCAAGGGAAAACCGCTCTTTTAAATGAATCCAGTTTTTAAATGTATCATGCGGTTCCCAATTTCTCCAAAATCAGATCCAACATCATATAAAGGTGTACATGTAGCTATAGCAAGTATGGGTGTATACATGTAAGTATGTATGCACGATGTATCTCATATGCGCAATAGAACAATAATCCATGAGTCAATATCAGTAACAATTACAATACTGCATATGTGTATAGATTGTGAGTGTCATGGCAATTACCGACGGTGTGGGTGTAGCATACAATTTAGTGCTTGTGCAACATGAACCGTCAGTAATGGTGCAGTGTCTACTAGGTACTAAGTCAAGGCACAACAAGTAATGGTATGTACGATGCTCATGCACAATCAACATATATGAATATAAACATGTGGCTATAATATCCTATCGAGCCCTGACGCATAACGCCATACGGACGATTTCCCCGTAGATGTTAAATCTACTCACCGTGATCTCGAGCTAGGTATATCCAACCACCTGTTTCCCTTTCTTCGCAGCGTCCGAAGTCCCCGCCTGCGATCCTATTAACACAAAACATAGCAAGTGCAACTCAGAAATCGACCAATAATACGTACAATTACGTTTAAATCTACGCACCGATTCCAACACCCTCTAATGTGTTCGCTTAGCGGCTAACGTGTGTGGCGACACTACTAAAACAAACCCTACGTGCAGAAATCACGTGAAGCACGGAAACTGAGTCGGACACCGTATCGCGCGTCGTCGAAACATTAAAAACTAACCAATCGATCCCAGATTTTACCTACAATCAAAACATCAAAATCTAGCAGTACCAAACAACCTAAAATAACTGCAGACGGCTACCCACAAAAGACTTAACTCCCCAGTCCACTCCTCGGCTGAGCTCGCCAGAAAAAGACCCCATCTCGCCGGCCAAAACAGCTCAGGTTGAGCTCGTGTTACTGGTGTATACTCAGGGCAACTAGTACAACACTTCTACACTGCTAGTTTTCACAGTAAAGACTCATAGACACAGCAGGTTACAAACATCCAAAAAGACACTAAAAACACGATATTATACCAAAACCTTATCTTTAGGGTTCTAAACTGAAACTACAAAGCAACACAACAATGTAATAACCTAATTAACAGTTAGGGGCCATTACCTATCCACACTTGCTCCCAAACCCCTGTTTTTCATGCTCCAAGTGATCATAGCAGCTTGATCTTGGCTTGTGAAAGGTTTAAGTGAAGTTTAGTGGAGATTTGGTGTGGGTTTGTGAGGGTTGGGTTAGGGTTTCAGTTGAGGGATGTGAGGGAGTGAGTGAGGTGAAGAAAATAAGAGAAGGAGAAAATGATAAGTGAATGAGAGTGCGAGTGAGTTGAGAGTGTATGTGTAAGTGAGTGATGAGAGAATGAGGGGGGTGAGAGTAGCATGAGCCATGCCTCCCTCTTCTCTCTTCTCATTTAATGCATGGCATGCTTGCCATACCTCATGATTTCCATGCCGCCACCCCCCTCTCTCTCTCTTAAGTCAACATAATTAAAAACCCTTTTTTTATTTATAATTTGAAAACCAATTAATTTAGGTAATACATAAAACTTAATTAAAATGGGGTTAAGGTGCCATGACTACTTAAGCATGGTTTAACACCTAATTAACCCTAGGTTAACATACATATGTGTGTGCAAGCCCGCAATAAATATTAATTAATTTTGATAAAATATTTGAAAACTATTTTGGTATAACTTTTTACTAAAAATTCGCATTATCGCTTAATTAACACTAACCGCATTCTAAGGTGTTACATTACTTTCTTACTTTCTCCTGTTACAACCAAACAATCTGATCTAATTTTACATCGCCTCATAAGCGCCAACTCTGTTTTTTCTCACTTTCATTTTAACACAACAAACAAGAATTAGTATTTTCTTTTCACTTTCTTTCCATTTCTATTTCCTACCGGTTTCTTACTTTTCTATCTTTTTTTTAACTTTTCAATTGCCGAACATGCCTTATATTTTACCAAAACCCAAATTTAATCCGCAAACTTCTTCAGACCCGATCCGTTTTTTAATACTTCGCAGGAACAAAATATGACCTTCAAATGAACGGTTCAAGATTATTATATCCAAATATCAACGGTGTACGAGTAGGTAAATACCTAGTTAATCGTACTCTGGCGGAACATTTACGTCGAAGCGGCATTATTTTGGCCACAATATCATTAACCCCCGATATTTTCTTTGCGTTGTTTCTAAGCTTCGAATTGAGAAAGAGGGAGAGAGGGAGGAGATGGAGCACGCATTTCAGGTGATTTTTTCATCAAACTTTCAGTATTTTCTTTTGATTTTGTTGTTAAGTTTTGTTGATCGAGCAATTCGATCGATTTGTTGCTTGTTTTTTACCTCTTTTTTCAAGGGTTTAATAATTTTTCGAATATGAGGGTTTATGAGAGAGTCGATTAGCAATAAATTGAAAAAAAAGATCAGAGCTTGATACCTTTAATTTTTGATTGAATCTTCAATTTGTTTCGAATTGTTTGGCTGTAGTCCTTTTCTTTTTTGGGTTAATTTTTGTTCTTTTTGTTGTTCGGGGTTTTCTCCTTGAGGGAAGATTAGGACCTTAAGAGCTTGCATATCGATGTTTTATTAGAGAATTGTTGGGAACTGATTGGATTTAAGTTTAAAAAAAAAGGATTTTTGTGCGTGTGCCTGTGTGAGTTTTCTGAATTAGGGGGGAAAAGTAGGAATTTGGGATACCCTAGGTGAAATTGATTTGGGAAATGGGTGATTGTTGAGGAAGTAAGGAATTTTTTTTGGGTGATTATTGATCATCGAATGGAGATTATAATACTTTCTTTTATTTTAAGACATGAGGGGAAGACAGAAAAGAGGGAGGCTATCTCGAGCTCCCTTTTAAACCACGTATGTCCTTTAAAAACCAATATGCTTATGTTGTTGGCATTCACACCATTACCGAACCTCCATCAAAGCATTTATACTTTATGAAACATGAGAACTCCATTTATGGATGGACCTTGTTGGCATCCATTTTTGTCTCTCTCCAACAATTATATGCGTCTTTGACTGAATAGTTGTAAGTTGAAAACATATATGAATCAGGTTGAGTTGCTAATCCCGTGCCCATTGGTTTAAAAATATCTTATGTTGTTTGATTCGGGTTATAAACTTCTGAACGTTGAGAGTTAGTACTAGTTGCAGGCTTTGGTGACTCTGATGGGTTAGCCATTTTTTTGCTTGAATTTTCTGCATGTTATTCAGTTAATGTACTAATGAAAACAGATTAATGTTATTAAGCATTGATCAGTTAGACACTGGTGTGTTTTGGGGAATCAGAAACCAGATAAGCAACAAAAAGTACCACATAGCAGTTCATATAATGTTTGTATTGGATCGTGAAACGCGCGCGCGCACAAAAAAAGAAGAAAAGAACATAAGTTTGATAACAAATACAGTAAAAAGAACAACATAAACAACAAAATAGAACTGCAAAAAGGATCAATAATTTTTTTTAAAATACTTTTCATGTATCAGCTTGTATCGGTTTATACCTGTCTGCATCGGTTTATAGCAGCATATACTTTCATATCGGTTTGTGGCGATCCATATCAGGTTGTATTAACCTTTAATTGGGTCGTAACAGCATGTTTTGGCCAATATGTAGTTGTATCTGACCTATATGATTTAATAACGGCTAATACATATCGATAGTGACTCACATTTGAAATGTGGGCTTGAATGTTCAATATAATCTTCGATAATAGTTCTGTTATTTTCGACATATTCTAATCAACTCCAATTCTTAAAATTGTGGAGTATTATTTCTTGGTTTCATGAGCTTAAAATGTATGAAAGTCTTTCTACTTTCTAGTTCATCGGCAAGCCCCCCAAAAGCCCCCACCCCCTCACCCCACACAAAAGGGGGGGGGGAATCTGTCCGTTGAATGTTGTTAATTTAGAGTTGACGTCACAATTACAAAAGGTTTGTCAACACTTTTATGGAATCTTGTGATCCATTGCTTGACTTCATTTTGTGGGAAATATCTTGGAATGATGATGATAGTCGCTAGGAGATATACTAAAATTTTCGAACACTAATATAGAAAGTGTAAATTTTGTTGCCGATTATTTTATAAAACCAATTGGTCTTCTAAATAGTTTTGGTAATATGAAGGTTATTGTTAGTTTTTTTAGTCGATATGTGCTTTTTTCTTCTCTTATAGCTAGGTATGTTTTCTTCATGTATCATGGTGGCGCGACTTAAGATTTTTGTAATCATGAAGATTACTGTTTATCCTATTTTTAAAAATCCAAAAGGATGGGCTTACTTGTGATTGATGCATTCATTTAAAAAATTGTATAATTGATGCAATAAGTAACCTCCTATACTTCATTGTTCAATATAGGATGGCAAAGAGGAAGTTATCCATGCCTGGTACATGGATGACAGTGATGAGGACCAGAGACTTCCTCATCATCGTGAACCCAAGGAATTTATTCCCTTGGACAAACTTTCAGGTTTGATTACTTTTTTTTGTTTATAAAAAAATCAATTCCCTCATGCCACTTGTTGAATACAACTTCCCTTTTTTTTTTGTGTGCAGAACTTGGTGTTATTAGCTGGCGACTGAGCGGTGGGGATAATTTTGAAACGGATGAAAACCTGAAGAAAATTCGTGAAGCTAGGGGTTACACTTATGTGGTTTGTCATCTATTTTTCTATCTTTTTAATGAGGGTAAATTTTACAACAATACCCTTAACTATCGTTGTTTGTCACTAATGTATTTAACATTTTTATTACAATAATCCCCCTTTACAATGGTCTCTAGAGATACCACCAACCTCCCCCCCCCCCTCGGGGGGGGGGGGAATGTGTTTAAAAATGTACCCTTTTAAACAGCACCTTAAGGTTAAATTGCTTTTAAAAAATTACGGTACGTGGTTCAGTTCAAAGAGTCATTTTGGCAATTATATTGCAAACTGCGATAGTGCAGCCGTGGAGGTGCTTTTGTGAAATTTACCCTTTTAATAATAAGAAAACAAGAACGAGAATAAAAGATATGTACTCTTTTCTTTTCCCCCCTTTCATAGGACATTTGTGAAGTTTGCCCAGAAAAGCTGCCAAATTATGAAGCAAAGATAAAGAGCTTCTTTGAGGAGCATCTGCACACTGATGAAGAAATACGCTATTGTCTTGAAGGAAGTGGTAAGGATTATTTACTTTCGTCTCATCGTTGAAATGATTGTATATATGTTGTATGGATAGTAATTAAATTATTTCCCTCTTCTTTTCAAAGGTTATTTTGATGTGAGGGACAAAGATGACCGCTGGATTCGAGTGGCAGTGAAGAAAGGGGGCATGATTGTGTTACCTGCTGGAATTTATCATCGGTTTACTCTGGATACTAATAACTACATCAAGGTATTTCAGAGCACCGCAATTGGCATCATTTATTTTTATCAAAATTGTTACTGTGTCCATGCTAAATTTAATCAATTTGTCATATATATTTGGTGGGTGTAATCACACATAAATTAAATAGTTGGATGTATTTAAGGGAAAGAACATAACACATGCATGTTTTATATTATCTGTAAGCAAATATTTGTGCATGCGATCGATGTATTCAGCCTAACGAAATTGAAAGTAAAAACTGGGAGAGCTGTTGGACTTGATGCTTTTTGTGGTTTGGAATTTTTGAAAGACACGGGCTTTGTACGACTTAGCTATCCAGCTAAATTATGCATACTGATAAAATGAATGGATGATGATTAAGTAGCTTGATACGCTGTAATTTATAAGAGATGAAGAGTTGAGAACATGTAAGATTGTAGAAGTCATTCTGGCTCAAATTTAGAGCCGCACATTTGAACTTTGGGATAGATTTGTCAAACGAACACTAAGATAATGCTCATCTCTAATATTAACACGGTCAGACGGTCGACTGTTAAATTCATTTGACTACTACACTGAACGGAGGCGTAAAGTTTCAAATGGTTCCACGGGGTGGCCAAATAAGCTGAGGGCCACTTAAGTAGCAAAAATTATTTACAAATTGAACTGGCCCTTGAAGATAAATCGGTTTTTAGACATTGGGCTACATCTTCCTTTTGTCGTAAATCTGAAAAGATTGTTCATTGAACCTAGCTTTTTATGTTAAAATATGTACTTCCAATAGTTTGGCCAGAAACCTGCTTGTAGGTAGCATAGGGTAACAGTTTCTTGGGTGGCACTTGGAACCTTCTTCAAAGTTGTGTACTTATGTACATAGTCTATATACACTTTTACAGACTGATAATAACGCTTTTTTCCAAATAATGCACAATTTAAATTGAACCGGGGATTTGATTATCATGTTGCAGGCAGAAATCATTGACATATTATACATTTCTGCAGGCACTGCGTCTTTTTGTGGGCGAGCCGGTGTGGACTCCCTATAACCGCCCCCACGATCATCTTCCTGCAAGGTGCACCAAATTCTTACTTTGTTGAAAATGTGGTCAATTTTTTTTCTTGGTGTAAATGTAATATGGTTTTGAAAATTGCAGAAAAGAGTATCTGGATGCTTTTGTGAAGAAGGAAGAAGTTGCTACCTCTGCTGTTGAAGCTCACTGAAGTTTACAAGTGTGTTGCTGAGCAATGTACCCTTATGATCCGGCTTATAGTATGATAATGATCTTCAATAAATGTAACTGATCTATACTTGTCGTCGTGCTTGGATATGTTGTATGCACCGTGCTTTAGTATGCAGGTTGCCGCAATTAAATTACTTGTGTATGCTTTATGTATCACCAAAAATCCTGCTTGAAGGTTCCTTTCTTCGATCGACTTCTTTGTAATTTTGTGGTTCCTGCCATATTATGTCATTAAGCATATTGATGAAGATAATTGTTAATTTACTGCATGTTTGGGATCCTGTTTTGGTGTTAATTATGAAGTTTTAAGCCATTTAGAATGTGATGGAGGTCCTTTTCAGGTCTCCGTTTGATGTTGTCTTCCGTTGATCTCCCGGCGGATTTTGGTGGTGATGTTCTGTCGTGTGTGGATCTCAATGGGTTTTGGTGAGAAAGATGATATGAGGAATTTGGCGCCGAGTACCTGCAAAGAAGTCCCGGGGTGGTTTGGTACTATCGAGGACCCTCCGACGATCAAGTTAGTAATGAGATCCGAGCAGAGTAACGGCTTAGTAGAGTCAATAATGGCTTACTTGACCTCTCCGTGATGGGGTTTTATATAGCGGTGGCAGCACACAGCAGCAGGCGCGAGAATTTTGTCGGCAGTTACGCTCCCGATGTCACACCCGCGTAGAGAGCGGATCGTCCATCAATAGGGATCGTGATGGCGTGGAACGTGGGATGTTGCTGGCGGAGAATCCGCGTATGGCGAGATTTGCGGAGCGGCGGTTACGCCTGTGGATGGTGGAGTTGGCCGGAGGACCGAGGAAGACGGGCTCGGCCGGGGGGCTCGGGGACGAGCGAGAAAGCTGAGGAGTCTTGGTCTTGTGGCAACTCGTGGCGAGCTGAGGGGCCGAGAAGGCCAATTTGCAGGGGGCCCTGAGGAGAGCCAACTTGTGCTTGCAGGTCGGGTACAGGGTAGCCTGGTCGGCCCATGTGGGCCCTTTGTTCTGAGTCCTGAGACACGTCATCTGCCACGTGTCCTGATCTTGGAGATCGCCAATATTGAGCATCATCATTAGCCCTCCACTCTTGTTCCGACCAGCTAGCGGGTCGGGTCAGGAGTGGACTGCCACGCCTCCCGAGGTGAGCCTCTTTCTAGGGTTTTGTCGGGACGAGTTCTCGGCCTGTCAGTTGTCTTTTCCGCTAGCGAATCAGGGCGAGATCTCTGTACTTAAAGAAGGTACGCCGGTTCGTGCACTCTGCAACTGAAGCGACGGTCCACGCGTCAAGCGTCGATTGGCCGACGCGACGTATGCAGGCCTGTGGCGTCTGACAGGACGCGGTCCAGTGCAGGATCAGCACGTGGAGCGATCGGAGCCGTTGGACGCGAGGAGTCGTTTTGGCGGGAGATGGCGGGCGTCGTTGGATGAGGCCACTTGCGGAAATAAGTAGGGGCGGGGCCTGCTCCAGGGCCCCTATTCTTTCATATTCCCTCTTTCCTAAGTCGCGGCTGCTCGGCGTTCTTCTTTTTGAATATATGGATCGCTCCCACTCTTTGGGAAGCTCGCGCCAGAGGGAGGCTAGTGGCGCAGCCGAGCCCCTGGCTGGCTCATGCCCTGTGCCGGATGTCCTGCCGGCGATAGGACCGTCTGCCCCGTTGACGGCTCCTGGTGGTTGCTCCGGGGGCGGCCAGAGACGTCCACAGTCATTCGAGCTTCAGACGGGGGACAGAGGGGAGGGCGAGGACGGCCTCCCTCTTAAGAGAAAGAGGACAATTTCTCGCGCATCGTCGTCAAGGGTCCCTGAGGGGATTTCCGTACATAAGGGGGGCGTCGTCTTCACGGTTCCGTCTGGGCTTTCCGTTGCTGCTGGCCTGCTCGCCAGGATGGAGGAGTCGGCTGGGGGAAAGCTTCCGCTTGGCTCCCTGAGGGCCCAACTGGAGGCCATGGCCCAGGGGGCGGTCCAGGTACGAACTCCCTTACGTGTAGTTTTTCTGGTGTTCCTTTCTTTGGCTCGAGGGCCTCCTGGTTTCTCATCCGCTTTCCGCCAGGTCCTTCAACACTGCGCCCTTGCCGCTCGTATGGAGGCCGAGGGGGCGTTCCACGCACCGTGGCCAGTAGAAGCATTTCCCTCGGAGGTCGAGATTTGGCGGCGTGACCTGCGCCTGGAGAGGGCAAGGGCCGATGTCCTGGCAGCCCAGGCGGAGGCTGCGGAACTTGCCATTTCAGCGAATCAGGGTGCCCATCGCCGTCTGAGTGAGTCCCTCCGAGTCGCTGATAGGAAGCTGGCAGATCTGGCCGAACGCCTCGCGGCCATGGAGAAGGAGAGGGACGCCAGCAGAAGGGACGCTGAGGTGGCGCTTCTGGAGGCCCAGGTTGCCGAGGCTCTGGCTAAGAAAGTTGTGGCCGAGTACAAGGCGTCAGAGCGGTTTTACGTCGAGCTCGGGGAGTATTCTGCCGTCGCGTGGAACAAAGCCCTAGACGCCGTGAAGGAACAGCTTCCTGAGTTCGACGATGGTGAGCTCCGCGCTCGGGCTCCGCTTCCGGTGGTGAGGCTTCCGGGGGAAGATGGCGAGGGGAGCAGAGAGCGCCCCTGGTGGCGAAATCTCCGGTGGTAGAGCCCCCGGCAGGCCGTGATGCTAGCAATGAAGGGACCAAAGTAAGTTTCTGGGCAGTTTGTAGGGCTGGGGAGCCCCAGAATACCCTTTGAAAAAACTTTGTTTTTGGTAATAAAAGAAAATCCTTGTTTCATCGGTTTGCATTTCATCTTCTGTGTGTGAAGAATGCTCTAAAGATATCTTTGCTTGTACCGTTGTGTTTTCATGTCAAGTTGGCCATCTGTCTGGCGATCGTCCATCGAGTTGACTTCAATCACTTGCCGAGCATGCCAAGCACTACAGAGGAGGTATCCCCATGGGCCCCGAAGTCGAGGGGAGATCGTTTAGACTTGGATAGACCTGACGCCCCTCACTGGGGTCTCGGATCCTCCGCGGGCCACGGAGCATCTTTCGACTTCGAGCATCAGCCACTAGCCGAGAATGACCGAGCGGGGTAGTTGCTCGGTTGCCTCTCGCGAGGGCTTTCCGATCCCTGGCGTTGCGGTAGGGAAGCTACCCGCCAGGGACGGCCGAGCAGAGTTGCTGCTCGGTTGCCTCTTGCGAGGGCTTTGATCCTTAGTGTTGGAGGGGCTGTAAGAAGCACACTAAGGGTGACCGGGCAGTGAAGCTGCGCGGTTGCCTCTTGGCGAGGGTTTTGACCTCTGGCGTCGCGGATAGGCAACTACCAGCCTGGGATGACCGAGCAGGGTAGCAGCTCGGATGCCTCTTGCGAGGGCTTCGATCCCTGGCGTCATGGGTAGGGAGCTACCAGCCGGAGATGACCCAGCAGGGCAGCTGCTCGGTTGCCTCTTGCGAGGGCTTTGACCCTTCAGGACAGGGACCGAGCAGGGTTACTGCCCAGTGCCTCTTGGTGAGGACTTTGATCCCTGTCAGTTGTGGTAGGAAGCTACCAGCCGGGGATAGCCGAGCAAGGACTCGACTGCCTCTGGGAGGACTTTAGTCCTTAGCGCGGGAGGGGCTGTAGAAGCCTACCAAGGACCCTTGGCCGGGCAGGGTTACTGCCCGGTGCCTCTTGGCGAGGGCTTTTTTCCTGAAGGATAGCCGAGCGAGGGATCCTTGGGCTCGACTGCCTCTGGGAGGGCTTCTTGATCTCCGGCGTTGCGGCAGGGAAGCTACCCGCTGGGGATAGCCGAGCGAGGGATCCTCGGGGTCGACTGCCTCTGTGAGGGCTTTCTGATCCCCGGCGTTGCGGCAGGGAAGCTGCCCGCTGGGGACATCCGAGCGAAGGATCCTCGGGCTCGACTGCCTCTGGGATGGCTTTTTGGTCCGGGCAGTGGGTTGCATGGCCGCCTCTTGGCGAGGGCTTTGAGTTGTAAAGAGAAACTCTACTCGGGATGATTCGACGTTTCTTTATTCGTATGGACATGAATTTTAGAGAACGCTTTACACCATCTTTGTGAAAGGGAAATCCCGAGGGGGGTGGCATACACTCGCCGGCTGTGACCTCACTGGTATAGCTTAAGCTTCTCGGCGTTGTAAGGCCGTGGAAGCTTTCGTCCGTCCGCGTCTTGTAGGCGGTAGGCTCCGCCGGGGAGCGCTTCAGAGACGAGGAAGGGACCCTCCCACTTTAGGGAGAACTTGTGAATCCTGCCTTGGTCGATGAACTCGTTCTGCCACAGGACCAGGTCCCCGGTCTTGAAGGAGCGGTGTTTGATCCGGGCATTGTAGTATCGGGCCGTTTGTTATTGATATGCGGCAGGTCTGATCTGAGCCCGATCCCTCTTTTCCAACAAGATGTCGAGGTTGGTCCGTAGCGCCGTGGTGTTTGCGTCATCGTCGAAGTGCTCGACCCGGTGACTGGGTAGCCCGATCTCCGCTGGGACCATCGCTTCGGTCCCGTAGCAGAGGCTGAAGGGGTCTTCCCGGTGGGAGTCTTTCTTGACGTGCGCAGGGCCCATAAGACCCGGGGCAGCTCTTCGACCCAACTACTTTGCCGTCCTTCTAGGCGGGTCCGGAGACCTCGGAGGACGTCTCGGTTAGCGACCTCGGCCTGCCCGTTATATTGGGGATGCACGACCGCGGCGAACTTTATGAGGATACGGTATTCTCTGCAGAAGTCCTTCACTTTCTCATTCTCGAAGTTCGTCCCGTGGTCGGTGATGATGCACCTCGGGATGCCAAACCGGAGTATCAGGTTGTTTTGCAGGAACTTGATGGTTGTGGCGACGTCCGGTTTCCTGATGGGGACGGCCTCGATCCACATGGTGAAGTAGTCCACCGCGACAAGGACGTATTTGTGCCCGCTTGTTCCGGTAGGGAACTGGCCGATCATAGCCAACCCCTACTGGGCGAACGGCCATGAGGATGTCAGGGCAGTTAGCTCGGTAGCCGGGAGGCGGGGAATGCTGCCGTGGAGCTGACAGCTCTTGCTCCTCCTGACCAGCTTCAAGGCGTCCTCGTGCATGGCGGGCCAGTAGTACCCTTGGAGTAACGCCTTTTGGTTCAAGGTTTGAGCCCCCTGGTGTGCACCGCCCACCCCTTCATAGATTTCCCGAAGGACGTAATCGGCTTCGTGGGGGTCGACGCACCGGAGTAGGGGCTGAGTGAAGGCCTTCTTGTAGAGGTTCCCATTGCTCCAGACAAAGTGGCGGGTTTTGGTCCGGAGGCGGCGGGCGGCCGCTCGGTCCTCCGGGAGCGCGCCGTCCTTCAGGAATTCCACAAGGGGCTTCCTCCAATCCTGGTCGCTCTCCTGCGCCGCATACACGTGGAGTGTCATCGCTTCGTCTCCCACGCAGGGTCGAGGCAAGGTTTCAAAGAGGATTGACTGCTTATTGATTGGCCGAGTACGACGAAGCTAGCTTGCTCAGGGCGTCTGCTTGGGCATTCAGCTGCCTGGGTATTTCTTCTACCTGGACTTCGTCGAAGTTTTTTTGGAGTTTCCTCACTTCGTCTAGGTACTTCATCATTAGAGGCTCTCGAGCTTCGAAGCGGCCGGTCACTTGACCGACAACAAGGGCCGAGTCGCTGTGAATTCGAATTATCTTCAGCCCCAGCCCGACGGCCATGCGCAGTCAGGACAGGAGGGCCTCGTATTCTTCCGCGTTGTTCGATACTTTGAAACCGAGCCTCAAAGAATACTCCATCTCAGCTTCGTTTGGGCCCCGGATGATGAGGCTGGCACCGCAGCCTTCCTCGGTAGAAGACCCGTCGACGTAGATGACCCACTCTGGAACCGAACCAGGGCCTTCCGGGACGGGGCACTGGGCTGCGAGGGGTGGCGCGGGCTCCGGCTTCCTGCTAGGGATGGTGCATTCAACGATGAAATCGGCTAGGGCCTGCGCCTTGATTGCTTGCCTCGGGCGATACCTTATATCGAATTGAGATAGTTCCCACCTCCATTTTTCTAGGCGGCCCGAGGATTCCGGTGATGCTAGGATAGCTCCCAACGGGCGCTCGGTGAGGACGATGATGGTGTGTTCTTGGAAGTAGTGCTGCAGCTTCCATGAGGTTACCACGAGGGCTAAGACAATCTTCTCTATGGCGAGGTACCTCGTCTCCGCGTCCTTAAACACATGGCTCACATAGTACACCGGCTTCTGCATCCCTCGGCCTCGCGGACGAGCACCGAGCTTGCTGCTTGGTCGGATACTGCCAGATACAGCGACAGCCCATCCCCTTCCACTGGCCGGGTGAGCAGCGGTGGTGTTGCGAGGTGCCTCTTCAGTTGGTCGAAGGCGACTTGGCATTCCTCCAACCACTCGAACCTTGGAATTTTCCTCAGCGTCTTAAAGAATGGAAGGCACTTATTCCCTGACCTGGACATGAAACGGCTCAGAGTGGCGACCCCCCCTCCCCCGTGAGCCGCATGATCTCGACGTTGGTCTTGGGTGCGGCCATGCTCAGGATAGCGTCGATCTTCTCTGGGTTAGCTTCGATTCCGCGGTGAGTGACCATGAACCCGAGGAACTTTCCTCCGGTGACTCCAAATGCGCACTTGGAGGGGTTTAGCTTCATGTTGAATTTGCGGAGTACTCCGAATGCCTCGTCCAGGTCCTTGGCATGGTCGGCCGACGAGATGGACTTGACGAGCATGTCGTCAACGTAGACTAACATATTCCTGCCGATCTGTGGCTTGAACATGCGATTGACCGGCCTTTGGTATATGGCCCCGGCGTTCTTGAGGCCGAAGGGCATCACCTTGTAGCAGTACACTCCCCGGTCCGTTGTGAATACGGTCAGATCTTCGTCTTCAGGATTCATACGGATTTGGTTGTAGCCGGAGAAGGCATCCATGAAGCTCAGCAGCTCGTGACTGGCCGAGCTGTCGACGAGCTGGTCTATGCGGGGGAGCGGAAAGTTGTCCTTGGGGCAGGCCTTATTGAGGTCGGTGAAGTCGACGCACATACGCCACTTCCCGCTTGACTTCTTGACCAGAACTGCGTTTTCCAGCCACTCCGAGTAGGGCACATTTCTGATGAAGTTGGCGGCGAGGAGCCGATCAACCTCCTCTTCGATAGCCTTCTGTTTGATTGGGTCGAAACTTCTTTTCTTCTTTCTGACGGGTCAGGCCGCAGGATCGACTCCGAGCTTGTGGGAGATGATTTTAGGGTCGATCCCAGGCATGTCAGCAGGCGCCCAGGCGAAGACGTCAGAGTTGCTTCTGAGGAATCTGATCAGGTCATCCCGCTGAGTCCCTGTCAGGAGCGACCCGACCTGGACGGTCTTTCCTTGGTCTCCTTCTGTTAGGGGCACCTCGGTCAGAGGCTCGACCGGCGCTCCACGGACCTCCTTCCGCTCGTCTCGGGTGTCCAGAGATCTTTTGATGTCGTCGCACGCCTCGACACCGTCAGCATGTTGCTCGGGCGAAGACGTCTCGATAAGGCCTATCTTCGCGGCCCGCTGGCTCCCGTATGACCGACCGATCCCGCCCCGATCGAGAGGTAATTTTATCGCCAGATGGTATGTCGAGATCTGGGCCTGGAGGGAGTTCAGCGTCGAGCGGCCGAGGAGGACGTTGTAGGCCGACGGAACCTTCGCTACGATGAAGTCCACAGGCAGTGTGCGCGTGTGGCCGGGCTCCCCGATCGTGAACTACAGGGTGACCACCCCTTGTGCCGGGATGGAGTGGTTGGTGAACCCCGAGAGGACGTGAGAGTTCGGTCTCAGGTCTGTTAGGGCGAGCCCCATAAGCAGGAAGCAGTCGTGGAAGAGGATGTCCGCCGAACTGTCCTAATCGATGAGTATCCGGTGGACCTCGTACCGGTGAATTTGGGCTATGATCACCAGCGGGTCGCTATAGGGTACAGATATGCCGTGGAGATCCTCGTCGCCAAAGGTGATGGGCTCTCGGCCTCTAGCGCTTTTGCTCGGGCGGTCGCCGGAGCCTGTGAAACGGCAGCCAGCGGGGAAGCCGACGACACTCGGTGAGGGTTCTTTCGTGCCTCCGTTGTGAGGGAGGCGACAGCGGGTGTTTGGATTTTCAAGGGGATCGGTTGCCATGTGGGCGGAGATCGGAAGGCCAACTTTGTGTTTTGTGGAGTTAGTTTCCCACAGACGGCGCCAACTGATGGAGGTCCTTTTCAGGTCTCCGTCAGATGTTGTCTTCCGTTGATCTCCCGGCGGATTTCGGTGATGATGTTCTGTCGCGTGTGGATCTCAATGGGTTTTGGTGAGAAAGGTGATATGAGGAATTTGGCGCCTAGTACCTGCAAAGAAGTCCCGGGATGGTTTGGTACCACTGATGACCCTCCGACGATCAAGTTAGTAATGAGATCCGAGCAGAGTAACGGCTTAGTAGAGTCAAGAATGGCTTACTTGACCCCTCTGTAATGGGAGTTTATATAGCAGTGGCGGCACGCAGCAGCAGGCGCGAGAATCTTGTTAGTGTATATGCCCTAGGGGCCATTATTGTATCATACTAGTTTGTATATTACTTAATGGAACCTTGGGATATTCACATGTATATAACAGTCTTGCTAAACATGGTAGTATGCTACTTGGTTTTTTCTATCTTAATATGTGAGTATACGTATTGATAGAGCTCTTAGGATCTTGCTTGACTACCAGCGTTGTGATGGCAGTCACACTAGTGGGGGCTGGGTAGTCTACAAGCACATCCTTATTCAGGTCCCTAGTCGTTGGATCATCGAGACAGGGCATCGATACTCCGGAGTAGACTAGTGTGTACGCTTCTCATCCCAGTTGGGGAGATGGTCTGTCCCACAGCCGTCAGTACGTCGTACTGGAGATAGTATGCAGGTGCTCGTTAGGTTACGGGTAAACCGGACATGACTCACACGGAACTGTTGGTTGGTTTTATACCGGTCGTCAGTGAACAGTTCTCAGGTGACATGAGTACAGCATAGTCCGCAGACTTGACACTGCTACTTCGCCTCGAGTGTGTCCCACTGTTCTTAGATTGCTACCCTACCACGGCTCAAAGGAGTCGTGCAAACAGGTAGCCGTTGGGTGCAGTCCCGAGCACTTAGAGGCAGTGGCGGTTAGACATGATTCGTCTCTCCCGGTATTGGGGGTTGATATCGCGCTATGTCAGAGAGCCATTACGCAAAGTCCCTGGCCAGGGAAAGCGAGATTTGCTGGTAGGTTCCAGTAGTTTCTCAGGGTGTAATGGGCTACGCTCCGACACGACTTATACCGCTATTAGGGGACTGACGCTTGCCGCCCCCTAGGCCCGATATTCGATGGTCTTAGACGAACAGACCGGACTGTACGGAGATTGTCACATCAGACTCAGTAGGAGTTCGGATGGGTTTCCTCATCGGCCTTCTTATCGACATCTACCTGGGGACCGTTACGTACAGCTAGTGCCGCTTACGGTCTGTGGTTAAACCCACTGCCAGCGTAGTAGTCGAGTCTCTAGAGTCCCACACAGAGAGTTTCCCTACTTCAGGCGAAACGATATAGAGGTCGTATGGTTTTACGACAAGGGTTCGGACGCATACGTGTGTTTACGCACGTACGACATCCGGACAGTTTTTACTAGCCGGCTTTGGTTTAAGCCAGTTTCTAGTATCCGATTATTGGATTTATACAGTCTAAAGTTTTTCCGTGTTTTCACGGATAGGAGGGGCGTTCTCGTAATTACGCGAGAAGCTTCTAGAAGATGATGACTTGGGGGTTAAGGTGACATATGCATTAAATGAGATTAGTGAGTCATATGAGTGATTCATCCATGTCATTAATGCATCATAAGTGCTTAATGACTCATGGAGATGAATCACCCTTAGATATTTATCAAGCATGGTTGTAAATCCTTTATTTTCTTTTATTGGATAAATGATAATGCTTGATATATATTATGATACATCATTATCTCATCTCATTCTTATGCTCACCTTCTCTCTCCTCAAGCTCTCTCTCTTCAAACCCTAATCCTCCCCTCTCATGTGTTGAGTACAAGGATTAGATTAGACTACTTAATCCATAACCCAACTCTATATCACCTAGGTTACTTGGATTAGCACTTTAAGAAACCTAGTTACCTCTAGTTTGAGGTGAAGCTTGTAGTAAAGCTCTCGGGTGGATCTTCTACTACATAGAGAAGGCCGGAGAGGACGTGGAGAACGACAAGACGAAGGACTCGGTTCTTTAGGTATAATCACTTAACATAGTAGTTTAGAACTTCTATGGTTTCTTGTTAGTTATTGTTTATGCAAAGATTCTCGGTTAGTCGATGTTTAAGCAAAGAACAAGATCGTTTTTCATTATTCCGCCTCCCCACAAGTCGTGGGGTGTTGTACATCGACTTACAGTGGTATCAGAGCCTCGCTAAACAATAATTAACTCATTAGCAAAGTCGTAAGTATTTCGAACGCAAAAAGAACCGGAAAGATCATCGTTTTTACACAGTTTCTGTCGAATTTAAAACAGGCCCTAAAAATTTTTCAGGGACCTTTAGAATAACAAGCAGGAAAAACTAGGGCTACTGTAGAAATTTGGACCTGTAACTCGGCTAACTCACCGCGGAACCGCGGCGGATCCATGCGATCCGCCGCGGATCCGCGGCCGAGTTAGGCCCGAGTCAGCCCAAATTTCTCAGTAACTCCTATGTGTTAATAATGATATTTCTGGGATATTTTATTTTCTGCTAAGATCTCAGGTGCACAGAGCAGTTTTGCAGTAGAATCTAAAGTGTTTTGCTCGATCGAAATTTTACGATGTTTGCTAATATGATTATATCTGTGATTGTATAATGTGTTCGTAAACCTTGCCTAACTGCTAGTATGTCGGTTGGCAGGGGGTTGCACATTTCTATAATGGTTTTAACTGTTTGTGGATGTGAACTGTATTGGACTGTTGTGATGATTAGCCGGGGTTTTGTGATGGGTTATTATTTTAATTCATTCAATGTAATTGTAATTTGTTGTAATATTATTTTTGCAGAGCACATCCAGGTTGCGGTTGTAGTCACCGTTGTATTATTTTATTTTACTGTTTTTGCTCCTAGGATAGACCCAAGGTGGGGTGCACAAACTACCGGGTACTTTGAAGTGTTTAGTGGCCTACTCACTTTGTTGAGGGAGACCGCTTCACTTCGGGTACGACGGGTAGTTTGCCGTACCCGTAGGGGTCTAGGGTGGGGTAATGGCTATTCATCACAACTGTGTAATCCGTCTTTTGTTGCAGGCTCTAAACAAACGCAGATTGCTTGCAAATCCAATAAAGTTCATATGAGATCTGGAATGCCTATTATTGCGTCTGACGAATGTACAATATCTATATATGATAGCTATTTAGACGTCACTTATGTTTTACACCCGCGCTAGCCCAGTTCCCGCTCTGTCGTTAGTTAAGTAACCTAACGGGTGATGACGGGACCCAGTGGCGAATGCGGATGGCATAAGAGGACGTTGTATTTTCGTTGTTTTCTGCAATGATAGGTTAAATGATGGGACGCATTATTATTAATGCAAAGAAAATAAACCAAAAGTTAAATCGTCGGAACAATTTAAAAGAAACCACTCGGTTATTTTAAAAAAACAGATGATATTTTTAATTGCGGAGCTTTAACCACTCCTTTTAAAAAGCTATCAGGTTCCTTCGATTATATCAAGTTCACTACGTTCACGGTTTCGCCAAAACCAGTCGTAGCCCTCCGTCATTTCTTATGAATGGTCAGTAGTATTCAAGCTATGTTTGTTTGGCCCTTAGTCAAGACATAGTGATTGGTAGCTGCTGGGGTATTCATTTGTTGCATAGATAGATGAGTTGGTTTGGGACAGTCGTATTACTTTGTTTGGCCCTTAGTCAAGAGTATATACGGATGGGTTCAAATCAACAAGATAATGATGGGCAGAACTTGACATGTGACTTATGATTTGTTGGCCCTTAGTCAAGGTCATAAGAACATGGGGCAAAAATCTATATCGGGAATTTCTAAAGAAACTGAAATTTGCAAAGAGATGCATACCATTTGGAGTTTGATGAATGTTGGTAGGATTCCTTCAACATTATCATACGATGATATTTGGATCCCGATCCTACTGTGAGTATATGCTACTTATCAGGAGATTCGTCACTTAACGATCAATGCTATAAACTAAGTAGGTGCCGAGAAAGGTGTCAGCGGGGCTACGCCCCCAGAGAAAAGAGATTATTTAATTAAGGAACTTCGCGAAAGCGTTGGAAAACCTCCCTCGAAGTATCGACACTAGCCTGGCTGAACGGTTAAGCAAGTATTGTACGGTGAGAATAGTCCTGGCTAATTCTTCTTTTATGGTTTGAGGAAGGATTCGAGAAACAGTGGGAGCCATCCAGTTTAGATAAATTAAAAACCAATCTAAACTTGCAAGAGCATCATGCTAAAGTGTTTTCTTCTCTCTCTCTCATTGCAGCGACCTTGTGACCATGACTAGGTTACATCTAGATAACAAGTTGACTGAATCTAACTTATATGACTGGTAAAGGTCTGTCCAGATGTCCATTGCCTATGACAAGATGTACCACCCTATTACTACTCAAGATCCCGCCGTCCCAGGTCCAGTTTCCACCGTCGCGGATATGGATATCCGTCAGACAAAGGAAAAGGATAAAGCGAAAGCCAAGTGCCTCGTGTTGGCTTCAGTTGATGGTGTATACCAGAAGCAGCACGAGAAGATGGACTCAGTTTCCATCTTTCTCCATAACAAAGATTTATATGGAGAGCAATCTCATATCGCAAGATATGAGGCCTCGAACGAATTAATTCAAGCGAGGTCGGCTGACGGGTCATCTATAGGGGACGACGTCCTTACGATGACTAGCTATATTGATGAGCTCAAGGACCTGGAGACCACGTTGAGAAACAGGTCATACGCTGACTTATTTCCACAGTCCCTACCCTCTACTTACACCCTGAAAGAAACCAGGGAGACACAAGCTCTGCTTAATGGGGGACCTTCTTCTACTACATCCAGGGCGAAAGCAAAGGGTGAAAAGAAGAAGACCTCTATAAAGCCGATATACGGTGTCAGTAAAATAGGAGGAAAGGGAAGAGCAAAAGTTTCGGGACTTAGTGTAGGTAAGGAGGGATGTTCCTATTGTTATGGGAACGGGCATTGGCAGAAGGATTGCAGGGCTTTGGAAGCCAGTAGCCAGGATACGAAGCATGTTGTGGCTTCAGCCTCAAGTGTGTTTGTAATTGAGAACTGTTTGTCAATTAACTCTACTTCCTGGGTACTAAATACCGGAGCAGGATCTCATATCTGTAATTCATTACATGCTTTGAGAAACCGTAAAGTTATAAGGGTAGGTGATTTGTCTCTCAGAGTTGCTAACGGAATGAGCGTGGACGCTGAATCCGTGGGAGAATATCGCCTAGGTTTGACAAGTGGGCAGATATTGATTCTACGTAACTGTCTGTATGTACCTAGTTTGACTTGTAATATCATATCAGTGTCCTCACTTTCGAGAGAGGGATATGACTTTACATTCGTAAGCGATGTAGTTCACATCCACCTAAATCAAGTTCTGATTGGGTCCGGTACATTAGATGACGGTATATACGTATTGAATCAAGCTCAGGTTTTCAATGTCCAGAACACACTTAAAAGAAAGTCTCCAGAAATAAATCAGGCTTTCTTATGGCATTGTAGACTAGGTCACATCAATGAAACACGATTAACAAAGTTACATAGAGAAGGATATTTGAATCCGTTCGAATATCAATCTTATGCCACTTGTGAATCTTGTCTCATGGGAAAGACGACAAAGACTCCGTTTACTGGATACGGAGTAAGAGCGAGTGAGCTCTTAGGACTCGTACACAGTGATGTGTGCGGTCCAATGTCTACACATGCGCGAGGTGGTTATTCCTACTTCATTACTTTTACGGATGATTTCTCTAGGTATGGATATATCTTCTTAATGAAGCATAAATCCGAGGCCTTTGAGAAATTCCAAGAATACAAGAATGAAGTGGAAAAACAGACAGGCAAAAGTATCAAGACACTAAGATCTGATCGAGATGGTGAATACTTAAGTGCCGAATTTCTGGGTTACTTAAAAGAGAATGGAATTCTCTCTCAGCTTACTCCTCCATACACACCACAACACAATGGTTTATCGAAAAGGAGGAATCGAACCCTATTGGATATGGTTCGTTCCATGATGAGTAAGGCTGAGTTACCGCGATATTTCTGGGGTTATGCACTAGAATCAGCTGCATATCTTTTGAACCAGGTTCCAACCAAGACTGTGCCTACCACACCATATCAGATGTGGAGTGGGAAGAAACCCTGTCTAAAACATTTTAGGACATGGGGGTGTCCAGCTTTTGTAAAAAAGCAGCATCCGGACAAACTCGAGGCACGCTCAGTACAGTGTAAGCTTGTGGGATATCCAAAGCACTCCAAGGGATATTATTTCTATTACGCAGAGGAACAAAAGGTTTTTGTTTCTCGTCATGCCCATTTCTTAGAAACTGAATTTTTAGAAAATCAGAAGAGTGGGAGCGCAGTAGAACTGGAAGAAATTCCAGAACCACAAGCGGTTACTGAAAGTTTGGTAGAACAAGAAGTAGTAGGCAGTCTTATCCGCCCGAGAGATACTACGGTTTTCTCATAGACGGGGATCGAGAAGATTGCGTCATTGATAATGACGACCCTACTAGCTTCCAGCAAGCCATTCAGAGCGGCGACTCAGTAAAATGGCTGGATGCAATGCGGACCGAAATGGAGTCCATGTACACTAACAAAGTATGGACTTTGGACGTTGCTCCAGATGGGGTAAAACCCGTGGGATGCAAGTGGATCTTCAGAAAGAAGATTGGTGTAGATGGACAGGTTGAAACCTATAAGGCTAGACTTGTTGCAAAGGGTTTCCGTCAAAGACCTGGTTTGGACTATGAAGAAACCTTTTCTCCAGTGGCTATGCTCAAATCCATTCGGGTCCTTCTTGCTATTGCTGCCTTCCATGATTATGAGATCTGGCAGATGGACGTAAAGACGGCCTTTCTAAATGGAAATTTGGAAGAGAGCGTCTATATGGATCAGCCAGAGGGATTCATTCAGAGTGGGAGCAGCGGTAAAGTATGCAAGCTGCTTAAGTCCATTTATAGACTAAAGCAGGCATCGCGGAGTTGGAACATCTGTTTTGATGATACTGTCAAAGAATTCGACTTTATCAAAAATCCAGATGAACCATGCATATACAGTAAGATTGTAGGGAGAGTTGTTGTATTTCTTGTCTTGTACGTGGATGACATTCTCCTAATAGGAAATGATATTCCTATGCTACAGTCAGTCAAAAGATTCTTGTCACAGAAGTTCTCCATGAAGGACCTGGGTGATGCCACCTACATTCTGGGGATCCAAATCTATCGTGATAGATCAAAGAGGATGTTGGAACTTTCACAGTCAACGTACATAGACACCATATTGAAAAAATTCAGTATGGAAGATTCTAAGCACGGTAACCTACCGGCTTGTCACGGAATCACCCTCTCCAAAGAGATGTCTCCCAAGACTGATTTGGAAAGGGATCGCATGTCGATTATACCCTACGCTTCTGCGGTAGGCTCTATAATGTATGCGATGTTATGTACCAGACCAGATGTAGCATACGCATTGAGCGTTGTAAGCCGGTATCAGGCAAACCCAGGGGAGAATCACTGGATAGCAGTAAAGAACATTCTCAAGTACCTGAGGAGGACTAAGGAGATGTTCTTGGTTTACGGCGGAAAAGACCTCAGGATGGAGGCCTATGCTGATTTCGGCTTCCAGAGTGACAAGGATGACTCCAAGTCCATGTCGGGTTATGTCTTTACCCTCAATGGAGGGGCGGTCTGTTGGAAGAGTTCCAAGCAGGACACCGTTGCTGACTCAACGATGGAAGCGGAGTACATAGCTGCTTGCGATGCCGCAAAAGAAGCTGTCTGGATAAGAAGTTCCTCACAGAACTTCAGGTGGTTCCTACCAATGTTGATCCAATACCTCTGTATTGCGACAACAACGGCGCTATAGCTTTAGCGAAGGAACCCAGGTCCCATCAGAAGTCCAGACACATCTTAAGACGGTATCACCTGATCAGGGAGATCATTGATGTTGGATATATATGCCCTAGAGGCCTACGTTGTATAGGATGCTTGGGATATGTATGTACATGACAGTCTTGCTTGATATGATAGTACGCTATTTGGTTTGACTTTGTCTTAACGTATAATATATTTTACTTGGTATTTATATATATATGTTGATAAAGCCCATAGGGTGTTTGTCTGACTACTGGCGTTGTGATGGCAGTCATACTAGTGGGAGCTGGATAGTCAATAGGCACAACCTTAGATGTCCCTGGTCGCAGGAGTATCGAGATTGGGCATCGATACTCCAGAGTAGACTAGTGTATACATATCTAGACCCTGACGAGGGGCAATGGATTGGTCCCGCAACCATTGGTGGTGTTCACCTAAGATTGTATACAGATGCTCACTGGGTGTGAGTACACCGGACAGGACTCGCCGAGAACTGACTGGATGGTATTATACCTAACGTCAGATAGCAGTTCTCAGGTGACATGTGTGCAGATAGTCCGTTGACTTAAGGTCATCATTTGTCTCGTGTGAGTTCCCACTGTGCTTTGATTGTTACCCTACCACGGCTCAAAGGAGTCGTGCAAACAGGTTTCAGTTGGGCACAGTCCCGAGCCACATGGAGGCAGTGAGCGACTGTTAGGGATTCGTCTCTCCCGGTATAGGGAGTTGATATCGCACTGTGGTCGTTTGGTCATTACCATAAGTCCCTGGCCAGGGCTGATTGAGAATTACTGATAGGTTGATCAGTAGATTCTCGGATGGTGATAAAGCCATACCGACACGACTTGTACGGTTATTAGGGGTCTGACGTCCACCACCTCCCTAGACCATACATGCGATACTCTTAGACGAACAGACCGGACTGCGCGGATATTGTCACAGACAGGCTCAGTAGGATTTCAGATGGGTTACCTCATCAGCTTTCTTATCGACAACTACCTGGGGACCGTTACGTACAGCTAGTACCGCTTGCGGTCTGTGGTTAAACCCACTGCCAGCGTAGTAGTCGAGTCTTTAGAGTCCCACACAGAGATTTCCCAAACCCAGGCAAAAAGATATAGAGGTCGTATGGTTTTACGACAAAGGTTCGGACGCATACGTGTTTGAACGCACGTACGACATTCGGACAGTTTTTACTAGTCGGCTTTGGTTTAAACCAGATTCTAGTATCAGGTTATTGGATTTATACAGTCTAAAGTTTTTCCGTGTTTTCACGGATGAGAGGGGCGTTCTCGTAATTTTCCGAGAAGCTTCTAGAAGGATGTGACATGAAGGGAGAGGTGGCATTTTCATTTAATGAATTAGTGACTCATTGTGAATGATTCATCATATCATTAATGCATTATTAAATGCTTAATGACTCACATGATGAATCACCCACTTGAATTAATGAAACATGATGAATAATCTCATATTATTCATTTCTTTCTTATTCATTATGTTTCATATATCAAGTGAGAAGCTTTTTCATTTCATATAATATTATCATTATCATCTTCTCACTCTCTCTCTCTTCAAGTTCTCTCTCCTTCACCAAACCCTAATCCTACCCTCATGAGTTGAGAACAAGGATTAGGAAAGACTAATTACTCCATAACCTATCTCTACATCACCTTAGCTACTCTATTTAGCAACTAGAGAAACTAAGTAACCTCAAGTTTAGAGGTTATAGCTTGGATTAGGGTTCTCGGATGGATCGTCTATCACGGAAGAAAGCCGAAGAGGACGTGGAGATCCAAAGAGGCCGTAGACAACATCAAGACGAAGGACTAGAACCGTTTGGTATAATCTCTTAGCATAGTAGTTTAAAACTCTATAGCTTTTGTTAAAACTTGTTTAGCAAACGATTCATACGGTTAATCGATGTTTGATCATAGAACTTGATTGTTATTCATATTTCCGCCTCCCCACAAGTATTGGGGTGTTGAACATCGACTTACAGTGGTATCAGAGCCTAGCTAAACAATATTTAACTTAATTGCAAATTTGTACGAATTTCGAACGGAAAAACGAAGCCGGAAAACCCTAAAAACATCAAGTTTCTGTCGAAATTTAAATGAAGTCCAAAAATTTTTCAGGCAAGTTCAGAAAGCTTGACAAGACACCAGAAGAACACCCAAGAAATTTGGGCTCCTGAATCGGCAACGCGGCCGCGGAACCGCGGCGGATCGCACCGATCCGCCGCGCTTCCGCCGCCGAGTTGCCGAGTCAGGAACTCAAATTTCCTGTGCTGCTTCTCTGTGTAATTTGGGATTTTCTGGGATATTTAATATTTGCTCAGGTTTCAGTTTTACAGAGCAGTTTTTGGAGCAATGTTAAAGATGTTTAATCGATCGAAATTGTACAGTATTTGCATATTGGATTATATCTGTGATTGTATAATGTGTTCGTAAACCTCCCCTAACTGCTAGTATGTCAGTTGGCAGGGGGTTGCACATTTCTGAAATGGATTTTAACTGTTTGTGTATATAAACTTTATTGGACTGTTGTGGTGATTAGCCGGGTTTTGTGATGGGTTATTGTATTAATTCATTTGATGTAATTGTAACAAGTTGTAATATTATTTTGCGGGGCACATCCAGGTTGCGGTTGTAGCCACCGTTGTATTATTTCTTTTTACTGTTTTTGCTCCTAGGATAGACCCAAGGTGGGGTGCACAAACTACCGGGTATTTTGAAGTGTTGGGGCAGACCGCTTCACTTCTGGTACTTGGCGGTAGTTTGCCGTACCCGTAGGGGTCTGGGGTGGGAAAATGGCTATTCATCACAACTGTGTAATCCGTCTTTTATTGCAGGCTCAAATGAAATGCGGATTGCTTGCAAATCCAATATTGTTTATCTGTGATCTGGAATGCCTATTATTGCGTCTGACGAATGTACAATATCTATATATGATAGCTATTTAGACGTCGCTTATGTTTTACACCCGCGCTAGCCCAGCCCCCGCTCTGTCGTTAGTTAAGTAACCTAACGGGTGATGACGGGACCCCGTGGCGAATGCGGATGGCATAAGAGGACGTTGTATTTTCGTTGTTATCTGTAATGATAGGTTAAAGATGGGACGCATTATTATTAATGCAAAGAAAATAAAACCTAAACAGAATCGTTGGAACAATTTCTAAAAACCACTCGGTTTTCTTGAAAAAGCAAATTTTAAATGCGGAGCTTAAACCACTCCTTTTAATAAAAGCTATCTTAGTTCCTTCGATCAAATCAAGTTCATTACGTTAACGGTTTTTTGCCAAAAACCAGCCGTAACCCTCCGTCGTTTCAGATAGACAGCACATCGTATTCATGCTATGCTTGTTGGCCTACGTCAAGGCATAGTGTATGGTAGCAGTGTGTGTGCCTATTTGTTGCATAGATAGATGCATTAGTTTAATACAGACGTACACCTTGTTGGCCTACGTCAAGGGCTTGTACGATATATTTAAATTGATCAGGACAACGACGGGTAGAACTTGACTTGCGTCTTATGACTTGTTGGCCTACGTCAAGGTCTATAAGAGCTTGGGGTAAAAATCACATCGAGAGTTTCAAACATAAAGGAAACTTGCAGTTTTAGCTTACCTTCTGGAGTGTGGTGACTAGAGTGGCTTCCATCTAGGGCATCATGCAATGATAGTTGGATCCCGATCCCACTGATGAGTAGGATTGCTCTCGGGAATTTCTCTCACTTAACAATCAATGCTATAAACCAAGTAGGTGCCTAGAAAGGTGTTAGAGGGGCTACGCCTCCAGGGAAAAGAGGTTCTTTAATTAAGGAACTTCGCGAAAGCGTTGGAAAACCTCCCTCGAAGTACCAACACCAGCCTGGCTGAAAGGTTAAGCAAGTATTGTGACGTGTGATTAAATCCTGACTAGTTCTTCTTTTAGGTTTTGAAGAAGGATTTGAGGAAACAGTGGGAGCCATCCTGTTTAGATAAATTAATAAACCAATCTAAACTTGCAAGAGCATATGCTGAGTGTTTTCTTTTCTCTCTCTCTGGCAGCTACCATGACTGGACTAAAACTATTACTTGAAAAGAATATACTAACCGGGCAGAACTATAAAGACTGGCTAAGAAACGTCAATATTGCGCTGACTTATGACAAAGTTGCATATGTTACCACCGCTGTTCCTCCCCTTATCCCAGGACCAGATTCCTCAGTTGCGGACAAGGAAGTTCGTAAAACCTGGGATCTAGACTGTGAGCGAGCTAAGTGTATCGTGCTGGCGTCCATGAATAATGAACTCCAGAAACAGCACGAGAGTATGGATATTGCATCCATATTCCTCCATTGCAAGGAATTGTATGGTGAACACTCCCGTATCGCGAGGTACGAAACCTCAAGGAAACTCTTCCAGATGAGGTTAGCTCCAGGATCGCCTGTTGGAGAGCACGTCCTCAAAATGATCACCCTCATTGAGGAACTCGCAAACCTGGGATGCGTGCTAGAAAATGATTTGTATATCGACTTGATTTTGCAGTCCTTTCCCCACACCTTCTCTCAGTTCGTGCTGAACTTCAACATGCACGAAATGGAAGCGGATCTTCCAAAGCTCCTCAATATGTTGAGGGTAGCAGAGACCTCCTTGAAAAAGGAGAAGACCCCCGTTATGTATGTTGGCCAATCATCTTCTTCTAAAACTAAAGCGAAAGCTAAAGGGAAGAAGAAGATGAAAGCCACCAAACCGAAGGGTGGGGTCAAGAAAGTGCAGGGAACGAACAAGGCAGGAAGGGTGAAGGCAGAAAAGAACGAGTGCTTCTATTGTCACAAGCAGGGGCACTGGAAGAAGGATTGTCAGGCCTTCAAAGCCAAGGACATGAAGCAAGCAGTTGCTTCTACTTCAGGTGTGTTCGTAATCGAAAATTGTCTTTCAGTAAACTCTACTTCATGGGTACTTGATACCGGTTCTGGTTCTCACATCTGTAATTCTTTGCAGGATCTGAGAAATAGTAGAGTACTGGGGGCAGGTGATATGACTCTCCGGATGGGCAATGGAATGCATGTAGATGCAGTTGCAATAGGGGAATATCACCTAGGGTTGAATAGTGGAAACATTTTGGTATTATATAACTGTTTTTGTATTCCCAGTATGTTGTGTAATATTATATCAGTATCTTTATTGTCTAATAAAGGATATAATTTTGTGCTTGAAATAAATGTCATGAACATTCTCCTAAATCAAGAACTGATTGGGTTTGGCACACTGGAAAACGGCATATACATACTTAATCAACCACAAATTTTCAATATTCAAAACACGCGTAAAAGAAAGGCTCCAGATTCGAATCAAGCCTTCCTATGGCATTGTAGACTTGGTCATATAAATGAAACAAGGTTGACTAAGTTACATAAAGATGGATATCTAGATTCGTTTGAATATTCATCATATGCAACTTGTCAATCATGTATCAAAGGAAAAATGACCAAATCTCCGTTCACCGGACACGGAGAAAGAGCCACCGAACTCTTGGGACTAGTACACAGTGATGTATGTGGTCCGATGTCTATACATGCACGAAGTGGTCACTCCTACTTCATCACTTTTACCGATGACTTCTCTAGGTATGGACATGTGTTCTTAATAAAGCATAAATCCGAGGCTTTTGAGAAGTTTAAGGAGTATAAAAATGAAGTAGAGAAACAAACTGGTAAAAGCATCAAGACACTTCGATCTGATCGAGGTGGAGAATACTTAAGTACCAGTTTCCTTGAATACTTGAAAGCGAATGGAATTCTCTCTCAGCTTACTCCACCTTATACACCTCAGCATAATGGTGTATCAGAAAGAAGGAATCGCACGCTATTAGATATGGTGCGTTCAATGATGAGTAGTGCTGAGTTACCACTTTCCTTCTGGGGATTTGCTCTAGAATCAGCCGCATATCTATTAAATAGAGTTCCAACTAAATCTGTACCTACCACTCCATATGAAATGTGGTGTGGGAAGAGACCATATCTCAAGTATATCAAGATATGGGGGTGTCCGGTATATGTTAAAAAGCATAATCCGGACAAGCTCGAGGCACGATCGGTTTTGTGCAAGTTTGTAGGATACCCCAAGCATTCAAGGGGGTACATGGTCTACCACACTGAAGAACAAAAGGTGTTTGTCGCTCGTCACATTGTCTTCTTAGAAAGCGAATTTCTTGCAAAAGAAATTAGTGGGAGCACGGTAGAACTGGAAGAAATTCCAGAACCTCAAACTGCAACCGAAGACTTAGAAGAATCTCAGATTTCAATAGAACGTGACGAACCAACGCCACTCCGCAGATTTAGTAGGCTTTCTCATCCTCCTGAAAGATACTATGGTTTTCTTCTTGATGGGGATCGAGAGGATTGCATCATCGATGATGATGAGCCTACTAATTTTCAGCAGGCTATCACGAGTAGCGACTCAGTGAAGTGGCTGGATGCAATGAGATCCGAAATGGAATCCATGTACACCAATAAAGTATGGACTTTAGAAGTTGCTCCTCCTGGGGTAAAACCAGTTGGGTGCAAATGGATCTTCAAAAAGAAGATTGGTACATTTGGACAAGTGGAAACCTACAAAGCTAGACTAGTAGCAAAAGGTTTTCGTCAAAGACCAGGATTGGACTATGATGAAACCTTTTCACCAGTAGCTATGCTTAAATCCATTCGGATCATGCTTGCCATTGCTACCTTCCATGACTATGAAATCTGGCAAATGGATGTAAAAACAGCTTTTCTAAATGGACATCTAGAAGAGAGTGTTTACATGGATCAACCAGAAGGTTTCTTAGACAGTGGGAGCAGCGGAAGAGTGTGCAAATTGCTTAAATCCATTTATGGGTTAAAGCAAGCATCGCGGAGTTGGAACATCTGCTTTGATGAAACAGTCAAGGAATTTGACTTTATCAAAAATGTAGATGAACCATGTGTTTATAGGAAGATTGTAGAAGGAGCAGTAGTCTTCCTCGTTTTGTACGTCGACGACATACTACTGATAGGGAATGATATCCCTATACTACAATCAGTAAATCTCTTCTTGTCACAGAAATTCTCTATGAAAGACTTGGGAGATGCATCATACATTCTGGGCATTAAGATCTATCGAGATAGATCTAATAGAATATTGGGACTTTCACAGTCCAGGTATATAGACACTATACTAAAGAGATTTAGTATGGAAGATTCCAAGCGCGGCAATATGCCCGCTTGTCACGGAATCACCCTCTCCAAAGAGATGTCTCCAAAGACTGATGAAGAGAGGGCTCGCATGGGCATTATACCCTACGCTTCGGCAGTAGGATCAATAATGTATGCGATGTTATGTATCAGACCAGATGTAGCTTACGCACTTAGTGTGGTAAGCAGGTATCAATCGGACCCAGGTGAGAAACATTGGATAGCGGTGAAGAACATTCTCAAGTACCTGAGAAGGACTAAGGAGATGTTCTTGATTTACGGCAATAAGGACCTCCAGGTAGAGGCTTTTACTGACTCCGGCTTTCAAAGTGACAAAGATGATTCTAAATCTATTTCGGGTTTTGTGTTTACCCTCAATGGAGGGGCGGTAAGTTGGAAGAGTTCCAAACAAGATACCGTCGCAGACTCAACTATGGAGGCTGAGTATATAGCTGCTAGTGAAGCCGCAAAAGAGGCTGTCTGGATAAGGAAGTTCATTTCTGAACTTCAGGTGGTTCCTGTTGGAGATAGTGCCCTCAGAGTCAATTATTGGATCACAGGCACGTGATTGCAATGATTGAGGGAGGACCTATCCCGGTAGAACAGTCTTACTCGAGATGATAGTTTACTATCTGGTTTACCTTTATCATCGTGTACTGCTTTAGGTGACCTGACAGGTCGCTATTACACGTTGATAGAGCCCCTAGGATTCTTGCTTGACTGCCGGCAGTATGAGGGCGATCATACAAGTGAGAGCTGGAGTCTATAGGCATATCCTTAAAAGGTCCCTAGTCGTGGGAGTTTCGAGACAGGGCATCGATTCTCCAGAGTAGACTAGTGTATACAGTCGAGACCCCGACGAGGGGCGTTGGCCGGTCTCACAAGCCACTGGTGTCAGTTGGTTCACCTAAGATGTATACAGGTGCTCATTGGGTTATGAGTACACCGGACAGGACTCGCCGGGAACATGCTAGTTGGTCTTATACCTGATGTCAGATAGCAGTTCCCAGGTGACATGTGTACAGGTTAGTTCATCGACCTGGGGATCGTCATTTGTCTCGTGTGAGTTCCCACTGTACTTTGATTACTACCCTACCACGGCTCAAAGGAGTCGTGCAAACAGGTTTTAGTTGGGTACAGTCCCGAGCCACATGGAGGCAGTGAGCGGATCTTCGGGGGTTCGTCTCTCCCGGTATTGGGGGTGAGGTCGCGCTGTGTCTAGGAGAGCCATTGCACGAAGTCCTTGGCCAAGGCAGGAGATTTACTGGTAGGTATTCCAGTAGTATCTCAGAGTGTTCTGGGCTACACTCCGACACGACTTGTACCGCTTTTGGGGGTCTGACTTTTACCCACCCCCTAGGCCCGACATGCGATGCTCATAGACGAACAGACCGGACTGTACGGATATTGTCTCTGACAGGCTCAGTAGGGTGTCAGGCTGAGTTTGCTCACAGACATCCCTTTTAGTCAATACCTGGTAGCCCGTTATGTATTGGCTTATACCTCTAACGTGCTAGTGGTTAAATCCACAACTAAGGTGTTGACGAGTCTTTAGAGTCCCCCACATTCAGTTACTCAGGTTTTCGGGCGAAACGCTGTAGAGGCCGTATGGAGATATGGCAGGGTTCGATCAGATACGTGCGGTATTGCACGGATCGTGATCGGACGGTTTTTTACTAGCCAGCTTTGGCTTAAGCCGGATCTTAGTATTTGATAGTGTAGTTTTGTCTCTTTGCATTTGTATCCGGACGGAATACAGATGCGGGTGTGTATGCACAGTATCGGGGTTTTCCTGTAATTTATTATGGGACCAGTTTTCTGGGGTTGCCAGTTTGCATTCCGTTCCGGCCGGTTTTCTCTTTTTCCTTCTCGGTCGGACTTTTCGTTGGAGGGTGTTAAATGCAAGTTTGCAATTAACATTTTGTTGGGGGGTTTCCTTGCAAAAGGTTTGATTATGATATCATCTTTCCTATTCATGCATTAATGGGACATGATAGGGTATGGGTTAGTGATGGCCGGCCACTGTTCTTGGTATGAGTGGATTAATTTATTTGAAAAGGGGAGAATAAATTAATGTGTGTGCTGGAATGTTTTTGGAGTGAGGTTTTAATTTATATAATGGATTAATTTCCTAAGTTTTGAAATGAGTGTGCAGGAGGCATTATTAGTGGCCGGCCTTATCATGTGAGAGAGGTTATTTTTGGTGGGCCCCCCCATTGTGTGTGCTGTGAAGGAATAATTTCCTTTTCTCCTTGGTATTAATTTATGCAACCTTAACACATTCATTCTCCAGAGAGGGCAGAGATAGCTTGCTTCATTCCAAATTCCAGTGAGCTCCAAAATGGTTTTTGGCCGAGCCCTTCATGGATCTTTGATCAGCCAGAAATTTTTCCTCAAATGAAAAAGTTCATTCCACCTCCATCATCTTTATGGCAACTTTACAAAACCCCAAAGAGACAACGATTCTACACTATTCTACAGCAAATCTTGGGCGCGTCGGCTAGCCAACTTCGCGCCCGAGTTGCCTCGGTATTGAGGTGGGAGCCCGTAAAAGAATCCGGCTACGTGGTGCCCTTCCGGCGAGGAGGCGACCACCGGAGTTTCCGCGGGAGATCGGGACGACGACGAGAAGACCGGAGGACTCGGATCATTCGGTATATCTCTAACCCGTCTTCTAGTTAGCTTAGACTTGTTAATGGTTACAATCCGGATGTTTAGTGCGCGGGGGTGCCGGTTTGCTAAGTCCGCAAAAAAAATTAAAGTTTATCACCGCTTCCGCATTCCGCCGTCGGATTGACGGCCGGGGTGCCGCCGTGCACTTACAGTGGTATCAGAGCCTCCCCATTAACTTAGTCTAGCTTTGTGTAATGTGTTTTTTAGTTCCGATCGATCGAAATGTCCAAAAACCCGTATTTGCCCACATCAGTTTTCTGTTGGAAATTTTTGGTGTCGAAAAATTTTTCTGGTTGTAAAATATTTATGTACTAAAAATTATAAGAACACTGTTCAAATTCGAGGCACTGATCCTCTCACTAGAGCGCGGAAGGGCGGCCAAAACCCACGTTTGGCCGCGCTTCCGCCGCAGCATACAGGAATCAGTGGGTTGGGTTTTTACAGTGGGCTTCTGGGCATAAATTAGGGGTTTTGGAATGTTAAAATTGGGCCAATTTTTTCTGTGAGTGCTACAGTTTTCTTTGGGGCCCACTTGTTAATTGTTTGATCAATCGGAAAATTTTAAACACATTTTTCACAGTATTTACATTATATCTGCGACCGTGAATGTCACTCGATCGGTAAATCCAGTCTAACTGCTATAGCCCGGTTAGACGGAGTTGCGAACGTGACTTTCACGTTGATGTTCTATGTTTATGCTGTGATGTTGCGGATCGGTCGTGGGGGATAGCCTGGATGCAATGCTAGTACTGTGTTGTTGTATTATGTACATTTGATTTTGCGGGGCGAGCGTCCGACATGTGGACTGCCGTCACTGCCTGTTTGTATTATTCTTTTGGGGCACGACCTGGTTGCGGTCGATGTACCCGGTGTATGTATATTTTACTTTCTGTACTAGGGTTACCCTGCGGAGGGGTGCACGGATAGCCGGGTTCTAGAAGACAACAAGCCCGCATCTCATGGCATTGGGACGGAAGGGCTTCACTCCAGGATTGGCTGGCTATTCGCCGCACTCGTAGGGGGTATAGGATTTCATTGCACAGGCTATCCACACGACCAGGGGAACGTCGAGTTTCAGTAGTGGCTCTGTGAAACTCGGGGATCCCAGATATCTGTATTGTTCTGTGATGCTGTACATTTCTGTGATGTTGCATTTTATTCACGCCTTGAGCGAATACTATATATTGGTATATATATTAGTAGATGTTGTATATGTTTTTCATCCGCGCTAGTCCAGTCCCCGCTCTGCCGTTAGTTAGCTAACCTAACGGGTGATGACGGGACCCAGTGGCGAATGCGGATGGCATATACGTACGTCAGTATATTTTCGTTCTTTGTGGTGTGATCAATTGATGGGACTGCATTGATTCGGATCAATGCAAGTTAAACAAACCTATTCTGATGTTGTTGGAACACTTTTCAAAAAGCTGTTATTGCAAGGACGTTCACTTTTGTTTTGCATCGTGGTATTCATTTGGAATATCCTGCTCCTCAGTCGACGAGGCAAGGGCCGAGATCCCTTCACCGGGAGTGACCCCTTGGACAGAAGTTTGCGTCAGGGCATTAACTTCACTATAGCCGATTACTTTTGCTTTGCACAGCGATATTCGGTTATGAATATCCAGCACCGCATTCTACGGGGAAAGAGCCGAGATCCCTTCACCGGAAGTGACCTCTTTAGTAAAGGTTTTCGTCACTATATTTTCTAAAAAGCTATCCGTTCCTTCAACGATATCAAGTTCATTACGTTAACGGTTTTCGCCAGAAACCATTCGTAGCCCTCCGTCATTTCATATGGGTAGTCAATAGTATTCAAGCTGTGTTTGTTGGCCTTAGTCAAGGCACAGTGTTTGGTAGCTATTGGGTATTCATATGCTGCATAGATAGATGCGTTGGTTTGGGACAGTCGTATAGCCATGTTGGCCTTAGTCAAGGGCTTGTACGGGTGGGTTCAAATCAACCTGGACAATGACGGGTAGAACTTGACATGTGACTTATGATTTGTTGGCCTTAGTCAAGGTCATAAGAGCATGGGGCAGAAATCTACATCGGGAGTTTCAAAAGTACTGAAACTTGCCAGATATGTGCATACCTTCTGGAGTGTGATAACGTGAGCGGATTCCGTCACTTTATCATGCGATGAGAGTTGGATCCCGATTCCCACTGATGAGTTGGTTTACTCCTCGGGTGACCCCGACTAATTCTTCTTTCAGGTTTGGAGGAGAATTTGAGGTACAGTGGGAGGTTTCCAGATTAGATAAATTGGTAACCATTCTGATCTTGGTTAGAGTGCACGCTGAGTGTTTCTTTTCTCTCTCTCTCTGGTAGCGACCATTGACCCGACCCTAAGACTATGACTCAGAGACCAAGTTAACCGAACCTTCTTTACACCGGCTTTTGGATTGTCAGAGTTGCAGACCTCATTGCCACTCCTACTTTTACCCTTTTCTCCAGGACACCCCGTATTGCTACGAACGTCCACTTCCATTGGACAAAACCATCGTATGGTTAGATACGAACTCGAAGGAATTTATTCGAGGATGGTTTCCGGTTTTGGAGAAAACGGATAGGATTATTCAGTTGTCTTTTCCCTTTTACCTTCTCTCAAGTTGTGAGTACTCCTTGGTTTAGGAGATAGTACACCTATTATGCAAATTGGATAGTCTTCTTCCAAACCTTAGGCTGGTGCCGACCGGTAGGGAATGAAGAAAACCAATTAGCCTAAACGGTGTGCAGAAGGTATTATGATTAAGACAAAGCAAGGGATTAGTAAGAGGGCAAAGTAAATTGCGACTGATATTCACGACCAAACCAAGTATTTCTTCGCCAATCCTAAATCACCTTTGTATCTCTCCAGGACACTCCGTATCACTACGAAGATCCACAGTATATTGGATACTCCATCGTATGGTTATATACGAACTCGAAAGGAACTTGTTCCAGTTCGGGGATGGATTCTGGTCCAGGAGAAATAGAAATAAGGTTTATTCGGTTGTCTTTTATCTTCACCTTCTCTCGTATTGCGAGTGCTCCTAGGACTAGGACAGTACACCCATTATGCTTATTGGATAGTCTTCTTCCAAACCATAGGCTGGTGCCGAACGGTAGGGAAGGAAGAAAACCATTTGGCTTAAGGGGTGTGCAGAAGGTAATGACTAAAGACATATAAAGGGATTTGGAGAGGTGGCAAAGAATTATACGGTTATAGTTGTGAATCCGGATAATGGTAGAGGCATTACTAGGAATACCAGGATACCCCATCGAAACATTTCAATGTTTCAGTTCAACTGTGTACTGTTAAAAGAAAACTGATTTCCTGATTAGACACTTGCTCCAGGGTATGTATTTACCAGGTTTGATTCTCACATCTGTATGGTTTTACAGATGATGAGTGGGAGTAAGTTATTGGGAATTGGGTGATCATCCTCATTATATCGGGATTCGTTGTAATCGGTGATATTTGAGGAGATCACCTGGGCTGTTTGCCGGTTGGCGAATATTTGGTTTTGAATATCCGCTGTTATGCACCAATTTCAAATTGATATATCTGTACGTCTATTTTCATAGAGTGAGATATACCTTTTTGATATTATGTCGATGACATTTACCTAAATCAGTAGATGGTTAGGTAAGGAGCATTAAACGACGGTGTAATTCTTCTTAACCATAAGTACAGTTTTCAACCTACGACACACAGTGAAAGAGTTGTCAGACTCAATGGACTTATACAGAGTATTGTATGTTGTCCAGTGTCCATTAGGACAGAGGGGTTGGTCCTCATACTGTATTCTGTTTACTTTTAACTTCTCTAGTTCTTAGACATGTGTTTCGTAGAAACACAGGGTCTAAGTTTTGAGGAGTTATAGGTATTTGAATAGAATAGAGAACCAGGTATAGCAAGTATCGGGATTCTTCAAAGTGATCGAAGATGTAGATACTTGTGTATGGTATTCAGTTGATAGTAATGATAAAGAGAAATTACTTCTCTTTCAGATTACTCATAATTGGAAGCATTCCTAAGTTGAGTAACGCTGATCGGCCTCCTTCCATTTAGTTGACATGCACTGGAGATAGATGCATGATTTGAATCTGGTTCAATTAAATCAGTGCCTCTGGTTCTATATTGGATATAGTACAGTTCGTATCTTGACATTGTTAAGGTACGGGGAGTTGTCTGGCTTATGATTAAAACCAGACTCTGGATAACTCAAGACACGTTTCTGTAATGGCTGTTTGTGGGTTGACCCAGGCTATAACGAGGGTTGATTTTCTACCATAAGAAAGATCAATAGTGATATTGTTCTTAACTCGCCACATTTTAAAAGAAATGGTTATTTTTCCAAAAATAGTAGTGGGAGTATGGTAGAACTGGAAGTGATTCCAGAACCGCAAACGATTACTGAAGATTTGATAAGGAACCTAAAGATTCAATCTGATTTGACATTCCATTGGCCACTCCGCAGATAAGGTGGGTAGCTTCAGGCACCCGAGAGGTACTCCGGTAGCCTCAAGGACGGTGACAGGGAAGTTCTTGTTTACCCACACTTGCCATTGTTGTTGTTCCAGGCTGCGAGACCCGGCAGGAGGATGAGTATAGCGTCGTTCTAAACTAGCTTTAGAAGTGCACGTTTATATGACTTTGCCAGAGGGTTGTCGTAGTCAGTGGGAGCAGCGGAAGCATTGGTGGACATCAGGCTTATGTCTATTCATAGACTAAAGCAGATATAGCGGAGATAGATCATCTATTTCTGATGTGACAGTCATAGGTTTGACGTCGTCAGAATAGGGGATGGATCTGTTGAGAAGGTAGTAGGGTGTGATATCCTGGTTTTGGATGACATACACAAAATAGGAAGTGACATTCCTATACTACGATCGGTTATACTTTGGTCGTCACACAGTTGTTTCTCCACAAAGGAAATGGATTTTATATCAGACATACTGGTTACTAGATCTATGGTCTTAGATCTAGATTTGGGTGGTTTCCCAATCAGGGTACTTGACAGCATTCTAAGAGTATTTAGGATGGACGACTCCTGGCACGGTAGTGTACCTGCAGGTAATGGAGTCACCCTCTCCAAAGGTGTCTTACAGACTAAAGGGGAGAGGGACGGGCATGATTGGCAGATCACTTGCTCAGGCAATTGAGTCAATCGTGAGATGTCAAGTACCATACCAGATGTTGTTCTTGCATTAGATGCAATAAGTTGACATTAATCCAATCCTGGAGAAACAGTCGGAAGCAGTTTTAGAACATAAGTGGATGTTCTAGGGATATGATAACGACAGCCTCATTTGGGAGACAGTTATCATTCCAGGCTTCCAAGGTGACATGGACGACAAGGAGGTTGTCAGAGTTATAGTTTTCCTTCTGACGAGGGACAGTATTTTGGACAGGTGATCCAAGGAAATACTGAGGGTGGCATGACGCAGGATACTGATTAAGTTCAGTTGACGATACAGTCTAAGAAGTTTGGATTTGGAGTTCATTTATGAGCTCGGTCCCATCAGACATCCAGACATTCTAAGACAGGTATTGCTCATTTCGGGAGATGGCTTTCTCCGCGAACTTGAGATATAGAGAGACATAGAAAGAAACTTCAGAGCGGATCCACTCACTGAGGCTATTCCTCGAACGCAATAGTCTCGCAAACGAGCTTTGTGAGACTGACTAGTAGAGGAGTTGGGTGTTCGGTATCACACGGGCTGTGAGTATGCGACATCGCAATAATTAGCCTTGAGTGCAAGTGGGAGATTGTTGGAGATAGTGCCCTCAGAGTCAATTATTGGATCACAGGCACGTGATTGCAATGATTGAGGGAGGACCTATCCCGGTAGAACAGTCTTACTCGAGATGATAGTTTACTATCTGGTTTACCTTTATCATCGTGTACTGCTTTAGGTGACCTGACAGGTCGCTATTACACGTTGATAGAGCCCCTAGGATTCTTGCTTGACTGCCGGCAGTATGAGGGCGATCATACAAGTGAGAGCTGGAGTCTATAGGCATATCCTTAAAAGGTCCCTAGTCGTGGGAGTTTCGAGACAGGGCATCGATTCTCCAGAGTAGACTAGTGTATACAGTCGAGACCCCGACGAGGGGCGGTGGCCGGTCTCACAAGCCACTGGTGTCAGTTGGTTCACCTAAGATGTATACAGGTGCTCATTGGGTTATGAGTACACCGGACAGGACTCGCCGGGAACATGCTAGTTGGTCTTATACCTGATGTCAGATAGCAGTTCCCAGGTGACATGTGTACAGGTTAGTTCATCGACCTGGGGATCGTCATTTGTCTCGTGTGAGTTCCCACTGTACTTTGATTACTACCCTACCACGGCTCAAAGGAGTCGTGCAAACAGGTTTTAGTTGGGTACAGTCCCGAGCCACATGGAGGCAGTGAGCGGATCTTCGGGGGTTCGTCTCTCCCGGTATTGGGGGTGAGGTCGCGCTGAGTCTAGGAGAGCCATTGCACGAAGTCCTTGGCCAAGGCAGGAGATTTACTGGTAGGTATTCCAGTAGTATCTCAGAGTGTTCTGGGCTACACTCCGACACGACTTGTACCGCTTTTGGGGGTCTGACTTTTACCCACCCCCTAGGCCCGACATGCGATGCTCATAGACGAACGGACCGGACTGTACGGATATTGTCACTGACAGGCTCAGTAGGGTGTCAGGCTGAGTTTGCTCACAGACATCCCTTTTAGTCAATACCTGGTAGCCCGTTATGTATTGGCTTATACCTCTAACGTGTTAGTGGTTAAATCCACAACTAAGGTGTTGACGAGTCTTTAGAGTCCCCCACATTCAGTTACTCAGGTTTTCGGGCGAAACGCTGTAGAGGCCGTATGGAGATATGGCAGGGTTCGATCAGATACGTGCGGTATTGCACGGATCGTGATCGGACGGTTTTTTACTAGCCGGCTTTGGCTTAAGCCGGATCTTAGTATTTGATAGTGTAGTTTTGTCTCTTTGCATTTGTATCCGGACGGAATACAGATGCGGGTGTGTATGCACAGTATCGGGGCTTTCCTGTAATTTATTATGGGACCAGTTTTCTGGGGTTGCCAGTTTGCATTCCGTTCCGGCCGGTTTTCTCTTTTTCCTTCTCGGTCGGACTTTTCGTTGGAGGGTGTTAAATGCAAGTTTGCAATTAACATTTTGTTGGGGGGTTTCCTTGCAAAAGGTTTGATTATGATATCATCTTTCCTATTCATGCATTAATGGGACATGATAGGGTATGGGTTAGTGATGGCCGGCCACTGTTCTTGGTATGAGTGGATTAATTTATTTGAAAAGGGGAGAATAAATTAATGTGTGTGCTGGAATGTTTTTGGAGTGAGGTTTTAATTTATATAATGGATTAATTTCCTAAGTTTTGAAATGAGTGTGCAGGAGGCATTATTAGTGGCCGGCCTTATCATGTGAGAGAGGTTATTTTTGGTGGCCCCCCCCCATTGTGTGTGCTGTGAAGGAATAATTTCCTTTTCTCCTTGGTATTAATTTATGCAACCTTAACACATTCATTCTCCAGAGAGGGCAGAGATAGCTTGCTTCATTCCAAATTCCAGTGAGCTCCAAAATGGTTTTTGGCCGAGCCCTTCATGGATCTTTGATCAGCCAGAAATTTTTCCTCAAATGAAAAAGTTCATTCCACCTCCATCATCTTTATGGCAACTTTATAAAACCCCAAAGAGACAACGATTCTACACTATTCTACAGCAAATCTTGGGCGCGTCGGCTAGCCAACTTCGCGCCCGAGTTGCCTCGGTATTGAGGTGGGAGCCCGTAAAAGAATCCGGCTACGTGGTGCCCTTCCGGCGAGGAGGCGACCACCGGAGTTTCCGCGGGAGATCGGGACGACGACGAGAAGACCGGAGGACTCGGATCATTCGGTATATCTCTAACCCGTCTTCTAGTTAGCTTAGACTTGTTAATGGTTACGATCCGGATGTTTAGTGCGCGGGGGTGCCGGTTTGCTAAGTCCGCAAAAAAAATTAAAGTTTATCACCGCTTCCGCATTCCGCCGTCGGATTGACGGCCGGGGTGCCGCCGTGCACTTACAGTTCCGTCCATTGCCAATCCAATACCTTTGTATTGCGATAACAATGGCGCTGTAGCTTTAGCGAAGGAACCAAGGTCCCATCAGAAATCCAGGCATATCTTAAGGCGGTTTCACCTGATCAGGGAGATCGTGGATCGTCGGGAGATCGAAATACGGAGAGTAGACACAAAAGACAACACGGCAGATCCATTCACCAAGGCCATTCCTCAAGTACAGTTCGAGAGGCTTTTTGAGATGTTGGGCATGCGGTACGCAAGCAACTGGATCTGGTAGAGACAGTGGGTACTCATTGCGCCAATTATAGGTCTTAGTGCAAGTGGGAGATTGTTGGATATATATGCCCTAGAGGCCTACGTTGTATAGGATGCTTGGGATATGTATGTACATGACAGTCTTGCTTGATATGATAGTACACTATTTGGTTTGACTTTGTCTTAACGTATAATATATTTTACTTGGTATTTATATATATATATATGTTGATAAAGCCCATAGGGTGTTTGTCTGACTACTGGCGTTGTGATGGCAGTCATATTAGTGGGAGCTGGATAGTCAATAGGCACACCCTTAGATGTCCCTGGTTGCAGGAGTATCGAGATTGGGCATCGATACTCCGGAGCAGACTAGTGTATACATATCTAGACCCTGACGAGGGGCAATGGATTGGTCCCGCAACCATTGGTGGTGTTCACCTAAGATTGTATACAGATGCTCACTGGGTGTGAGTACACCGGACAGGACTCGCCGAGAACTGACTGGATGGTATTATACCTAACGTCAGATAGCAGTTCTCAGGTGACATGTGTGCAGATAGTCCGTTGACTTAAGGTCATCATTTGTCTCGTGTGAGTTCCCACTGTGCTTTGATTGTTACCCTACCACGACTCAAAGGAGTCGTGCAAACAGGTTTCAGTTGGGCACAGTCCCGAGCCACATGGAGGCAGTGAGCGACTGTTAGGGATTCGTCTCTCCCGGTATAGGGAGTTGATATCGCACTGTGGTCGTTTGGTCATTACCATAAGTCCCTGGCCAGGGCTGATTGAGAATTACTGATAGGTTGATCAGTAGATTCTCGGATGGTGATAAAGCCATACCGACACGACTTGTACGGTTATTAGGGGTCTGACGTCCACCACCTCCCTAGACCATACATGCGATACTCTTAGACGAACAGACCGGACTGCGCGGATATTGTCACAGACAGGCTCAGTAGGATTTCAGATGGGTTACCTCATCAGCTTTCTTATCGACAACTACCTGGGGACCGTTACGTACAGCTAGTACCGCTTGCGGTCTGTGGTTAAACCCACTGCCAGCGTAGTAGTCGAGTCTTTAGAGTCCCACACAGAGATTTCCCAAACCCAGGCGAAAAGATATAGAGGTCGTATGGTTTTACGACAAAGGTTCGGACGCATACGTGTTTGAACGCACGTACGACATTCGGACAGTTTTTACTAGTCGGCTTTGGTTTAAACCAGATTCTAGTATCAGGTTATTGGATTTATACAGTCTAAAGTTTTTCCGTGTTTTCACGGATGAGAGGGGCGTTCTCGTAATTTTCCGAGAAGCTTCTAGAAGGATGTGACATGAAGGGAGAGGTGGCATTTTCATTTAATGAATTAGTGACTCATTGTGAATGATTCATCATATCATTAATGCATTATTAAATGCTTAATGACTCACATGATGAATCACCCACTTGAATTAATGAAACATGATGAATAATCTCATATTATTCATTTCTTTCTTATTCATTATGTTTCATATATCAAGTGAGAAGCTTTTTCATTTCATATAATATTATCATTATCATCTTCTCACTCTCTCTCTTCAAGTTCTCTCTCCTTCACCAAACCCTAATCCTACCCTCATGAGTTGAGAACAAGGATTAGGAAAGACTAATTACTCCATAACCTATCTCTACATCACCTTAGCTACTCTATTTAGCAACTAGAGAAACTAAGTAACCTCAAGTTTAGAGGTTATAGCTTGGATTAGGGTTCTCGGGTGGATCGTCTATCACGGAAGAAAGCCGAAGAGGACGTGGAGATCCAAAGAGGCCGTAGACAACATCAAGACGAAGGACTAGAACCGTTTGGTATAATCTCTTAGCATAGTAGTTTAAAACTCTATAGCTTTTGTTAAAACTTGTTTAGCAAACGATTCATACGGTTAATCGATGTTTGATCATAGAACTTGATTGTTATTCATATTTCCGCCTCCCCACAAGTATTGGGGTGTCGAACATCGACTTACAATTGATCGTCAGGAGATCGAGGTTCGGAGAGTTGCTACTGAAGATAACATTGCTGATCCATTCACAAAGGCCCTACCTCAGATTCAGTTCGAGAGGCTACTCGAGATCATCGGTCTTCGATATGCCAGTACATGGCCCTAGTGCAAGTGGGAGATTGTTAGTGTATATGCCGTAGGGGCCATTATTGTATCATACTAGTTTGTATATTACTTAATGGAAGCTTGGGATATTCACATGTATATAACAGTCTTGCTAAACATGGTAGTATGCTACTTGGTTTTTTCTATCTTAATATATGAGTATACGTATTGATAGAGCTCTTAGGATCTTGCTTGACTACCAGCGTTGTGATGGCAGTCACACTAGTGGGGGCTGGGTAGTCTACAAGCACATCCTTATTCAGATCCCTAGTCGTTGGATTATCGAGACAGGGCATCGATACTCCGGAGTAGACTAGTGTGTACGCTTCTCATCCCAGTTGGGGAGATGGTCTGTCCCACAGCCGTCAGTACGTCGTACTGGAGATAGTATGCAGGTGCTCGTTAGGTTACGGGTACACCGGACAGGACTCACAGGGAACTATTGGTTATTTTATACCAGTCGTCAGTGAACAGTTCTCAGGTGACATGAGTACAGTATAGTCCGCAGACTTGACACTGCTACTTCGCCTCGAGTGTGTCCCACTGTTCTTAGATTGCTACCCTACCACGGCTCAAAGGAGTTGTGCAAACAGGTAGCAGTTGGGTACAGTCCCGAGCACTTAGAGGCAGTGGCGGTTAGACAGGATTCGTCTTTCCCGGTATTGGGGGTTGATATCGCGCTGTGTCAGAGAGCCGTTACGCAAAGTCTCTGGCCAGGGCAAGCGAGATTTGCTGGTAGGTTCCAGTAGTTTCTCAGGGTGTAATGGGCTACGCTCCGACACGACTTATACCGCTATTAAGGGACTGACGCTTGCCGCCCCTAGGCCCGATATGCGATAGTCTTAGACGAACAGACCAGACTGTACGGAGATTGTCACATCAGACTCAGTAGGAGTTCGGATGGGTTTCCTCATCGGCCTTCTTATCAACATCTACTTGGGACCGTTACGTACAGCTAGTGCCGCTTGCGGTCTGTGGTTAAACCCACTGCCAGCGTAGTAGTCGAGTCTCTAGAGTCCCACACAGAGAGTTTCCCTATTTCAGGCGAAACGATATAGAGGTCGTATGGTTTTACGACAAGGGTTCGGACGCATACGTGTGTTTACGCACGTACGACATCCGGACAGTTTTTACTAGCCGGCTTTGGTTTAAGCCAGTTTCTAGTATCCGGTTATTGGATTTATACAGTCTAAAGTTTTTTCGTGTTTTCACGGATAAGAGGGGCGTTCTCGTAATTACGCGAGAAGCTTCTAGAAGATGATGACTTGGGGGTTAAGGTGGCATATGCATTAAATGAGATTAGTGAGTCATATGAGTGATTCATCCATGTCATTAATGCATCATAAATGCTTAATGACTCATGGAGATGAATCACCCTTAGATATTTATCAAGTATGGTTGTAAATCATTTATTTTCTTTTATTGGATAAATGATAATGCTTGATATATATTATGATACATCATTATCTCATCTCATTCTTATGCTCACTTTCTCTCTCCTCAAGCTCTCTCTCTTCAAACTCTAATCCTCCCCTCTCATGTGTTGAGTACAAGGATTAGATTAGACTACTTAATCCATAACCTAACTCTATATCACCTAGGTTACTTGGATTAGCACTTCAAGAAACCTAGTTACCTCTAGTTTGAGGTGAAGCTTGTAGTAAACCTCTCGAGTGGATCTTCTACTACATAGAGAAGGCCGGAGAGGACGTGGAGAATGACAAGACGAAGGACTCGGTTCTTTAGGTATAATCACTTAACATAGTAGTTTAGAACTTCTATGGTTTCTTGTTAGTTATTGTTTATGCAAAGATTCTCGGTTAGTCGATGTTTAAGCAAAGAACAAGATCGTTTTTCATTATTCCGCCTCCTCGCAAGTCGTGGGGTGTTGTACATCGACTTACAAATCTCGCTGGCAGTTATGCTCTCGACGTCACGCACGCGTAGAGAGCGGATCGCCCATTAATGGGGATCGTGATGGCGTGGAACGTGGGATGTTGCTGGCGGAGAATCTGCGTATGACGAGATTTGCGGAGCGGCGGTTACGCCTGTGGACGGTGGAGTTGGCCGGAGGACTGAGGAAGACGGCCGGGGGGCTGGGGGACGAGTGAGAAGGCTGAGGAGTCTTGGTCTTGTGGCAGCTCGGGACAAGCTGAGGGGCCGAGGAGACCAATTTGCAGGGGGCCCTGAGGAGGGCCAGCTTGTGCTTGCAGGTCAGGTACGGGGTGGCCTGGTCGGCTCCTGTGGGCCCTTTCTTCTGAGTCCTGGGACACGTCATCTGCCACGTGTCCTGATCTTGGAGATCGCCAATATTGAGCATCATCAGAATGAGGTTTGAGATTAAATCATGCTTGGTAAAAAAGTAATTGATGCAAATGAATTTTACGCAGTCATGATATTCCGTTATTCTTAGTGGATTTGGGGGAGCTTTTCTAACGTTTTGTTGTTTTGTTAAATTTTGAGAGAAGGTGAAGAGCTTCTTACAACTTTGAAGAGTAAAATGTGTGATAGATTTGTTTCACAAATTGAAATGTTGGCTAGTGAGTTATTGAATATGTTGTGATGGCTCCATTGACACTTCACAAGCTTTATTTGCAAATTAAATCTTAAGGATTTTGTTAAAGAACAGCTAAGAATTTTACTATAATACTACGAGCTTTCAACATTTTTTAGATAAATTCCACTTACTTTATAAATCGTATGTTACCCTTTTGTGATTTTCAAATAAATATATGCATTTTCTGACTTATATCATATGTGTTTTTGTCAATACCTTCTTTTGTTTATACTCATTTCACTGTAAACATTAAGCAACATATAAAATGGATTATTTACAAGATGTTTTTAGAAATCACTAGGTATCTGCGAAGATCAATGGTGGTGGACCGAGAAATCTTCGTTAAAAAGGGACGATGCACACAAACATGGTTACATTGGAAAGATCAACTTTATATTAAAAATATACCATTCAAAAAACAGCCAACAAAATTTTACGCATACCTGGTCAATAACAAAATATCTCTCTAGTTGGATATAAAAGACATGGTTAAATTGTTACTACCTGATGATGCTCGGTGCTGGGAACTATCCAGATCATGACACGTGGCAGATGACGTGTCCCAAAGCTTACGAGAAAAGAGTGAGAACGGTATATTGGGAGCATACTCTCGACCCTCGACAACCGCCCATAACATTCCTATGCTCGTTCTGCAAACAACCATCGGCTCACCTCCGAGCCCTCCTGCTCAATGGGCCTCCTCGGCTCTCCCAGCTCGCCTCCGAACTATCACGGAACCAAGCCTGCACGGCCTCCCGCTCGCCTCTCGCCGAGCTTAGCTTCCTCGGTCTCATCGACCGACCCACAGCACAGATCCCAGGCGTCTCCGCGAATCTCGCCAGACGCGAGATATCCGTCGCCCACGATCCCGCGTTCCACGCCATCGCGTTCCCCCATTAACAAGCACATCTCGTCATTAATGGGGGATCCCGCCTTTCACGCAGGCGTAACGCCAGGGGCATAACGGCCGGCGTGAATCTCGCGCCCGCCAGCCCATGGCTGCCACTATATAAACCCCTCTCTCAGACGACTCGGGTAAGGCATTTTTACCCCAATAGGCCGTTACTCTGCCCAAATACTTCGACTAACTTGATAATCGAAGGGTCTACGATGGTACAACCATCCCAGGACTTCCTTGCAGGTAGCTCGGCTTCATTCTCAAATCAAGCCCATTGAGATCCACACGCATCAAGAGACAACCATCAGATCCAATCTTAGTCACTCATCGCCACTCGCCGCAGATCAACCGAAGACAACATCTGAAGGAGATCCTGAGCTCTATCAGTTGGCGCCGTCTGTGGGAAATCTTAGAAAATTCCACTCAACGAAAGTTGATCTTCCGATCTCGAACTCATGGCGAGTGATCATCGCGACGATCCAAGCACTAACCGTCGCCTTCCCCACAACGGAGGCGAGGATGGATCCCCTCCTCCCCCGAACGCCATTCACGCACTGTCTGCTCGAATAGATCGGCTCGCGTCAGTCGTGGATGCGCTAGTCCGTGTCCAAACGGCGTGACAAGCTCCCCAAGTTGCCTTTCCCCCACCTCGAGAGCGACACATAGGGAGAGAAGACACCACCCGCGCCGGCACATTCGAGCACCGCCTCGCTGTCTCCGGCGGCCAAAGATCCCCCGTGCCGACCTGATTGATCATTCTTTGTGTGTATTTGGAAATGTTTCACAACCAAAGAAATTTACCGCAATCAATTAACGGTGTCGATGTAGCGCGTTAATGAATACGGATCGTCCACTGAGATGTGTGTTTTGCTCGATTTTGTTTTAGATGAGTCGAAATGAAAAGATAAAAGAAAAATTGCAAGAAAATTGATTCAAGAATTTTGAAATTTAGTTTCAAGAATAGTAAAGAACTAGATCTAAAGATTAAGAATCAATAAAGTTCTAGAAGATGTCCAGATTTAATGAACTATCAAGATTTGTAATGAAGCTCGTAGAAATCGATCAAATTGATAGTGAGGATGAAGACTTATGATTACAAATTCTTATCTATTGATGATTTGTTGCTAGATCGATGACGATCAACGAGCTTTAGGGATCTCTTGAAGAAACTAGGGTTTCTCCATCATCATCCCTTTTCCTTTCGTTGATTATCATTCAAACCCTAACCTCTAGGAAATTCAATCATCGATCGTTGATCTCTAATTAAGAGCGAAAACATTCAATAAAGTATCTCGCTCGAAACTAGGTTCTCGATAATTAAATTTCCTAAAATTTACAAAACTCATAAGACTTAAGAATCGTTCAAAAATTTAATCATCATCATCTATTGATTTTCTCGATTCCTCCATGAGCGGAGTTTGTACTAAAACATCATAACAAAGAAATCAATCAAGAATTGAGAACTCATCATAATACTCAAATATAGAGAAAAACAAGATAAAGAAATTTCACCTTTTATTATTCAACAATTTCGTTACAATTCGCTCAAGTCTACAAGAATTGAGGAGAGAACTTTATCGTCGAATTAGCTTCGCATCGTCTTCGTGAGTCGCGGATCGTCTTGGATCACTTGCTCGGGTGAAAATCGGCGTCGCTTCAAAAAGGCTTGATGGTTTCTTGCTTGAATCGGCACTCGATAGATCTTGATTTTTGATCAAATTGTGTCACTCAATTTGATTTAGATTTGATTTGAATCTACAATTTTCCCCTCCAATTTCAACAACCCCAAAACCCTAGATCTAGATCTCATTTTATAACCACCTCATTTGAATCTTTCCTCCAAAGCTAGGTTGTTAGAGAGAGGCTTCTAGAAGAAGTTTGTTGGAGGGAATATTCTAGAATGAGGAATATTCTAGGGTAAGGTTGTTAGGCCGAGCCTTCTGGATAAAGCCACGTGGTCTTTGGGAGTCTTCTGGAAGCTGAGACCGTTATGGAAAGCCACGTGTAGGAATTTTGAGAAGCCGACGTGTCAATTACGCCGCGGATCCGCCGCCAACAAGCCCATTCGGCCGCGGATCTGCGGCCCTTTGGTGGCTTTGATGTATGGAATTTTCTGAGTGATCTTGTGCTGGCTTTAGGGCTATTTCCTGATATCTGGAATATTTTTGTACTCTCTTGTTCACTGTCAAATCACAAGTTTTTGACTTGGCGTATTTTTATCAGCACTTCCGGTTCTTTTCCTGGAATTTTCTGCACACATTCTCGAGACAAGTGTTGCGATATATAAAAGATAATGCGTGCAATGATAAACACTCAATTTCCCTCAAAAATGTTGGTTATAATATATAACGCAAGTTATTTGGTATTTTACAGATGTTTTACTAATATGTGTTATATTCATACCGAACACCTTTAGATGAGTGCAAATGGTAGTGAAATTGATGTGTTAAAAATGCAATATTTTCGACTGATCAAATTCCCCCAAACTTATTTTTGGTCGTCTCGAGCAAACTGTTTTATTAGAAAGAGAAGGAGAAAATAAAGAAAAAAGAAAAACCAACTAGCACACTTTCGTAGGCAACACGATTGCACTGAGCACGTGCAACAAGCCTTTAAATCTCTAGGTGTCCCTAGTAGTAGGAGTGTTGTCTCCGGAGGGTTTTCAGCGGATTGCACCCACAGAATCCAATAATAAAAGGAAGACCGTGAAAGTTACATATAAAGATAAGAATTGTAAAAGAAAGACTTTGAAAATTAGAATTTCCAACTATACTAGCTTTTCGGTTGTCATGAGCCCTATCTTAATAGTCATGAAAAGATGTTAGAAATCACATCATCTCTCAATAAAACATCGTCTTTATTCTTCATTCCTATCTTTCTTCCAAATATCGATCATATTACCCTACGTGTGTGTAAAGAACATCTCTACACTCGGAAATTCAATTCAAACTATCGTACTCTTGTCCATCTACCTCAATACTTTTTAATTAATGAATATTTAGATTGCTCACACATTTTTCATGCGATCGTTAATATTTCTTGAGGTACTAACCGACCGATTACTCATGTGCTTGCTTATACGGTGTTTTTCCTCGTCTTGCACCACCTAAGGCTTAGCAGTGACTCCAAGACCAGTTGGTCTAAGGCACTAGGTGATGAAGCACCCTTGCTGTATTTTTTTATTGCTGCCTTGGCGATAACAAAACCAGTGTTCATTTTTCTACACCATTTTATATTTTTTTATTCATTTTTTATTTCCTTCATACTTTAGCTTTTAGACAAGAGCATTTCATGGTATTCTCTACTATCCCGAGCTTCAAGACGTATGTAAGTGCGTATAGTAGGGTATCAACATTCAAATGTTTGGCTTTCAGAATAGGAACTATTTTTCAGACTTATTTTTATCCTCAGATTAGTAACTTCTTTCATCTTACTAACCCTTGGGACAAACGGCTCATAACTACCTATTACTAGTTCGTTTAAGAAAACTTCTAATTTTCTTGGTTTTTTTAAATTTTTCCAATCTTTTGGATGTAATTTTTCACTATCTAATCTTTTATTATTTTATTTATGTACAAATTTTTATTTTTTTTAAATTTTTTAAATTTTTATATGTTTTGTGATATGTTTTGTGCTTATGCGAAGTATGCGAAGTGATGCGAAAATAAGCACAAACCTCCCCCAAACTTGTTTTCAACAGTGTCCTCGCTGTTGCTATCTGCTAAACCTCAAAAAACCTGTAAACTTGGGAGGACATTTATTAACAGGGGAAAAATATATTAAAGTGAAAATCCTCCCCCAAACTTATTTTTTTGGCTCACAATATTGAGAACAACAGTTATTTCAAGAGCCAAAAATACATCCCCCCTCAAACATGAGTTAGACAATATAAAGCATTTTAAGAGGGGGTGAGTCATTTGGTCAAAGTAAGACTTTACAAAGACCAAAAGTTAATACCAACCATTCAAAGATTTTATCAGTGTAGCGTATAGGTCGGTGGAAGAATATATTGTATCGAGTTAGGAAAAAATGGGGAAGGGATAAGAAGTGGTCTGGAAAGGGTTTGAATTTTAAATTAGAGAAAAGAAAGAATGAGGATGAATGTGAATGATTAGGAAGAAGGAATGGTGGCGGTTCAACTTCTATAGGTGGAAGTTGATCAATCACAAAATCCGTATTGTTTAAAAATTCAAGTTCGTTGGCAAAAAGTTCTTCAAAACTTTTATCAATGGTATGATCGAACATTTTGTTGTCAAAAAGTTTTGTGCCAGATTTTACCATACTTGATTTGTCAAAATATGTGGAGGTGAAAAACTCATTTACCTCATTTTCAAAAATATCCAAATTAAGTTGGCTTTCTGGGATTGTCGAACTTGAACTGTCGGATTGTGATTCATCAACACTCACTATCATTTCAGGGACAGAAGAAGAACCAGAGAGAGTGGAAGATGAAATGGGTAAACGTATCGATGTGTTGAGTGTCTCTAAACCAGATGTGGGAGATGAAGGCTGAATTTCAGTTTGCTCTTCGGGTATACGATTATCATCAACTTCAAGACGTATTTGGGGTTCGGGAAGGATTAAAGGCTCAAGATGATGACCATAAGGAAGTGAAAGGATCTGATGAATTGGTGGGACAAACTCATCCAAAATTTCGGGTTCATCAATCAATATATCCCCAACGTCAATCACCTCATTCAAGTGAACAAACATCTCATTCCAAGAATGGTTTTCAATAAAATTTGGTTCAAGAGTGGAGGTGTAGAGATCACAAGGATTTGGCATGCTTTCACTTGAAATGGACCCTTCGCAGTCGGGTAAATCAAACATTGCATTATTATACAACTTCTCATACATTTTATCGTCAATTGGTGAATCCTTTGGTATACTCGATGAATCTGTGAAACTGAAGTTGTGGATTTCAGTTAGGAAAGGGAATGTTTGATTAGGAAAGGTGTACAGCTCTCTCTCACTACCCAAATTCTCATTTTGTCCCATGCCCGAATTATATACTGAAAAATTTTGGGCTGGTTCTTCATATTTAGCCATGGTTCCCTTCCATTCCTCTCTGATGCGGTTCAACATCACTAAACCTTCTTCTAATGTCCGCTCAAGACTAGACTTGGGTCGATAAGGAGTTCCAGTATAAGATTGAAATTCTGGTGGACAGTTAAAACTCCAAATGGATGATTAGAAGGACCGTTTAGAGAAGGTGGAAAATTCGGATTTGATTGATAGGAACAGAATGGTTGTGAAAATTGGGCAGGAGTAGGGTCAACATTGTGATAAGAAGAATTTTGATATTGGTTCGTCGATTGGCTATTGGACATCATACATGCCATAAACCAATTATGAAATTCCTCTTTGGAAAGTGGAGGTGATGGTTGATATTGGACCGGGTTGAAACTTTGGCCTCTAGCCCTAACTATATGCTCAGCAATGGAAATGCGTCTAGGGGCATCCTCACTCGGAGTATCAACTGAAACGGATGTAGAATTAGGATACGGTTGATATTGGTTTGGATTGAAACTTTGGCCTCTAGCCCTAGCTATATGCTCAGCAATGGACATTCGTCTAGGGGCTTCCTCACTCGGAGTATCAACTGAAACGGATGTAGAATTAGGATATGGTTGATAAGACCTGAACTGAGGTGGCCAACTGTTTCTACCCGCTTGTTCTATCCGATCTCTTAAGGACATGGAAGAGCCGGATGGTATACCGAAGGGATTACGAAAACAAGAAATATCAGGTTGTGGAAAACAAAGCTCGGCAAGAGTTTTTCTGTTCGGGTCATCCATTATAAGAAAAGAAGAGGGGGATAAGGGTAAAAAAAAAGAGGGGGGGAGGGGGAAATAATTGGTTTGTTTTGAAAAAGAAATGGATTTTTAAAAATTCACACAAACATGCACAAGCAACCCTATATCTAATGGTCACCTAGGTCAAGTTCCTAGACCTCTCCTAGACTTCCAGAAGACAAGTCGCAAGATAGATCCTCTACTGCCTCTTTGTCCCTCCTGTGGCCAGATAAGTGCCAGGTAAGTGGGAGGTTCTCCACTACGTAAGTAGTGGGCCTAATTAAGTAACCACTTGCCTTAGACACACTTGCCTAGACACCACAAAAGAAACGCGGATAAGTAATAGATTACCCACGACCTCCTTCTGTCCTAAGTGAGCGTGATGGTCTTTACAGTCTTGTCTAGATATTTTTTAATTAATGAGGGTGATGCGGATGCAAGTTTGTGATTTCCGGGGCTTAGGAAGGGTAATGAACTCCCCACCTAATCTGAATTTGGTCTTTTCCCCTTAATTTCCGTATTAAAATATGCACAAAACCAATGATCAAATCACGCAAAAAAAAATTCTTTTTGCGGCGCTGTGAATTTTTGCAAAGAAACCTGCAGAAATTGGTTAATGGACAGAGCAGGGAGGAGATAAGAAAGTCAGAAGTATACCAGAGAATTTTTGAGCAGTGAAGCTGCTTCCCTGCCGCGGATCCGCCGCGATATGCACATTAAGGCCGCGGAAACGCGGTGGTATGAGGAGATCTCTGCACCAAAAGTTCAGCCAATGCTCCTGTTCACTCACTGAGTTATCTGAGATGCTCTGAAAATTTTTCCTCTCGCTCCACAGATTCCAGATTTTCTCGCAACAAATCACAACAAATCGTTAAGCGCTTGTTACGAATTTTGATCTAAAAATTGATGGAATAATAATTTTTCAACTCAAATAACAAAAACGAACAAAATAGCACACATCCCCGGCAACGGCGCCATTTGATTGATCATTCTTCGTGTGTATTTGGAAATGTTTCACAACCAAAGAAATTTATACCGCAATCAATTAACGGTGTCGATGTAGCGCGTTAATGAATACGGATCATCCACTGAGATGTGTGTTTTGCTCAATTTTGTTTTAGATGAGTCGAAATGAAAAGATAAAAGAAAAATTGCAAGAAAATTGATTCAAGAATTTTGAAATTTAGTTTCAAGAATAATAAAGAAATAGATCTAAAGATTAAGAATCAATAAAGTTCTAGAAGATGTCCAAATCTAATGAACTATCCAGATTTGTAATGAAGCTCGTAGCAATCGATCCAATCGATAGTGAGGATGAAGACTTATGATTACAAATTCTTATCTATTGATGATTTGTTGCTAGATCAATGACGATCAACGAGATTTAGGAATCTCTTGAAGAAACTAGGGTTTCTCCATCATCATCCCTTGTCCTTTCGTTGATTATCATTCAACCCCTAGCCTCTAGGAAATTCAATCATCGATCGTTGAACTCTAATTAAGAGCGAAAACATTCAATAAAACATCTCGTTCGAAACTAGGTTGTTGATGATTAAATTTCCTAAAGTTTACAAAACTCATAAGACTTAAGAATCGTTCAAGAATTTAATCATTATCATCTATTGATTTTCTCGATTCCTCCATGAGCGGAAACATCATAACAAAGAAATCAATCAAGAATTGAGAACTCATCATAATGCTCAAATATAGAGAAAAGCAAGATAAAGAAATTTCACCTTTTATTATTCAACAATTTCGTTACAATTCGCCCAAGTCTACAAGAATTGTGGAGAGAACTTGATCGTCGAATTAGCTTCGCATTGTCTTCGTGAGTCGCGGATCGTCTTGGATCACTTGCTCGGTTGAAGATCGGCGTCGCTTCAAAAAGGCTTGATGGTTTCTTGCTTGAATCGGCACTCGATAGATCTTGATTTTTGATCAAATTGTGTCACTCAATTTGATTTAGATTTGATTTGGATCTACAATTTTTCCCTCCAATTTCAACAACCCCAAAACCCTAGATCTAGATCTCATTTTATAACCATCTCATTTGAATCTTCCCTCCAAAGCTAGGTTGTTAGAGAGAGGCTTCTAGAAGAAGTTTGTTGGAGGGAATATTCTAGAATGAGGAATATTCTAGGGTAAGGTTGTTAGGCCGAGCCTTCTGGATAAAGCCACGTGGTCTTTGGGAGTCTTCTGAAAGCTGAGGCCGTTATGGAAAGCCACGTGGAGGAATTTTGAGAAGCTGACATGTCAATTACGCCGCGGATCCGCCGCCAACAAGCCCATTCGGCGGCGGATCCGCGGCCCTTTGGTGGCTTTGAGGTATGGAATTTTCTGAGTGATCTTGTGCTGGCTTTAGGGCTATTTCCTGATATCTGGAATATTTTTGTACTCTCTTGTTCACTGCCAAATCACAAGCCTTTGACTTGGCGTATTTTTATCAGCACTTCCGGTTCTTTTCCTGGAATTTCCTGCACACATTCTCGAGACAAGTGTTGCGATATACAAAAGATAATGCGTGCAATGATAAACACTCAAGTTCCCTAAAAAATGCTGGTTATAATATATAACACAAGTTATTTGGTATTTTACAGATGTTTTACTAATATGTGCTATATCCATACCAAACACCTTTAGATGAGTGCAAATGGTGGGGAAATTGATGTGTTAAAAATGCAATATTTTCGACTGATCACGACCAATTCGATGACCCGGTGGGCACCTCACAGCTCAACGCTGAGGTCTTATGAAAGAGTGCCCCGCCCTGAGCCTCATCGCGCTCCTATCCCTCCCAAGGAGGTGCCATTCAGCTCGCCTGCTCCTAAGTATGGTCGGCGCCCTCTCCCTCGAAAAGACCGTGCGAATGGAACTCACCACGGTAGCTCGAAGACGACCTCGCCCGGGGACCAAAGGAACCTCATCGAACGGAACCGGAACCGCGGCCGAGCACAAGCCGCCAGCAGCAGAGGCCATAAATCCGAGTAGGCCGAATCCTCGGGATACCACGACCGACTCGACGCCCTCGAAAAGAAGATCGAGGGTATACATCGGGAGAGTCGTCCCTCAAGTGATGGGGCCAAATATGCCGCCGACTCGCTCACAAAGCCCTTCACCGAAGAGCTACTTGCTGTCCACGTCTCCTCTAGGAACAAGCCCCCAAAAGTCTCCCCTTTCGACGGGAAGTCTGACCCAAAAGACCATTTGGACGCGTTCACAGCGGGGATGAGTTTCCAGGACAACTCCGACGCCGTGCAATGCCGTGCTTTCCCCGCCACTCTCATCCGCTCTGGACGAGATTGGTTCCGAGGACTAACGCCACGCTTAATCTCTACTTTCGATGAGCTGGCCACCCAGTTTCTCGGCCATTTCGTTGAAAACAGATGGCAGAAGCGGACCATCGATCATCTCTTCACCATAAAGAGCGGGGAAAGGGAATCCTTCAAAGGATACGTCACCCACTTCTACAACGCTCTCCTTGAAGTCCCAGAGTATCGGGACGAGACGGTCATCACTGCTCTTAGGTCGGGTCTTAGGCATAAGGAGTGGCTCCACTCCTTTGCGTTAGACCAACCTAAGACCATGGCGGAGGTAAAAGCCTGGACCGAGCGAGAGATCCAGCTTGAGTCCGAGGTGAACACGAAGCTACCTCGGACATACCAGACTGATCAGAAGAAGAGGGCAAGAGAGAAGAAAAAGAAGGTTGAGCGGCCAAAGCCTTACTCCCCAAAGTTCCAGGAGCACACTCTGCTCAACGTATCCCAGACAGAGCTGTTGGAGGAGGCAAAGGGCAAGAGATTTTTCAAACTCCCCCCGGTCAGCTATAAGGCGGCCAAACGGACACGGGGCCCCTATTGCGATTTCCATAGGTCGCAGGGACACCCCACCGAGAACTGCAAACAGCTCCGAGACTACATCGAAGAGTTAATCCGCTCGGGGCACCTGGAAAGATACTTGCGGGACAAGCGACAAGCCGACCGAGAGCAAGAGCACCACCCTCTCCCGGCGAGTTGACGATCGGCCAAATCATGGTCATATCAGAGGGGGGTGCGCCTGGGGCTGATGAGACATGGCGCCCCTTGCCGGTCGAAGAGACTAACAGCCAACCCCGGAAGAGGGTCAAAGCAGTCGAGCCCATCATCTTTACCGACGAGGACCTCCACGGGATATCCCTGCCCCACAACGACCCTTTGGTAATCACCGCACGGATCCACCATTACGAAGTGCAAAGGATATTGGTCGACTCGGGAAGCTCGGCAGACATCCTCTTCTACGACTGCTTCCTGCGTATGGGACTTACCCCGTCGGACCTTAGACCAACCGCCCATATCCTGTCGGGGTTCACCAACCACTCCATCCCGGCAGAAGGGGTGGTCGCCCTCCTGCTTAACATCGGGGAGACAGGCCGCACACGTACCATGCCTGTGGAGTTCATCGTTACTAGAATTCCATCGGCCTACAATATCCTCCTGGGACGCCCAACGCTCAATTCCTTCCGGGCCTAGATATCAACCGACCACCTAGCAATCAAGTTTCCCCTCGACCAAAACGAGATAGGTCGGGCCTACGGGAACCAGCAAACCGCGAAGATTTGCTTCACAGTGACATCTGCGCCCGAGGAGAAAAACGATGATCTCGAGAGCACAAATGATTTCAAGGGATTTTTTGATACTCGGGACGAGCATAAAGAGATCCGAGGAGCCCCGGTGGAGCCGCTAACAGAGGTCCCCCTCGTCGAAGGGGACAGCAAACGAGCTGTCCAAATTGGGTCACTCTTAACGGGGGCTCGGTGCGACGACCTGGTCCACTTCCTCCGAGGAAACTCAGACATGTTCGCCTGGGCGCCCACCGTGGGGCCCGAACCCACGACCACACGGTCGATGTAGTCCTCGATGTGCCGGACCACTCCCCGGTACCTCTCCTCGGAAATGGACTGGTCGTATATATAGATGTCATCGGGAGTAATGATCTCTTCGATCGCATAGATAAGCCCGACCATCTCAAAAAAGCAATGCTGAAAAGTTGGCATCCCCTCCTCTATTTATAGCCTCCACAGAATCCTCAAGAGCCCAAATTCACGTGCGCATGGGCGTGAATCCTGAGATTCGCTCGATTCCCCCAATACTGTACTGCCACACGGCAGTTATCCCGTATTTCTCGGTGAATCGAAGTCGGAAAGGCGCGAATCCTGGGATGCCTCGCCTCACTTATGTGTCTCTGCCACGTGCCGCCCGCGACAGTCACCCTTCCCGATATTTACACATCTCGGAAGGACGGGCAGAGCCTCGCAAAACCGAGCACCTACCCTGATCGGTCCATCTATGGCTAGTAGTTCACTACCCACCGACGCCAAGGATCAAAGCCCTCGCCAAGAGGCAACCGAGCAGCCACCCTGCTCGGTCTATCCTTAGCGGGTAACTTCTTACCCATCTACGCTAAGAATCAAAGCCCTTACCAAGAGGCAACTGAGCAGCTACCCCGCTCGGTCTATCCATGGCTGGTAGTTCACTACCCACCAACTCCAAGGATCAAAGTCCTCGCCAAGAGGAAACCGAGAAGCTACCCTGCTCGGTCTATCCTTAGCGGGTAACTTCTTACCCATCTACGCTAAGGATCAAAGCCCTCGCCAAGAGGCAACCGAGCAGCTACCCTGCTCAGTCTATCCTTAGCGAGTAACTTCTTACCCATCTACGCTAAGGATCAAAGCCCTCGCCAAGAGGCAACCGAGAAGCTACCATGCTCGGTCCATCCATGGCTGGTAGTTCACTACCCACCGACGCCAAGGATCAAAGCCCTCGCCAAGAGGCAACCGAACAGCTACCCTGCTCGGTCTATCCTTAGCGAGTAACTTCTTGCCCATCTACGCTAAGGATCAAAGCCCTCGCCAAGAGGCAAACGAGCAGCTACCCTGCTCGTTCCATCCTTAGCGGGTAACTTCTTACCCATCTATGCTAAGGATCAAAGCCCTCGCCAAGAGGCAACCGAGCAGCTATCCTGCTCGGTCCATCCATGGCTGGCAGTTCACTACCCACCGACGCCAAGGATCAAATCCCTCGCCAAGAGTCAACCGAGCAGCTACCCTGCTCGGTCCATCCTTAGCGGGTAACTTCTTACCCATCTATGCTAAGGATCAAAGCCCTCGCCAAGAGGCAACCGAGTAGCTACCTTGCTCGGTCTATCCATGGCTAGTAGTTCACTACCCACTGACGCCAAGGATCAAAGCCCTAGCCAAGAGGCAACCGAGCAGCTACCCTGCTCGGTCTATCCTTAGCGGGTAACTTCTTACCCATCTACGCTAAGGATCAAAGCCCTCACCGAGAGGCAACCGAGCAGCTACCCTGCTCGGTCCATCCATGGCTGGTAGTTCACTATCCACCGACGCCAAGGATCGAAGCCCTCGTTTAGAGGCCACCGAGCAGCTTCCCTGCTCGGTCCATCCTTAGTGGGTAACTCCCTGCTCATCTATGCTAATGGTTAGACCTTGACCTCGGCGACGCTGAACAATCATAAAAGCGGTGGTCTCCAGTCCAACTCGACGTATCTTCAACGAGTGATCGCCACCTCGACTTCGGGGCCATAAAGACGTCAACCTTATACCGGTCTTTGCACACTTGACAGATGACTGGGTTTAGCTCGACACGGGATCGCCAACTAAACGACCGACCGCTGACCTAACGCTCATCAGGCGAGCAGAATGAGACATTACCACAAAATGAAAAGGTTGCAACACGAATTTATGAAAAAGGGCTTTTATTCATAACTCAGGAGTCTTTACAAAGGTATTCTGGGCTCCTCAGCTTTACAAAATCGCCCGACGGCCTACAAAATCCCAAAACGAAAACAAAAATATACAAAAAAGAAAAGGGCAGGGAGACGCAGGTCTCAGGGCCAGGAAGGACCTCGACGTGCTCCACGGCAACCTCGGGAGCCGGGGCGACCGCTTGAGGGTCGGCGCCCGTAGCAGGAGCTTCGGCGCTCGGAGTTGGGGTGACCGCCTTATCCCCAATGCACCCACCCGGGGCCTTCGCCCAGGCGACACTTCCGGCGGCGTCCCCCTGCGCCTCACCCTCGAGAGGATACTCGAGCCGGAGCTTACCGTCGGGAAACTCCGGCATCAGCGCCTTGATGGCGTCGAGGGCGTTATGCCAGCCAAGGGTCGAGGCTTCTGCGAGATCGGCGTAGAACTGATCCGACGTTCTGTACCTCCCCACTGCCTTCGCGGTCCGGAGGTCGGCGCGCCTCATCGCCTCATTTTCCCTCTTGAGGGTGTCCCGCGTTTTCTTCAGGGTGGCGGCGAGCACCCTGACCTCCTCCAACTTGGCCTCAACGGTCTTGTTAGACTCCATCATAACCCGGATGGTCTCCTGGCAGTTGGAGTTCACCCGATCATCGGCTGCCACCCGGTCTTCGAGGGAGTCGATCCTCTCCTTCGCCTCGCGCAACTCCCGGCTCAAGCCCTCCTCCAACGAGGAAGACTCGCCAGCGATCTACATCGCCGGGGCAATTTCCTCGTCCTTCATTTTGACAACGAGGGCGCAGTGCTGGAGGACCTGAAGAAAACAAAGGAGGAGTTAAAAAGGGCACCCGATCCAGTGAACAAAAAGTACCTGATAAAGACCCGGGCAGGAGGCGGATATTGACCTACACGGCCTCCTAGGCTATGGCCGCCATTTGGGCCCTAATGGTCCCCCAGGGGATTTTTTCCCCCATCCGACCATTCCATTTCCGAGAGCAGGCTGTCGGCGACGGAAAACCCCGAAGGCACCTCGAAGCAAAGATCCTCTTCATCCACGAAGATCTGTCACAACCTGCAATGGCATGTGACTGGCATTTGAATCATGTGAAGTCTATAGGACCCCACCTAATTCAAGTAAGCCAAAAGCCCAGAAATCTAAACCATTCGAAAAGAGAGTGAAGGAAAAACTTATTTAAAAGTTAACATATAAGTTCACTTTGAAAGTCGTAGTAAGCATTTTTAAAACATCAAGTCTTTTCCAAAAATTTCGGCAGAGTTTCCTTTGTAAATACTGGCCCCAAACGGGTATAAACAGGAATATACATAGTAATGATTAAAGGCATCCCCAAGCGGGAGCTAGCTCTTCACCAATTGGCAGAAACAACCACGCAAGCAATATAATATACAACGCCGAAGGGCGAGGATCAAAACTCAGAAAGAAACCAACATCCTCAAGAAAACCAGAGAAGAATCATAATAATACAAGCGCGCGACTTTAAGCTCGAAAGAATATAAAACTGGTCTTCTAAGCCTATCAAATAATACAAGTCTGGTTGATGGAGTTTACTAGATACAACTGAATATAAATAAAGTACAACGATGGTCACGATGCAAGTGAACCCATTTAACAAAGCAATCACCCGGAAGGAAGCAGTGTGCCAGCAAGCCGTAACAAAACCTGTACGGTCAAACTTGCAAGAAACTGTGGCACAACGGGGTTGAGTTGCTAACTCGTGAGTAGAAAACATCACCGAGAAGAAATCACATGCATGACTCTCTCCTAGGTCGTACAATAATATTCCCATAATATATAACCTAAAACATCTAAAAATGCAAGGGTAATCATCTAAACATAAGTGTGATACGAAGTGCTTGTATCAGTGCCTCAGGTAGCAACATATTACATATATGATGTACGAATGCATTAAGAATGAAAACAGAATACATTTTGAACCCAAAAAAACCGTTTTCTTATCTCAGTGAGATTTTTGTATAAAAACCGAAGTATCATCAATGAAATCAACAGAGAATCCGTGTCAAGTATCGACACAAAATATGTATCCCAATATCTCAATGCCTCAATATCTCAATATCTCGGGCTCCGGCAATCCGGACTGACCCATAGCATCAAATCTCAATATCTCGGGCTCTGGCAATCCGGACTGGCCCATAACATCAAATCTCAATATCTCGGGCTCCGGAAATCCGGATTGGCCCATAACATCAAATCTCAATATCTCGGGCTCTGGCAATCCGGACTGGCCCATAACATCAAATCTCAAGACTACGTCGGTATCCTCCGGATATCTGCCACGTCACAAATAACCGATCGGTAGTGCTCTCCTGCTGGGCTCAACGCCATCATCTGTGACCATCTTGCCCCGGGGTACCGCACCGGGTCAACCATGCACCCGCAGATGGTTCCTCCTCCTCCTCGAATCGGGTGTATGATACCACTCAAGAGCCGAGAAAACTCATGGTGGACACCTCTTACATCATATCACGAGAAAACCGCAAATTTCTATTTTTAGAAATGATAATGAGTTTATAAAATCCTTGCGGTTTCTCCAAATCCAGAAATCTCATGGAAAAATCGAAATCCCAAAATCGAGCGTAAATAAATAGTGAATTATATCTCGGGCTTCGGCAATCTGGACTGGCCCATAATATTGCATGACAAATGAATATATACATGCTTGGGTATCTAAGTAAAGAATGCAATATCTAAACTAGCATAGTAATAACATATTGGAATTATCGGCTAGCAAGTTATATCAATGAAGTAACATTCTCTAGATTGTACATGACATGGCAGTTACCGATGATGATGTGTGTGAGCCGGCAAACAAGTGTTCGTGGACATACGCATCATCGGTAATGGTGCTGGTGTCCTGACAACATGGGTTCATAATAACAAAAGAAAATACATGAATAAGCATGCAATACGATAAGAACAACAAGAATATACGGAAAAAGATGCAATAACCGCAACATATAAGAATATACATTTCTATATACGAGTCATATAGTTTTGGCATTTGGAATAGCACAAATCGTGGTTTTTAGAAAACAGGGGCTACGGTGTTTTTAAGAAAAGATACGTCCTTTGAAAAATCCGTAATATCTATCGGGTTGTCATTTGAAAATACTCACGATTCGTTAGTTTTTGAAATAAGTATGACTCGAGCCTGGTCCAACCCCTTCCTAATCAACTAAAAGACTAATTAAAGAACTAGTTGAAAGGGTAAGAAAAAACCACTTAAAGTCCGAGTTGATATATCTAATAGTCGGCAATCCCGCCTCAATAGCGTCACGTATGGTAAAATATATAATACGACATTCTTGAATCAAGAGTGCGAATCAATCATCATATTTATTCCTCGTACGGCATCCTAAAATCGGGGTACGGGTCAAATATCACATTTACCTCATTATTCATATGGTAGCAATATCATAATATCATGAACTAGGGGTACTGATATAAAGTCTAGTACATTCCAATACCATTAACATATATCCGCGTGTGAATAAAACACATTGCCCATCGATCCCCTATAATATCATGTCGTATTTCATATCACGACCCAAATCACATAACCGATCTCGCGGCATCATGCCCGATCACATCGACTCATCTCCAAGTATCATATACTATCCTCATCATCCGTGTGTGTGTATATATATATATATATGTGTGTGTGTGTGTGTATATGTATATATACCAACGCATCCACATATATATATATATACATATAAACATATACCCCCAAACATATCACGTGTGTGCATGTGTGTGTGTGTGTGTGAACCTTTACTCTAGAGTTTCGCAACTAAGAAACTAAGCTAAAAGCACTATCTTCTAATTACGCTAAAACTAACCCATGATCTCCTAAAGCCCTTCTTGCTAATTATTCACGTCTCACGATACATACACACACACATACATATATATAACATATTCGCATGCTACACTACGAAACTCGGGGGTGCTATACGCCATCCACCCGACTTCCCCATAGATATACATCTACTCAACTTGATCCTTACTTACCGAAGTCAATGTCGCCATGCTCCTCCTTGTTATCCAAAGTCCACGAGAGGGTGCCTACATATATAAACACATAGCATCATAAACGGAAATCGCACATGAAAACCAAGACGGCACACGAATCACACATAGGTTAAAACTTATGGTCTACGCATGCAAAAGAACCAAACAACACCCGATATCGACGTACAAACGTCAAGTGACCGAGACAACACACCAAATCCAAAGTTCAAGTCATGAACAACAATGAAATCAAAACAGAAACTTAGAAAACTGGTCCCAGATTTTTGGTCAGGTGAAATTAGGCTAAACAAGCAATATAGTGGGGTAGTATATAGCGTATGTGAGCTACAAAACCAATCCTAACACTATCACCCACGATTCAACCGGCGACATTCACCCAAAATCCGGCGTGCTCGGCCAAAGAAAGGAGTTGGGGTCTTGTCTTCTCTTGGTGGTCTCCTAGTACTCAATCTAGGTCAATAGTGTTGCTAGTTTTCCCCATAAAGATCTCGGGTCACACCAAATTCCCTGTAGGCACAATTTATACACAAAACCGACACGGAAAGTTTCAAATTCAAGTTCCAGGGTCTCGACTCTATTTGATCTAGGTTTATAACACTAGGGGGATTGTAGTCACCAATTACACCTCAATTGCACCATCACAACTCAAGAATCCCCTAAACATCATCTTGGAATTTTCCAAGATCACTAAGCCTCACTAAATGAATTCTAAACTAAACTAGAGACTATATAAACTCAATTACTAAGTTAGAGGTGAATGAATTATCTCATTTGGCAACTCAAGAATTTTCTTGAGTTGCCCCAAGTGCTCAAAATCCCAACATTCTTGGCCCGCCATGCTTGTAGTGAGCTTGTGTGTCACGCCCCGCTTCCCAGAGTACGCTAAAAAGGGCACGTGACAGAGCCAACCATGCTACCTGTGGGTAGGAAGTATCAATCCACAGTCACATTACGGCTGTAGAGATATCAAGGACAAAATAAAACTATCTAAAACATGTCCATAATCCAAGATAAATCATGAGTCAAGAATAAATAAATGCGGAAGCGAAAGATCCAATACAAATAACTGGAATGTATGTCCCATAATGCGGGCTCACATCAGGAATAAAAATGCAGGAAAGAAAAACTAACTCCTGCCGACACTCACAGCTCAGCCTGCTGGCTGAAGTACTCCTGCTCGGACTGCAGCAAAGGTACGGAATCTGGGCCATGCAAAACCCAGACGTCAGCGCGTCATGTCATCAAGTAATAAAATATAAACAGGATAGCAGGCAATGCAATATAAACATGAATAAAGCAAGGGTAACAATAATATAATTCAGAGCAGTGCAGTGGGTAAACTAAACTGTTCTATCGGGTTCTACAGTCTTTGAAACCAAATAATGTAATCCTCATCGTAACTCGTCGGTAGTTATTCCATAACGCCCGGAAAGACGGCAAACAATAGGTATTCCGTAACGCCCGGAAAAACGGCAAACAATGGGTATTCCGTAACGCCCGGAAAAACGGCAAACAATAGGTATTCCGTAACGCCCGGAAAAACGGCAAACAATAGGTATTCCGTAACTCCCGGAAAAACGGCAAACAATAGGATGGCCCTTGGAGTTACGTTCGGTTACAATACTGATTTCCCCATACCCCCAAGTTATGTATAAGTCAAGTCAGGTATCCCGTAATCAAGAAACTAATGCCAACGCAGGATCAGGTAAACAAGTTTGTCTGGATAGACAACAGGAACGGTCCGTGAGGACTACATGTCAAGTTTGTTGGCATTAGACAAAAGATCAGGTAACGGGTCAGGTCATGGTACATCAGGTCAAGTCAAGCAGTATACAGTACCATGTCGGGTCAATCAATATGTATGTAGCAAGTCGGGTCAAGATGTAAACAATATCTTAGGTGTGCTCATACTCAGTCACATAATCAAGCCTGGTTATCAACAGCATGATTTAAGCAATGACTTAAGCGATAGGCAGATTCATTCAACTAGCAGTACAGTTATCAGTTGTGTCACAGAGATGATTTCAACATTATAAGAATGCAGTAAGACAATTATAGTCATTTAATCATGTTAACAAGTTTAAGACTTCATGGATGCAATGATATATATCTATAAGTTCCATGGATGAAATCACAATTTAAGAAGGTTAAATGTACGCGAGTGTCCGAATGGAGTAAAACGATAAATAAAGTACCATAGGCTACGTCATTAGTGAAAATGTAATTAAAACATGTAACTGTGGTTATTAGGTTCCAAACAGTAATTGCAAATAGTAGGTTTCACGTTTGGAAGTTAAAATGACATATAACAATATTGACATGAAAATGGGAAATTATAATACTGAGTTAAATAGCAGGTTTAGGGTGACATTAATGAATATGTAAATATTATTTAGCATGTAGCAAGGGGTACTTGCCTCGACGGGTCGCGAATCGGGAAAACGGAACGTAAAACATCGGCTGGGAAACTCACGACGGGCGCACGGTTCACGGAACGAACCCAAACGACGAATAGTGGAACCACACGAGTCATGGTACCTCGCTGGAACATCGGGACGTGTCGCCGGCATGGCCGGATTTCGGCAAGATGCAAAACAGCGACGATCAAGAATTGCAATCAAGAAAAGAAAAGAAAAGAAAACAAAGAAGAAGGGAAGAAGAAGATCTTACTGGTAGGGTGTTCTGAGATTTCAGAGGAGTCGGCACGGAGCGACGATGATGAGGGTTTCCGGCGTGGTGATATTCCGGCGAAGGCAGTGGGTTGCTGGTGTGCAGTCGTGGCCGTGGGGTTTGTAGAGGGAGGTGGCAGCGGTTTGGAAAGCCGGGACGTGGAGAGGAATGCGAGGAGGAGACGAGGGCGATGACGGCGATTCACCGGCGAGGTTGGGCTCGCAGGGGTTTGCACTGGTGGCCTCGTCGGGGGTGTGCAGGCGCTCGGGAATGTGGGGAAAGGAGGAAGGAGGTGGGTGTGGCTGCGACGAGGGCGAGGAGGCGAGAAGTCCAGTGATGGTGGCGACGGCGTTGGGCTGTGGCGGCGAGGGGCACATCGGCTAGGGTTGTGTGGGGTTGGGTTCTCGTTCTGAAGAAAAGAAGAGGAGGGAAAGATATATAAAGGAGAGAGAGAAGGATGAGGAGAGAGAGAGAGAGAAGGATGAGGAGAGAGAGAGGAGAGAGAAGTGGGGCCCACGGGATTTAAATGGATTGCGATTGGCTGGGAGATGTGGGATGGGAAAAATTGATGAAGATTTAAGAAACGAAAAAAGATTTAAATGAAAGATTTAAATGAAACGAAAAATATTATGTGGTTGGATAAATTATATATGATGTTTTATAATATATTAGAAAATGGGATTTTGGCGCAAAGTAAAACATTTCCAAATTGCGCCCGGGTCGGGTCCAAAAATTCGAAATTGAAATAAGAAAATTTTAGGCGGGATCCAAAATTTAAAATGAAGTGTTTTACAATCAAAAAGCATACCCCCAAAATGGACACAAGTACGTGCGCGTAGCTGTCCAAACTCGCCCGTTTCACTGAACGGGACAAGAACACGATGCACGGACGCTACAGCAGGGTTAGGGGTATCAAGCATGCCATGATGAATATTTTTGATTTTATTTTAGATGCCCTAAACTGTTATATGCAGAAATGAACTGACGGGGTAAAACTACAATAAGTAACAATCAAGCAAGATAAATGAAATAAGTGCCACCCTACACTCAACCGGTAACTGAAATTAGTAGCCTTGGGCTCGGGTGTTACATTATACCCAACTACAAAAGAATTTCGTCCTCGAAATTCCAAGAATACAAAGATAGACGACCAAATAACTACAAGAAAAGATGAGGAAACTTCTGCCGGATTTCATCTTCTCGTTCCCAAGTGGACTCTCCATGCGAGCGATTACCCCAAGAAACGAGTGTTAGTTATATGTATGCCCTAGAGGCCATTACTGTACATTGGATGTATATTGTAGTGGATGCTGGGACATATATAGGTAGGACTTTCTTGCTTGACATGATAGTACGCTATCTGGTTGCTTTTTATCTTAACATGTATACTTTCTGTCTCTCTGTAACATGTTGATAAAGCCCTTAGGATGTGTACTCGACTTCCAGGACTATGATGTAGATCATACTAGTGGGGCCTGGGTAGTCCATGAGTACATCCTTCAATGTTCCTAGTCGTGGGAATATCGAGACGGGGCATCGATATTCCAGAGTAGACTAGCGTATATCTTCTCGACCCATGTGATGGGTGATGGATGATCCCATATCCATTGGTGTTTGACATCAGAGATGGTATGCGGGTGCTCAATGGAGACTGGGTACACTGAACGGACTCTCCGAGAACTCCCAGATGGTATTATACCTCACGTCAGATGGCAGTTCTCTGGTGACACTGGTACAGCTTAGTCTGTTGACCCGAGATCGTCATAGAGTCTTGTGTGTCTCCCACTGTGCTTTGATTTCCACCCTACCACGGCTCTACTGAGTCGTGCAAATAGGTGGTTTTTGGGTACAGTCCCGATTCACATGGAGGCAATGAGCGATAGGAGGGGATTCGTCTCTCCCGGTATTGGGGGTTGATGTTGTGCTATGCACAACTGGCCATAACAGGAAATCCCTGGCCAGGGTTGCAGTGATATACTGGTAAGAGTTATCAGTAGTTTCATGATTGTTATAGACCTTACGTCGGCATGACTTATCAAGCTACTGGGGTCTGACGTTTACCACCCCTAGGTAAGATATGCGACATATCACACGAACAGACCGGACAGTACGGTAAGTGTTACTGGTTGGATTCACAGGAGTGTCAGCGGGCTTGCTCGTCGATCTTCTGATCGCTCAATACCCGGGTGGCCGTTACGTTTAGCAGACCGCTTGCGGCTTGTGGGTGCTTGATATGATCATCATCTGCTGCCGGCGTATTGACGAGTCTTTAGAGTCTTATACAGAGGTTTCCTGGCTCAAGCGAAACGAAATAGGAGCGTATATGAGATATGTGCGGGACCGAGAATAATGCGTGTATGTGATACCGTATTCTATTCTCGCGATGAATGTATCGAATGGTTGTATGCGATATAACCTAGTTATCGAATCGAAGATTGATTCGATAAGTCGATACATTGGATACTGGTCGGTTATATGCGATATGACCGGATCGTTAAATCAAGTATTGATTTAATGATTTAATGCATAATTATATATTTGATATATTACTTTGCATTAACTAGTATTTGTTCACTTTAAAAAAAGGATTTTCTCACTTGATGTGCACATTGTATATGTGATATATTTTTGTGCACTTGATTGTATCATGTTTGATGATACATGAATGTTTGTGTGTATGATTAAACCATGGTTGTGTAATGGTTAGGGTTTTAATTTTCTTAACTATTTATTTTATTTATTCATTTAATTTTAAGGCAAGAAACAAAAGGGTGGCTTGTTTTGTTTTTTCCTTGAAACTTCATGAAGCTTTGAAGCTTTGACCATTTTGTTTGTTTGCCTTAACCTAACCATTCAACCTAACCCTAGTTTAGTCTCTACACTTAACCATGGTTGCTATATGATAAGTATTCATTTTATTTTCTATTTTGAACAATACTTATCATATTCTTTCTTCTTCTTCTTCTTCAACAAAGAAGAAACCTTGCCTCCATTAATGGCAACTTGAGAAAAAGAGTGAGAAATCCAATTCTAAAGTGAACCCACTTCCTATTTCTTCATCCTCTACCACTTGCCAAGTAGTATAGGGTGTTTTCTTCACAAGTTTCATGACTTGGTGAAGTTGGAGTTTGATCTTGAGTTGCCTTGACGTAGATCATCTTCGGCATCGAAGTCGACGACCTAGCCCGATCTTTTCTCCGATGAGACCACCGCGAGAGTCTAGGATTCCGATGGGTACAGCGGAGGGACGTCATCACGGAGCTAGAGAGGTGGAGGACCGGATCTACAAAGGTTGTAGCCCCTTTCCTTTAAGTTAAAGTTGTTTACTTGCATTGCATCGCCTATACATCTAGTTAACGATCCGTATTAGGGTTTGTAGGCACATGAAATTTTTTGAATTGGGCATGTTTGATCTGTTGTGAGACCTCATTAGTGTGCCTAGGAACCCTACAGTGGTATCAGAGCCTAGATAGAGCCTTAGGCGATGCGTAGACGGAGTTAGAAGTCCGATCGACCCGAAACCCTAACTCAAAATGGCTCTCTGGATATTTTCTGGATTTGTGGATTTTTGTGAATTAAAAATATGCAGAAAAATCAGCAGGAGTTTCTAAGAATTACTGTGAAGCCTGTACTCCTAATTCAGTCAAAGCGCGGCGGAACCGCGGCATTAGCATGGCTAATGCGGCGGTTCCGCGGCAACTTAGTCGTTTCTCCAATTGCTTTTTACACAGTAATTCCTATTTTGTAGTGCTGGTTTTCCTGGGAATTTTTAATCTGAACTCAAGAGTTGAGTTTTCTGGGTTGTATTGGGAGTTCGGAGATTCGATCGGACTGTCTAATTTTGTCTGTGTTTTTTTCCGGGTAATTTTAGAATATGTTAAAAAGTTTGACTGGATATAAATACCCACTTTTTCCCCTGCCGGAAAATTTCCATTTGTTGGACTTTTCCATGGTTTAAAGACGTTCTAAGTAGTGCAAGTAACGCGATGGACCCTCTAGAAAACAACAAACCTTAACTCGATTATGTGACCGTCTTGAACTGCCCTTTGAACCCTAGGGTTTGGGGCAGTACGGCGTGCCACATATGAGGCGTTGGCTTGACCCTTCCACGGCTGGACCGTTGGTACTGAGGCACGAAGTGAATGTTTTTAAACTTATTTCATGTGTTGAGCTGTTTCGGGAAAACTTGGGTGTTCGATTGTTCGATCGGAAAGTTTAACATTTTCTATTTACTCGAAATGTGATACAATATTTGGAATCCACAAGTAGTTATGAGATAACTGAATGATTGTTATAAACATAGAAGTTTAGTCTCACTTGATCGGTTGCCACGGAATTTTGATGCGATCAAAAGTCCGTCGCAATCACGTAGTGTACGCGGATACTCGCCGGGTAAACTTAATAGACAGCCTCACTCCATAGCCCCGACCAAGTGACTGTAGGAGAACCCCGTCGCCGAAAGCATCCGTTTGGGTGCTCGCGGCAGCGATGTTCCGCCTTGGTGCACTTCGTCGACGGTATCAGGGGTGCGGCCGCCTACTAAAGTTTGCGACGAGCATTCGATCATGATGTCGGGAATCTTGTTGCATTGCCCGACTTTATATTGAAAAGTGTTTTCGATTTTGAGACTAAAATGCCGGGTTTATAATTGTTAGGCATGCGATGTCTAAGTATTTCATTTGATTAGGCATGCGATGTCTAAAGAGGTTGCGGATTCCAACTGTTGTAGTTTTACACTTTCTTTTCTGTGACCGTAAGCGTAATATGTGATATCGCCGGTTTCGTTGCTATATGTTAACGACAATTAGGATGCGCATATTTACTTACGTTGATGACATGTGATGTTATGTGTTGCTGGATATGTTATATTGGATTGTCGTGTTTGAATAGCCGGGGTTTTTTTATGTGAGATGAGTGTTTTTCATTTTCATTCATGTAAAAGCTTGTATGTAATATTCTTTTATTGGGGCACTTCCAAATTACGGAAGCTGTCACCCGTTGTATATTATTTACTTTTCCGCACTAGGACAGACCCAAGGAGGGGAGCACAAGCAACCAAGTTCTAGGGTCCAGTGGGAGACCATCTCGAGGAGTCGAGTCCGGGTCTCCTAATCCTAGAATTGGTAGGGTTGCTTGCCGCTCTCGTAGGGGTCTAAGGGTGTGGGATTGGATATTCATCATGACCGTGGAATCCGTGTTTTATACTGGCTCGTATTGAAAACACGGACGTCCTAGTATATCCAATATTTCATATGATATTTTCTGCTGCGTTATCTGTGATGTGATCATGTGATTTGTTCAGATAGATATAGTATATAGTATATATGATATATTATATAGACGTTGCTTATGTTTTACACCCGAGCTAGCCCTGCCTCGTTCTGGCGTTAGTTACCTAACCTAACGGTGCAGACGGGACATCGAGGCGAATGCGGATGGCATAAGCGTACGTTATATTTATCTGTGATGTTTAGGTGGACTTAAATGATAGGATATTCGTTAATGAGATTAATGAAAGAAAATAAACCTAATTGATGTTGTGGAATCGAATTTCAAATTAAAACAGGTAGCTACAGTTCTTGCTTTGCATCGCGGTGTTCATTGTAGAACATCCTGCACCTTATTCGATGAGGAAAGGACCGAGATCCCTTCACCGGGAGTGACTCCTTTAGCAATAACTGGCAGATGCTACAACCCTCGGTTTGTCTTTTGATTGCTTCTATAGTTTCTGCTTTGCACAGTGATATATATGATATATCCCGCACCTCATTCGACGAGGAAAGGGCCGACGATCCCTTCACCGGGAGTGACCCCTTTAGCAAAACTAGAAAAGCCTCAAAAACATTCCATTTAAAAACCATTTGATTCCGCAACGAGATCAAGTCCAAAGCGTTAAAGGTTTTCATAAAAACCATTCGCAACCCTCCGTCATTTTAGGAAGTAGAGTACTTAGTATTCGTGCTACGTTTGTCGACCATAGCCGAGGCGTAGTGTGCGGTAGCTAAGTGATGTCTTCCTACACAGCATATGATGCGATTAGTTAGGACAGTCATGCGGCTTTGTTGACCTTAGCCAAGGGTCATGTGGGTGGGTCTAACTAATCACGAAATGACGGGTAGAACTTGACTAGTACTTATGATTTGTTGACCTTAGCCAAGGTCATAGGTGCTAGGGGTAAAAACCATTATCGGGAGTTTCAAGTGTTGAAATTTGTAATGAGATTGCATACCTTCTATGTGATAGTTGGATCCCGATACCCACTGCGAGTAATTGTTACTCCTGGGAGAGTTTTGCACTTTGCAATTAGCCGATCAAGTAGGTGTCTAGAAAGGTGTCAACGGGGTTACGCCTATGGGAAAACGAGGTTTACTGTAATTAGGTCCGTGCGAAAGCATGGGGAACCTCCCTCAAAGTACCGACACTGGCCTGGCTGAAAGATTGGCGAACTTATAGAGTGTAATTAATCCCTGCTAGTCTTTCCTTTTAGGGTTTGAAGGAAGATTTGATAAAAACAGTAGGAGCCATCCTGATTAGATAAAATATATAACCAATCTAATCTTGCAAGAGAGCACGCAGAGTGTTTTCTTCTCTCTCTCTCCAGGTAGCGACCAATCACGTCTTCATCAAGATAATAATATGGATGTATTGACCGAACCCGCTTGTTATACTGAGCTGGGGAACGTTGGTCCCGCTCCAACTTATAATTGTTATAAGACAGAGCAGGAAATAGGGAAATACCAGAATTCCTATGCCGCCCAAACGAAGAAAGTGCATATGATGCATCTCCTTCGGGTGTGTTCATTACAAAGAACTGTTTCTCAGTATCCTCTGCATCCTGGGTATTTGATACCGGATCAGGATCCCAGATATGTAATCTGTTACATAGGGCTATAAAAAGGTAGAAAAATTGAGAACGGGTGATAAGTTTCATGAGACAGAAAACGGGGCAAGTGTTGCAGCCAAGTCTGTTGGTCACTGTCACCCTGTATGACCAGTACATTGATTCTGAACGAATGTTATTAGATACCGAACCTGATATACAAAATCATATCAGTCTCTTTTACAAGTAAAGAAATGATAAAATTTTGTATTGTTGGATAATGTTTTGAACATTTCCTATATCAAAAGTTGATCGGTTCAGGCGCGTTATCTAAAAGCATTGACGTTCTAAATCAAACTACAGTTCTTAGTATACAGAACACACACAAGAGGAAGAGTTCAGAAATGAACGGATCCTTCTTGAGGCATTGTAGACTAGGTCACATCAATGCGACCCGACTGGCTGAAGTTACATTTTAGATGCATATTTAAATCAGTTTGAATTTACATCTTGTGAAACTTGCCAGTCATGTCACAAAGATTAGATGACCATAGCTCTGTTTATTGGAAACAGAGAAAGAGTTAGTAAACTCTTGGGACTGATATATGATGATGTATGTAAGCTCCCCTGTCTACACATGCTAGGACCGGTTCTTTGTACTTCATTATATTCTCTGATAATCTCTCAAGATTCAGTCATATGTTCCTGTTGAAACATAAGTCCGAAGCTTTTGAGGTATTCACAGAATATAAGTTGGAAGTAGAGAACCAAAATACGGGTATAAGTATTATGTCCTATGATAAGATCAGGGAGGAGAATACTTGTGCATGGCATTCCTGGACTATTCTAAAGGAGAATGAGATTCTCTCTCAGTGTTACTCCTCTGAATACACCACAGCACAACGGTGTATCGGGGGTGGAGCAATCGTACAATATTAGATATGGTGTGCTCTATGATGAGTACTACTGAGTTTCCTATTTCCTTTTGGGAGTTATGCGCTTGAGAAGCTGCATACCTATTGAATAGGGTTCGAATCAAATCAGTGCCTACCACCCCATATGAGATATGGTATGGGAAGAGCCTATCTCTTAAGTTAGTTAAGATTTGAGGTTGTCCGGCCTATGTCTAAAAGCAAAATCCAGACAAAATCGAGGCAAGGTCAGTTCTGTAGAACTGGAAAGGTTCCAGCTATACAAAACTACAGCTGATGATTTGACAGAACCAAAGGATTCAATAGCTCCCGACGAATCTCAGCCTCTCCGCCGATCTAGTAGGGTTCCTCATCCTCCTGAGAGATACCTCGGTTTCTCGATGACAGTGGGAGCGAGGAATGCATCATGAGATGATGACCCAACTAGTTTCGAGCAGGCCATCGAGAGTAAGGACTCTGTAAGAATGGCTAGATGCTTAGCGATCTGAGATGGAATCCATGCACACCAACAAAGTATGGACTTTGGTTGCTATATCTGAAGGGTTAAATCCCCATCAGGAGCAAGTATATCTTGAGAAGATTACTTGGTGTAGATGGAAAAGTTGAGACTTTCAAAGCTAGACTTGTTAAAGGTTTTCGTCATCGACCAGGCGTGGATAATGATGAAACCTTTTCCAGTGGCTATGCTTAAGTCCATCCAGATCCTACTTGCCATTGCTACACACCATGACTACGATATCTGGTGGTTGGGTGCCATGACTACTTTTCTAAATACTGATTTAGAAGAGAACGTCTATAAGAACACAGCCAGAGGGCTTCGTAAACAGTGGGAGTAGCGGAAACGTGTGCAAGTTGCTTTACAGAATAAAGCAGGCATCGCGGAGTTGGAACGTCCGTTTTGATGTGGTAGTCGAAGTGTTTGACTTCATCAAAATAATAGATGAACCTTGTATATACAAAACGGTAGTAGAGAGTAAGGTGCTCATCCTCGTATTATACGTGGACTACATACTCTTGATAGGAAAAGAGTTTCCTATACTACGCTCGGTCAATCTCCGCTTATCACAAGGATTCTCCAATAGGATTAAAGTGATACCTCCTAAATCCTGAGTTTTCATCTATGAGATAGATGTAATTAGATGCTAGGATTCTCATTAGATGTAGTGAGATGGTATCAATCGATCCTGGGGAGAATCACTGGAAGGGTTCAAGGGTGATAAAGACGACTGAATGTCAGTCACAGGCATTGTCTTTACCCTCAGTAAAGGGAGGTATGTTGGAAGTGTTCCAAGCTAGATACCGTGGCAAACTAGACGATAAAGGCTGGTAACATCGCTGTTAAAGATACTACCAAAGAGGCAGTTTGGGTGTATATGGGTTCATAAGATGAACTAGGTTCCTACCATTGTATGACAATGGAAGTGTGGCTTTGGCCCGGGAACCCTGGTCCCATCAGTGACCCAGACATATTCTGAGGCAGCATCACCTGATCATGGAGATAGTTGATCTCCAGGGTGATCGAGGTTAGGAGAGTAGACTCAAAGGACAACACGGCGGATCCACTCACAAAGGCTTTTTCCCAGAAAGAGACTCATATGGGATGGTTGAGTATGTGATACTGCAACCACTGCTACAAATGGCCCTAGTGCAAGTGGGAGATTGTTAGTTATATGTATGCCCTAGAGGCCATTACTGTACATTGGATGTATATTGTAGTGGATGCCGGACTGTACGGTAAGTGTTACTGGTTGGATTCACAGGAGTGTGAGCGGGCTTGCTCGTCGATCTTCTGATCGCTCAATACCCGGGTGGCCGTTACGTTTAGCAGACCTCTTGCGGCTTTTGGGTGCTTGATATGATCATCATCTGCTGCCGGCGTATTGACGAGTCTTTAGAGTCCTACACAGAGGTTTCCTGGCTCAAGCGAAACGAAATAGGAGCGCATATGAGATATGTGCGGGACCGAGAATAATGCGTGTATGTGATACCGTATTCTATTCTCGCGATGAATGTATCGAATGGTTGTATGCGATATAACCTAGTTATCGAATCGAAGATTGATTCGATAAGTCGATACATTGGATACTGGTCGGTTATATGCGATATGACCGGATCGTTAAATCAAGTATTGATTTAATGATTTAATGCATAATTATATATTTGATATATTACTTTGCATTAACTAGTATTTGTTCACTTTAAAAAAAGGATTTTCTCACTTGATGTGCACATTGTATATGTGATATATTTTTGTGCACTTGATTGTATCATGTTTGATGATACATGAATGTTTGTGTGTATGATTAAACCATGGTTGTGTAATGGTTAGGGTTTTCATTTTCTTAACTATTTATTTTATTTATTCATTTAATTTTAAGGCAAGAAACAAAAGGGTGGCTTGTTTTGTTTTTTCCTTGAAACTTCATGAAGTTTTGAAGCTTTGACCATTTTGTTTGTTTGCCTTAACCTAACCATTCAACCTAACCCTAGTTTAGTCTCTACACTTAACCATGGTTGCTATATGATAAGTATTCATTTTATTTTCTATTTTGAATAATACTTATCATATTCTTTTTTCTTCTTCTTCTTCTTCAACAAAGAAGAAACCTTGCCTCCATTAATGGCAACTTGAGAAAAAGAGTGAGAAATCCAATTCTAAAGTGAACCCACTTCCTATTTCTTCATCCTCTACCACTTGCCAAGTAGTATAGGGTGTTTTCTTCACAAGTTTCATGACTTGGTGAAGTTGGAGTTTGATCTTGAGTTGCCTCGACGTAGATCATCTTCGGCATCGAAGTCGACGACCTAGCCCGATCTTTTCTCCGATGAGACCACCGCGAGAGTCTAGGATTCCGATGGGTACAGCGGAGGGACGTCATCACGGAGCTAGAGAGGTGGAGGACCGGATCTACAAAGGTTGTAGCCCCTTTCCTTTAAGTTAAAGTTGTTTACTTGTATTGCATCGCCTATACATCTAGTTAACGATCCGTATTAGGGTTTGTAGGCACACGAAATTTTTTGAATTGGGCATGTTTGATATGTTGTGAGACCTCATTAGTGTGCCTAGGAACCCTACAATAAGCACAAGAGGGATCACCTTGTTCTTAAGAATCTTTTTCCTTCGATCCGCGATTTCAAATGCCCAGCATGCTCTTCAAACTCTTCGAGTAAACCAGAATATCGTCAATGAACACCATAACAAACTGATCTAAGAACGGTGAGAAGATTCGGTTCATCAAGTCCATGAATACTGCCGGCGCATTCGTTACTCCGAAGGGCATCACTAAGTATTCGTAATGTCCATACCGAGTTCGGAACGCTGTCTTGCAAATATCTTCTGCTTTCACTCAGACCTGATGATATCCGGATCGCAAATCCAGCTTTGAGAATACCCTCGCGCCACTAAGCTGCTCAAAAAGTTCTCCAATGCGAGGGATAGGGTACTTGTTCTTAATAGTCACCCGGTTTAATTCTCGATAGTCGATGCACATCCTTCTTGTGTCATCCTTCTTCTTTACTAGAAGAACTGGAGCTTCCCAATGCGAATTACTACTTCGAATCCAGCCCTTCACAAGTGATTCCGTAACCTGTTTCTTAACTTCTTCCAACTCCACTGATACCACTGGTTAATACGCTTTGGATACTGGCGCTGCACCAGGAATAAGATCAATTGCGAACTCCACGTCTCGTCTTAGCGGTAAATACCCGAGATGTCCTCGAACTCGTCCATGAACTCTCAAACTACAGCTCGTGCTTCGTCTTTACAATCCTTACCGATGGAAGAACAGTAGTTGTCGGCCTAGCCCCAAACTCGACTGGCCCGACAGAACTGCTTCCTCAAAACAAACCTCTGGATGTCCGGGAATATGGAAATTCTCTTTCTTTACTCTACGCTTAATGTGAGCGTGGAAAGTGCCGAGAAATCCATTCCCAAGATGATTTCACAATTGCCGGTAACAAACACCAAGGAATCTGCAGTTAACTCCCGTCCGCCAACAACAACAGAACAATCCTTACATCTTCTATTAGTTAAGATTTTCCCTTTCCCAGTGTGTATGTCCCAAAACTAAACAGGGTCGTGCAATCCTTCGAGTTTATAGTAATAAACTTGGACGACATAAAACAATGGGATGCACTAGAATTGAATAACGCTAATGCGAGAAAACAAAGATCCAGTAGGGTACCTGAAACGACTTCCTCTGGAGCTTTAACCTCTTCAGCCGTCAGAGTAAAGGTTCGAGCTTGATTGGGTCCTCGAGTTATCAGCTTCTGCTCCTGAAACTGTCTCTGCAGTGGCTTCTGAGTATCTTCCTTTAACCGTAGCTTCGATGGGCAAGTATCAATGGTGTGATCCGCTGATCCGCAAATAAGACAAAGTCCAAACCTCTTACGACAATCTCTGCGATAATGACCCGGTCGCTGGCAGTAATCGCACACCACCCTTCCCTTTTGCTCGGGCAAAACTGGCCTCTTCATTGGTACAACTCCACGCCTGTCCACCAGAATACCCTCGCGTCCATGTGCTCGGTTTGGTGCAAATGTTGGCTTCTGTGCTGTAATTGCTGGCTACGATGTACCCCCGGTCTTCATAGTTAGTCTCTGCTGCTCTCGGCTGCTGTAAGTACTTGTGAGAAAGTGGTCAAACCCAGGGAGACAATCTGCCTCTGGATGTCCACATCCAAACTGCGCATGAACCTTCTTGCCCTATCAGCATTGTTGGCAACCAAAGGTCCAGCGAATCTACTGAGCCGCGTCCACTCAGCTGCATGCACATCAACAGGTGCGCCGTTCTGCTTCAAGCTGACGAATTTTTCCTCCATTTCCTCCCGTGCAGTCCGCGGGAAGAACTTCTCCAAGAAACTCTTCGAGAAATCCGCCCAACTGATCGGCTTGGGCAAGCGGGTCTCTTCCACAAGCCACCATTCCCGGGCGTAGTCTACCAACTGGATGCATACCACATCCACCCTCTTATCCTCTGGGATCTACGCCGCAACAAGTAAATTCTCCGTATCAACTAGCCACTGTTCCGCTGGCAAAGGCTCCTCCAGGCCAGTGAAGACAGACGGACCCAGTCTCCTGAAATCCGCCACAGTACCCACACGATCCACTGGTCTGGCCACAACACTACTCATGGACTGCTGAACGGTCCACAAACCTTCCTGGAATGATTCCGCTTGCTGCTGGATCAGCTCGGTCTGTCTCTTTTGATTCTCCAGCATTCCCCTTATCACTCCAAGCATGGCGGCTTCGTCCACACGCCTCTGGTACGTCTTCAAATTCTTACCTGCCATATTCCTGAAATCAAAACACCCAACATTAGCATGATGATAGATTCAAAATATAGATCAAGACTAGAACTCCAAGTTACTTAAATAGAGTACCGCATTGTAACTATGCCGCGGTATCATAGCCACAATTACATAACTCCACCCAAGTCGCCTATGTCCTAGAGATAACAAGGAATCAGGTTTTCGAGTCCATATGCAAAAGAAGTTTGCACATCGTAAAAGATATAACCAGGAAGAATGTGATTCAAGAACGGTAAACGGCAAGGTGGCAGGTCATGTTTCCTAAACACGGGTTTCCTGATTCGTGTATTGGGTACAATACCCAACTACAAAAGAATCAACCCGACTAACCTATGGCTTTGATACCAAAAAACCATGTCACGCCCCGCTTCCCAGAGTACACTAAAAAGGGCGCGTGACATAGCCAACCATGCTACCTATGGGTAGGAAGTATCCATCCACAGTCACATTACGGCTATAGAGATATCAAGAACAAAATAAAACTATCTAAAACATGTCCATAATCCAAGATAAATCATGAGTCAAGAATAAATAAATGCGGAAGCGAAAGATCCAATACAAATAACTGGAATTATGTCCCATAATGCGGGCTCACATCAGGAATAAAAATGCAGGAAAGAAAAACTAACTCCTGCCGACACTCACAGCTCAGCCTGCTGGCTGAAGTACTCCTGCTCGGACTGCAGCAAAGGTACGGAATCTGGGCCATGCAAAACTCAGACGTCAGCGCGTCATGTCATCAAGTAATAAAATATAAACAGGGTAGCAGGCAATGCAATATAAACATGAATAAAGCAAGGGTAACAATAATATAAGTCAGAGCAGTGCAGTGGGTAAACTAAACTGTTCTATCGGGTTCTAAAGTCTTTGAAACCAAATAATGTAATCCTCATCGTAACTCGTCGGTAGTTATTCCGTAACGCCCGGAAAGACGGCAAACAATAGGTATTCCGTAACGCCCAGAAAAACGGCAATCAATGGGTATTCCGTAACGCCCGGAAAAACGGCAAACAATAGGTATTCCGTAACGCCCGGAAAAATGGCAAACAATAGGTATTCCGTAACGCCCGGAAAAACGGCAAATAATAGGATGGCCCTTGGAGTTACGTTCGGTTACAATACTGATTTCCCCATACCCCCAAGTTATGTGTAAGTCAAGTCGGTATCCCGTAATCAAGAAACTAATGCCAACGCAGGATCAGGTAAACAGGTTTGTCTGGATAGACAACAGGAACGGTCCGTGAGGACTACATGTCAGGTTTGTTGGCATTAGACACAAGATCAGGTAACGGGTCAGGTCATGGTACATCAGGTCAAGTCAAGCAGTATACGGTACCATGTCGGGTCAATCAATATGTATGTAGCAAGTCGGGTCAAGACATAAACAATATCTTAGGGGTGCTCATACTCGGTCACATAATCAAGCCTGGTTATCAACAGCATGATCTAACAATGAATTAAACGATAGGCAGATTCATTCAACTAGCAGTACAGTTATCAGTTGTGTCACAGAGATGATTTCAACATTATAAGAATGCAGTAAGACAATTATAGCCATTTAATCATGTTAACAAGTTTAAGACTTCATGGATGCAATGATATATATCTATAAGTTCCATGGATGAAATCACAGTTTAAGCAGGTTAAATGTACGCGAGTGTCCGAATGGAGTAAAACGATAAATAAAATACCATAGGCTACGTCATTAGTGAAAATGTAATTAAAACATGTAACTGTGGTTATTAGGTTCCAAACAGTAATTGCAAATAGTAGGTTTCACGTTTGGAAGTTAAAATGACATATAACAATATTGACATGAAAATGGGAAATTATAATACTGAGTTAAATAGCAGGTTTAGGGTGACATTAATGAATATGTAAATATTATTTAGCATGTAGCAAGGGGTACTTGCCTCGACGGGTCGCGAATCGGGAAAATGGAACGTAAAACGTCGGCTGGGAAACTCGCGACGGGCGCACGGTTCACGGAACGAACCCAGACGACGAACAGTGGAACCACAAGGGTCGTGGTACCTCGCTGGAATGTCGGGACGCGTCGCTGGCACGGCCGGATTCCGGCAAGATGCAAAACAGCGACGATCAAGAATTGCAATCAAGAAAAGAAAAGAAAAGAAAACAAAGAAGAAGGGAAGAAGAAGATCTTACTGGTAGGGTGTTCTGAGATTTCAGGGGAGTCGGCATGGGGCGACGACGATGAGGGTTGCCGGCATGGTGATATTCCGGCGAAGGCAGTGGGTTTCTGGTGTGCAGTCGTGGCCGTGGGGTTTGTAGAGGGAGGTGGCAGCGGTTTGGAAGGCCGGGACGTGGAGAGGGATGCGAGGAGGAGACGAGGGCGATGACGGCGATTCACCGGCGACGTTGGGCTCGCGGGGGTTTGCACTGGTGTCCTCGTCGGGGGTGTGCAGGCGCTCAGGAACGTGGGGAAGGGAGGAAGGAGGTGGGTGTGGCTGCGACGAGGGCGAGGAGGCGAGAAGTCCGATGATGGTGGCGACGGCGTTGGGCTGCGGCGGCGAGGGGCACGGCGGCTAGGGTTGTGTGGGGATGGGTTCTCGTTCTGAAGAAAAGAAGAGGAGGAAAAGATATATAGAGGAGAGAGAGAAGGATGGGGGGAGAGAGAGAGAGAGAGAGAGAGAGAGAGAGAGCGACGGGAGAGAGAGAGGAGAGAGAAGTAGGGCCCACGGGATTTAAATGGATTGCGATTGGCTGGGAGATGTGGGATGGGAAAAATTGATGAAGATTTAAGAAACGGAAAAAGATTTAAATGAAAGATTTAAATGAAACGAAAAATATTATGTGGTTGGATAAATTATATATGATGTTTTATAATATATTAGAAAATGGGATTTTGGCGCAAAATAAAACATTTCCAAATTGCGCCCGGGTCGGGTCCAAAAATTCGAAATTGAAATAAGAAAATTTTAGGCGGGATCCAAAATTTAAAATGAAGTGTTTTACAATCAAAAAGCATACCCCCAAAACGGACACACGTACGTGCGCGTAGCCGTCCAAACTCGCCCGTTTCACTGAACGGGACAAGAACACGATGCACGGACGCTACAGCATGGTTAGGGGTATCAAGCATGCCATGATGAATATTTTTGATTTTATTTTAGATGCCCTAAACTGTTGTATGCAGAAATGAACTGACGGGGTAAAACTACAATAAGTAACAATCAAGCAAGATAAATGAAATAAGTGCCACCCTACACTCAACCGGTAACTGAAATTAGTAGCCTTGGGCTCGGGTGTTACATTGTGCATGAATTTTGTGAAGGGGATACATGGTTTTGATGTAGATTTAAGGGTGTTGTGAGGAGGTAGATGTAACATTTTAGAAAAATATAAAATATTATTTTTAGAATTTAATATTAAAATATTATATTTCCTGAAAACTACCCGATTTGCGAAATTAGGGTTTTCGAAAAAGGGTATAAATATATACCAATAATTATGAAATAATTGGATATTAAAATGATTTATTCATTTAATAATATATTTAAAGGATTTGGCATTTTTTTAATTTATTATATGCAGTTTAAATAAAAACCCGATTAGTGCACTGCTAATCGCGATTAAGCCAAATCCGTATTTCTACGATTTTCCATGTTAGTGCACCGTGTCATGTCGCATTTGATTATATATTGTTTCTTATGTTGTTTTGGGGTATTATGTGGTTTGGGTTTAAAAAGAAAAGAAAAGAGAAAAAAGGGTTAAAAGAGAATGATTGGAGAGAGAGGGGGAGAGTGGCACATGAGAGTGAGAGGGTGAGAATAAGAAAGAGAGAGAGAGGGGGGGCTGCCCATTATTTCCCCTTCTCATTATTTTCCTTCATCTTCTTCCTCCTCACTTCCCTCCACCTTCAACCCCAACATCCATCTCAATAACCTTGTCAAAACCCTATACCCCCTTCACAAAAGTTGATCCCCACATCTTCCTCAACACATTGGACCAAGAAAAGTCGGATTTTGGAGACTTTGGGCAAGCTAGGGTTTTCTTGAGTTGCTCAAGTGAGGTATATCTCTTTCCATTTAGTTAGTTTTTAGTTTCTTTCGTTCTAGTTAGTTTAGAAGTGGTTTTGGTTTGGTTATTTTGAAGTTACTAGAGAGGGTTTGGGTGAAAGTGTGGATTTGGTGAACTCTAATGGCTGTTACAAGACCTGGAATTGAGTATAGAAACCAAGATACGAACTTTAGATTTGTCGATATCGGGTTTTTATGATGATTGATCCGTACCCTTGACTAGAGGATGCCGTACGATGGATTATACCGTACGTGTTGTTGTGAGGCTGGATGCCGATTGATTGATTCACCGACTCGGTCATGTTAGATACGTATACCTGTCAACATTCGCATACGATTTACTTTACGCTATGTTTATGTCACTCTCATTGCATTACATATACCTGTGCTAGTACACCTGCACCATTATCGATGATGCGTATATTACACTTACACAGATTGGCCGGTTCACACACTTCATCATCGATAATTGCTATGTCACTCACACAGTAGAATTGCTGCATCATGATATGACTCCTTGCATGATTTTCTTGCTATGTTCGTATGAGATACTGGCGAGTTGTTGTTACTCCCCGTCGAGATCAGAGATCTGATATGTATACAGAGGCATTGGGATACGACCAGTTCTCGAGGAAATGTGTGCGGAGAACGCAGATGTCAAGAAAACAAGAAAAGATTATGCAAGAGTACCAACCTCCGTATAGTTCGGCATAGGCGAGATCGGAAGAGACCCTGAGCAGGTTCTTTCGAGGACACTGCTGCGATGAGATTTACACCGAGAACCAGTTGTGTCACGAATATTCAGAGGGCCAAAGGCCAACGCCAGTGACGTACTGCTTTACGAGTGGTCATACTAATTGGCCGAGAGATGACCAGAGGAGTGTCAGAGCGGAATCGTTTCCTTTAGCACACCGGACCGGGCCGACGAGCCGATGGATTGTGAGATTGATAATCCACAGAGGAAATGAGGACCCAGAGATAGAGGATGCCAGACCGTGAGCAGAAGGCAGGCGAATATTCTTGCTCTTCCAGTTTTGGGTGCACCGATATTTTTCGACATTGTAGGAGGTGTACCTCAATGTCATTTGTTGCGATTTGCGTTTGTGATACGAGTACCACGCTGATATCGCTTGGATTTGAGTTTTGATGATTGAGTTTTATGATATCGTTTCCGTGCACCATGGCTGCACCCACTGGGTATTTATATGTTGTGCATAGTTATTGCACTTGAGATATGCTTTATACACCGTAGTGTTGATTAATGATTTGTGCATATTTATTGCACTTGAGATCGGTTTTGTGCATTGGCTGCACGTATTTATGATTTTGTGGATTTCATACGGTTGATTTGATTTTGTGTATGTGGTACGCACTCGATTTGATTTATGCACTCGGTATAGCTTACATGTGCTTGCAGTGCATTGATATGATTTTGTGCACATAGTTGCACACGTTTTTGATTTTATACACCTTGGTACACTCGGTGTTGTTTTTATATACGTATTTGCGTCAGTGATGAGTTTTCGTGCATGGGTTGCACCGTATTTGTATTTCGTGCACTTGATGCACCATATTAGTTGTGCATTGGTTACACTAGATTTATATTCCGTATCTTGGTTGCACCCGATTTATGTCTTGAGCATTTGTTTTTCCAGATTTGTGTTTTATATGCGTTTGCACTTGACAGTCGTTTTCGTGCATGCTACTGCACTAGATATTTTATACGGACCTGACGCGCTTGGGTTGGATTTTTGCGCCGTTCCCTCATAAAATTTCGGGAAAGAAACCCCAATAGGGCATCACGTGCTCACACGTGACCAAGGGTCACGTGCTGACACGTGGTGGTTTACTGGGGACTCTGTTATTATAGAATTGAATTCTCATCAACAGGAGTCATGTGCCCACACGTGATAAGCCTTTAAACCCACTGAAAAGCATTAAAAGATATAATAAAAACTAAGGAAAAACCCCAATGGGGCATCACGTGTGGGTCACGTGCTCACACGTGATGATTCCTTAGTTCTTTAAAACAGCAGAATTAAATTCTGGTTGAAATGTTAATAAAGGGGGGTCACGTGTCAACACGTGATGGGTTCCTAAGCTCTTTAATTAATAGAATTAAATTCTATTTAAATGATCAAATAATGGGATCACGTGCCAACACGTGATAGGCTTTTAAAGCGTTCTGAACTAATAGAATTAAATTCTAATTAAGGAGGAATCGAGAACCCTAATTGGAAAATATTTCTCTAAATCTTTCCAAACAAAAAAAGATTGTGCTCTGTAAAGTGGAGCACCGTTGGATTAAAAATCCAGTGGTGATTAAAAATTACCAATTTATAGAAAGATTCTATACAAGGAAAGATTTCCTTGAAATTCACCAAGAATAATAAACAGAATATGTTTTGGATTAAAAATCCAATGGTGAATGAAAATTCACAGAGTGATCTAAAAGATCATGTTGGTTACAAAAACAACCAAAATCTTTCAATGAAAGATTGACTAAACAGATTGATTCTTTTCTTTCTCCTATAAATAGGAGCCAAGAAGAGAAAAGAAGGATCCTTGGAATTTTTTTGAGATATACAACAACAGAGAGAAAAAAGAGAGGAGAATTTAATTCTCAAGGGAGAAAAAGAAGATCTCTTCAGAAAAAGAAACCCTAGGTGAGAAAGGGAAAGAGATCTAAGCTCTATAAAACAAAAAAGAGAATTTAATTCTCAATTTAAGAGTTTAACTCTTCTGAAAAGAACTTAGTTCTTCTTTTGGTTGAAGATCTGCAGAAGCAGATCTCCCCACAAGTTGAGAATTTAATTCTCATCAGGGAGATTCTGCCATGCAGATCCAAAACTTAGAAGGAGAATTGAGTTTAAGGAATTTAATTCCCCCAAATTCATAGGAATTCAATTCCTCCAAATGACCCTACATAAGAATTTAATTCTTCCAAACACATAGGAATTTAATTCCTCTAAACAGAATTAGGGTTTAACCCTATAAAAGAACCTAATTCTTAAAACAAGAGACTTAAAGCTCTCCATGCACGTAAAGAACTTGGTCACGTAGTAACACGTGACCCCCATCCTCAAGGAGTAGAAAAGAAAGCACCAAGACTAGGTCTCGTGCCCCCACGTGACCCTTAAACAGACTCCTCAAAATGGAAAAAAAAAAAACAAAGCTTGGAGGCAATGCCTCACGTGACCCTCAAAAATGAAGGGAATAAAGCCAAAGCCAATACAGATTTTGGGCACCCTCACGTGTCCCCATGTGACCCCTAATAAACACTTTGATAAATCAATGCATGGGTACCCATTACGTGTCCGCACGTGATGGCCGTGGAGACTTAAAAGTGTTTAACACTTATTTGAATATTCTGACAATAAAATAAAGGGAGTCTGCCCCCCATCTTCAGATGCCCCACGTGACCCCACGTGACCAATTCAATTTTAGTGTTTAACACTATTTTCAGCGCATCACATGGGAACACGTGACCGCCAAATATCCTCTAGAGTTTAACACTATTTTAAAAAACCAGTCTTAGCCCAAATTGGCTAAGTCTTACAGAGGCAAGACTCCCCTTTGACTGAACCTCAAATACATCCTTGCCTTCCAAGATTGATCATCTTATATGGCATATGAGTGCTCAGCACTCAATAAGAGATAAAAATATGGTCAGAACCCAGACCCATGCTTAGCATTGCTAAATAATGGGGAGGCTGAACCCAGACAAATGTTCAACAGTCCAACAAAGGTCTAACATTCTAAACCTAATTGGACTTAGCCCAAGTTGGCCATAAGTCCTGTTCAGTTGATAAAACTGCACATTTGTTATTACATTTTTCCTATTATTTCTATACTAGAAAAGGCGTTTATTATAATATATGATACATATGAGGGTTTATCTGTAAAAATATTATTTTTCATGTGTTGATATATTATAATTAACATTTGGTAGGAAAATGTATGCAAAAATATCATTGACCAAATCTTAATGTTGAAATTAATGTCTCAATAAAACAAACTCTACTAATATTATTTGTGGAGTTGTTGTGCAAAATTTTCAGGGCTAAAATCAAGGGAATCAAAGTTGTTAAAGCAAACCTGCCTAATTAAGAAAGCAAACTATGAAATCAAGTCTGGCAGTAACTACGAGAAGATTTTCAGTTTCCTGAGATTCAAAAGATCGCCACGTGTCATACAGATGAAAGCCCAAAAGACCAAATCCAACAAGCTTACTATTTGGCTACGGATCCGCGGCCAAACCCACCATTTGGCCGCGGATTCGCCGCGTGACAGAGGAATTGTGAGCTGGGATTGTTTCTGTTGAATCCTAACCTCTTGCTTCCAAATTTGGAAGCTACGGTTCTGGCTTTTGGAGTATAAATAAGGACCGAGAGCCTCTTGGAAAAGGCATCAAGTCGACGCGATCACGAAGTCCACCACGGCTCACGCATCCAGACTGATCATCAACGGTTCATCTACCTCCTTGGAAGAGATCGAGAAGCAAACTAGTATTTATAATCATTTTCTAAGGGAACAAAGTGTAAATGAGTTTTGTTGATTAATAAAGCTAGTTCTTTTTCTTATTCTATTTCTTTGTAGTTTCATTATGAATTCTCTCTCCATCACTTCTTCTCCCAACATGCACGAGTAATTCTCCGCTTGTTAGGGTTCGTAGGATTAGGGTAGGTTAATGGATGATGAAGATCTTTAAACTCTTTTTACGTCCTATAAAGTTTATAAACTTTATCAAAAGAATCATTAACATTCTAATCGGGTGCGCTATCAATTTATTGTTAGTCTCGACCGCGATTAGAGATTATATTAATGATTATTTTGGTAAAGTCTAGATATGAACGGAGTTCCATACCGAGATAGGGGTTAAGAGTGGGAACCCTTTTCCCTCCAGAAATCCTAATCTACATGCATTACTGTCGTTCTAGTTTTAAATCTATTAAAAGATAAAAAGGGTAATTTTTAATTAATCATCCATAACTACTAAATCCTAATGAACTCTACAAGCCCCCTTTTCATATAAACGTACCTCCGTAGTTAATCTAGATCTATATTTTGCATCAGTGTTTAACGTGGATCTAGATCCTACAACCATTCTTCAATATTCTTTATCCATCCTCTCTTTTTCAACACATCTAAAGTAAGAATAAAAGATTCAACGTTTCCCAGAGGACGACCCGTACTCATCTCGGTCTAGCTGTACGCGACACCGTTATTGATTGCGGTTAACTACATATCAATCAAATGGCGCCGTTGCCGGGGATACGTGTGTAATTTTTTATTCTTACTATTTGTGTTGAATTCTTATACGATCTATATCATAAAAAAAACTGCAAATTGTATATTTAACGATTATTGTGTGAATTTTGCGAGGGGATCTGGAGTCACAGAATTGAGGAAACAGAGAGCCAGAGACATTCATCAAGATCAAGAGGAGCGCAGGAGGCCACGCAGCAAAATTCATTACCTGATCCCTCTACTCCGCAGCGGAAGCGCGGTGAAAGAAGCCTTTTTGCGGCGGAAGCGCGGTGAAAGGAGCCTTTTTGCGGCGGAAGCGCGGCGGGAGAGGGGATTTAGGGTTCCAAACCTCTCTGGTATATTTTCTATATCTTTCTCTCTCCTCTGAAATCCAATAAAATATCTTTTCTGCAGGATTCTTTGCAAAATATCGCTGCTCAAAAATCTTTTTGCAAAGTTTTGTGATTGGTTTGTTTTTGCATATTTTAATACGGACTTTAAGGGGCAAAGACCAAATCCAGATTAGGTGGGGATTTTATCACCCTTCCTAAGCCCCACAAATCACAAACCGAGCATCTGCATCAACCCTACATTAATTAAAAAATATCTAGACCAGACTCTAAGGGCTGTCGCGCTCAATAAGGACAGAGCAAGGTCGTGGGTAATCTATCGCTTATCCGCATTACTTTTGTGGTATCTAGGCAAGTGTGTCTAAGGCAAGTGGTTACTTAATTAGGCCCACTACTTACGTAGTGGATACCTCCCACTTACCTGGCACTTACCTGGCTACAAGAGTAGTAAAGAGGTGGTAGAGGATTGATCCTGCGGCTTGTCCTTTGGAAGTTTAGGAGCGGTCTAGAGACTGGACCTAGGTAACCTTAGTTCTAGGGTTGTTTGTGCATTTTTGTGTGATTTGTCTTAAGTCTCACTTTTTTCAAAACAGACCAATTTTAAATCACACACACGCTGCCACTTGCGCTAAACCCGCTTAGTGCATGCTTGGCTGGACACGGGATTCTAGTGCCCGTCTTGTCCGCGTTCCTGCTATCGACTCCGAAGTCGGTACTTCTTCATTTTCTTTTTCCCCACCACCCACCACATCGACCGAGATGGACGGTACTCCATCAAATTGTAACACCACGCTGCCACCGCCCATAGGTGAGCAGAATCCACCGCGCATCTCTCTCCAAGAGAGATGCTATCCTATTTGTGGTCCCCTTCCTACTTGTCTATCCATTCCACCAGCTAACGAGGATAATTTTGAAATTAAACCCCACTACTTCAATCTGTTGCCCAAATTTCACGGGCTTGAGTCAGAAGACGCGTACGTTTTCATCACTAAATTCGAAAACGTATGCGCAATGATGGATACTTCACAACTGACTGTAGATGTTATGCGCTTGCGTCTTCTCCCATTCACTCTGTGCGACTTGGCAGAAAAATGGCTTTATAATACTGCCGCACACTCTATCACTAATTGGGATGCATTCGTAATAGCATTTCTTAAGAAATTTTACCCAAACCATAAGACTGCTCATATTAGGAGCGAGATCAACCAGTTCACCCAGCTTCCCAATGAACCATTTTGGAAGTGCTTTGAATGTTTCAAGGATCTGCTTGTCCAATGTCCTCATCATGGAATACAAAGATGGGATTTATGTTGAATAATATATGAGGGCATTAATCCAGCGACAAAGCAGATGCTTGAAACAATGTGTCAATGCAATTTCATGTCTAAAGATGACGGTGAAGCTTGGAAATATCTGGAAGACCTCGCTGAAAACACTCTGCAGAGGGAAAGCGTAAGACGACCTTCATCTAGGGGAGGTATTCATCAGCTCGATGTTTCTATCGCAGTAAAAGCCGAAATGGCAGCGATGCAGAAGAAACTCGATGCTATTGAGAACAAATTTTCATTAGCCTCCCTAAACCAGGTTACGTTTCCCAAAACCGTCTGTGGTTGCTGTTCTGATCCTTCACACTTAACGGAAGAATATCCTATGAATGCATCATTTCAAACTAATGCTACTTTTCAGCAGCGACCTAGAAACGATCCTTATTCTTCCACGTACAATCAAGGATGGAGGAATCATCCTAACTTTGCTTGGAACCAAAACCAACCCCAAAATCAAAATCAGTTCCAAAGCAATTATCAAAGACCTCCTCCACAGCAACCATAACCACAAAGTCAGCACCCCTTTCAGTCACAAAATTTTCAAAATCCGGCCAACACTTCTGCACCACAATTGGCCGGTACTGATAACTCTTCACTCGCACAAACTTTGGATTTGTTTATGAAACATTCCATGCAAATGTCGGCTGATATGAAGTCTTCTATTGATACCATAAAGAAAGACTCTGCCTCCCACGGTGAGAGTATTAAATCAATAGAAAACCAGCTTGCACAGTTGAACGCCGCGATGAGTGCGAGAGAGAAAGGGAAACTCCCATCTCAACCCCTACCGAATCCTGGCCACTCACAAAATCATAATATGAATGCCGTTACTACGTTGAGATCAGGAAGAGTGTTGGATAACCGAGTGGGTGAGCAATTTGATGATGTTAGTGATACCAATGAAACCCTGGCTTCTACTTCTTCCCCTAATTCGTCTAATCTCCCACCTACTTCCGAGCCTATTCTCCGTTTTCCCCAAGGCTCGAACTCTCAGCCCACTTCCACAAATCTATCTAAAGCGATCCCCACTCCAATTTTGCGATCCATTCCATCCCCACAATCCTCTCCAATTTCGGACCCAAACCTTATTGATAAAGCACCTTATCCAAACAGGTTAAGGAGCAACAGACCAAGTCCACAAATGGAGAAGATTGTGGAAATTTTTAAGCAAGTTAACATAAACATTTCTCTCCTAGATGCTATTCAACAAGTCTCGTCTTATGCGAAAATCCTAAAGGACTTGTGCACTAGGAAGAGAAAAGTTCAAGTACTTAAAAAAGTTTTCCTTACGAGTAATGTGCGCACTGCTTTTACACAACAACTACCCAAGAAACGAAAGGACCCCGGAAGTCCTACAATTTCTATTTCTATTGGGGGTAAAAATATCAATCGTGCTCTACTCGATTTAGGTTCTAGTGTTAACTTGCTTCCGTATTCTGTTTATGAGCAATTAGGGATCGGAGAGTTAAAACCGGCGCATTGCACTCTTCAGATGGCCGATCGATCTATCACCCAAGCTAGGGGTGAGCTAGAGGATGTGTTAATCAAAGTCCGGGAATTTATATTCCCTGTGGACTTTATCGTTATAGATACGCAATCTGTAGCGAACCTACGAAATCAAATCCCGGTGATACTCGGTCAACCCTTCCTGGCAACTTCCAATGCAGTAATCAATTGTAGAAACGGCTTTATGACCCTATCCTTTGGAAATAAGTCAATTGAGCTTAACATTTACAAGTTGGGAAGTGAACCCTCCGAACCTTATGCTCATGTGTGTTCTGTCGAATTAATGGATGTCGACAGCAGCGAATTTGATCAACTTCATGATACTGACTCTTTTCATATGTTGTTGTTTGACCCAACCATGTATTATACATACACGGTCTCTCCCGCCGAGTTGTCCGGGTCAACATCTAACGCTGATGAGGAACTTTTTATAGAGTCTGACGATCACCCCGTTTTTTCTGATGAGATTATTCTTCGGGGTATCGATGAAAGCTTTGAGGAAATTTTCGCTGATGAACTCGCATTTTTAAAAGACACGGGTGTTGAGATGAATCAACTCCAAGACGAAGAAATTGAACCTCCACCCCTTCTTCTGGACAATCATGATAATGCGAGTAATCCATCATCACTATCACTGCGTTGTCTCTCCAAAACGAGACGCAAACACATTCTATCCCACCTCTTATCTCCTCCCCACTTCTTCACGTCAATAGGTGACATGTTCTTCCACCAACCTTGGTGCTTCATCGATAAAATTTTTGAATGGTTGGTGTTGACTTTCGGTCTTTGCAAAGATTGGCATTGATCAATAACTTTGACCCCCTCTTGTGATTTTCAAAGCTTAATATTGTTTAACTTAAGTTTTGGGGGGAGGGTATATTTTGGCTCTTGAAAGAAAATGATTTTTACAAAATTGTGAGCCAAAAAGAAGTTTGGGGGAGGATTTCACTTTCATTATTTCTTGTCCCTTTTCTCCTCCCAAGTCTACAGGTTTTTGAGCTTAACGGATAACAACGGTGAGGACACTGCTGCAAACAGGTATGGGGAGGTTTGTGCTTATTTACGCATTACTTTGCATTATACTATATATAAGCACACAAATTTATTTATTTTTTGATAATAAAAGATTAGATAGTGAAAAATTACATCCAAAAGATTGGAATAGTTTAAGAAAACCAAGAAAATTAGAAGTTTTCTTAAACGAACTAGTAATAAGTAGTTATGAGCCGTTGTCCCAAGGGTTAGTAAGATGAAAGAAGTCACTAATCTGAGGATAAATATAAGTCTGAAAAATAGTTCCTATTCTGGAAGCCAAACATTTGAATGTTGATATCCTACTATACGCACTTACACACGTCTTGAAACTCGGGATAGTAGAGGATACCTTGAAATGCTCTTGTTTAAAAGCCAAAGTATGAAGGAAATAATAAATGAAGAAAATATTAAAATGGTGAAAAGAGAAAAATGAACACTGGTTTTGTTATCGCCAAGGCAGCAATAAAAAAATATAGCGAGGGTGCTTCATCACCTAGTGCCTTAGACCAACTGGTTTGGGAGTCACTGCTAAGCCTTAGGTGGTGCAAGACGAGGAAAATACTATCACCTAATATGCAAGCACATGAGTAATCGGTCGGTTAGTACCTCAAGAAGTATTAACGGTCGCATGAAAATTGTGTGAGCAAATTCAACTAAATAAATATCAATTAAAAAGTACTGAGGTAGATGGACAAGAGTATGATAGCTTGAATTGAATTCTCCGAGTGTAGGGATGTTCTATTCACACACGTAGGGGTATATGATCGATGTTTGGATGAAAGGTAGAAATGAAAGATAAAGACGATGTTTTATTGAGGGATGATGTGATTTCTAACATCTTTTCATGACTACTAAGGTAGGGCTCATGACAACTGAAAAGCTAGTGTAGTTGGAACCTCTTAGTTTTCAAAGTATTTCTTTTATAGTTCTTATCTTTATATGTAACTTTCACCATCTCTCTTTTATTATAGGATTTTGTGGGTGTAATCCGCTGAAAACCCTCAGGAGATAACACTCCTCCTATTAGGGACACCTAGAGGTTTAACGGCTTGTTGCACGTGCTCAGTGCAATCGTGTTTGCCTACGAAAGTGTGCTTAGTTTTCTCCTTTCCTTTTCTCCTTCTCTTGAATAAACTAGTTTGCTCGGGACGATCAAAGATAAGTTTGGGGGTATTTGTTCAGTTGATAAAACTGCACATTTGTTATTACATTTTTCCTACTATTTCTATACTAGAAAAGGTGTTTATTATAATATATGATACATATGAGGGTTTGTCTGTAAAAATATTATTTTTCATGTGTTGATATATTATAATTAACATTTGGTAGGAAAATGTATGCAAAAATATCATTGACCAAATCTTAATGTTGAAATTAATGTCTCAATAAAACAAACTCTACTAATATTATTTGTGGAGTTGTTGTGCAGAATTTTCAGGGCTAAAATCAAGGGAATCAAAGTTGTTAAAGCAAACCTGCCTAATTAAGAAAGCAAACTATGAAATCAAGTCTGGCAGCAACTACGAGAAGATTTTCAGTTTCCTGAGATTCAAAAGATCGCCACGTGTCACACAGATGAAAGCCCAAAAGACCAAATCCAACAAGCTTACTATTTGGCCACGGATCCGCGGCCAAACCCACCATTAGGCCGCGGATCCGCCGCGTGACAGAGGAATTGTGAGCTGGGATTTTTTCTGTTGAATCCTAACCTCTTGCTTCCAAATTTGGAAGCTACGGTTCTGGCTTTTGGAGTATAAATAAGGACCGAGAGCCTCTTGGAAAAGGCATCAAGTCGACGCGATCACGAAGTCCACGACGGTTCACACATCCAGACAGATCATCAACGGTTCATCTACCTCCTTAGAAGAGATCGAGAAGCAAACTAGTATTTATAATCATTTTCTAAGGGAACAAAGTGTAAATGAGTTTTGTTGATTAATAAAGCTAGTTCTTTTTCTTATTCTATTTTTTTGTAGTTTCATTATGAATTCTCTCTCCATCTCTTCTTCTCCCAACATGCGCGAGTAATTCTCCGCTTGTTAGGGTTCGTAGGATTAGGGTAGGTTAATGGATGATGAAGATCTTTAAACTCTTTTTACGTCCTATAAAGTTTATAAACTTTATCAAAAGAATCATTATCCTAATCGGGTGCGCTACCAATTTATTGTTAGTCTCGACCGCGATTAGAGATTAGATTAATGATTATTTTGGTAAAGTCTAGATATGAAAGGAGTTCTATGTCGAGATAGGGGTTAAGAGTGAGAACCCTTTTCCCTCCAGAAATCCTAATCTACATGCATTACTGTCATTCTAGTTTTAAATCTATTAAAAGATAAAAAGGGTAATTTTTAATTAATCATCCATAACTCCTAAATCCTAATGAACTCTACAAGCCCCCTTTTCATATAAACGTACCTCCGTAGTTAATCTAGATCTATATTTTGCATCAGTGTTTAACGTGGATCTAGATCCTACAACCATTCTTCAATATTCTTTATCCATCCTCTCTTTTTCAACACATCTAAATTAAGAATAAAAGATTCAACCTTTCCCAGAGGACGACCCGTACTCATCTCGGTCTAGCTGCACGTGGCACCGTTATTGATTGCGGTTAACTACATATCAATCAAGTCCTCAATTCAGATTTAATTGAGCCAATGTGCTCATAATCTAATTAATTGATCTTAGTTCCAAATTGAACTACAGATTTCCCAATCAACCTTGGTTTAAGGGTACATCTCTTCACTCCTCTGATGTTTGTCATTGTAATCCTTCAACGTCTTCAGAGAGGTGACGGGTCCCAATAACCAATCATTCCATGGACTGTGGGGTCCTTAAACTCATGGACTATGATGTCCTTAAATTTTATGGATTATGATGTCCTTAACCTCGGACTGTGGGGTCCCTTTAAACCCACGGACTATGATGTCCTTAACCTCGGACTGTGGGGTCCCTTTAAATCCACAGACTATGATGTCCTTAACCTTGGACCGAGATGTCCTTAAACTAATATTGGACCACCATGTCCTTAAACTGGTAATCGACCGCAATGTCCCTAAACTAAGCAATAGAGCCCGAATTCTCTTTTGTTGGATCTAAACGATCCCATTAAGTTGATCTTAGTTTAAAAATTAGACTAACGTATCCTTAACAAACATTTAAGTTGATCTTAGTTTCAAATGAGATTAACGTATCCTTAAACCCAACCCCCAAACCAAAATCTAAGAAAATACGGATTTGGACTAATCCACGCCCTACGGGTGACAACATAAATTAGTCCCCGTATACAATCCACGGGCAACCAAAAACAAAACAAACACACACGACACGAAGTGACCATCTGGAGAAAGAGAAAGTGGTTACTGCGATGCGGTAGCATAATTAACTGCAGGGGCTTGTGCCTGCAGGGAAGAGCGTCCCCACAATCAAAAACCCCTTAATGAGGGGGAATCTGATGAAGTCTGCTATATCGGCTGCAACCGTTTAAACTTTCGATACACGGTGCTATAAATCAACCTGGCAACTTCGGAGAGGTGGACGGATAGCACCAATTAGCATCTGCCCTCGAAATTCAGGCAAGACGGACCTATGCGGTCGCGTCTCTGTGTTTCGGCGGGGAACAGATTCTGGCACGCCCGGTGGGACGTTTTCCTCCTTCCACTCCACACTTCGTGTGTCGTGTTCACGAACGAATCGCGGTTTAATATGGTTGACCTTAGGTTCGAGGTACTAAGATTTGGTTTTGCTCTCGTGCAGAAAAAAGAGATGGCCTCTAACTGCTCCAGCTGCAACTGCAACTCACGTTCCACCTCATCTGGAGGTGTAACCTATGTGCCCTAAGCGGCCTCCCTATTCAAAATGCCAGTGTAGCAAGTAACTCAGGCCACCACTGGGCTGTTCTTTGGGACCATGATCCCACCGATGAGCTTCAGTACCCCGCTGCTGTCACAAGAAGCCCTAAAGAAGTCGGTCCTTTGATTGGCGTACCACTGCCGCGGCCCCTCTCAACGGGTAGCCCAACCCTGCTACCTCAGTTTTCAACAGACTGGGTCAGAACGCCAACAAGCCCGTGATACCTGAAACAGCCATCCCAAAGCGGATAGCCATCTCGGCTCAAGCGGACGAAATTATTAGAGAAGCTTCTTCTGCCAAGAAGTTAGTCTTCACAAGGATGGCCGTTCCGGCTCCCGCTCCAGGCGAAGTCATCAAAGATGCTTCCCCTTCCCAGAGGTCTGTCTTTGACAGATTGGACATCGCTTCTCAACGGGCATCGGTCTTTAAGAGGCTGACGCCGGTGACAACCCTTCACCAACACAGGGGGCATGAGGAAGTCACCCCTACAGCTGAGACAATCCCAACGGCTCGATACGCTCGACGTCGCTAATGGCGCCGAGTAAGAAAGGCTAGGGGCAGCTCCCCGTCTGGACTAACTCCACCAGCTCCTATGGCTCACCGAGCCATAGGACATTCTCTCGAAGACTACTTCACCTTCAAGAACTAGGTCGAAGACCAATATCGACAAGACAGGTTCGCTCTATCCGACAGTTGGAGGGTAAGTCCACCACGGAAGCATGAATCAAAAGCCACTTATGCGATGAGAGTAGAACCAGATCAGCATCGGTCTTGGAAACGGTCTCGTACCTGTCACGCGATAACGCTGTCAGAAGAAGAACCCGAGAATATGGATGACATTTCTTGGTGCTTCGAAAACAATGAGGATGAATTGATCTCAGAATTTCCACCGGTGCCAAAAGAGCTGGAAGATGGGATACATACTACTGTAGACGACCTAAGAAAAATTGACCTGGGAACGGCAAACGACCCACAGCCGACGTTCGTCAGTGAACTGTTTTCTGAAGAAAAGGTGGCTGCGCTTAAAGACGTGCTCATGCAGTATAAAGATTGCTTTGTATGGAACTATTCAGAGATGCCGGGGCTCGATCCAGAGATTGCTTTCCACAAATTGGCGATTTCTCCGGACGTCAAACTGATCAAACAAGCACCGAGAAGAATGTGGCTCGAGCTTAAGATGAGCATCAACGCCGAAGTCAAGAAGCTAATCGACTCCGGCTTCATCCAAGAGGTTCAATATCCTGATTGGATCGCCAACATCGTCCCGGTGATGAAGAAAAATGGGACGGTGCGCATATGCGTAGACTTCTGGGATCTCAACAAAGCTTGCCCAAAGGACTACTTTCCAGTACCGGTTACTGAGCTGATGATAGATAATACGTCCACTCACGAAGTTTTCTCTTTCATGGATGGCTCATCAGGATACTATCAAATAAAAATTCATCCCGAGGACCAGAAGCATACCGCTTTCCGGACCCCTTTGGGCATATTCTGCTATAAGGTGATGCATTTCGGTCTAAAGAACGCTGGTGTCACCTATCAAAGGGCCATGACGAAGATTTTCGATGACCTCATACATGAAATCGTCGAATGCTATATCGACGACCTCGTAGTAAAAAGAAAATCATACGAGGAACATTTAGAGCATCTGAAGATCGTGTTTCAGTGCCTTCGGAAATACAACTTGAAGATGAACCCTCTCAAGTGCGCGTTCGGAGTTTCTTCAGGCAAGTTCTTAGGATTCGTCGTCCGACACAGAGGCATCGAGATAGACCCGTCTAAGATCAAGGCGATCATGGAAATGCCTCCACCAAGGACTCTCAAGCAGCTGCGGTCTCTCCAAGGAAAGCCCGCGTATATCCGGCGATTTATAGCCAATCTCTCCGGCAAGTACCATCCCTACAGTCACCTAATGAAGAAGGGAACCCCGTTCGTCTGGGATCGCAAATGCCAAAGCACACTAGACGAAGTCAAGCAATACCTGCAGAATCCGCCAGTACTGCCCGCTTCCGTTAAAGGAAAACCTCTCATCCTGTATACAACATCCCTCAAAGGTTCCTTAGGTGCGCTGTGGGCACAAGAGAACGACAAAGGGAAGGAAAGAGCCCTCTACTATTTGAGTCGAGTTCTCCTGGGGGCAGAAAACAATTACTCTCCCATCAAAAAACACTGCCTGGCATTGATCTTCGCGATAACGAAGCTCAGACACTACGCGTTGGCACATGAGGTCCATCTCATATCGAAGGTGGATCCTCTCAAATATTTGATGTCAAAGGCTATATTAACAGGGCGGCTCGCTAAATGGTCCCTGCTCTTGATGGAGTTCTCGATAACTTATCGTCCCCTCAAGGCAGTGAAAGGCCAAGTCATCGCTGACTTCCTCGCTGAGCATCCGATACCTACCGATTCTCCTTTAAACCGTGAATTGCCCGACAAGCACGCATTTGACACAATCGACGGAGAAAGAAGAGAGAATGATACCCGGTGGGAACTCTATTTCGATGGAGAATCTTCCATGAAGAAGCGCAAACAAAGCACCCCCATAATCAAATCAGGGGTAGGCCTCATCTTCGTGACTCCACAAGAAGGGATAATGCGCTTTGCCTTCTCCTTAACAGAGCCGAGGATGAATATGAAGCTTTGATAGCAGGTCTTGAGATCGCTGTCGACATGGGAATCGAGAACTTTCTTATATACGGAGACTCCCAGCTGGTCGTTAGTCAAGTAAATGGCGACTATCAAACGTGCAAGCCTGAGTTGGTGAAGTACGGCGAGAGAGTGCAGCAACTGCTGACTCAAATCCCTTCCTACACCCTGGAAAGCATACCGCGCGCGGAAAATAGCAAGGCGGATGCATTATCCAAACTCGCTAAAGAATTGGCCGACGAGAACCTCGATGACATGAGGATCGTTGTGCAAAGTCGTCGGGTTCTCGCACCGGCAGAAATATCCTCGGAATCTTCCGAAGAAAAGGGAGCGACCGAGCAAATGGATCTACAAATAAAAGACCAGGAAAAAGCTAAGGATTGGAGAGAAGTCTTTATAGACTACTTCAAATCCCGTTGAACACCTGAAGATGCGTCGTCAAGACATCAGCTCATGAAACGAGCTCTAGCCTTCGCCTTTGTCAATGATACTCTGTATAAGAGATCATTTGATTCTCTGTGGCTAAGATGCTTGGGACCTGAAGAGGCAAGGAGAGTCGTCCAAGAAACTCATGACGGACTCTGCGGTTCTCACCAAGCCGGGCCGAAGATGAAACTAAAGATCAAAAGGATGGGCTATTACTGGCCCACGATGATTCAGGACTGCTTAGAATGCGCGAAGCAGTGTCACTCATGCCAAATTCACGGGGACTTTATCCACCAGCATCCGAATCCGGTACATCCAATAGTGGCTAGCTGGCCATTCGAAATGTGGGGAACTGATATAATCGGGCCCATCGAACCAGCATCGTCCAGAGGACATCGATTCATTTTGGCAATAACTGATTACTTCTCCAAATGGGCGGAAGCAGTACCGCTGAGGGAGGTGAAGACGGAGAATATTCTCCATTTCTTCAAGACACACATCATTTATCGGTTTGGCACTCCGCGACGGATTATCTCCGATAACGGGCCAACCTATAGAAGCCACAAGATCAGCCGCTTTGCACAGCAGCATAATATAGACTGGAGATACTCTTTAGTCTATAATCCCTGAGCTAACGGTCTAGCTGAGGCTTTCAACAAGATCTTGACGAAGATCGTGAAAAAGACGGTGTGTCAAAATAAGAGGGACTGGCACGAGAGACTGCATGAGGCTCTCTGGGCATATCGAACTACGTTCAAAAAGGCCACAAACACAACGCCGTATGCATTGGTATTCGGCACAGAAGCGGTACTCCCTCTCGAGATAGAGTTACCTTCTCTATGAGTGGCAGTTCACTACGAGCTAACAGACGAAGAAAATGCTCATCTTCGGCTTGAGGAACTTGATGCCCTCGACGAAACTCGGCTCATGGCGCAGCAAAATCTGGAAGCTTATAAAGCAAAGATGACGCTCTCATATGAGAGATTGACTAGGCCGAGAACATTCCGCCAAGGCGAACTCATGCTAGTGGTCAAGAGACCTATGATCCCCAATCGTGCCAAACGGGGGAAATTCGAGCCGAACTATGAAGGCCCATATATCATAGATAAAGTTTACCAGGGTGGTGCCTACCTACTCATGGACATGCATGGTGAAAGACCGTTTAGGCCAATAAACGGTCGCTTCATGAAAAAATACTACGCCTGACGAGTCACGACCTAGGTTAACGATAGATGACGACGCCTATGTCCGCTCGCTATCTTCTTATGCCCAAACTCCATAAGTAGTAGCCGGCTACGGACCGAAACGTCCTTAAACTAACGATGGACCATTATGTCCTAAAACTGGCGACGGACCGAAACGTCTTTAAACTAACGACGGACCACTATATCCTAAAACTGGCTGTTGACCGAGACGTCGATAAACTACTACGGACCACAGCATCCCAAGGCTGACATAAAAAAAATAAAAAATAAATAAAAAAAGAAAACGGTATGTTCATAAGCAAAATGGGCACGGATGAAAACCCGAAAGGGCTCCGTGAGTAAAAATAGCAGGACTGCCGGCGAGTTTTGTGAAAACCCGAAAGGACGCAATCTCATTAAAGGACACTTGCAAGGTCCTCTCGACCTTGTGAGGAGAAAACCACCTATGTAAGATCCTTACGACTCACAAAGGAGAAACACACTTAGGGATCCTCACGATTCCTAGGAAGAAAACACACTTACGAGATCATCACGACTCGTAAGGAGAACCCTCCTATGAGACCCTCACGGCTCATAAGATTTAAAAGTCTTAAGCTACAGGAATCTGAACCTGTTCTTAAGCCATCACAACCTCCAATTCTTCCCTACAAGCGTCTCGACCCTTGTATACAATCCATTGGCGCGAATAAACATTTCCCTACCAAAGTCCCACCAGAGACTGGAGATATGCTCGCACAGCAAACAACACTTGTAAGTCCTCTCGACTTATAAGGAGAAAATACTCTTGTAAGATCCTTACGACTTATAAGAGACCATACACTTAGGAATCCTTACGATCCCTAAGGAGAAAACGCGCTTACGAGACCCTCACGACTCGTAGGAAGAAATACCTTCATGAGACCCTTACGGCTCATGAAGTCAAAAGCCTTAGTCGACAGGATCCTAACCCTGTTTACTAAGCCACCTTTGTTCGACATAGACAAAGGAGAATGATGATTCCTCCTGGCAATATCCCAGTAGTAGCGATGCTGATGCCTAAATTGGTATCAAATCCCAAACTCGCAGTGAAAAGCCAGCGAGCCACAAATGCATATGAAATAGCCGAAATGATTGGGCAACTTCCAAATCAGCAAGTAAAAATGTATGCATACAAAATAGCCGAAATGATTGGGCAACCCACAATAAAAGGCAGCGAGTAAAAAATAAAACAAATAGCCGAAATGATTGGGCACCACGATAAATAGCCGAAATGATTGGGCAATCGCGACTTTCGCGATATAAAAGCTGAAATGATAGAGCATCACAGAAAGAAAAATATATAAAACGAAACTTTTTGCCCTACAAGTGAGATCACATTGATCCCTCTATACAATCCAGGGCACAAACAAAAGGGGAACTATACCTTCCCACCAGGCTCCATCAGAAAAAGGAGCCAAATCTCGACGATTCACAAACAGCCTGAAGATCTTCTCAACATTCGTCTCATTACAACAGGCGCAACATCAACAAATCGGAGCCACGGCGAAATTCCCAGTTCCATGACTCGACGATACACAGACAACCGAGAGTCAACCCCTCCTGGTTTCGTGGAACACGGCCTATGTCAATCCTGACCCCGTGGGAAGCATCAAGAGCAAATCCTGGTTTTGTGGAACACGGCCTATGTCAATCCTGACCCGTGGAAATTGTCCAGAGTGGATCTTGGTCCTTGCGGAACACGGCTTATGTCAATCTTGACCCCGTGGGAAGCATCTAGAGCAAATCTTGGTTTCGTGGAACACGGCCTATGTCAATCCTGACCCCGTGGAAAACATCCAGAGCGGATCCTGGTCCTTGCGGAACACGGCCTATGTCAATCCTGACCCCGTGGGAAGCACCCAGAGCAAATCCTGGTCACGTGGAGCACGGCCTCAATCCTGACCCTGTGGGAAGCGTCCAGAGCGGATCCTGGTCCTTGCGGAACACGGTTATGTCAATCCTGACCCCATGGGAAGCATCCAGAGCAAATTCTGGTCCTTGCGGAACACGGCTTATGTCAATTCTGACCCGTGGAAAGTATCCAGAGCAAATCCTGGTCATGTGGAACATGGCCTATGTCAATCCTGACCCCGTGGGAAGCGCCCAGAGCGGATCCTGGTCCTTGCGAAACACAGCTTATGTCAATTCTAACCCCGTGGGAAGCATCCAGAGCAAATCCTGGTCACGTGGAACACGGATTATGTCAATCCTGACCCCGTGGGAAGCGTCCAGAGCGGATCCTGGTCCTTGAGAAACACGGCTTATGTCAATCCTGACCCCGTGGGAAGCATCCAGAGCAAATCCTGGTTTCGTGGAACACGGCTTATGTCAATCCTGACCCCGTGCGAAGTGTCCAGAGCGGATCCTGGTCCTTGCGGAATACGGCTTATGTCAATCCTGATCCCGTGGGAAGCATCCAGAGCAAATCCCGGTCCCATAGAACACGGCTAAAGTCAATCTTGACCCCGTGGGAAATGGCCAGAGCAACCCCTGACTCCGTGAAATACAGATAATGTCAACCTCATCCATCACTTACGGGTCCTCTTAACTCGTTAGGGAGAAAATTCTCTTGTGAGATCCTTACGACTCTCAAGAGAAAACGCACTTAGGAATCCTCACGATTTTTAAGGAGAAATTGCACCTACGGGATCCTCTCGACCTGTAGAGAGAAAATTCTTTATGAGACCCTCACGGCTCATAAAGTTGAAAAGTCTTAGGAGGCAGATCCTAACCCTGTCTCCCAAGCCATCGTTGCTTCACAGAGAAGTCAAGGTAGATTTTCTGCAGGCCACCCTCTCCGACAAGAGAAGAAATAATCACTTCCAGGTCCTTTCGACTTGTAAGCAAGAAAAACTCTCTCGTGAGATTCTTACAACTCTTAAGAGAAAACACACTTACGAGATCCTCACGACTCGTAAGGAGAAATACCTTTATGAGACCCTCACGGCTCATAAATTTGAAAAGTCTTAGGTGACAGATCCTAACCCTGTCCCCTAAGCCATTGTTGTCCTACAAAGAGATCAAAATAGATTATTCACAAAATGCATTTACTAAAAGGGACACACCATCATGAAACAAAATATGTCTTTTATTCATGAATCGGAATGAATGCCAAGTACAATTTATGAAAGAATAAAAAAATACTTTCATTCAGGAGTATGTACAAAGAAGAATAAAAAAATATACAATTCTTCAAGCCGGCGGACGATTCAATAGATTTGCCAATTCATCCTTTTTCCGCTGGGCCTCAGCCTCATGATTCATTATCGCTAAGAGATGGGCCTCCGCTTGAGATTGCTGAGCCTGGTATGAGGCAAGCCGGCTTTCAAGCTCTTTTTCGGTAACCTTATGAGTTTTGACCATTTCGCGAGTGAAAATGATGGCCTTATCAATAGCTACCACCTCTCTGATAGCTTCTTGAAGCACCCGCCAAAGTTCATACGCCCGAGTAGTCTTGGCCGTAAGATTAGCTTGAAGTTCCCCTAGCACGGTTGAAGCCAACTTCCTCTCTGAGAATTTGCGGCTAAGCCTTTTCTCGCATGATAGCATATTCATAGCGCACCGCTCAATTACCCCCCGTAAGCCCGCCTTTGCAACCACAACCTCTGAAGGAAGGCGTGTACATTCAAGAATATGCAAGCAAGCCTCCACCTGACGACAGAACTCAACCCATACTTGCACCAATATTTCACTATGGTAAGTAGCAAGAAAGGGAAGAGAACCGTTGGCTTCAGCGGCAAATGCTTTGGCCGTGATCAGACTGCCAGCACGAAGGTCTTCAATCAGAGCTGACAAGGAGTGAAGGCTTAGCTTTGCCATCCGTTCCGAGGCACGTAGAGCATATGGGCCGGGTGGAATGATGATGTGAGATTCCAGCGTGGTAAGAACTGGCAAAGCTGTTAAGATTTGTAGAAAACAATCAGCGAGACTCACCAGAAAAGAGCAGATGGAACAACGTTGAAACTTTACTTACCCACGGTCATGCAAGAAGAGTCTGAAAGTTCCCCAGGCCCGTCAAGAATCTCAACTTCGTCATCAGCTTCCAGAACTGTAGAAGACATCAGTGTTATTATATGAAATAATAATAATGCCGTGAGGAGAGGGCAAATGACACTAACCTTGCCCGGAAGAGAGGACGATTCGTTGAGGAGATATCGCCTGCAGAGCGGCCATATCTAGAAGACGCTGAAAAGACTTCCTGGGGGACAAGTCCATGATGGACGCTTCCAATCCTCGTAACTCTGAAAAGGCAGGAAGGTTCAGATAATGAAGAGATCATTAAAGTAAAAAATAGAAGAATACCTTCGATACTCCTCCCACTCTGGATTGGAGGGATAGCAGCTTCGGCGGCCTCCTCCGTGCCCCCAGGCACATCATCGGGGATATGGGCCGGTATAATAACTTCCGGTTAAGGAGCAGTGGCCATCGCTGCAGGCTCCAATGAAAAAGTGGTGGCCTCGACTACCTGTCTCGCAGTCTCCGGGCCGTCCCCAGAAAGATCCATTGAATCCGCAGCCAATAAAGATGCCTCTTCCGGGGGATCAAGCACCGGGGGAACGGAAATCACCGAGGGGAGCTTCGCTGCAGGAACAATAGTTGTATTGACCCCCTCCACACTTATTAGTGTCTCATCGGGGATATTGGTAGAGTCCATGGTCAAGGCGCGACTTGAACTCAGATCCTCCGCCATTGTCGAAGTCCCTGCAAAGTTCTCACGAAAATAAGGATATATATATGTATATGAGCTGTAAAAAATATTACAAAGAGATATATGAGTATACCAATGCGCAGAGGAGCCTCTAGTATGGCTTTTTCAAGACGGCGTTCCTTCCGGAGGAGGTATGCTCGCCGGGGTTCGAGGGTAGACTCGTGGCCACCGGTCCACAATGAAAGCGCATCTTCGACGTCAGCTGAGATAGGCTGCTTAAGGGCTCTCTCACCTCCTTCTTCCAAAGGACCTATGAATATCCGCCGTATCGATGTAGGATCTTCATAAAGGATGACGGCAGGATAAGGCCTCTATGGTATCCTTACATTCTCAGATTCATCCTTTGAGCATCTTATAGCCTCAGCCAGTTGTGCGGCTTTCTCGGCAGATGAACCCGGGAAAAGCAGACCACCATCTGATTCTTGCATAGCTAGTGGTTCATCTTGAAGGATACGCTCTGATTCCACTAAAAAGTCGATCAGATTGGTGACCGTCTTCTTTCACCTCTTGGACCCAGAACTAACTGCAGAAGATGATCGCTTCTTTCCCCTCGGTTCTTTAGAGTGACGTTGACCCACTTCACCTTCAATATCCTCACTCGGCGACGCTACCGACGACGACACTGCCATTGCTGACACCACAGTTGATGATACTGCTACTGGCGCCCTACCTTGATTGAGCTCTAGTTCATGGCGGCATACCAGCTGTGAGAGTTAGATCTACTTCCACCACCTCCGGAATAAGCACGATACCAGTATCTCTCAGGGGAGGACAAATTACTGCCCGCGGTCGTGGCGGGACTCCCGTAGCCTGGTTCGGAGTAGGAGCCCTATATCCGAGGAGCATCCTCCTATCCTCGGCAATAATGGGACTGACTCGGTGGAGGTACCAGCCCGTGAAAGACTCCACACATCGAGGAATATAGTCAGTTTCAGGAATCATGAAGCGAGAGCCGGTGTTCAGCCGCATGAAGTGATGAGCGGCGTCACGAATGACTTCTGACGATGGGCTGGGCTCCACTGTAAACGCCTCAAAGGGGACACCCTAGTCATATCCCAGTTGCCGAGCAAAGCGTTGTGGGTTGTACCGCATAAAAAGGGCCGCACCGTTCTAATGAAATACCAGATAACCCGGTCTGATCAAATATAAGTGCATGGCTTCCTTGGGCTTCAGGGAAGGTACTCCCTCTTTCGACGAGTTACAAAGCTGTTGAATCGGTCCTGAAGGAGCAGAGAGGACTCGATCATTGAATACCATCCTGCCCGTATTCGCATAGGGATTAATCAGCACATGAATAGCTCCGGACTGAGTCGGATCAAGAGCAGAAGCGTTCACCAACCTCATGAGCCACGGAAAAGTGTAGGCATCATAAAAGCTGGGTCTCTGATGTGAGGAAAATGCCCCTAGCACATGCATCTCAATCCAAGACGGAAAGTAATGAAGAGAGAAACTCACTACGTTCATGCCTGGTGTTGAGGTATTGGCTGCAGCGCTTAACCCATGATACAGATGTGCTAGCCCCGCAATGCCCACGGCTAGTCGCGTCCCTCCAGCAATGCGATGAGCAGGGTAAATGACCGAAGCTCTCATGAATTGACGGTGCGTTGGATTGACGAACCAGCTGAGCCAGACGCTGATAAAGCCCACGAAGAAAGTCTCTTCATCTATGCCAGGAGCTGCGATCGACTCAAAAGGTACAGCCGACAGAATTGGAATGTAGAACTGCGGCAAATTCTCTTCTTTAGTCGGTAGCTTATTTAAACCGAACCCAACGGGGTCGTTGATATTCAGGAACTTTGGAGCCGTCTTTGATAGAACGTCTCCGCGAAGGAAGCAGGCGATAAAGCTTTTGAAAGTGACGCCCTGCTCCTCTGACTCTGTGAATGGCTTCTAAAAAATGCTCAGAGTCTTGATTAAACTTGGGTGCTTGTGGTGGATGGAATTTTCAGTCGACTGGCCGTCGAGCATAGTAGGCTCGGTTTCAAAAACATACTCATTAGGAAGCAGCAGTTCTTCATAGAGCGTCCCCCTGACCGGCAACCCCGAGATTTCGCGAAACTCTTCCAGAGAAATTGAAAATTCGCAATCCCCTAGAAAGAAGGTGTTGGTGGGAAGATTCCATTGATTTAAGAAAGTCTTAACCTACCAGACATGGGGGGACTGATAGTTGAAGAGAGATGCGTACACCGCCTGATAGAGCCCGACCCTCTGCAATCGCACACGATGAGCAGACAGGATATAACGAGCCCAGAGAAGGTAACCCGTGGGTTGTCGAGGAGTAAGCCCTATTTTGTAAACCTGTTCCCAGGGCTGGGCTTCACCATGGCAGATACGACGCCCTAAGATGTCTATAGCCGGCATAGGGTGGTTTGGAATCCCAGTTGTCGACGGCTCGAGCCGTTCCGTAGGGGTCCAGTTCAACATCTCCACAGCAAAGGCGGTCCGTGGACGCTCCATCGGCAAAAATGGGTAGGTAGGCTCCATTGGTATCTCGTAAAGAAAGCTGCGGCGACCCCGAATGATGTGCCTATACCAGGTCCCCCATAAAAGCAAGTTGGTGCAATTAGGATCGTGAGCTCTAATCATCGCCATTGCCTCTTCATCGGATGGTGACTGAGGAAAGGCAACCTCCGAGCAGGTGAAAGGGAAGTACGGAAGAGAAGCCATTGTTCCTGAAACAGATGAAAAGAAACTGTTAATGAAGCCTACATGTGTATATATGTTTATAAATATATGTATATAAAAAGGACAGTGGAAGAAAACGATAAACAACTTATTTTATAGGACCAATGGTTACAAAATACAGGGGCCCTACAAAATCAAAATGGCGGCTCACTAATGATGAGGCAGGGTAATCATTATGGGAATAAAAGGAAGATTCTCAATAAATGAACAGTGGATTGCAAAAAACTCTACACATTCCCCAAGGAGAAAACCCACTGCAGAACTCTATGCAAATCATGAAGGGTCTCCCTGAAAGCATTTTTGCAAAGAACAACTCAGGGCAAGAAAATCCCAAGAAGTTATCTGTGAAGAACTAAGTTCTTTAAAGAAATAAAATTCATTTTGAATAGAGGAATTAAATTCCCAGAAAACATTTTTAGAGCTAAAGCTCTTTGGAATGGAATTAAATTCCAGAGAGAAGACAAGTATCACCACTGATCCCTGAGATCAGAGAAGCCCTAACAAAAGGAGTTTATTATCTAAAAATTGGACATTATTTTAACTTGGAAAGATGGGTTCTTGTTAAAGGGAAAAACCCTTGGTGTGGATTTAAAATCCAAAGAAATTTTTTACAAGAAGTTCTTCAGCTGTTCAAGATTATTACCTGAAAAAGGAAATCTTTTGTTAACAGAGTTAAACTCTGGAAAGTTTTGAAACAGAGAACTAAGCTCTGAGAGGGAGAATTAAATTCTCAAGGCAAGAACAAGTAAGGAAGAAGATGAAAAGTGGAGGCGCTTCTGAAGAGACCCCTGCATTTATAGGATGTGATGGGAAACGGTTCATCTTCCCCCTTCCCTAGGCAGATCCAACGGCTACAAAAGATGACAGCGTTGCACTCACGTGCAAACACGTAAGAACAACGCTGTGGGGGCATTTGTTCCCTCATAAAATTTCGGGAAAGAAACCTCAATGGGGCATCACGTGCTCACACGTGACCAAGGGTCATGTGCTGACACATGATGGTTTACTGGGGACTCTGTTATAATAGAATTGAATTCTCATCAACAGGAGTCACGTGCCCACACGTGATGAGCCTTTAAACCCACTGAAAGAGATTAAAAGATATAATAAAAACTAAGGAAAAACCGTAATGGGGCATCACGTGCTCACACGTGACCAAAGGTCACGTGCTGACACGTGATGATTCCTTAGTTCTTTAAAACAGCAGAATTAAATTTTGGTTGAAATGTTAATCCGGAGGGTCACGTGTCAACACGTGATGGGTTCCTAAGCTCTTTAATTAATAGAATTAAATTCTATTTAAATGATCAAACAATGGGATCACGTGCCAACACGTGACAGGCTTTTCAAGGCTTCTGAACTAATAGAATTAAATTCTAATTAAGGAGGAATCGAGAACCCTAATTGGAAAATATTTCTCTAAATCTTTCCAAACAAAAAAAGATTGTGCTCTGTAAAATGGAGCATCGTTGGATTAAAAATCCAGTGGTGATTAAAAATCACCAATTTATAGAAAGATTCTATACAAGGAAAGATTTCCCTGAAATTCACCAAGAATAACAAACAGAATATCTTTTGGAGTAAAAATCCAATGGTGAATGAAAATTCACTGAGTGATCTAAAAGATCATGTTGGTTACAAAAACAACCAAAATCTTTCAATGAAAGATTGACTAAACAGATTGATTCTTTTCTTTCTCCTATAAATAGGAGCCAAGATAAGAAAAGAAGGAACCTTAGAATTTTTTTGAGATATACAACAACAGAGAGAAAAAAGATAGGAGAATTTAATTCTCAAGAGAGAAAAAGAAGATATCTTCAGAAAAAGAAACCCTAGGTGAGAAAGAGAAAGAGATCTAAGCTCCATAAAACAAAAAAGAGAATTTAATTCTCAATTTAAGAGTTTAACTCTTCTGAAAAGAACTTAGTTCTTCTTTTGGTTGAAGATCTGCAGAAGCAGATCTTCCCACAAGTTGAGAATTTAATTCTCATCGGGGAGATTCTGCCATGCAGATCCAAAACTTAGAGGGAGAATTGAGTTTAAGGAATTTAATTCCCCCAAATTCTTAGGAATTTAATTCCTCCAAATGAAATTAGGGTTTAACCCTACATAAAAATTTAATTCTTCCAAACACATAGGAATTTAATTCCTCTAAACAGAATTAGGGTTTAACCCTACAAAAGAACCCAATTCTTAAAACAAGAGACTTAAAGCTCTCCATGCACGTAAACAACTTGGTCACGTGGTAACACGTGACCCTCATCCTCAATGAGTAGAAAAGAAAGAACAAGACTAGGTCGCGTGCCCCCACGTGACCATTAAACAGACTCCTCAAAATGAAGAAAAAAAAACAAAGCTTGGAGGCAATGCCTCACGTGCTCACACGTGACCCTCAAAAATGAAGGGAATAAAGCCAAAGCCAATACAGATTTTGGGCGCCCTCACGTGTCCCCACGTGACCCCTAATAAACACTTTGATAAATTAATGCATGGATACCCATCACGTGCCCACACGTGCTGGCCGTGAAGACTAAAAGTGTTTAACACTTATTTGAATATTCTGACAATAAAATAAAGGGAGTCTGGCCCCCATCTTTAGATGCCCCACGTGACCCCACGTGACCAATTCAATTTTAGTGTTTAACACTATTTTCAGCGCATCACATGGGAACACGTGACCGCCAAATATTCTCTTGTGTTTAACACTATTTTAAAAAACCAGTCTTAGCCCAAATTGGTTAAGTCTTCCAGAGGCAAGACTCCCCTTTGACTGAACCTCAAATACATCCATTCCTTCCTAGATAGATCATCTTATATGGTATATGAGTGCTCAGCACTCAATAAGAGATAAAAATATGGTCAGAACCCGGACCCATGCTTAGCATTGCTAAATAATGGGGATGCTGAACTCAGACAAATGTTCAAGAGTCCAACAAAGGTCTAACATTCTAAACCTAATTGGACTTAGCCCAAGTTGGCCATAAGTCCTCAATTCAGATTTAATTGAGCCAATGTGCTCATAATCTAATTAATTGATCTTAGTTCGAAATTGAACTACAGATTTCCCTATCAACCTTGGTTCAAGGGTATATCTCTTCACTCCTCTGATGTTTGTCGTTGTAATCCTTCAACGTCTTCAGAGAGGTGACGGGTACCGATAACCAATCATTCCGTGGACTGTGGGATTCTTAAAATCATGGACTATGATGTCCTTAAATTTTATGGACTATGATGTCCTTAACCTCGGACTGTGGGGTCCCTTTAAACCCATGGACTATGATGTCCTTAACCTCGGACCGAGATGTCCTTAAACTAACATTGGACTACCATGTCCTTAAACGGGTAATCGACTGCAATGTCCCTAAACTAAGCAATAGATCCCGAATGCTCTTTTGTTGGATCTAAACGATCCCGTTAAGTTGATCTTAGTTTAAAAATTAGACTAACGTATCATTAACAAATGTTTAAGTTGATCTTAATTTCAAATGAGACTAACGTATCCTTAAACCCAACCCCCAAACCTAAATCCAAGAAAATACGGATTTGGACTAATCCACGCCCTACGGGCGACAACATAAATTAGTCTCCGTATACAATCCACGGGCAACCAAATAAAAAAACAAACACGCACGACACGAAGTGACCATCTGGAGAAGAAGAAAGTGGTTACCGCGATGCGGTAGCGTAATTAACTGCAGGGGCTTGCTCCTGCAGGGAAAAGCGTCCCCACACTCAAAAACCCCTCAATGAGGGGGAATCTGACGAAGTCTGCTATATCGGCCGCATCCGTTTAAACCTTCAATACACGGTGCCATAAATCAACTTGGCATCTTTGGAGAGGTAGACGGATAGCACCAATTAGCATCTGCCCTCGAAATTCAGGCAAGACGGACCTGCACAGTTGCATCTCCGTGTTTCAGCGGGGAACATGCGCATGTTAGGCGCTTGATATTGGGTTTTGTGCACATCGGATGCACTTGATTTAGATTTTATTCGTACTTGTCGGATGCACTTGATTTGGATTTTCGCGCATGTTGGGCGCATGATATGAGATGTGATTTTGTGCATACCGGATGCACTCGATTGGGGTTTTCGTTGTGCTTGTTAGTTGCACTGGTTAGAGATTCTCGTGCACAATAGATGCACTAGATGTTGTTGTCGTGCACACCTGTTGCACTGGACAGATGCTTTCATGCACACCCATTGCACTTAGCTTTGCTTTTGTGCATATTATGGCACTTGTATTTGGATTTGATTTCCGTGCGCACCAGACGCACGCGATTGTTAGATACGTCTTTTGAGGCTGATTTTGCTCTTGAGCACCTTATTTTCATGAGGGGCACTATGTTACGTAGTAGCCGAACAGGACTGATCTGAGGACAGTACCTGAGTACTTTGCATGCATTAAAAGTTTAACAAGGGGTTTTCAAAAAGGAGTTATAGTCTCGCTATTTCCTAGGTGTCCGTGAGTGACACGAACGTTTACAAAGGAAAACCTTTTGAGATATTTTTGGAAACGACGGAACGTGTAAGCATATATGAGCGTATACTTATTACTTAAAAATGAGCGTCCTTCACTTATGCCGTGAGTTACGCATCACACGGCGATTCAGAAAAGAGTTTGCATGTGTTTTTATTCATTTTTGAATGTTTTTCCAAGGATGCGTACTATATATGTATTATAGTATTTGACTAGTGCATATTGGATTTCAGTAATGGATTTCGAGATCTGTATCTCCATTGTAACTCCGAGGATATGCGTGCAAATCCGATGATTTGCATGACGCTTGACGGAGTTTGATTTTGAGTTTTGTACTCGTTTTCATGCGCACTTGACACGCTGTGTTGTTCCATATCTTCCAGGATTTCGGAGCCCCGTTGATTTGAGATGATTATTGAAATGTTTTAGATTTTGGGGGTTTAAATTTAAATTCGGGGACTGAATTTATTTAAGGGGGGAAGATTGTAACATTTCAGAAAAATATAAAATATTATTTTTAGAGTTTAATATTAAAATAATATATTTTCCGAAAACTGCCCGATTTGCGAAAATGGGGTTTTCAAAAAAGGGTATAAATATATACCAATAATTGTGAAATAATTGGAAATTAAAATAATTTATTCATTTAATAATATATTTAAAGGATTTGGCATTTTTTTAATTTATTATATGCAGTTTAAATAAAAACCCGATTAGTGCACTGCTAATCGCGATTAAGCCAAATCTGTGTTTCTACAGTTTTCCATGGTTAGTGCACCGTGTCATGTCGCATTTGATTACATGTTGTTTTTTTATGTTTTTTTGGGGTATTATGTGGTTTGGGTTTAAAAGGAAAAGAAAAGAGAAAAAGGGGTTAAAAGAGAATGATTGGAGAGAGAGAGAGTGTGAGACATGAGAGTGAGAGGGTGAGAATAAGAAAGAGAGAGAGGGGGAGAGAGGGCTGCCCATTATTTCCCCTTCTCATTATTTTCCTTCATCTTCTTCCTCCTCACTTCCCTCCACCTTTAACCCTAAGATCCATCTCAAAAACCTTGTCAAAACCCTATACCCCCTTTACAAAAGTTGAACCCTACCTATTCCTCAACACATTAGACCAAGAAAAGTCATATTTTGGAGACTTTAGGCAAGCTAGGGTTTTCTTGAGTTGCCCAAATGAGGTATATCTCTTTCCATTTAGTTAGTTTTTTGTTTCTTGCATTCTAGTTAGTTTAGAAGTGGTTTTGGTGGTTATTTTGAAGTTAGAAATCTCTAGAGAGGGTTTGGGTGAAAGTGTGGATTTGGTGAACTCTAGTGGATGTTACAAGACATGGAATTAAGTATGGAAACCAAGATACAAGCTTTAGATTTGTCGATATCGGATTTTTGTGGATTTAGTGATGGTATTTAGAAATCTGGGACAACCCGAGACCACTATAAATTAAGTTCCCATGACAGTGAGATGATCAGGCAACATAGAAGCAACCCTTGAAGCCCGAGCCCCTAATTCATTCATCTGGCTGCAGATTTATTGATATAGGCCGCAAATTGCGGCCAAGTCGGAGTGAAATCTTATGATTTTTGGTCTGGGGCATTGTTATCCAATATCTAGAGCAACCCCATATGCAAAATTGGCTAATTTTGCCTGATGGAAAATCTGGGAGTGGTTTTCCTTAGTTGTTGTTTTTCTTGTTTTGCGATTCTAAAACTTGAGCTTTGGTATTTGATTTATATTTGGTTGTTGGGCCTTTGAACGTCAACGATGAGGGTTATTTGGTTGTGTTTTGCATGCGAGACTATAGGTTTTAACCTATGAGCGAACCGTGTGCCGTATTGGTTTTCCGGATTCGATTTTAATGGTATTGCAATATGTGTAGAATTGTAGGTACCTTCGCGTGGATTCCGAGACGACGGAGCATGGCGTCATCGACTTCGTCAAGCAAGGATCAAGGTGAGTAGATCTATATCTACGGGGGAAGTCGGGTGGATGGCGTATAGCACCCCCGCAATTTGATGGAAATCGATATATAGGACATGGTTAGAGAAACTTATTCTAGGAACCTATGGATGTGATTAAAGGTTCAGTGTGGCATGATATGAAAGGAATGATGTCTCGGATTAAGTGAATGTGAATCACGACTTATAGATATGTAGTTGCACTAGAGTACGTATGAGTTTTATAGTAGCATGAAATTTGATGTATAAGTTAGAATGTATATATAAAGATGACTTAATGCGATGAAAAAGATATACGATGTGATATGATGACTTGATTGATATGTTGGTATACGGATGTGGATCGATTGAGATGATTGATACCTTTGTCGGTCCCTCGATATGAGATTGTTTTGGATGCAACCTGAGATGTAGGTATATAGATATATATATAAATGTTGTGAATCATGAGTGATATGTAGTACGAGACGTTAGGTCCGTACCCCTCATTGTCATATAGGATGATAGGATCCCCGATGGTTTAGTGCCGCCGTACGATAATTTTCCGTACGTGATGAGTTTTATGACGATTGATCCGTACCCTTGACTAGAGGATACCGTAAGATGGATTATACCATACGTGTTGTTGTGAGGCTGGATGTCGTTTGATTGATTCACCGACTCGGTCATGTTAGATACGTATACCTGTCAGCATTCGCATACGATTACTTTATGCTACGTTCATGTTACTCTCATTGCATTACGTATACCTGTGCTAGTACACCTGCACCATTATCGATGATGCGTATGTTACACTTACACAGATTGGCCGGCTCACACACTTCATCATCGATAATTGCTATGTCACTCACACAGTAGAATTGCTGCATCATGATATGACTCCTTGCATGATTTGCTTGCTATGTTCACATCATTACGATATGTCGCATGATATACTGATATTGTCACATCACTGTTCCATGCTGAATGATATACGGATATGCTTACATTCTATTATATGTCGCATACATCATGCTTTATGATTATACGCATTGAGATATGCTGTTTTCATGAGATTTCTGGATTTGAGAACCGGGGTTATTTCAAAAGAAAGTATGTATTGTTTTAAAAACCCGGTTTCTTTTGATATGATATTTCAGTGCATCCACCATGTGTTTTCTCGGTTCTGAGAGTGGCATGTGAAACCATTTCAAGGAGCGGTAGGCACCGTCTGCGGGTACATGGTGGACCCGGTGAGGTACCCCGGGGCGAGAAGACTCGTATTGTTAGACGGTGAGCCTGGCAGGGGAGCACTACCTACCGGTGATAGTATTTGGGCTCGGTGGTTATCCGGAGGATACCGACTGGAGTCGTGAGATGATATGGGCCGATCCAGACTAACGGAGCCCGTGGGCCGATCCGGACTGACGGAGCCCGAGAGATATGAGGATTTACGTGTCGATGTTGGACACGGGTTTCATGATGTTTCGAGTGTCGATTCTGGACACTCAGGTTCCATGATTTTGATATGTCACGAGGGACACACGTTGATTTATATCCTCATACTTCCATGCATATGCTTTTATGATATTTACATGCATGATGTTGTTGTGTCATTGGTTGACAAGTGGACGAAATCCACATGCATACTGGCATCGATTATATGGTTGGATGATATCCGCATGCATATAGACATTGAGTACATTATTAGCACATATGCCGTTACGGTCACCCTATATATCATAGTATTACCTTTATGATACAGTTGACCTAGGAGTCATTATTTATTCGATTTCTACTTGTAGATATTTTTCTACTCACGAGTTGGCAACTCACCCCCGTTGTGCCACAGTTCTTGCAGGTTGACAGCATGGATCAGTAGCGGTATCGCTGGCACACAGTTGCATTCGGGTGATTGTTTTGGTAGGTGGTACATATTGGATCGTACCCCTCTTGTATTTATTTTTCATATTGTATCTAGTCAACTCCATCAATCAAACTAGTATTTGTATAAGTAATGAGACTTAGTGAGACTTATGGTTGTGAGACTTAGAGCGAGGGGTATTCCGCTACTTGTGGTTTTGATGTCTTGCTTATTTCTTTATCTTTTGTGGTGAACTTCGCCGTTGGGCGTCGTATACTTATATTTATGCTTTGTGTGGTTGTGGATCCGCCATTTGGGGAAGAGCTAGCTCCCGCTTGGGGATACATTTTATATTATCATGTATTGTGGTTTTGGATCAAAATATACAAAGGAGGTGCTGCCCAAATTTTTAAAAGACGAAACATGTTTTTCAGCTAATAAATTCCAGTTGCATTTTTCTTGTACTTTTACTTATGCATTTAGAAAACATTGATTTCACCCTACCTTTATTTCAAAACTCCACCTCTTTTATTTTCTTAAAAAGGTTTAGATTTCTGGGTTTGGCTTACTTGAATTACGTTACGCCTTTAAACGTTCGAGAGCCGGTCACGAGCTAAATTTCAGGTCGTGACAAAGTTGGTATCAGAGCTCTAAGTTTAACCTTTGTTCGAGTTTAGGTTTGACTATGTGGAGTCTGGGGCATAAATTATTTCAGAACCTAGACTTGACCTTACGGAACTTAGACTTGAACGGGGGGGTATTAGACCCGAACTTTCATTTCATAGGTTTATCCTGATTGATGGAGTAGGTAGCTTGAGTAGAGTGACGTACCGTATATATGTTCCGCGGCATATTTACGATACGATACTCCACTTAAGAAACCTTAGGATGTATATATTTTGAGATCTGTGATTCTCTTTGTACCCATGATTATACATCCATTAGAGATCCTTGATTCTATTCGTTTCCATGATCATACTCTCATTGATGCCGTTTCTTCTTATGATCATGTATCCATCCTGGATCTGTTGATTCCTTTCATTCCGTTGCTCTGTTTTCGTCGACACGCGCTTGAGGTTCCTGTCACCATGGTATGAGCGCAGATTGAGCTGCTGCTAGTATTGCGGTCAGGGCAAGCTCATCATGGACGAGAACTGACCATTGTGTTTTCTGGTGACATAAGAACGTCTCGATGTAGTGTTTTTGTTTTGACCTCTTGTTGAAGCAAGTGTTTGGTTTTACACCAGATGATCGGGCCATTGCTAGAGGCTGCCAGTTGTGTGAGGACTGTTGATGACCCAGCTGTTGCTGAGATTGTGATGTCATCTACCGTGTGGACAGATGACCCAGCTGTTGCTGAGATTGGTGTGATGTCGCTTCCAGGGCTTACTAGCTGAGATCACTGGAGCTTCCAGGCAGAGATGCGACAGATGATAGCTAGTCTATCCCGAGTTGAGAGACAAAGGCGATTCTTCAGATTTGATGTGCCGACGCGGGCCCAGTTGAGTTGAAGATTTCCAGTGTGGAGAGTTTTAATCAGATCTATAGTATACCGATCCAGAGATGACCGTTGATGTATCGTCTTTCCTGGAGGATTGAGGCATTGTTTAGCATGTGGACGAAGGGTGTTCACTGTTGGAGATAGTGCCCTCAAAGTCAATTATTGGATCGCAGGTACGTGATTGCAATGATTGAGGCAGGACCTATACCGATATGACAGTCTTGCTCGAGATGATAGTATGCTATCTGGTTTGTCATCATCGTATACATGCTTTAGTTCACTTTTGCATAATGATAGAGCCCATAGGATTCTTGCTTGACTACCAGCAGTATGATGGCGATCATATACATAGGAGCTGGGGTCTGTAAGCACATCCTTAAAGTGTCCCTAGTCGTGGGAGTTTCGAGACAGGGCATCGATACTCATGAGTAGACTAGTATATACAGTTGAGACCCTGACGAGGGGCGGTGGCCGGTCTCACAAGCCACTGGTGTCAATTTGATCACCTAAGATGTATACAGGTGCTCATTGGGTTATGAGTACACCGGACAGGACTCGCCGGAAACATGCTAGTTGGTATTATACATATCGTCAGATAGCAGTTCCCTGGTGACATATGTACATATTAGTTTGTCGACCTGAGATCGTCATTTGTCTCGTGTGAGTTCCTACTGTGCTTAGATTACTACCCTACCACGCTCAAAGGAGTTGTGCAAACAGGTTTTAGTTGGGTACAGTCCCGAGCCACATGGAAGCAGTGAGCGGATCATCGGGGATTCGTCTCTCCCGGTATTGGGGGTTGATGTCGCACAGTGCACGGGTGGCCATCGCTAGAAATCCTCGGCCGACGTAGTGGAGAATTACTGATTTGGATCAGTAGTTTCTCAGGTGGTGATGGGCTTCATACCGACACGAATTATCGCGTTATTAGGGGTCTGACTTTATCCACCCTCTAGACTCGATATGCGATACTCTTTAGACGAACGGACCGGACTGTATGTATATTGTCACTGTTAGGCTCAGTAGGGTTTATGGATGAGTTCGCTCGTCAGCTTCCCTTCCAATCAATACATAGGCAAACCGTTACGTACAGCTTGTACCTCTGACGTGCTAGAGGTTATACCCAGTGCCGGTGTGTTAATGAGTCATTAGAGTCCCCCACAAACACTTTCCCAAGTTCGGGCGAAACGTTGTAGAGGTCGTATGGTTATATGGCAGGGTTCGGAAAATGCACGTGCGTTTTCGCACGTGTCGTTTTTCGGGTAGATAATACTAGTCCGCTTTGGTTTAAGCCGGATCCGAGTATTATACTGTGTAGATATAATATCTTTGTCTCGGATGTATTTGTATTCGGTCGTAATACAAATGCGGGTATGTTTATACCATTACGGGGTTATCCTGAAATTCGTTTCAGGATCACTTTTGGAAGTTGCCAGTTTCCAGTTTTCTATCACCCGTCTTTTAACATTCGGTTAAAGACGGATTTATCTTTTCTTGAGATGAGTGTGGAAGCTTCTAGATGGTGACTAGGATGATGAGGTGGCATGTGACTCATTTGTTCATTAATGGTGCATTAATTAGATGATGACCAAGGGTTATGAATCATCACTCTCATTAATGTGTTCATACTAGGTGTTTAAATGATTCATTCATATCTTTTAATGCTTTTGGTCACCTTCCCCCTCCTACACTCACCTCCTCCTCTTCTTAAGTGGCCGGCCACCCCTTGGTGAGAATTATGGTTGTTCATTTGAAAAAGATTAAGGATTTTGGTTCATGGAAATTAGTATACTCCATTTCTCATTTCATATCGATCCAAAAGGCAACTTCATTAACCGTTCGTCCATACCTTGGACGTAACGAGACAAAGTGTTCTACTCATTCTCTACTTCATCTTGGTCGTCTCTTTTAGCAAACTTGACGACCGAGTTGCCTCGGTTCAGAGGCGGGAGCACGTTTAAAGATCCGTCGACGTGGTGCCACCTGGACGAGAAGACTGGAGATTCAGGAGATCAGAGCAGCCGCAACAAAGCGTGGGATGATGGTTGAAGACCGAAGGATTCGGATCGTTCGGTATAACATTTCTACCCACTTTGTAGTTTGTTAGTTTAGCTTTAATGGCAGATCCGGGTTATAGTACGCGATAGCGCCAGTTGTAAAAAGTTTTTGTTCCGCATTTGGCGTCTGTTAGACGGCCGGGGCGCTACCGTGGACTTACAGTGGTATCAGAGCCTCACCATTAAGCTATACTAACTTGTGCTAACGCGTTTAAATCATCGATCGAACGGATTTTCGAAAACCGCAAAATTCCATGTTAAAGTTTCTGTCGATTTTAAACAGTGTCTAAAAATTATTTTACATATCACAGAAAACAAAGCAGGGTTTTTTAAGCAAACTGGGAAATTTTGAGCACGTGACCGCCGCGGAAGCGCGGCAGTACTGTGGGAACAGCGCATCAAAATTCTCCAGAAGGCTTTTCTTAGTAAATTGTGGTTTTTGGTACTATTCTTTTGGGCCCAGATTTTATTACTGTACAGCAGATGTACGTGGGGCCCACTTCGGAAAATTTTGTCGGTCGAAATTTTAAATTTGTTAGTATACAGTATTTACATTATATCTCCGACCGGGAATGTCATTTGATCGGTAAACCGCGTATAATTGCTATAGTTCTTTTAGACGGGTTTGCGAACGTGACATTCGCGTTGATGTTCTGTGTTGTGCTGTATTGTTGTGGATATGTCGTGGTGGATAGCAGTGTGCAATGGTAGTACAGTTTGGATTTATTTTTACTTTTGATATTGCGGGGCAAGCGTCCAACATGTGGACTGCCGTCACTGCCTGTTTGTATAATATTCTTTTTGGGACACGACCGGGTAGAGGTCGATGTACCCGTTGTATATATTTTTATTTCTGTACTAGGTTTATCCCGCGAAGGAGTGCACGGATAGCCGGATTCTGGAGGGCAACGGGTCCATATCTCATGGCTTTGAGAGGCAGAGGGACCACACTCTAGAATTGGCAAACTATTCGCCGCACTCGTAGGGGGTACAGGTTGACCCAAGGAGGGGTGCTCAATTTACCGGATTCCGTGAAGTGCCGGGTGTTCCATTCACTATGCTGTAGGGACTACCTCGCTTCAGGTTTTGGCGGGTAACTTGCCGCACCCGTAGGGGTCTAGGTTTCATTGCACAGGCTATCCACACGACCAGGGGAACGTCGGGTTTCAGCAGCGGCTCTGTGAAACCCGGGGATCCCAGATTATCTGTATTGTTCTGTGATGCTTATTACTTTTCTGTAATGTTGCATATTATCACGCCTGGAGCGATTATTGTATATTGGTATATATACTAATAGATGTTATATATGTTTTACACCCGCGCTAGTCCATCCCCCGCTCTGTCGTTAGTTAAGTAACCTAACGGGTGATGACGGGACCCAGTGACGAATGCGGATGGCATATACGTACATTTTATTTTCGTTCTTTTCTGGTGTGATTGATTGATGGGACTGCATTGATTCTTATCAATGCAAGGATAAAACAAACCTATATTTGATATTGTTGGAACAAATTTTAAAAGGTGTTATTACAAAGATGTTTCCTTTTGTTTTGCATAGTGATATTCAGTTAGAATATCCCGCACCTCATTCGATGAGGTAAGGGCCGAGATCCCTTCACCGGGAGAGACCCCTTGGTCAGAAGTTTGCATCAGGGTAATAACTTCACTATAGTCGATTACAAGTTGCTTTGCATCGCGGTATTCAGTTGGAATATCCTGCACCTCATTCCATGAGGAAAGAGCCGAGATCCCTTCACCGGGAGTGACCTCTTTAGCAAAGGTTTTTCGCTACTATATTTTTATAAAAAGCTATCAGGTTCCTTCAACGAGATCAAGTTCATTACGTTAAAGGTTTTTCGCCAAAAACCAGCCGTAGCCCTCCGTCATTTCTTATGGATAGTCAGTAGTATTCAAGCTATGTTTGTTGACTAAAGTCAAGGCATAGTGTTTGGTAGTTGCTGGGTATTTATCCGATGCATAGATAGATGTGTTGGTTTGGGACAGTCGTATTACCTTGTTGACTAAAGTCAAGGGTATGTACGGGTGGGTTCAAATCAACCTGGACAATGACGGATAGAACTTGACATGTGACTTATGATTTGTTGACTAAAGTCAAGGTCATAAGAGCATGAGGCAAAAATCACATCGGGAGTTTCAAACATACAGGAAACTTGCCAGGCATGCGCATACCTTCTGGAGTGTGATAACTTGAGTGGCTTCCATCAAGTTATCATGCGATGATAGTTGGATCCCGATTCTCACTGATAAGTTAGTTTACTCTTCGGGTGATCCCGACTAATTCTTCTTTCAGGTTTGGAGGAGAATTTGAGATTACAGTGGGAGGTTTCCTGATTAGATAAATTGATAACCATTCTGATCCAAGTTAGAGTGCACGCAGAGTGTTTCTTTTCTCTCTCTCTTTAGCAGCGACCTTTGACTGGCCCTAGACTATGACTCAGTAACCAAGTTGACCGAACCTTCTTAAAATACTGGCCTTTGGATTGTCTATAGTTGCATAAATCATTGCCGCTCCTTCTTGTACCCTTTGTATTTCTCAGAACACACCGTATTATTACGGACATCCACTTCCATTAGATAGATCCATCGTATGGTTATATACGAACTCGAAAGTACTACTTCGAGAATGGATCCAGGTTCAGGAGAAATAGAATTGGTTTATTCAGTTGTCTTTTATTATCACCTTCTCTCAGGTTGCGAGGGCTCCTTAGTTTAGGAGAGTACACCTATTACGCTTATTGGATAGTCTTATTCCAAACCATAGGCAGGTGCCGAAAGGCAGGGAATGAAGAAAACCAATTAGCCTAAGTAGGGTGTGCAGAAGGTAATATGTAAAGACAAGATAAAGGGATTAGAAAGAGAGCAAAGTAAATTGCGACTGTTATCATTCACGACCAAACCGCGTACTTCATCGCCACTCCTATCTCACCTTTAATAGAATAAGGTATTATTCAGTTGTCTTTTATCATCACCTTCTCTCAAGTTACGAGTACTCCTAGGATTAGGAGAGAACACCTATTATGCTTACTGGATAGTCTTCTCCCAAACCATAGGCTGGTGCCGAACGGTAGGGAAGAAAGAAAATCATTTAGCCTAAAGAAGGTGTACAGAAGGTAACGACTAAAGACAAATAAAGGGATTTGGAGAGATGGCAAAGAAATATACGGTTATAGTCATGAATTAGATTATTGAAGAGGCATTACTAAGAATACCAGGATACCCCTACGAAACATTTTTCAGTGCATTGTTAAAGGAAAACTGATTTCCCGATTAGATACTTACTCCAGGGTATGTATTTACCAGGTTTCATTCTCATATCTGTATGGTTTTACAGATGATGAATGGGAGTAAGTTATTAGGAATAAGATGATCATCCTCATTATATCGGAATTCGTTGTAATTGGTGATATTTGAGGAAATCGTCTGGATACAATTTTCAACCTACGATGCACAGGTTTTGAGTTATTCAACTCAGCGGACTTATCCAGAGTATTGTATGTTGTCCAGTGTCCGTCAGGACAAAGGGGTAGGTCCTTGTACTATGTTCTGTTTACTTGTGACTTCTCTAGTTTTTAGACAAGTGTTTCGTAGAAATACAATGTCTAAAATTTGAGAAGTTGTAGGTATAAGAATAAAGTAGAGAACCAGGTATCGCAAGTATCGGGATTCTTCAACGAGATCGAAGATATAGATTCTTATGATTGGTATTCAGTTGATAGTAACGGTTTTGAGAAACTTGTTTCTCTTTTAGGTTACTCATAATTGGATGGATTCCTAAGTTGAGTAATGCTAATTAGCCTCTCTCTATTAAGTTGATATGCACTGGAGACAGCTGCATGGTTTGAATCTGGTTCCAATTAAATTAGTGCCTCTATTTCTATATTGTATATAGAATGGTTCATATCTTAACGATGTTAAGGTACGGGGAGATATCCACTTATGCTTAAAACCAGACAGTGGATAACTCAAGGCACGTTTCTGTAATGGCAGTTTGTGGGTTGACCCTGGCTTTGACGAAGGTTGACATTTTTACCATCTGATAGATCAATAGTGATATTGTTCATGACTCGCCACAGTTTTAGTAAAATGGATTTTTTCAGAAAACAGTAGTGGGAGTATGGTAGAACTGGAAGTGATTCCAGAACCGCAAACGATTACGGAAAATTTAATAGGACCTATATATTCAATCAAGTTTGACATTCCAATAGCCACTCCGCAGATATGGTGGGTAACCTCAGACACCCGAGAGGTACTCAGGTAGCCTCAAGGACGGTGACAGGGAGGTTCTTGTTTACCCAGACTTGACACTACTGTTGTTCCAGACTATGAGACCCGGCAAGAGGATAAGTATAACGTCATTCTAAACTAGCTTTAGAAGTGTACGTAGATATTATTCTGCCAGAAGGTTGTCGTAGTCAGTGGGAGCAGCGGAAGCATAGTGGGCAAGTAGCTTATGTCTATTTATAGACTTAAGCAGATATAGCGGAGATAAGATCATCTAATTTTGATGTGACAGTCATAGGTTTGACTTCATCAGAATAGGGGATGGATCTGTTAAGAAGGTAGTAGGGTGTGATGTCCTGGTATTTGGATGACATACACAGAGTAGGAAGTAAAATTCCTATACTACGATCGGTTGTACTGTGGTCGTCACACAGTTGTTTCTCCAGACAAGATATGGATATAATATCAGACATTCTGGTTACTAGGTCTATGGTATTAGATCGAGATTTGGGTAGTTTCCCAATGTGGGGACTTTGACAGTATTCTAATAGTATTTTAGAATAGATGACTCCTGACATGGTGGTGTACCTGCAGATGATGGAGTCACCCTCTCTAAAGGTGTCTTAGAGACTAAAGGAGAGAGGGATGTGCATGATTGGCAGATCACTTGCTTAGGCAATTGAGTCAATCATGAGATGTCAAGTACCAGACCAGATGTAGTTTTTGCACTTGATGCGTTAAGTTTATGTTAATCCAATCCTGAAGAAACGTAAGGAAGCAATTTTAGAACATAAGGTGCATGTTCTATGGATTTGATGACGGCAGCCTCCTTCGGGAGACGGTTATCATTCCAGGCTTCAAAGGTGACATGGATGACAGAGTGATTGTCAGAGTTATAGTTTTCCCTCTGACGAGGGACAGTATTATGGACAGGTGGTCCAAGAGGATACTGTGGGAGACATGGTGCTGGATACTGATTAGGTTCGGTTATCGATACGGTCTAAGAAGTTTGGATTTGGAGTTCATTTATGAACTAGGTCCCATCAGATATTCAGACATATTCTAAGACGGGTATTACTCGATTCGGGAGATGGCTTTCTCCGCGAACTTGAGATTTAGAGAGACATAGAAAGAAACATCAGGGCGGATCCACTCACTGAGGCTATTTCTCGAACACAAGAGTTTTACAAACTAGCTTTGTGAAACTGATTAGTAGAGGAGTTGTATGCTCGGTATCACACGGGCTGTGAGTATGCGACATCGCAATAATTAGCCTTAAGTGCAAGTGGGAGATTGTTCGAGATAGTGCCCTCAAATTCAATTATTGGATCGCAGGTACGTGATTGCAATGATTGAGGCAGGACCTATACCGATATGACAGTCTTGCTCGAGATGATAGTATGCTATCTGGTTTGTCTTTATCATCGTATACATGCTTTAGTTCACTATTGCATGATGATAGAGCCCATATGATTCTTTCTTGACTACCAGCAGTATGAAGGTGATCATATACGTGGGAGCTGGGGTCTGTAAGCAGATCCTTAAAGTGTCCCTAGTTATGGGAGTTTCGAGACAGGGCATCGATACTCCAGAGTAGACTAGTGTATACAGTTGAGACCCCGACGAGGGGCGGTGGCCGGTCTCACAAGCCACTGGTGTCAGTTTGATCACCTAATATATATACAGGTGCTCATTGGGTTATGAGTACACCGGACAGGACTCGCCGGGAACATGCTAGTTGGTATTATACATATCGTCAGATAGCAGTTCCCTGGTGACATGTGTACATGTTAGTTTGTCGACCTAAGATCGTCATTTGTCTCGTGTGAGTTCTCACTGTGCTTAGATTACTACCCTACCACTCTCAAAGGAGTTGTGCAAACAAGTTTTAGTTGGGTACAGTCCCGAGCCACATGGAGGCAGTGAGCGGATCATCGGGGATTCGTCTCTCCCGGTATTGGGTGTTGATGTCACAGAGTGCATGGGTGGCCATCGCTAGAAATCCTCGGCCGAGGTAGTGGAGAATTACTGATTTGGATCAGTAGTTTCTCAAGTGGTGATGGGCTTCATACCGACATGAATTATCGCGTTATTAGGGGTCTGACTTTATACACCTTCTAGACTCGATATGCGATACTCTTTAGAAGAACGGACCGGACTGTATGTATATTGTCACTGTTAGGCTCAGTAGGGTTTATGGATGAGTTCGCTCGTCTGCTTCCCTTCCAATCAATACATAGGCAAACCGTTACGTACAGCTTGTACCTCTGACGTGCTAGAGGTTATACCCAGTGCCAGTGTGTTGATGAGTCATTAGAGTCCCCCACAGACACTTTCCCAAGTTCGGGCGAAACGTTGTAGAGGCCGTATGGTTATATGGCAGGGTTCAGAAAATGCACGTGCATTTTCGCACGTGTCGTTTTTCGGGCAGATAATACTGGTCGGCTTTGGTTTAAACCGGATCCGAGTATTATACTGTGTAAATATAATATCTTTGTCGCAGATGCATTTGTATTCGGTCGTAATAAAAATACGGGTATGTTTATACCATTACGGGGTTATCCTGAAATTCGTTTCAGGATCACTTTTGGAAGTTGCCAGTTTCCAGTTTTCTATCACCCGTCTTTTAACATTCGGTTAAAGACGGATTTATCTTTTCTTGAGATGGGTGTGGAAGCTTCTAGATGGTGACTAGGATGATGAGGTGGCATGTGACTCATTTGTTCATTAATGGTGCATTAATTAGATGATGACCAAGGGTTATGAATCATCACTCTCATTAATGTGTTCATACTAGGTGTTTAGATGATTCATTCATATCTTTTAATGCTTTTGGTCACCTTCCCCCTCCTACACTCACCTCCTCCTCTTCTTAAGTGGCCGGCCACCCCTTGGTGAGAATTATGGTTGTTCATTTGAAAAAGATTAAGGATTTTGGTTCATGGAAATTAGTATACTCCATTTCTCATTTCATATCGATCCAAAAGGCAACTTCATCAACCGTTCGTCCATAGCCTTAGACGTAACGAGACAAAGTGTTCTACTCATTCTCTACTTCATCTTGGTCGTCTCTTTTAGCAAACTTGACGACCGAGTTGCCTCGGTTCAGAGGCGGGAGCACGTTTAAAGATCCGTCGACGTGGTGCCACCTGGACGAGAAGACTGGAGATTCAGGAGATCAGAGCAGCCGCAACAAAGCGTGGGATGATGGTTGAAGACCGAAGGACTCGGATCGTTCGGTATAACATTTCTACCCACTTTGTAGTTTATTAGTTTAGCTTTAATGGCAGATCCGGGTTATAGTACGCGATAGCGCCAGTTGTAAAAAGTTTTTGTTCCGCATTTGGCGTCTGTTAGACGGCCGGGACGCTACCGTGGACTTACATTCACATGTGGTCTAGGCGAAGTTAAAAAGTTCGAACGAATGTCAGAAACCCATTTTTCCAAGTTTAAAATATTCGAAAGAACATGCAAATAATTCTGTGGACCCTCTAGAAGAATGATACCCTAACTCGACATAATGACCATGGAACTGCTTCTGAACCTTAGGGTTTGCAGCAGTTCAGCGGTGCTATCAGTGAGGCTTGGGTTTTCCCTTCTACGGTTGGTCCATAGGTACTGTGGGATGTACTGAATATTATTAGACTGTGCTCAGGTGTTGAGCCTTCGGGGAATTATGGGATTTTGACGAATCGATCGAAAAGTTTGACGTCGTCCGAATATCATGTGATAAGAGATCAACAAGCTGACCAGCTTCGGATAGAGGACCTCACCCAGATATGTTGTGAGTTGATCGAGAGCGGACGAGTGTTGAGTATTCTTCCGATGGTTGGGACGTGTTCCTGAGGACGTGTTCGGCTAGAGATCTTCTACAGAGTGATGAAGATACCGAGTTCACAATTTCGAGTCCGTGTGAGAGATTCCGGATTGAGTGTAGCCAACAATTGCAGTACGCAGATAGCATGACGTGACGTCGAAGTAGACGATGATAAATACGAGTGGAACCAGAGGTTCGTGTGAGATACTGGCGAGTTGTTGTTACTCCCCGTCGAGATCAGAGATCTGATATGTATACAGTGGCGTTGGGATACGATAGTCCTCGAGGAAATGTTGTGCGGAGAACGCAGATGTCCAGAAAATAAGAAAAAATTATGCAAGAGTACCAGCCTCCGTATAGTTCGGCATAGGCGAGATCAGATGAGACCCTGAGCAGGTTCCTTCCAGGACACTGTTGCGATGAGATTTACACCGAGAACCAGTTGTGTCACGAGTATTCAAAGGGCCAAAGGCCGACGCCAATGACGTGCTGCTTTACGAGTGGTCATGCTAATTGGCCAAGAGATGACAAGAGGAGTGTCAGAGCAGAATCATTCCCGTTAGCACACCGGACCGGGCCGACGAGCCGATGGATTGTGAGATTGGTAATCCACAGAGAAAATGAGGACCCAGAGACAGAGGATACTAGACCGTGAGCAGGAGGCAGGCGGATGTTCTTGCTCTGCCAGTTTTGGGCGCACCGATATTTTTCGACATTGTAAGAGGTGTACCTCAATATCATTTGTTGCGATTTGCATTTGTAATGCGAGTACCACGCTGATATCGCTTGGATTTGAGTTTTGATGATTGAGTTTCATGATATCGTTTCTGTGCACCATGGCTGCACCTACTGGGTATTTATATGTTGTGCATAGTTATTGCACTTGAGATATACTTTATACACCGTTGTGTTGATTTATGATTTGTGCATATTTATTGCAGTTGAGATCGGTTTTGTGCCTTGGATGCACGTATTTATGATTTCGTGGATTTCATATGGTTGATTTGATTTTGAGCATGTGGTACGCACTCGATTTGATTTATGCACTCGGTATAGCTTACATGTGCTTGCAGTGCATTGAGACGGATTTTGTGCACATAGTTGCACACGTTTTTGATTTTATACACCTTGGTACACTCGGTGTTATTTTTATATACGCATTTGCGTTAGTGATGAGTTTTCGTGCATGGGTTGCACCGTATTTGTATTTCGTCCACTTATGGACCATATTAGTATTTTTGTTCATTGGTTGCACTAGATTTATACTCCGTACCTTGGTTGCACCCGATTTATGTCTTGAGCATTTTTTTTCCAGATTTGTGTTTTATGCGTGTTTTCACTTGACGGTCGTTTTCATGCATGCTACTGCACTAGATGTTTTATACGGACGTTACGCACTTGAGTTGGATTTTTGCGCATGTTAGGCCCTTGATATTGGGTTTTGTGCACATCGGATGCACTTGATTTAGATTTTATTCGTGCATGCCGGATGCACTTGATTTGGATTTTTGCACATGTTGGGCGCATGATATGAGATGTGATTTTGTGCACACCGGATGCACTCGATTGGGATTTTCGTTGTGCGTGTTAGTTGCACTGGTTAGAGATTCTCGTGCACAATAGATGCACTAGATGTTGTTGTCGTGCACACCTGTTGCACTGGACAGATTCTTTCGTGCACACCCGTTGCACTTAGTTTTGCTTTTGTACATATTGTGGCACTTGTATTTGGATTTGATTTCCGTGCTGTTGGATATAGTGCCCTCAAAGTCAATTATTGGATCGCAGGCACGTGATTGCAATGATTGAGAAGGACCTATACCGGTAGGACAGTCTTACTCGAGATGATAGTATGCTATCTGGTTTGGCTTTATCAGTCGTGTATAGGTTCAGGTGACTGATCACGATTACACGTTGATAGAGCTCTTAGGATCTTGCATGACTACTAACAGTATGATGGCGATCATATACGTGAGAGTTAGGTAGTCTATAAGCGCATCCTTAAAAGTGGTCCCTAGTCGTGGGAGTTTCGAGACAGGGCATCGATACTCCGGAGTAGTATAGTGTATACAGTCAAGACCCCGACGAGGGGCGGTGGCCGGTCTCACAAGCCACTGGTGTCAGTTGGATCACCTAAGATGTATACAGGTGCTCGTTGGGTTATGAGCACACCGGACAGGACTCGCCAGGAATCTGCTAGTTGGTATTATACCTATCGTCAGATAGCAGTTCCCTGGTGACTTATGTACAGGTTAGTTCATCGAACTGAGGTCGTTATTTGTCTCGTGTGAGTTCCCACTGTGCTTTGATTTCAACCCTACCACGGCTCGAAGGAGTCGTGCAAACAGGTAGTTTTTGGGTACAGTCCCGAGCCACATGGAGGCACGTGAGCGGATCGGCAGGAGATTCGTCTCTCCCGGTATTGGGGGTGAGATCGTGCTGTGTCTAGGAAAGCCATTGTTGGATATATATGCCCTAGAGGCCAGTATTGTATATGTATATATATGGATACTAGGGATATGTATGTACAGAAAAATCTTGCTCAGTTTTATAGTATATTATTTGACTTGTCTTTATCGGGATATGTGTATTTATTGTTATTATATCTGGTTTGCACATATTGATAAAGACTTGATACGGTAGTATACTATTGTGGTTTGTCTTTATCTTAACATGGCATATGTCATACTCATTATTACATATTGCGGTTACATGTTGATAAAGCCCATAGGATTTTGCTTGACTACCTGCGTTGTGATGGCGATCATACTTGTGGGAGCAGGGTAGTCCATAAGCACGTCCTTAAATGGTCCCTAGCCGTGTGAGTATCGAGACTAGGCACTGATACTCCAGAGTAGACTGGTGTATACGTTTCTAACCCCATCGGGGGATGGTTGGCCCCGCAGACATTGGTCTGATGCACCTAAGATCGTATACAGGTGCTCACTGGGTGTGAGTACACTGGACGGACTCGCCGAGAACTTCCATATGGTACTATACCTATAGTCAGATGGAAGTTCTCAGGTGACATGTGTACAGGTTAGTCTTTGGACCTGAGATCGGCATTTGTCTCGTGTGAGTTCCCACTGAACTTTGATCACTACCCTACCACGGCTCTACTGAGGCGTGCAAACAGGTTTTGGTTGGGTTCAATCCCGAGCCAGATGGAGGCAGTGAGCGATTGTCGGGGATTCGTCTCTCCCGGTATAGAGAGTCGATATCGCACTGTGATTCGATTGGTCAGGACCATAAGACCTTGGCCAAGGCAGTTGGGATCTACTGATAGGCTGATCAGTAGTTTTCCCGGATTGGTCCTGAGCCACATCGGCACGACTTATCAGGTTGTTAGGGTCTGACGTTCACCATCCCCTAGACCCGGTATGCGATACTCTTTGACGAAGAGACCGGACTGTACGGATATTATCACGGATAGGCTCAGTAGGAGATCCGGATATAACTTTGTTCTTGATAGAAATATCATGAACATTTACCTTGATAAGGTACTGGTTGCAGAAGGTATACTGTGTAATGGTATCTATGTTCTAAATCAAAACACAGTTCTCAATGTGCAAAACACACGCAAGAGGAAAAGTTCAGATACGAACGAATCCTACTTATGGCATTGTAGACTTGGTCATATCGGAGAGAAAAGACTAAGTAAGTTACATAAAGATGGATTCTTGAATACGTTCGAATTTTCATCTTATGAAACTTGTCAGTCTTGTCTAAAAGGAAAGATGACCAAATCTCCGTTCACCGGGCATGGAGAAAGAGCAGCAGAGCTCTTAGGACTCATACACAGTGATGTATGTGGTCCAATGTCTATACATGCAAGGGGTGGGTTCTCATACTTCATCACATTCACTGACGATCTCTCTAGATTCGGATATGTGTATCTCATGAAACACAAATCTGAAACTTTTGAGAAATTCAAAGAATTCAGAAAGGAAGTAGAGAACCAGATTGGCAAAAGTATTAAGATCCTCCGGTCTGATAGGGGAGGGGAATACTTGAGCGCGGAATTCCTAGATTACTTAAAAGAGAATGGAATTCTCTCTCAGCTTACTCCTCCTTACACACCACAGCACAACGGTGTATCGGAGCGGAGGAATCATACCCTATTGGATATGGTTCGCTCCATGATGAGTAATGCTGAGTTGCCTTTTTCATTCTGGGGATATGCACTTCAGACAGCAGCATACCTTTTGAATCAAGTTCCGTCCAAATCTGTACCCAACACTCCATATGAAATATGGAGTAGCAAGAAACCATGTCTTAAATTTATTAAGATATGGGGTTGCCCAGCCTATGTGAAAACACAGAAACCGGACAAACTAGAGGCACGTTCAGTTCTATGTAAATTTGTGGGACATCCTAAAGATTCACTAGGATATCTGTTCTACCACACTGAGGAACAGAAGGTGTTTGTATCTCGCCATGCTATCTTTTTAGAAAGGGAGTTTCTTGCAAAAGAAACTAGTGGGAGTACGGTAGAACTGGGAGAAATCCATGAACCACAAAATGTAACTGAAGATTTGGAGGAACCACTAGATTCAGTAATCCCAGACGAACCTCAGCCACTCCGCAGATCTAGTAGGATTTCTCATCCGCCCGAGAGATACTACGGTTTTCTCATAGATGGAGATCGAGAGGATTGCATCTTGGAAGAAGATGATCCTACTAGTTTCAGGCAGGCCATTATCAGTAGGGACTCTGATAAGTGGCTGGATACTATGCAATCTGAAATGGAGTCCATGTACACCAATAAAGTGTGGACCCTGGAAGTTGCTCCACCTGGGGTAAAACCCGTTGGATGCAAATGGATCTACAAGAAGAAACTTGGTGTAGATGGGCAGATGGAAACCTATAAGGCTAGACCTGTTGCAAAAGGTTTTCGTCAAAGACCAGGAGTGGACTATGACGAGACTTTTTCTCCAGTAGCTATGCTCAAATCCATTAGGATCCTGCTTGCCATTGCTGCCTTCCATGACTATGAGATCTGGCAGATGGACGTGAAAACGGCTTTTCTAAACGGAAGTTTAGAAGAATGCGTTTATATGGATCAACCAGAAGGTTTTGTAGACAGTGGGAGCAGCGGGAAGGTGTGTAAGCTGCTCAAATCCATTTATGGATTGAAGCAAGCATCGCAGAGCTGGAACATCTGTTTTGATGAAACAGTCAAGGACTTTGACTTCATCAAGAACGAAGATGAGATATGTATTTATAAGAAGATTGTAGGACGAACTGTCGTATTCCTAGTCTTGTACGTGGACGACATTCTTTCGATAGGAAATGACATTCCTATGCTACAATCGGTCAAGCTATTCTTATCACAAAGGTTCTCTATGAAAGACCTAGGTGATGCCTCGTACATTCTGGGGATCAAGATCTACAGAGATAGATCCAAGATATTACTGGGACTTTCACAGTCCAGGTACATAGAGACCGTGCTAAAGAGATATAGTATGGAAGATTCCAAGCGCGGTAACATACCCGCATTGCACGGAATCACCCTCTCCAAGGAGATGTCTCCCAAGCCTGACGAAGAGAGGGTTCGCATGAGCACTATACCCTACGCTTCGGCGGTAGGATCTATAATGTATGCGATGCTATGTACAAGACCAGATGTAGCTTACGCGCTAAGCGTGGTGAGCCGGTATCAGTCAGACCCAGGTGAAGACCACTGGACAGCAGTAAAGAACATTCTCAAGTACCTGAGAAGGACTAAGGAGATGTTCCTGATTTACGGTAATGGAGACCTCAGGGTCGAGTCCTTTACCGACTCAAGCTTCCAGAGTGACAAGGATGACAGCAAGTCTGTCTCGTGTTTTGTGTTTACCCTCAACGGAGGGGCGGTATGTTGGAAGAGTTCCAAACAGGATACCATCGCAGACTCGACGATGGAGGCTGAATACATTGCTGCAAGCGATGCCGCAAAAGAAGCGGTCTGGATAAAGAAGTTCATAGCCGAACTTCAGGTGGTTCCGTCCATTGTTGATCCAATACCAGTGTATTGTGACAACAATGGGGCTATAGCTTTAGCGAAGGAACCACGGTCCCATCAGAAATCCAGGCACATCTTAAGGCGGTATCACCTGATCAGGGAGATCGTAGATCGCCAGGAGATCGAGGTCCGAAGAGTGGATACGAAGGACAACACGGCGGATCCATTTACAAAGGACCTCCCTCAAGCACAGTTCGAGCGACTTTTTGGGATGTTGGGTATGCGGTATGCCAGCAGCTGGCCTTAGAGCAGACGTTGGGTATTCGGTATGCCAATCACTGGCCTTTAGTGCAAGTGGGAGATTGTTGGATATATATGCCCTAGAGGCCAATATTGTATATGTATATATATGGATACTAGGGATATGTATGTACAGAACAATCTTGCTCAGTTTTATAGTATATTATTTGACTTGTCTTTATCGGGATATGTGCATTTATTGTTATTATATCTAGTTTGCACATATTGATAAAGGCTTGATACGGTAGTATACTATTGTGGTTTGTCTTTATCTTAACATGACATATGTCATACTCATTATTACATATTGCGGTTACATGTTGATAAAGCCCATAGGATTTTGCTTGACTACCTGCGTTGTGATGGCGATCATACTTGTGGGAGCAGGGTAGTCCATAAGCACATCCTTAAATGGTCCCTAGTCGTGTGAGTATCGAGACTGGGCACTGATACTCCAGAGTAGACTGGTGTATACGTTTCTAACCCCGTCGGGGGATGGTTGGTCCCGCAGCCATTGGTCTGATGCACCTAAGATCGTATACAGGTGCTCACTGGGTGTGAGTACACTGGACGGACTCGCCAAGAACTTCCATATGGTACTATACCTATCGTCAGATGGAAGTTCTCAGGTGACATGTGTACAGGTTAGTCTTTGGACCTGAGATCGGCATTTGTCTCGTGTGAGTTCCCACTGAACTTTGATCACTACCCTACCACGGCTCTACTGAGTCGTGCAAACAGGTTTTGGTTGGGTTCAGTCCCGAGCCACATGGAGGCAGTGAGCGATTGTCGGGGATTCGTCTCTCCCGGTATAGGGAGTCGATATCGCACTGTGATTCGATTGGTCAGGACCATAAGACCTTGGCCAAGGCAGTTGGGATCTACTGATAGGCTGATCAGTAGTTTTCCCGGATTGGTCCTGAGCCACATCGGCACGACTTATCAGGTTGTTAGGGTCTGACGTTCACCATCCCCTAGACCCGGTATGCGATACTCTTTGACGAAGAGACCGGACTGTACGGATATTATCACGGATAGGCTCAGTAGGAGATCCGGATGAGTTTGCTCGTCGGCCTTCCTTTTCGACAGGTACCTGGGCAGCCGTTACGTACAGCTAGTGCCGCTGACGTGCTTGTGGTTAAACCCACTGCCAGAGTACTGTCGAGTCTTTAGAGTCCCACACAGAGGGTTTCCCTGATCCAGGAAAAACGATGTAGTAGCCGTATTGGATACGTGCAGGGTTCGATCGATTGATGTACTTGGTACTCGGATTTTCGATCGGACAGTTTGTAATACTAGCCGGCTCGGGTTTGAGCCGGATTATTAAATCAGGTATTGATTTGATAATTTACATATATGTGTTTCGATATATATTCTAGTATTACGTTCTTCGTGTTCTTCTATCTCTTTTGGGCGTTCGGATTTTTATCTGATTGCCGGTATATTTGTACTGTAGTCGGAAATCCGTATTTATTACAGTTTTCCTTCTAGAAGGTGGCCACCTCATTTTGGTTTTTCCTTTTATTTCATAATTGAAAATGAGGTGTAAAGTGAGAGGTGAGGGAAGAATGGGAGTAACCATGCTTCAATAGTGAACAAATGAATTTATAATTCATTTTGGGTTTACTATTGAAGTATGGTTGCTATTGTTTATTGAAAGAATTCATACACAAAACCAAGGTGTGTGAATTTCTCTTTCATGCTTGCTCATTATTTTCTTGAGCTCCAATTTCTCTCCAAGCTCCTCCCTCCTCTTTAGCTTCCTCCACCTTCATCTTCTTCCTCTTCACTACCTTCTCATGTGTTGAGAATCAAGTGAAGAGGCAAGAAAGAGATAGCTTCACACTTAGAACTCCAAAAATACATCCTAGATTATTTAGACTAGCATCCCAAGTTCTCTAGTTGCTCTTTTGATATTTAGCAAAGAGCTAGAGCCATGGATCATACCCCTCAGGTGGATCATCTACGACAAAGCAAGGCCGGAGAACAAGCTCGATCCCGGAGGACCGATGGAGCCGGAGTTGGCGATCGAACAAGTTCAAGGAGGCCACTTGGAGCATATGATGAAGAACGAAGACCGAAGGACTTGGTTCGTTTGGTGAGGTTTCTATCATAGTAGATAGCTCTCATAGTGTAGCTAGTTAGTTTTATGGAAAGATCCGGTTTTAGGGTTTAGTCTAGCGCCAAGTTTCATTCGTAAGAAAAATTTTGTTCCGCATTTGGCCACGTGAGATGGCTGGGGCGCTAGGGTAACCCTTCAGCCATTACACCAAGTCTTTGGCCAAGGCAGGTGAGAATTACTGGTAAGTACTCCGGTAGTTTCTCAGGGTGTTCAGGGATTGTCTCTGACACGACTTATACCTCTTTTTGTGGTCTGACGTTACCAGCCCCCTAGGCCCGATATGCGGTACTCATAAACGAACGGACCGGACTGCATATACATTGTCACTGTTAGGCTCAGTAGGGTTTCCGGATGAGTTCGCTCATCGGCCTCCCTTGAGGTCAGTCCATAGGCAGCCGTTACGCACAGCTAGTGCCGCTGACGGCTTGTGGTTAAACCCACTGCCAGGGTACTGACGAGTCATTAGAGTCCCCCACAGATAGTTTCCCAACTTCGGGCGAAACGTTGTAGAGGCCGTATAGTTATATGGCAGGGTTCAGAAAATGCACGTGCGTTTACGCACGTGTCATATTTCGGGCAGATAATATTGGTGGGGTTTGGTTTAAGCCGATCCGAGTATTATACTGTGTAGATATAATATCTTTGTCTCAGTTGCATTTGTATTCGGTCGTAATACAAATGCGGGTATGTTTATACTGTTACGGGGTTGTTCTGAAATTCGTTTCGGGATCGCTTTTGGTAGTTTTATGGCAGGACTCGGATCGTTCGGTATAACCTTTCTACCATCTTTGTAATTTGTTAGTTTAGCATTAATGGCAGATCCGGATTATAGTATGCGATAGCGCCAGTTATAAAAGTTTTTGTTCCGCATTTTGACGTCTGAAAGACGGCCGGGGCGCTACCGTAGACTTACATGGTATCAGAGCCACGCCATTAAGCTTTACTAACTTGTGCTAACGCATTTAAAAGATCGATCGAACGGATTTTCGAAAATCGCAATTTTTAAGAATAAAGTTTCTGTTAATTTTCAAACTGGTCTAAAAATCATTTTGACCATACCAGAAAATCAAGCAGGGTTTTTTAGGAAAACTGGAGAAATTCGACAAAGTGATGTCACTGTTCCACCGCGGATCCGCGACCCAAGCTAGGGTTTGGCCGCGGATCCGCCGCAGGAAAGTGAGCTCAATTTGTCAAACTTCTACAGTAGCTTCTACTTGGGAAATTGTGGTTTCTGGAACTGTTCTTTTGGGCCCAGGTTTTATTACTGTACAGCAGATATACGTGGGGCCCACTTCGGGAAATTTTGTCGATCGAAATTTAAACGCGTTAGTTTACAGTGCTTACATTATATCTCCGACCGTGAATGTCATTTAATCGGTAAACCGCGTCTAATTTCTATAGTTCTTTTAGACGGGTTTGCGAACGTGACATTCGCGATGATGTTCTGTGTTGTGCTGTGATGTTGCGGATTTGTCGTGGTGGATAGCAGTGTGCAATGGTAGTGCAATTTGGATTTATTTGTACATTTGATATTGCGGGGCGAGCATCCAACATGTTGACTGCCGCCACTTCCTGTAACGTTTTGAAAATCGTTTCGGTGAAATTTCAAAAAAATCGATAAAATAAGGGGGTTTTCTGTAAAAAGTCAAAATACAAATATCTTATTATAAAAATTAAATATACATATTCTAGCAATGTAATTGCTATTATTTGGTGTTTATTGAGCCGCTGTTGAAATTTCAAATTTTCTGAAAAAAATATTATTTTATTATTATTTAAGCCGTCACTAATACATTTAATTAGGGAAAATTACAAATTGGAATGAGTTGAAACAAATTTTGTGCATCATAAAATATTAAATAAAATTTTATCATGTGGTTTTTGGAACGAAATCATTTGCCAAAACGGTTTAGAAATTATTGAAGAAAAAAGGCTTTTTTTAGCGTAAATGGATGTTTGGGGTATTATATTTATCATTTTTCATCACCCCACACCCGTATCCGCATCCACACACTCCCATTTACTTCTCCCCTTGAAGAATTCAGCAGCCCCCATTTATTTTTCCCACTTGAATTTCAAAGAAAAGAAATGAAAGAAAAGAAAAGAAAATGGAGAAATGAGGTGGACCTTTGACCTTGAATTGACTTTGACTTCTTCCCCCACTTTCTCTACCTCCCTCTCTCTCTTCTCCCACTCCCATTCCAGCAGCCCCCCCTCCTACAGCAGCAGCAGCCCCCCCAATTCCCTTCTCTTTTCTCTTCAAACTTCATCAAAAATTGCCTCAAATCCATCAAAAAAATCCCAAAACCCAAATCCGACTCCTACCCATTTTAGCTTAGCCCGTATAGCATGGATCTTTGTGAAAAGAGAGCATTTTGGGAGGCCATGGATGCTTGTGGATCTTCAAATGTTTTTGGGTATAATTCTAAAACATTTTTGCTTAATTTGTTACTAATTTCTTAAAGCTAAACTACTTAAGTGTTAATTAGGCTTAAGTTGCAAGTTTTGGAATTCAAGTTATGAATTTGAATGCAAGTTAGGGTTTCATAAAATTGGTGTATGGTTGTGTGTTATATTTAGGCTTTTTGTCATGTTAATACAAGATTAGTAGCTTGTGCTAACGGTTAGTTTAAAAATTGTGTTAATTTGCTAATTTGCTTACTAGGTTTTTGAAATTGGTTAAATACTTGGGATTAAAAATGTGTTTAGGTTTTTCATGACTTCATTAACTTTATTAAGTGTGGTTTAATGCTTTAGATCATGCAAATCTAAGCTAGATTGTAGTTTGTGCATTTTTGCTTTGAAATTGTTAAATTTTAGGTATTTTGTAAACTAGAATATTAGGGTTTTTGGAATTTAATGAGATTAAATTCCGGGAATTATTTATATGACTTATTTAAGATATTTAATAAATATATTGGCCGCTACATTCATTTAAACATCCTGTTTTGTACAAAAACGGCGAATTGTGCTTGCTAGATTTTCGGAAAAATGACTTTTTAAGTAAAATTAGGGTTTTTGTGAGTTTTAACCTAGTTTATATTAAAATTAGTGTTCGTGAATGTGCAAATGAGTGTGATTGGATTTTTCTCGATGGTTTGATGTTTGTACATCGACATCGAGGGTTGGTTTGACTATTCTTGCATGCGTAGGCGATAGGTTTGGACCTATGCGTGATACGCGTGCCGATTTGATTTTCGTATGCCGTTTCGATTTCGAATTTAGTTTTAATGTGATATGGTGCGTTATAATATGTAGGTACCCCCATGTGGACTTCGAGACGACAAGCAAGCGCGTGGCGACGTCGGCACCGGCTAGCGAGGACCAAGTGAGTAGATTTATATCTACGGGGAGAAGTCGGGTGGATGGCGTATAGCACCCCCGCAGTCCGTGGTGGTGTATACGGATGCGTATACACACCAACAATTATTATATGTTATTTGGGTTTAATAACGATGCTTAGGATGGATATTGGTGTGTTGGATTACTTTAGTGTTGCGAACCCTAGGGTAGTGTTGCACTACACATACACACATACATACTTGCATACATTCCTATTGATATGTGCTCATGGGATTCTTTATAGTTATGGGTTCACATGGGTATGGGACTATGTGTTCACATACGGATTTGAGGATGATACTTGGGATTGAGCTGAGTCGATGAGATTTGATTTGAGGCCGTGAGATCGGTGATATAGCAGGGTTCGTATTTGAGATACGACATGACGTTGTAGCGGGTCCTTGACGTAGTGTTTCACACACGTCCATGCATACGTAGGCGGTATCAATATGGTACTAGACGTAGATCAGTACCCCGATCATGATATTTGATAAAGAGGATACCAGGTGAATAGTATGATGAATGTGATATTGGCCCGTACCCAGATTGGGATGCCGTACGACGGATTTACGTACGAGCTATATTGATGATTGATCCGCACTCTTGACTTGGGATGCCTGATTATAGATATGGTATCGGATATGATATTATTGAGGCGGGATCACCGACTATACATATACAGGTATGTATATGTATCGACTCAGATGATAGGCGGTTTCCTTACCTGTAGTTCAGCTTGTTAGTTCAGCCGTATAGTTTAGTGTAGTTGTTAGATTAGATTAGACTCCTACCTATTTCAAAAACTAACAAATCATGGGTATTTTAAAAGACAGCCCAAGGGATCCTACGGATATTTCAAAAGACTTATCTTTTCATAAAAACACCGTAGCCCCTATTTTCAAAACCCCATGATTCGTGTTATTTCAAAAGGCACCATTTGTAGGACTTATATTAGATTAATGCAGATTAGTTATAGTTGCGTCTAGTTTTCAGCTCCCGCTCTTCTTTTGTGGTCCGCTTCGCATCGCATGCTTATTTTATGTTTCATACTCCATTATTGATATCATGCTGTTAGGACACCAGCACCATTACCGATGATGCGTATGTACCACGTACACTTATTTGCCGGCTCACACACATCTTCATCGGTAATTGCCATGTCACGTACACCTTAGAAAATATTATTGTTTGACATAGCCTGTTAGCTAATAGTTAGACATGATATTAGTGTACTTGCCTTATATGTTAGTTTAGACATTGTAGTTATTACCTGCTACTTCATGCATACTGTTATTCATTGTTATGCCGCATTCATGGATTTTCATGCATATATTCACCATTTTACGTGTTATTGAGGTTTTGGATTCGGATTTCCATGAGATTTTCTGGATTTGGAGGAAAACCGCAAAAACATAAATAAACCTTTTTCCTCTTTTAAAATAAAAAGTGCGGTTTTCTCATGATGTATGAGTCGTCCACCATGAGTTTGCTGATGGATTTCGAGACCCGATTCGAGGAGACGGATGAACCGTTTCGGGTACATGGTGGACCCGGTAAGGTACCCCGGGGCAAGAAGTGCGTGATGATGACGATGTGAACCTGGCAGGGGAGCACTACCTACCGGTGATATTACCCGACGCGTCGGATATCCAGAGGATACCGTCGTGGTCTTGAGATGGATGGTAGGGGCCGGTCTGGACTGACGGCGCCCTAGATATTGAGACTTGAGGTACATAGATTGTGACACAGAGATATCGAGGTATTTGGACACTTTTTTTGTGTCGATGCTGGGCACTGTTTTATGCTGATTTCATATATGGTACCTCATTTCTTTTAAAATACAGAAATCTCACTGATTTATGAAACCAGTTTTATTCAGTACATGCATTCTGTTTTATGCATTCATACATCATCCATATGATATATTGCTACCTGAGGCACTGACACGGGCACATGAGATTACACTCGGGTTAGATATTTACCCTAGCCTTGTTATAGGCTACGTGTTATATACATTTTTGAGGATATATTATGATCATTGACCTAGGATTGCGTTATTTATGCGATTTCTGTGCGTAGATATTTTTCTATTCACGAGTTGGCAACTCACCCCCGTTGTGCCCCAGTTTCTTGCAGGTTGCCGTACAGGTTTCATTACGGTTTTGCGGGCTCAGTTTCATTCGGGTGACTTGCTAGTAGGTGGGTTTTTCTTGTATCGTACCCATCATATTACCTTGTATAATATTATTCCGTTGTATCTAGTAAATTCCATCAACCAAACATGTATTTATTGAGATAGAGACCAGTGTTGGTTATTCTTTCGACCTTAGAGTCGCTCGTTATATTTCTGGTGGTTTTGAGTTTCCTTTTGAGTTTTGATCCTCGCCGTTGGCGTTGTATATTATATTGTTTGTGTGGTTGTGACCGTCGATTGACGAAGAGCTAGCTCCCGCTTGGGGATGCCCTTTTCTTGATTTCGTATACTATTCATGTTGTATCCCGTTTGGGGGCCAGTATTTACAAAGGAGACTCTGCCGAAATTTTCAGTAAATTTTTTATGTTTTAAAAACCGCATAATTCGGCTTATGCTATTGAAATTACTTGCTTTAAGTAGGTTTTTCCTGCACTCTACTACTTTTCTTGGTTTGGATTTCTGGGTTTTCAGTTTACTTAGATTGCGTGCGTCTCGAGACGTTCGTAGTTTAAGTGCCGGTCATGTTCCGTACTTTCGGGTCGTGACAAAGTTGGTATCAGAGCGTTAGGTTTTAACCTTCAGAGCGTAGGATGACCCTTGGTTGATAGAATAGGTGACTAAAGTAGAGTGACGTACCGTTGATATGTTCCGCGGCATATTTACGACACGCCACTCCACTTAAGAAGCCTTAGGATGTACATTTCCTTGTTCAGTATTATATTCCTTCCTGATCTAGCCTCATCGTTACCAGTTTGGTTTTGCTGCCACGATTACGGGCAGGGAAGCTACGGCTAGAGTTGCGGTCAGCACGAGCTCGTCACGGACGAGGACTGACCAGGGCGAAATTCCGGCGACACCCAATTGTAGAGAGGTGTCTTTTGATTGTGTTTTCGCACCACGAGCGTTTGGCGGATCGCCTTTATGAGATTTCTCGGACGTGCCGATCAGTATCAGAGGATTGGGCCACTGGCAGAGGCCAGCCAGATTTTGATGACCGTTGGTGTGTTGCTTATTCATGATGGTTGAGGCACTGTTCAGCGTGCAGACGAGCGAGCCAGTTATTGCTGCGAACGACGAGATATTGCCCCAGATGCTGGCGTTAGTGCAGAACGAGTTGTACTAAGAGATGATAGAAGGTCGCTAGTTATCGAGGATGAATGACTAGGACATATGGATCGTTCGCCTACCCCGATGCGAGGTCATCAGATAGATTGATTCCAGCTAGAGACGACTTCACGCGGAGACGTTGGGAGTCGACAGAGACGATCGAATGTCAGAAACCTATTATTCCAAGTTTAAAGTAGTCGGAAAGACATGCAGGCAATTCTATGGTCTCTCTAGAAGAATGAAACCCTAACTCGACTTAATGACCGTGTGAAAGCCTTTGAACCTTCGGGTTTGCGGCAGTTCTACGGCGCCATTAGTGAGGCTTAGGTTTGCCCTTCTACGGCTGGACCACCGATGCTGTGGTATGTACTCGATACTATTAAACTGTGCCCAAGATGTTGAGCTCTTGGGGGATTATGAGGTTTTGACGACTCGATCGGATGGCTCGACTTAATTCGGATGCTAGGTGGTGAGATGCATTTCTTGGGAGACTCCAGATATGAGGATAGCCATTGGAGCTCAGTCCATGCAGCTACGACGAGACGAGTCCAAAGCAGACGACATTAGAGAAAAGTGGAGTAAGAGGTTCGTACCAGATCTAGATGAGATGACATTCCACTCCGCCGACATCAGAGATGCGATGCGCATGCCGAGGCATGGTACTTGGACTTACCTTCCAGAAGGAGTCGCGATGAGTATGCAGTCGTTCCAGAGCAAGATGCAGATATAGGAAAGGACAACGACTTCCGGACAGTTGGCAGAGACGAGACATGGAAGAGACCGTGAGCAGGATTCCTTCCAGGACACTGCTGCAATGATACTTGCACCCAGGATCAGATGTGTCACGTACATTCAGAGAGCCAGAGGCCGACGCCAGTAATATGCTGTCTTACGAGTGGTCGCGATGATTGACCAAGAGATGACCAGAGAAGTGCCAGAACGGAATCGTCCCCGTTAGCACACCTGACAGGGCCGATGAGCCGATGGACCGAAAGATTGGTAATTCACAGTGAAGACCTTGACCCAGGAGTGGTCATGGTTACGCACACCAGCAGGCCAGGGTTCATGATCATCGACGAGACGTCCCATTAGTGACCGCGACAGTTGGCCGAGATTCTTAGAGGATGCGCTTGAGCAGTACTATTCCGCCATTGTTGATTACGATGTTTTGGATGATTTATTCGTATGATTTGATTTTGATGATTGAGGATTTACGATCTTTGCACAGTGTTGCACTTGATATCGTTTTCGTGCTTCAGTTTCACATGTTTGTGATTTTACGATTTTAAACAGTTGAGTTGGTTTTGTGCGTATGCATGCACACATTTTCGTTCCTGCACTCGGTATAGTTTATATATGCTTGCAGTGCAGTGATACGCCTTTTGTGCACTTAGATGCCCTGGACTTCGATTTCGATTGTGATACCCGATATTTGTTTTGTGCACCTTGTGCACCTGATTGATTTTGCGCACGTTCGGCGCTTGATATTGGATTTCATGATTTCGTGCACGATAGATGCACCTGATTTTGCTGTCAGGCACACATGTTGCCTACGACAGATGTTTCGTGCACACCCGATGCACTTAGATGTTGTTTCTGTGCGCATGTATGGCACATTCATGGATTTTGATTTCCGTGCGCACCAGACGCACGTAGTATTCATGTGCATATTTTGGGATTGATTTCGTATAGAGCAGTACGTTTTTATGATATTGCTATGTATTTTCGTACTGAGCAGGACTAGTCAGAGGACAGTACCTGAATATATTTTGCATGCATTGATAGTTATTGAAGGGATTTCCAAAAAGCGAGCTATAGCCTCAGTATTTACCTACGTGTCTGATATGACACGAAATGTTTAAAACAAGGAGACCCTTCTAAATTGTTTCCAAAACGGCAGAACGTACATTTCAAACAAAGGTATATATGTATATAGTTATTTTCTTATGATAGACGTCCGCCACTGTGCAGTGTTATACGCGTTGCACAGCGACTTAAAGAGATTTGGCATTCATTTCCTTCAGATACTTACAGATATAGATTCGATGTTTACATGTATAGTTTCGAGTTATATCATATTGGTTTGATTTAGATTTGGCATTGATGTCTTCTCCATGACTCCGATGATTGCGGGATGCTTGACGGAGTTTTGATTTGAGTTATATACTCATTTTTCAAGCGCATGCGCTGCGCTACGAATTTTTTTATGTAGTTACAATTTCGGAGCCCCGACGACTTAATGGTTTTTCTTAGATGTTTTAGTATTTGGGGGAGTTTGAATTTAAATTCGGGGACCGAATTTCTTTAAGGGGGGAAGATTATAACGTTTTGAAAATCGTTTCGGTGAAATTTCAAAAAAATCGGTAAAATAAGGGGGTTTTATGTAAAAAGTCAAAATACAAATATCTTATTATAAAAATTAAATATACATATTCTAGCTATGTAATTGCTATTATTTGGTGTTTATTGAGCCGCTGGTGAAATTTCAAATTTTCTGAAAAAAAATATTATTTTATTATTATTTAAGCCGTCACTAATACATTTAATTAGGGAAAATTACAAATTGGAATGAGTTGAAACAAATTTTGTGCATCATAAAATATTAAATAAAATTTTATCATGTGGTTTTTGGAACGAAATCATTTGCCGAAACGGTTTAGAAATTATTGAAGAAAAAAGGCTTTTTTTTAGCGTAAATGGATGTTTGGGGTATTATATTTATCATTTTTCATCACCCCACACCCGTACCCACATCCACACACTCCCATTTACTTCTCCCCTTGAAGAATTCAGCAGCCCCCATTTATTTTTCCCACTTGAATTTCAAAGGAAAGAAATGAAAGAAAAGAAAAGAAAATGGAGAAATGAGGTGGACCTTTGACCTTGAATTGACTTTGACTTCTTCCCCCACTTTCTCTACCTCCCTCTCTCTCCTCTCCCACTCCCATTCCAGCAGCCCCCCCTCCTACAGCAGCAGCAGCCCCCCTAATTCCGTTCTCTTTTCTCTTCAAACTTCATCAAAAATTGCCTCAAATCCATCAAAAAAAATCCCAAAACCCAAACCCGACTCCTACCCATTTTAGCTTAGCCCGTATAGCATGGATCTTTGTGAAAAGAGAGCATTTTGGGAGGCCATGGATGCTTGTGGATCTTCAAATGTTTTTGGGTATAATTCTAAAACATTTTTGCTTAATTTGTTACTAATTTCTTAAAGCTAAACTACTTAAGTGTTAATTACGCTTAAGTTGCAAGTTTTGGAATTCAAGTTATGAATTTGAATGCAAGTTAGGGTTTTATAAAATTGGTGTATGGTTGTGTGTTATATTTAAGCTTTTTGTCATGTTAATACAAGATTAGTAGCTTGTGCTAACGGTTAGTTTAAAAATTGTGTTAATTTGCTAATTTGCTTACTAGGTTTTTGAAATTGGTTAAATACTTGGGATTAAAAATGTGTTTAGATTTTTCATGACTTCATTAACTTTATTAAGTGTGGTTTAATGCTTTAGATCATGCAAATCTAAGCTAGATTGTAGTTTGTGCATTTTTGCTTTGAAATTGTTAAATTTTAGGTATTTTGTAAACTAGAATATTAGGGTTTTTGGAATTTAATGAGATTAAATTCCGGGAATTGTTTATATGACTTATTTAAGATATTTAATAAATATATTAGCCGCTACATTCATTTAAACATCCTGTTTTGTACAAAAACGGCGAATTGTGCTTGCTAGATTTTCGGAAAAATGACTTTTTAAGTAAAATTAGGGTTTTTGTGAGTTTTAACCTAGTTTATATTAAAATTAGTGTTCGTAAATGTGCAAATGAGTGTGATTGGATTTTTCTCGATGGTTTGATGTTTGTACATCGACATCGAGGGTTGGTTTGACTATTCTTGCATGCGTAGGCGATAGGTTTGGACCTATGCGTGATACGCGTGCCGATTTGATTTTCGTATGCCGTTTCGATTTCGAATTTAGTTTTAATGCGATATGGTGCGTTATGATATGTAGGTACCCCCATGTGGACTTCGAGACGACAAGCAAGCGCGTGGCGACGTCGGCACCGGCTAGCGAGGACCAAGTGAGTAGATTTATATCTACGGGGAGAAGTCGGGTGGATGGCGTATAGCACCCCCGCAGTCCGTGGTGGTGTATACGGATGCGTATACACACCAACAATTATTATATGTTATTTGGGTTTAATAACGATGCTTAGGATGGATATTGGTGTGTTGGATTACTTTAGTGTTGCGAACCCTAGGGTAGTGTTGCACTACACATACACACATACATACTTGCATACATTCCTATTGATATGTGCTCATGGGATTCTTTATAGTTATGGGTTCACATGGGTATGGGACTATGTGTTCACATACGGATTTGAGGATGATACTTGGGATTGAGCTGAGTCGATGAGATTTGATTTGAAGCCGTGAGATCGGTGATATAGCAGGGTTCGTATTTGAGATACGACATGACGTTGTAGCGGGTCCTTGACGTAGTGTTTCACACACGTCCATGCATACGTAGGCGGTATCAGTATGGTACTAGACGTAGATCAGTACCCCGATCATGATATTTGATAAAGAGGATACCAGGTGAATAGTATGATGAATGTGATATTGACCCGTACCCAGATTGGGATGCCGTACGACGGATTTACGTACGAGCTATATTGATGATTGATCCGCACTCTTGACTTGGGATGCCTGATTATAGATATGGTATCGGATATGATATTATTGAGGCGGGATCACCGACTATACATATACAGGTATGTATATGTATCGACTCAGATGATAGGCGGTTTCCTTACCTGTAGTTCAGCTTGTTAGTTCAGCCGTATAGTTTAGTGTAGTTGTTAGATTAGATTAGACTCCTACCTATTTCAAAAACTAACAAATCGTGGGTATTTTAAAAGACAGCCCAAGAGATCCTACGGATATTTCAAAAGACTTATCTTTTCATAAAAACACCGTAGCCCCTATTTTCAAAACCCCATGATTCGTGTTATTTCAAAAGGCACCATTTGTAGGACTTATATTAGATTAATGCAGATTAGTTATAGTTGCGTCTAGTTTTCAGCTCCCGCTCTTCTTTTGTGGTCCGCTTCGCATCGCATGCTTATTTTATGTTTCATACTCCATTATTGATATCATGCTGTTAGGACACCAGCACCATTACCGATGATGCGTATGTACCACGTACACTTATTTGCCGGCTCACACACATCTTCATCGGTAATTGCCATGTCACGTACACCTTAGAAAATATTATTGCTTGACATAGCCTGTTAGCTAATAGTTAGACTTGATATTAGTGTACTTGCCTTATATGTTAGTTTAGACATTGTAGTTATTACCTGCTACTTCATGCATACCGTTATTCATTGTTATGCCGCATTCATGGATTTTCATGCATATATTCACCATTTTACGTGTTATTGAGGTTTTGAATTCGGATTTCCATGAGATTTTCTGGATTTGGAGGAAAACCGCAAAAACATAAATAAACCTTTTTCCTCTTTTAAAATAAAAAGTGCGGTTTTCCCATGATGTATGAGTCGTCCACCATGAGTTTGCTGATGGATTTCGAGACCCGATTCGAGGAGACGGATGAACCGTTTCGGGTACATGGTGGACCCGGTAAGGTACCCCGGGGCAAGAAGCGCGTGATGATGACGATGTGAGCCTGGCAGGGGAGCACTACCTACCGGTGATATTACCCGACGCGTCGGATATCCGGAGGATACCGTCGTGGTCTTGAGATGGATGGTAGGGGCCGGTCTGGACTGACGGCGCCCTAGATATTGAGACTTGAGGTACATAGATTGTGACACAGAGATATCGAGGTATTTGGACCCTTGTTTTGTGTCGATGCTGGGCACTGTTTTATGCTGATTTCATATATGGTACCTCATTTCTTTTAAAATACAGAAATCTCACTGATTTATGAAACCAGTTTTATTCAGTACATGCATTCTGTTTTATGCATTCATACATCATCCATATGATATATTGCTACCTGAGGCACTGACACGGGCACATGAGATTACACTCGGGTTAGATATTTACCCTAGCCTTGTTATAGGCTACGTGTTATATACATTTTTGAGGATATATTATGATCATTGACCTAGGATTGCGTTATTTATGCGATTTCTGTGCGTAGATATTTTTCTATTCACGAGTTGGCAACTCACCCCCGTTGTGCCCCAGTTTCTTGCAGGTTGCCGTACAGGTTTCATTACGGCTTTGCGGGCTCAGTTTCATTCGGGTGACTTGCTAGTAGGTGGGTTTTTCTTGTATCGTACCCATCATATTACCTTGTATAATATTATTCCGTTGTATCTAGTAAATTCCATCAACCAAACATGTATTTATTGAGATAGAGACCAGTGTTGGTTATTCTTTCGACCTTAGAGTCGCTCGTTATATTTCTGGTGGTTTTGAGTTTCCTTTTGAGTTTTGATCCTCGCCGTTGGCGTTGTATATTATATTGTTTGTGTGGTTGTGACCGTCGATTGACGAAGAGCTAGCTCCCGCTTGGGGATGCCCTTTTCTTGATTTCGTATACTATTCATGTTGTATCCCGTTTGGGGGCCAGTATTTACAAAGGAGACTCTGCCGAAATTTTCAGTAAATTTTTTATGTTTTAAAAACCGCATAATTCGGCTTATGCTATTGAAATTACTTGTTTTAAGTTGGTTTTTCCTGCACTCTACTACTTTTCTTGGTTTGGATTTCTGGGTTTTCGGTTTACTTAGATTACGTGCGTCTCGAGACGTTCGTAGTTTAAGTGCTGGTCATGTTCCATACTTTCGGGTCGTGACACTGCCTGTTTGTATAATATTCTTTTGGGGCACGACCGGGTTGAGGTCGATGTACCCGTTGTACATATTTTTCATTTCTGTACTAGGTTTTACCCCGCAACGGAGTGCACGGATAGCCGGGTTCTGGAGGGCAATGGGTCCGCATCTCATGGCTTTGAGAGGCAGAGGGGCCTCACTCTAAAATTGGCAGACTATTCGCCGCACTCGTAAGGGGTACAGGTTGACCCAAGGAGGGGTGCCCAAGTTACCGGATTCCGTGAAGTGCTCGGTGGTCCATTCACTTTGCTGTAAGGGGCTGCCTCGCTTCAGGTTTTGGGGGTAACTTGCCGCACCCGTAGGGGTCTAGGTTTCATTGCACAGGCTATCTACACGACAGGGGAACGTCGGGTTTCAGCAGTGGCTCTGTGAAACTCGGGGATCCCAGAATATCTGTATTGTTCTGTGATGCTTATTACTTTTCTGTAATGTTGCATATTATCACGCCTGGAGCGATTATTGTATATTGGTATATATACTAGTAGATGTTGTATATGTTTTACATCCGCGCTAGTTCAGTCCCCGCTCTGTCGTTAGTTAAGTAACCTAACGGGTGATGACGGGACCCAGTGACAAATGCGGATGGCATATACGTACATTTTATTTTCGTTCTTTTCTGGTGTGATTAATTGATGGGACTGCATTGATTTTGATCAATGCAAAGGAAAACAAACCTATTTGGATGTTGTTGGAACAAATTTAAAAAGTGTTATTACAAAGACGTTTCCTTTGTTTTGCATAACGGTATTCGGTTGGAATATCCTGCACCTCATTCGACGAGGCAAGGGCCGATATCCCTTCACCGGGAATGACCCCTTGGACAGAAGTTTGTGTCAGGGTAATAACTTCACTATAGTCGATTACAAGTTGCTTTGCATCGTGGTATTCAGTGGAATATCCTGCACCTCATTCCACGAGGAAAGAGCCTAGATCCCTTCACCGGGAGTCACCTCTTTAGCAAAGGTTTTCGCCACTATATTTTTATAAAAAGCTATCAAGTTCCTTCAACGAGATCAAGTTCATTACGTTAAAGGTTTTTCGCCAAAAACCAGCCGTAGCCCTCCGTCATTTCTTATGGATGGTCAGTAGTATTCAAGCTATGTTTGTTGGCTTTCGTCAAGGCATAGTGTTTGGTAGTTGCTGGGGTATTCATTTGTTGCATAGATAGATGAGTTGGTTTGGGACAGTCGTATTACCTTGTTGGCTTTCGTCAAGGGTATGTACGGGTGGGTTCGAACTAATAAGATAATGACGGGCAGAACTTGACATGTGACTTATGATTTGTTGGCTTTCGTCAAGGTCATAAGAACATGGGGTAAAAATCATATCGGGGGTTTCTAAAGAAACTGAAACTTGCCAGGCATGCGCATACCTTCTGGAGTGTGATAACGTGAGTGGATTCCGTCACGTTATCATGCGATGAGAGTTGGATCCCGATTCCCACTGATGAGTTGGTTTACTCTTCGGGTGATCCCGATTGATTCTTCTTTCAGGTTTGGAGGAGAATTTGACAGTACAGTGGGAGGTTTCCGGATTAGATAAAGTGATAACCATTCTGATCTAGGTTAGAGTGCATGCAGAGTGTTTCTTTTCTCTCTCTCTTTGGCAGCGACCTTTGACCGACCCTAGACTATGACTCAGTGACCAAGTTGACCGAACCTTCTTAAAATACTGGCTTTTGGATTGTCTGAGTTGCATAAGTCATTGCCACTCCTTCTTTTACCCTTTGCATTTCTCAGAACACCCGTATTACTACGGACATCCACTTCCATTGGATAGATCCATCGTATGGTTATATACGAACTCGAAGAGACTTCTTCGAGGATGGATCCAGGTTCAGGAGAAATAGAATTGGTTTATTCAGTTGTCTTTTATTATCACCTTCTCTCAGGTTGCGAGGGCTTCTTGGTTTAGGAGAGTACACCTATTACGCTTATTGGATAGTCTTTTTCCAAACCATAGGCAGGTGCCGAAAGGTAGGGAATGAAGAAAACCAATTAGCCTAAGTAGGGTGTACAGAAGGTAATATGTAAAGACAAAATAAAGGGATTAGAAAGAGGGCAAAGTAAATTGCGACTGTTATCATTCACGACCAAAAACCGCGTACTTCATCGCCACTCCTAGTTCACCTTTAAAAGAATAAGGTATTATTCAGTTGTCTTTTATCATCACCTTCTCTCAAGATGTGAGTACTCCTAGGTTGAGGAGGGTACACCTATTATGCTAACTGGATAGTCTTCTTCCAAACCATAGGCTGGTGCCGAACGGTAGGGAAGGAAGAAAACCATTTAGCTTAACGATGGTGTACAGAAGGTAACGACTAAAGACAAATAAAGGGGTTTGGAGAGATGGCAAAGAAATTTACGGTTAAAGTCATGAATTGGATTATGGAAGAGGCATTACTATGAATATCAGGATACCCCTACGAAACATTTTCATGTTTCAGTGCATTGTTAATGGAAAACTGTTTTCCCGATTAGATACTTACTCCAGGGTATGTATTTACCAGGTTTCATTCTCACATCTGTATGGTTTTACAGATGATGAGTGGGAGGAAGTTATTGGGAATTAGGTGATCATCCTCATTATATCGGAAATCGTTGTAATTGGTGATATTTGAGGAAGTCGCCTGGGTTATTGCCGGCAGGCATGTATTTGGTTTCGAGTATCCGTTGTTGTGCACCAATTTCAAAATGATATATCTGTACGTTTATTTTTATAAAGTGAGATATAACTTTTTGATATTATGTCGATGACATTTACCTATATCAGTTGACGATTGGGTAAGGAGCATTGAACAACGGAGTAGTTCTTAACCAAAAGTACAGTTTTCAACCTACGATGCACAGGTTTTGAGTTATTCAACTCAGCGGACTTATACAGAGTATTGTGTGTTGTCCAGTGTCCATCAGGACAAAAGGGTTGGTCCTCGTACTATGTTCTGTTTACTTATGACTTCTCTAGTTTTTAGACAAGTGTTTCGTAGAAATACAAGGTCTAAGTTTTAAGAAGTTGTGGGTATAGGAATAAAGTAGAGAACCAGATATCGCAAGTATCGGGATTCTTCAAAGAGATCGAAGATGTAGATTCTTGTGATTGGTATTCAAGTAGTGGTCTTGAGAAACTTGTTTCTCTTTCGGGTTACTCATAATTGGATGGATTCCTAAGTTGAGTAATACTGATTAGCCTCTTTCCATTAAGTTGATATGCACTGGGGATAGCTGCATGTTTTAAATCTGGTTCCAATTAAATAAGTGCCAAAGTTTCTATATTGGATATAGGTGAGTTGTCCAGCTTATGCTTAAAACCAGACTCTGGATAACTCAGGGCACGTTTCTGTAATGGCAGTTTATGGGTTGGCCTGGGCTATGTCGAGGGTTGACTTTCTACCATTTGGAAGATCAATAGTGATATTGTTCTTGACTCGCCACAGTTTTAGTAAAATGGATTTTTTCAGAAAACAGTAGTGGGAGTATGGTAGAACTGGAAGTGATTCCAAAACCGCAAACGATTACGGAAAATTTAATAGGACCTAAAAATTCAATCAGGTTTGACATTACATTAGCCACTCCGCAGATATGGTGGGTAACCTCAGACACCCGAGAGATACTCTGGTAGCCTCAAGGACGATGACAGGGAGGTTCTTATCTACCTAGACTTGACACTACTGTTGTTCCAGGCTATGAGACCCGGTAGGAGGGTTGTTGTGGTGAGTGGGAGCAGCGGAAGCATAGTGGGCAAGTAGCTTATGTCTATTTATAGACTTGAGTAGTTATAGTGGAGATTGATCATCTAATTTTGATGTGACAGTCATAGGTTTGACTTCATCAGAATAGGAGATGGATCTGTTAAGAAGGTAGTAGGGTGTGATGTCCTGGTATTTGGATGTCATACACAGAGTAGGAAGTAAAATTCCTATACTATGATCGGTTGTACTGTGGTCGTCACACAGTTGTTTCTCCAGACAGGATATGGATATAATATCTGACATTCTGGTTTCTAGATCTATGGTTTTAGATCTGGATTTGGGTAGTTTCCCAATGTGGGTACTTTGACAGTATTCTAATGGTTTTTAGAATAGATGACTCCTGGCATGGTGGTGTACCTGCAGGTGATGGAGTCACCCTCTCTAAAGGTGTCTTAAAGACTAAAGGGGAGAGGGATGTGCATGATTGGCAGATCACATGCTTAGGCAATTGAGTCGATCATGAGATGTCAAGTACCACACCAGATGTTGTTTTTGCACTAGATGCGATAAGTTTGTATTAATCCAATCCTGGAGAAACATAAGGAAGCAGTTTTAGAACATAAGTGCATGTTCTACGGATTTGATGACGGCAGCCTCCTTCGGGAGACGGTTATCATTCCAGGCTTCAAAGGTGACATGGATGACAGAGTGATTGTCAGAGTTATAGTTTTCCCTCTGACGAAGGGTGCAGTATTATGGACAGGTGGTCCAAGAGGATACTGTGGGAAGTATGGTGCAGTATACTGATTAGGTTCAGTTGACGATACAGTCTAAGAAGTTTGGATTTGGAGTTCATTTATGAACTAGGTCCCATCAGATATCCAGACATATTCTAAGACAGGTATTACTCGATTCGGGAGATGGCTTTCTCCGCGAACTTGAGATTAAGAGAGACAGAAAGAAACATCAGGGCGGATCCACTCACTGAGGCTATTTCTCGAACACAATAGTTTTACAAACGGGCTTTGTGAAACTAATTAGTAGAGGAGTTGGGTGTTCGGTATCACACGGGCTGTGAGTATGCGACATCGCAATAATTAGCCTTAAGTGCAAGTGGGAGATTGTTGGATATAGTGTCCTCAAAGTCAATTATTGGATCGCAGGTACGTGATTGCAATGATTGAGGAGGACCTATATCGGTAGGACAGTCTTACTCGAGATGATAGTATGCTATCTGGTTTGCCTTTATCAGTCGTGTATAGGTTCAGGTGACTGATCACGATTACACGTTGATAGAGCCCTTAGGATCTTGCTTAACTACCAACAGTATGATGGCGATTATATACGTGAGAGTTGGGAAGTCTATAAGCGCATCCTTAAAAGTGGTACCTAGTCGTGGGAGTTTCAGACAGGGCATCGATACTCCGGAGTAGACTAGTGTATACAGTCGAGACCCCGACGAGGGACGGTGGCCGGTCTCACAAGCCACTGGTGTCAGTTAGATCACCTAAGATGTATACAGGTGCTCGTTGGGTTATGAGTACACCGGACAGGACTCGCCGGGAATCTGCTAGTTGGTATTATACCTATCGTCAGATAGCAGTTCCCTGGTGACTTGTGTACAGGTTAGTTCATCGACCTGAGGTCGTCATTTGTCTCGTGTGAGTTCCCACTGTGCTTTGATTTCTACCCTACCACGGCTCAAAGGAGTCGTGCAAACAGGTAGTTTTTGGGTACAGTCCTGAGCCACATGGAGGCACGTGAGCGGATCGGCAGGGGATTCGTCTCTCTCGGTATTGGGGGTGAGATCGTGCTGTGTCTAGGAAAGCCATTACACCAAGTCCTTGGCCAAGGCAGGTGAGAATTACTGGTAGGTACTCCGGTAGTTTCTCAGGATGTTCAGGGCTTGTCTCTGACACGATTTATACCGCTTTTGGGGGTCTGACGTTACCAGCCCCCTAGGCCCGATATGCGATACTCATAGACGAACGGACCGGACTGCATATACATTGTCACTGTTAGGCTCAGTAGGGTTTCGGGATGAGTTCGCTCATCGGCCTCCCTTGAAGTCAGTCCATGGGCAGCCGTTACGTACAGCTAGTGCCGCTGACGGCTTGTGGTTAAACCCACTGCCAGGGTACTGACGAGTCATTAGAGTCCCCCACAGATAGTTTCCCAAGTTCGGGCGAAACGTTGTAGAGGCCGTATGGTTTTATGGCAGGGTTCGGAAAATGCACGTGCGTTTACGCACGTGTCATATTTCGGGCAGATAATACTGGTGGGCTTTGGTTTAAGCCGGATCCGAGTATTATACTGTGTAGATATAATATCTTTGTCTCAGTTGCATTTGTATTCGGTCGTAATACAAATGCGGGTATGTTTATACTGTTACGGGGTTGTCCTGAAATTCGTTTCGGGATCGCTTTTGGAAGTTGCCAGTTTCCAGTTTTTTATCACCCGTATTTAACATTCGGTTAAATGCGGATTTATCTTTTTTTGAGGGTGAGTCATGAGAGGAAGCTTCTTGGAAGGTGACTAGGTTAGTGATTCATAGTTAGCATTAAATGAGAGATGAAGTGTTATTATGTGTCACCATTTTTGCATTAATGGGTTTTGTTCTTGCTTAGATATTTCTTCTTGATCTTTATCCTTGTGGTCACCCCCTTGCTTCCTACACTCACCCCCCTCCATATATTGTGGCCGGCCCCTCTTGGTTGCCCACTTGATTTTTCACACTCACTTGGTTCAAAAGATGATGATAGATTTGTGTATGGAAATTTCATAGCTCCTATTATTCCATCACCCGATTCAAATGGTAACTTCATTAACCGTTCGTCCATGGCTTTGGACGTAACGAGACAAAGTGTTCTACTCATTCTCTACATCAATCTTGGTCATCTCTTCTAGCAAACTTGATGACCGAGTTGCCTCGGGTCAGAGGCGGGAGCCCGTTTAAAGATCCGATGACGTGGTGCCACCTGGACGAGCAGATCGGACATCGACGAGATCGGAGCAGCCGCAACAGGAGCGTGGGATGATGGTTAAAGAACGAAGGACTCGGATCGTTCGGTATAACCTTTCTACCCTCTTTGTAGTTTATTAGTTTAGCATTAATGGCAGATCCGGGTTATAGTATGCGATAGCGCCAGTTATAAAAGTTTTTGTTCCGCATTTTGGCGTCTGAAAGACGGCCAGGGCGCTACCGTAGACTTACACGTGCGTACCAGACGCACGCGATTGGTTGATATGCTTTTTGAGGCTGATTTTGCTTTTAAGCACCTTGTTTTCATGAGGGGCAATATGTTACGTAGTAGCCGAACATGACTGATCTGAGGACAGTACCTGAGTACTTTGCATGCATTAAAAGTTTAACAAGGGGTTTTCAAAAAGGATTTATAGTCTCACTATTTCGTAGGTGTCCGTGAGTGACACGAACGTTTACAAAGGAAAACCTTTTGGGATATTTTTGGAAACGACGAAACGTGTATTTAGCAAAGCATATATGAGCGTATACTTATTACTTACAAATGAGCGTCCGTCACTTATGCCATGAGTTACGCATCACACGGCGATTCAGAAAAGAGTTTGCATGTGTTTTATTCAGTTTTGAAAGTTTTTCCAAGGATGCGTACGATATATGTATTATAGTATTTGACTAGTGCATATTGGATTTCAGTAATGGATTTCGAGATCTGTATCTCCATTGTAACTCCGAGGATATGCGTGCAAATATGATAATTTGCGTGACGCTTGACAGAGTTCGATTTTGAGTTTTGTACTCGTTTTCATGCACACTTGATGCGCTGTGTTGTTCCATATCTTCCGGGATTTCGGAACCCCGTTGATTTGAGATGATTATTGAAATGTTTTAGATTTTGGGGGTTTAAATTTAAATTCGGGGACCGAATTTATTTAAGGGGGGAAGATTGTAACATTCAGAAAAATATAAAATATTATTTTTAGAATTTAATGTTAAAACAATATATTTCCCGAAAACTGCCCGATTTGCGAAATTGGGGTTTTCGAAAAAGGGTATAAATATATACCAATAATTATGAAATAATTGGAAATTAAAATGATTTATTCATTTAATAATATATTTAAAGGATTAGGCATTTTTTTAATTTATCATATGCAGTTTAAATAAAAACCCGATTAGTGCACTGCTAATCGCGATTAAGCCAAATCCGTGTTTCTACAGTTTTCCATGGTTAGTGCACCGTATCATGTCGTATTTGATTACATGTTGTTTATTATGTTGTTTTGTGGTATTATGTGGTTTGGGCTTAAAAAGAAAAGAAAAGAGAAAAGGGGGTTAAAATAGAATGATTGGAGAGAGAGAGAGAGAGAGAGTGAGACATGAGAGTGAGAGGGTGAGAATAAGAAACAGAGAGAGGGCTTCCCATTATTTCCTCTTCTCATTATTTTCCTTCATCTTTTTCCTCCTCACTTCCCTCCACCTTCAACCCCAAGATCCATCTCAAAAACCTTGTCAAAACCCTATACCCCCTTCATAAAAGTTGATCCCCACCTCTTCCTCAACTTATTGGACCAAGAAAAGTCGGATTTTAGAGACTTTGGGCAAGCTAGGGTTTTCTTAAGTTGCCCAAGTGAGGTATATCTCTATCCATTTAGTTAGTTTTTAGTTTCTTGCATTCTAGTTAGTTTAGAAGTGAATTTGGTTTGGTTATTTTGAAGTTAGAAATCCCTATAGAGGGTTTGGGTGAAAGTGTGGATTTGGTGAACTCTAGTGGCTGTTACAAGACCTGGAATTGAGTATAGAAACCAAGATACAAACTTTAGATTTGTCGATATCGGGTTTTTGTGGATTTAGTGATGGTATTTAGAAATCTGGGACAACCCGAGACCACTATAAATTAAGTTCCCTTGACAGTGAGATGATCATGCAACATAGAAGCAACCCTTGAAGCCCGAGCCCCTAATTCATTCATCTGGCTGCAGATTTATTGATATAGGACGCAAATTGCGGCCAAGTCGGAGTGAAATCTTGTGATTTTTGATCTGGGGCATTGTTATCCTATATCTAGAGCAACCCCATATGAAAAATTGGATAATTATGCCTGATGGAAAATCTGGGAGTGGTTTTCCCTAGTTGCTGTTTTTCTTGTTTTGCGATTCTGAAACTTGAGCTTTGGTATTTGATTTATATTTGGTTGTTAGGCATTTGAACGTCAATGACGAGGGTTATTTGGTTGTGTTTTGCATGCGAGGCTATAGGTTTTAACCTATGAGCGAACCGTGTGCCGTATTGGTTTTTCGGATTCAATTTTAATGGTATTGCGATATGTGTTGAATTGTAGGTACCTTTGCGTAGATTCCGAGACGACGGAGCATGGCGTCATCGAATTCGTCAAGCAAGGATCAAGGTGAGTAGATCTATATCTATGGGGGAAGTCGGGTGGATGGCGTATAGCACCCCCGCAATTTGATGGAAACCGATATATAGGACATGGTTAGAGAAAATTATTCTAGGAACCTATGGATGTGATTAAAGATTTAGTGTGACATTATATGAAAGGAATGATGTCTCGGATTGACACATATATAGGATATGAAAAGTGAATGTGAATCACAACTTATAGATATATAGTTGCACTAGAGTACGTATGAGTTTTAGAGTAGGATGACATTTAATGTATAAGGTAGAATGTATATATAAAGATGACTTAATGCGATGAAAAGGATATACGATGTGATATGATGACTTGATTGATATGTCGGTATACGGATGCGAGTCGATTGAGATGATTGATACCTTTGTCGGTCTCTCAATATGAGATTGTTATGGATGCGACCTGGGATGTAGGTATATAGATATATATAAATGTTGTGAATTATGAGTGATATGTCGTACGAGACGTTAGGTCCGTACCCCTCATTGTCATATAGGATGATAGGATCCCCGATGGTTTAGTGCCGGCGTACGATGATTTTCCGTACATGATGAGTTTTATGATGATTGATCCGTACCCTTGACTAGAGGATGCCGTATGATGGATTATACCGTACGTGTTGTTGTGAGGCTGGATGCCGATTGATTGATTCACCAACTCGGTCATGTTAGATACGTATACCTGTCAGCATTCGCATACGATTTACTTTATGCTACGTTCATGTCACTCTCATTGCATTACATATACCTGTGCTAGTACACCTGCACCATTATCGATGATGCGTATGTTACACTTACACAGATTGGCCGGTTCACACACTTCATCATCGATAATTGCTATGTCACTCACACAGTAGAATTGCTGCATCATGATATGACTCCTTGCATGATTTGCTTGCTATGTTCACATATGTTCACATCATTACGATATGTCGCATGATATACTGATATTGTCGCATCACTGTTCCATGCTGAATGATATACGGATATGCTTAAATTCTGTTATATATCGCATACATCATGCTTTATGATTATACGCATTGAGATATGCTGTTTTCATGAGATTTCTGGATTTGAGAACCGTGGTTATTTCAAAAGAAAGTATGTATTGTTTTAAAAACCCGGTTTCTCTTGATATGATATTTCAGTGCGTCTACCATGTGTTTTCTCGGTTCTGAGAGTGGCATGTGAAACCTGATTCGAGGAGCGGTAGGCACCGTCTGCGGGTACATGGTAGACCGGTGAGATACCCCGGGGCGAGAAGACTCGTATTGTTAGACGGTGAGCCTGGCAGGGGAGCACTACCTACCGGTGATAGTATTTGGGCTCGGCGGTTATCCGGAGGATACCGACCGGAGTCGTGAGATGATATGGGCCGATCGGGACTGACGGAGCCCGTGGGCCGATCCAGACTGACGGAGCCCGAGAGATATGAGGATTTACGTGTCGATGTTGGATACGGGTTTCATGATATTTCGAGTGTCGATACTGGACACTCAGATTCCATGATTTTGATGTGTCGCGAGGGACACACGTTGATTTATATCCTCATTCTTCCATGCATATGCTTTTATGATATTTACATGCATGATGTTGTTGTGTCATTGGTTGACACGTGGACGAAATCCATATGCATACTGGCATCGATTATATGGTTGGATGATATCCGCATGCATATAGCCTTTGAGTACATTGTTGGCACATATGCCGTTACGGTCACCCTAGATATCATAGTATTATCTTTACGATATAGTTGACCTAGGAGTCGTTGTTTATTCAATTTCTACTTGTAAATATTTTTCTACTCATGAGTTGGCAACTCACCCCCGTTGTGCCACAGTTCTTGCAGGTTGACCGTATGGATCAGTAGCGGTATCACTGGCACACAGTTGCATTCGGGTGATTACTTTGGTAGGTGGTACATATTGGATCGTACCCCTCTTGTATTTATTATTCATATTGTATCTAGTCAACTCCATCAATCAAACTAGTATTTGTATAAGTAATGAGACTTAGTGAGACTTATGGTTGTGAGACTTAGAGCGAGAGGTATTCCGCTACTTGTGGTTTTGATGTCTTACCTATTTCTTTATCTTTTGTGGCGAACTTCTCCGTTGGGCGTCGTATACTTATATTTATGTTTTGCGTGGTTGTGGATCCGCCGTTTGGCGAAGAGCTAGCTCCCGCTTGGGGATGCCTTTTATATTATCATGTATTGTAGTTTTGGATCAAAATATACAAAGGAGGTGCTACCCAAATTTTTAAAAGACGAAACATGTTTTTCAACTAATAAATTCCACTTGCATTTTTCATGTTCTTTTACTTATGCATTTAGAAAACATTGATTTCACCCTACCTTTATTTCCAAACTTCACCTCTTTTATTTTCTTAAAAAGGTTTAGATTTCTGGGTTTCGGTTTACTTGAATTACGTTACGCCTTTAGACGTTGCGTGATTCGAGGGCCGGTCACGAGCTAAATTTCGGGTCATGACAGTAGAGGAGGTGAGGGAGAGAGGGCAGCCATTGAAGAGGAGGAAGAGGAAAATGAAGTGAAGAAATGAAGACAAGGTTAAAGAAGCCCTCACCCTCACCCTCTCTTCTCTCTCTTGCCCATACCTCCTTTCTTTATTCTTTTCTTTATCTTTTTCTTTTAAAACAAATCAAAAACAATAAAACCCAAGTAATAAAAGAATGAAGCATGGTTTTCAACAATTAACAAAATGTAACAAGTGTTTTCACAATATGACATGGTGCATGTCACGTGCATAATCAAGTTTAATGCACGATTAGTGATAATTAATCAAGCTTAAGCATAAACTTGTATATAATCAATTGTATAAAATTTATAAAATGTCTAAATCATATAATATTCTTTCAAAATCAACATTCAAATGTAATTTCCAATATTTTTCCAATCTATTGGTATATGATCTTACCATAACTTTAAAACTAATCTCCATACTTTAAATATTCATAATATTTATTACTTATATTATTTAATTTCCCAAAAATAATATTTTATTTTTCTGAAATATTACAGTCTTCCCCCCTTAAATAAATTTGGTCCCCGAATTTAAATTAAAACTCCCCCAAATACTAAAACATTTCAGCAAAACACTCAAGTCGTCGGGGTTTCGACATCATAAATACTTTAAACACATCTTAGCGCAATGCATGCGCATGAAACGAGTATATAACTCAAAATCAAAACTCCATCAAGTATCACGCAATCATCGGAGTTATGGTAAAGATACCAATGTCAAAGTCCAATACGAAAACCAACATGATATACATCAAAACTATAACATGTACATAGTACGCATCATTGTAAACTTGTCAAAACATCTGAAAAGAAATGTATGCCAACTCTTTTTCAAGTCGCTGTGCGATGCGCGTATCACGGCAGAAGTAGTGCACATTTATTGTAAGAAAATAACTCTATATACATATATATCCTTTGTTTAACATACACGTCCCGCCGTTTTGAAAAATAATTTAGAAGGATTTCTTTTGTAAAATATTTCGTGTCAGCTCAGACACATAGGAAAAATATTGAGACTGTAGCTCCCTTTTTGGAAATCCCTTCAGTAACTATCAATGCATGCAAAAACACCTACGTACTGTTCTCAGAACAGTCCTGCTCGGTTACCAAACCAAATAGTAAATATCTTAAGAACGTACTGCTCAAAAGAAATCATACTCAATAGTATATGTAATAATGTCACGTGCGTCTGGTGCGCAAAGAAATCGAAATCGATGAATGTGTAATACATGTGCATAGAAACAAAATCTAAGTGCAACGGGTGTGCACGAAAAACACCTGCCAAGGGCAACGGGTGTGCCTGACAACATTATCAGGTGCATTTGATATGCACGAAGAATCCCGATTTAGTGCATCTAGTGTGCACCAAAATCGCATCAAGCGTGCCAAGTATACGCAAGAATCCAACTCAAATACACAAGGTGCACGAAAACCAATATCGAATATCACAATCGAAATCAACGGTATACAACAAACCTCAATCCAAATCATGTATACCGTGGTATATAATCTCACAACCACATGTATCAGTGTGCACGAAATCGAATCAAAGTACTAAAAGTGCATGAAAACTACACCGAAAGCACAAGTCAAATCACATACATACCATAGGCATGAAATCAAAATACATCTCGAACGACATAAAATCGAAGTCGAGTGCAACTATGGTGCACAAAATCTCAATCATGCAAATAAATCGCCCAAAACACTGAAATCCAAAATGACGGATACGTGATATTCGAATCACCAAATCACAAATCGTAAACACCGTCGTCAATGTGTCCTTCCTTCAAAGTCGAGAAGGTGTCGGTGCATCCAAAACTAGCAGAACAAGATATCTACTTGCCTCATGTTCATGGTCTGGTGTTTTGTGCCCTTAGGCTCTCGTCTCTCACTGCAGATTACCATTTACATAACTCCTTGGCTCAACGGCCCAATATGGAAATGATGACGGAAACAGTTCTGCTCTGGCACAAGCTCTAAAGATCTCTGGCCAACTATCATCGTCACTCATAACATGTCTCGTCGATAATGCCGAACTCTGGTCTACTGCGTGTGCGTAATACGACCGATCCTAGGTCCAAATCTTCTCGTATAGTATTCAATATGTCGGGGTCTCTGATTGATAATGTTATTTAGCGTGCTTGCGCTTTTAAAAGATGAATCAAAAATATTTATAACCGCAATCAAGAACGGCGTCGCTAGCTATCTAGCCGGTGAGTACGGGTCGGTCCACAGGGATTTTGTGTATCTTCAATTTGTTCTAACGAGTTAATTCTGATTGGTGTCGGATTGATTAAATCTAAAAACTAAATTGATCTAGACTTGAATCTTGCTAGGGTTAGGTTTAGGTTAGGTTTGGAAAGTCAATATTCCTCATAACTTTCTATGCCCTATTTAAGATCTATGAGGTGTTATGGTGATAATTAATAAAGTGGATTAGTACCATTGGGAAGAAACAATGTTCCTTCCTCTAGGTTCTTGTCCTTCCTTTCTTAATTCTTACCCTAACCTCCATGGATAACACGCTCAACCAGTCCTTTATACTACGGTATCACCGCTATCTCGTAGGATAGGGTGCCGTAGGGAGCGGTGTGTGCATGTATACATGGAGTCCTATAAAAACGTGTGATGGGCAAGAAAGGGGTGAGAGATCTTCATCTCTCAAGCCTTCTCCAAATCTAACCATAACAAGCGAGGAGACTACTCACTCATTAGGGAATTGAAATACAATTTCTAACTATCTAACTAGGGCAGAGAATTAAATTTAAACTGGGGCAGGAATAGAAAATTATACTAGGATAGATAATAAAATTAACTAAGGCAAGAATAGAAAACTTACTCTAATTTGATGCACTCTTCATTCTTTTTAGAAATTTACAGATCTGAATTTGGATAGATACAATGAGGCACAAGAAGAGGCATACCTCAAAAAGAGGTTTAGGGTTTCTATTTATAGATCATAGAAATCCTAGGATTACAATCGAGTCATATCTGCAATTACAAGTATACCCCTAAGAAGACTAGTCAACACGTGTTGTACCATGAAAATTTCCACCAACACGTGCTTGTAATGGCCGCGGAACCGCGGCCAAATGCCCTGTTTGGCCGCGGTTCCGCGACCATGTAGAGGGTTCATTGGCTGAGTTTTCTTGGGCTTCTTCTAGTTGCTTTTGGATACTTGTTTCTTCACTTGGTTTCTCAGATTGTCTTCTAGTTTTCTTCCAGATTTCCACAGTGAATAATGTCGTGGACTTTACCGTTTGCTTCGTGTCGAAGTCTTGAACCTTGCACTGCCTTTGTACTTATGAACTTGTTTGTTGACCTTCGTTTATTCTCCAAACTGTATGCTTGATCAAGATTCTTCCATTTGTTGGTCGTAGTCTCACTTTTGTATCGTCTTTTCATCGTTTTCACCGTTTTTGTTCCGAGAACCTGTAACCTGCAATTATATAGCAAACATGGATCAAAAGCACCTGTTTATTTGTAAAATGACTAAGAATGGGAAATATAATAATGCAAAATTATGGTATGAACAAATACCCCCAAACTTATCTTTTGCTCATTCTCGAGCAAACATAGTTTTTATTCTCGAAAAAGACCTACCCTTACTCTCGCAGGGAAACGTGATTGCACTGAGCTCGTGCAACAAGCCGTTAAATCTCTAAATGTCCCTAGTAGGAGGAGTGTTGTCTCCTGAGGGTTTTCAGCGGATACTACCCACAAAATCCTATCAATTCAGCCTATTGACTTTCATTCTCCAATTAGGTTTTCCAATAAGGAATTCTATTATCTTTGACTCATAAATTATCCACCCGTATTTTTCACGCTTCCTTATCATTTAACTTAAGATTATATATGTTCTTGTGAACTTACTTAGCTTTTGGCTTCTTTTAAGTTTTCCTTATAGGGTTCTATCTCAACTTAGGAATTTTTATCATCTCTATTAAAGATATAAGTCCTATTTTTCATCCCTATCTCTTATCTAAACCCCAATCACATACCCCTACGTGTGTGTATATATCACCCCTACACTTGGAAATTCAAATCAAGCTATAATACTCTTGTCCGTCGTCCAAAGCACTTCTTAATTGGTGAATTTTTATATAAAATTTGCTCACACATCCTTCATGCGACCGTTAATACTTCTTGAGGTACCAACAACCGATTACAAAATATGTTTGCACATTAAAGCGTAATTCCTAGTCTTGTAACACCTAAGACTTTAGCAGTGACTCCCAAACCAGTTGGTCTAAGGCACTAGATGATGAAGCACCCTCGCTAAATATTTTTTTCTATTTTTGCAGCCTTAAGTAATTACAAAAATCAGTGTTCATTTTTTTTTCTTTATTCACACTTGTATTTTATTGTATTTTTCTTCGTACTAAGGAGTTTAGACAAGAGCATTTTAAGGTCTCTTCTACTATTCCAAGTTTCAAGGTTCGTGTTTGTGCAATTTGTAGGGTATATATTTTCAGAATTTAGACTTAAGCTTAGCAATTATTTTTCAAACTTATACGTTAATAAAAATATCAATACTTTTCCCTTGTTTTAACTTAGTCCAAGAAGTCAACTCGAAATTTGCCTATTTCTAAATAAACTACAAAGACATATACTTTATACCGTTAAATTTTAAGAAAGGTTATTTTTAGGGTTTTTAATTTACTAAGTCTAGGATCTAGTTTTTCCTAGCTAGTTAACATTTTTGTCAAATTCAAGTCAATTATGGACAAAATTGAATGTTTTCAATTTTTATAATTTTTCAAATTTTTCAATTTTTATGGGTTTTAAAATAAGTATGCAAATGCAAAAATATACACATTAATGCGAAGGAAAAAGGCTTACCGAGCACACCCCCAAACTTAAACTTGACAGTGTCCTCACTGTCAGGCTATACCAAGAGGGTCAAAATGTCGGCACTCCCCTGTTTATTTATTTATAGTTTTTTATAATTTTTATAATTTTTATGGTTTTTTTTTTAAAAAAATAAAAAAAAACAAAATATATACAAAAAGGTCCCCCCCCACCTTAAGTGAGACAGTGTTTCCACTGTCTGAAGCGTGAAAGTTCAGAGTTAGGGAGGAGAAAAATCAAACTGTACAAGGCCTTACACAGGCCAAAGGTTAGCTCCAACCATTCAAAAATTCTATCGTGATAATGGTAGGGTTGGTGGAAGAATGGAGTGTAGAGAAAGGAGTTGAGAAACACACGAGACCGTATGGGAAGAAGGGTGGAATATGGTCTCGGTGGAGGAGAAGAATGGCGGAAAAGAGAAAGAAGTGTAGTATGAACTTAAGGGTGTAAATTGAGTGAATAAATTAGCACAATTTGTGATGACCGATGTGTTAAAAGCGATTGTGGTAATCTATCAACCCGTCGAGAAATGGGGTCAAATCCCTTAAGATTCGCAAGAAAACATGGGTATGTTGAACTTGGTAAACCATCCATTGAAAATGAAAGCGCGACGGATTCTTGCGTGGTCGAAACGATAGAAAAGACGAAAGGGAGTGATTTAGGGATAGTCTTATTCTCACCTAAGTAATATGTCTCGAACTTGAAGGATTCCATCAATGGTTCGAAATGACTGTAAGCAACCGAGTCTGATAGTTCAACTAACTCATCTGAAAATTCAAAGGACTCAAACTCGGGCGGTGAGTTTTCAAAATCGTCCGAAAAAGTGAAGCACTCGTAATCGTTATCAGCTGTGAGAACTATGTCAGATTCAAAGAGGTACGCACTAGTGGCGTCCAAACTGCTATGATCGAATAGAAATTTTTCAAGCTCACAGTCCTCCTGCGTGATCTTTTGTGTGGTTGGAACGATGGAAAAGAGGGAGGGTGATTTAGGAAGTATAATAGTTAAAGGTTCACGAGGATGAACTGGAAAATCCGACACATCAAACAAAAATGGCTCATCCTCAATACTATCCTCAATACTCTCCTCAGTACTATCCTCATAATTCTACTCAAAAGTTATCTCATCCATGCAATTACCATCAAAATCAAGACGCATATGAAGTTCGGGAGAAACATTTAATGACTCGGGATGATGAATTGGAGATAAAAATTCAGTCAAATCTACGGGTTCATCATCCAAAATATTCCCGGCGTCAATATCCTCAATCAAGTGAAAATCAATTTTTTCGGACACCTCATCAAAAGCATGGATATTTATCAATTCAGGTTCTAGATTGGAGGTGTAGAGGTCAAAAGGATTGGTGATGTTTTCACTCGAAAGGGACCCTTCACATTCTGGCAAATCAAGCACTACAAAGTCGCACAACTCATTAAACGTTTTATTTTCAACTGGTGAATCATTTGGGACACTTGATTGAAAACCGGAGTTGTAGGATTCAATTTATGATGGGTAGGTTTGATTTGGAAGGGTGTATAGCTCACTTTCTCCACTCAAATTCTCGATTTGTCCAACCGCCCCATCATACATTGGAATTTTTGGAGCTAGTTGGAAACTAGCTACCGGTTCACTAGGTTGCATAAGGGCGGCCATGGACGCATCCACATTCGTCATCATTTGGTTTGTCGCTGCCATATAAGCCTCCAATGACTTTTCCAGACTAGACATGGGTTGTGAAGGGGTTTCAGTAAAACATTCAAAATTGTTTGGATAAGTGAAACTCCCAAATGGTTGTGTAGAAGTAATGTCTAGGGACGGTGCGGAAGTCGGGTAGGACTGATAGGAATTGAATGGTTGGACAGGAGTAGGATCAACATTTGGGTAAAAAGGTGAATGGACTTGTTGATCCCAAGAACTGGAAGTGTTGAAAGGAGTGAAAGATCGGTTACGAGATTTTTCAATATGTTCAGCGATAGACATGGGTTTCGGGGTTACAACAGGACTCGAAAAAGGAGTATCAACGTAAGAAGGTGATGAAGGTTGACACGGTTGATAAAAAGTGGATTGCGGAGTCCAACAGTTTCTCCTAGACGCCTCTATTCGATCTTTCAAAGAAATTTTTGGCATGGAGGGGTCGTCCGTAATTCGACCAAAACAATTCGCGTAGGAAGCAAAGTTTGGTTCAGGATACCAAAGTTCGGCAAGAGTTTTGTGAGGTAGGGTGCCTATGATGTAAGAAAGAAGAAGAAAAAGAATGTGGGGTGCACGGATTTCTTAGCGACAAGTTGCAAGTTTTTTTTTATAAAAAAATTCTTTTTTTTTCTTTTTGTGTTTTTTTTTATGTGGAGCTTTTTGCAAAAAGATTTTCAATAAAAGGCTTAGACACACGTTCAACCACGAATGCACAATCAGGCCTAGATCTAGGGCCACCTAGGTCAGCTAGACAGCTCCTAACTGTTCCAAAGGGCAAGAAGTAGGACCTCAAACCGTCTCTTCACCGCCAATTGTGGCCAGGTAAGTGCCAGGTAAGTGGGAGGTTCTCCACTACGTAAGTAGTGGGCCTAATTAAGTAACCACTCACCTTAGACACACTTGCCTAGACACCACAAAGTCAGGTTAGGATCAACAGTCGATGCCTACAACTATTCCTCTGTCCTATTGAGCACGAAGTCCTTAGGGCTGAGTCTAATCTTTTTTAATTAAATGATGGTTTATGCAATATGCCTTATGTGATTTCTGGGGTCCTGGGAAGGGTACTGAAATCCCTACCCAATATGGATTGGTGTAAAAGCCCCTTAAAGTCAATTAAAATATGAAAAGCAGTAAACACAATCACTTGCAAACAATTTTTTTTTAAAGCGCGGCGCAAAGAATCCTGCACAAGATCAATTATTGGAAGGGGAGAATTTTTTGCGCAAAGAATCCTACAGGAAATTTTTACAGAGGAGATATTGGGGTTCAGAAGGAGAACAGAAGACTTACAGTGAGATTTGCAGATGATGACGTCATAAGGCCGTCGCGGTTCCGCCGCCAGATGCTCCTCCCGCCGCGGTTCCGCGGTCCCCTATGCAGTTCACTTCCTGAAAATTTTTCTGTTCTTCTGTTATGGTACTCCTCTGTTGTTCAGATCTTCTGTTTTCTGTTTCGCTCTCTGGATTTTTCCAGATCTGAATTCGTTCGTCGGTCCTGCAAAATTCAAACGAAACACCCTTCAAATAATACAAATTTTTTAAATATTTTTTATATTTTTTTTTAATGATTTTTCAATTTTATATTAACCCGAAATTACAAAAAGAGAATAACAACGCCATCCCCGGTAACGGCGCCATTTGATTGATAATGTTATTTAGCGTGTTTGCGCTTTTAAAAGATGAATCAAAAATATTTATAACCGCAATCAAGAACGGCGTCGCTTGGTAGCTAGCCGGTGAGTACGGGTCGGTCCACAGGGATTTTGTGTATCTTCAATTTGTTCTAACGATTTAATTCCGATTGGTGTCGGATTGATTAAATCTAAAAACTAAATTGATCTAGACTAGAATCTTGCTAGGGTTAGGTTTAGATTAGGTTTGGAAAGTCAATATTCCTCACCGCTTTCTATGCCCTATTTAAGATATATGAGGTGTTATGGTAATAATTAATAAAGTGGATTAGTACCATCGGGAAGAAACGATGTTCCTTCCTCTAGGTTCTTATCCTTCCTTTCTTAATTCTTACCCTAACCTCCATGGAAAACACGCTCAACCGGTCCTTTATACTACGGTATCACCGCTATCTCGTGGAATAGGGTGCCGTAGGGAGCGGTGTGTGCATGTATGCATGGAGTCCTATAAAAACGTGTAATGGGCAAGAAAGGGGTGAGAGATCTTCATCTCTCAAGCCTTCTCCAAATCTAACCATAACAAACGAGGAGACTACTCACTCATTAGGGAATTGAAATACAATTTCTAACTATCTAATTAGGGCAGAGAATTAAATTTAAACTAGGGCAGGAATAGAAAATTATACTAGGGCAGATAATAAAATTAACTAAGGCAAGAACAGAAAACTTACTCTAATTTGATGCACTCTTCATTCTTTTAAGAAATTTACATATCTGAATTTGGATAGATACAATGAGGCACAAGAAGAGGCATACCTCAAAAAGAGGTTTAGGGTTTCTATTTATAGATCATAAAAACCCTAGGGTTACAATCGAGTCATATCTGCAATTACAAGTATACCCCTAAGAAGACTAGTCAACGAGCGCCGTACCATGAAAATTTCCACCGACACGTGCTTGTAATGGCCGCGGAACCGCGGCCAAATGCCCTGTTTGGCCGCGGTTCCGCGGCCATGTAGAGGGTTCATTGGCTGAGTTTTCTTGGGCTTCTTCTGGTTGCATTTGGGTACTTGTTTCTTCACTTGGTTTCTCAGATTGTTTTCTAGTTTTCTTCTAGATTTCCACAGTGAATAATGTCGTGGATTTTACCGTTTGTTTCGTGTCGAAGTCTTGAATCTTGCACTGCCTTTTTACTTGTGAACTTGTTTGTTGACCTTCGTTTATTCTCCAAACTGTATGCTTGATCAAGATTCTTCCATTTGTTGGTCGTAGTTTCACTTTTGTATCGTCTTTTCATCGTTTTCACTGTTTTTGTTCCGAGAATCTGTAACCTGCAACTATGTAGCAGACATGGATCAAAAGCACCTGTTTATTTTTAAAATGACTAAGAATGGGGAATATAATAATGCAAAATTATGGTATAAACAGTCTCTCCCAAATCTCATTTCTGCCGAACTGTCCGGAAGTTATCACCCTTTTAATAAATCCATTTTTTGTTCTGGAACAGCTGCATACTCATCACGGCTTCTTCTGAAAGATATATCCATATTCAACGCCTCCGCATGCGTATCACACCTCTGATATCAACGGAGTGGAACGTCATCTCATCAAAATCTCGTACGAACCTCTTACTCCACTTCTTTATAATGTGAACTGATTCGGACTCGTCTCTTCATAGCTGTATGGACTGCGCTACAAACGGCTATACTCATATCTAGAATCTCCCTTCCGAAACTACGAACTCGACAGCTCAATATCTTGTGGTAGGCATCTGGCCAACTACGCCCTCGGAAACTCTTCCAATTCGTCGGAGGAATACCTTCATTCGTTCGTTTTTTATCGACTCTCAACGTGCCTGTGTGAAGTCTTCTCTAGCTGAAATCAATCGATCTGATGACCTCGCATCGGGGTGTGCAAACGAACCACATGTCCTAGTCATTCATCCATGGGTGACTAGCGATCTTCTATCATATCCCTAAGTACAAACTAGTGCTGCAATAGCTTCAAACATCTGGGGCGATATCTTATCAGTCGCAGCAACAACTGGCTCATTCGTCCGCACGCTAAACAATGCCTCAATCCTCAAGAATAGACGATACATAACGGTCATCACATTCTAGACGACCTCTAGCAGTGGCCCAATCCTCTGGTGCTGATCTGAACATTCGAGAAATCTTAGTAAAAAAACAATTCATCAAAATACTCATGTCGCGAAAAACACAATAAAATGACATATCTATGCAATCGTGTGTCACCGGAATTTCGCCCTGGTCAATCCTCATCCAAGACGAGCTCATGCTGACCGCAACTCTAGCTGCAGCTCTCTCTCTCTCTGCCCGTGCAACCGTGGTAACAGAAACCACAAACCGATATCGATGAGGATAGATCATAGGAATGAATAGAAATACAATGCATAAGAAATGTACATTCTAAGGCCTCTTAAGCGGAGTAACGTATCGTAAGTATGCCACGGAACATACACACAGTACGTTACTCTACTTAAGTCACCTACTCCATCAACTAAGGTTAACCTATGCGACGATAGTTCGGGTCTAATGCCCTCTCGACCAAGTCTAAGTTCCGTAAGATCAAGCCTAGGTTCCGAATACACACATGCGCGCGCGCGCGCCATAGACTCGGCATACAAACCTAGACTCGAACCAAGGTTAAACCTAACGCTCTAATACCAACTTTGTCACGACCCGAAATGGCACGTGACTGGCACTTGAATCATGTGAAGTCTATAGGACCCCACCTAATTTAAGTAAGCCAAAAGCCCAGAAATCTAAACCATTTGAAAAGAGAGTGAAGGAAAAACTTATTTAAAAGTTAACATATAAGTTCACTTTGAAAGTCGTAGTAAGCATTTTTAAAACATCAAGTCTTTTCCAAAAATTTCGGCAGAGTTTCCTTTGTAAATACTGGCCCCAAACGGGTACAAACAGGAATATACATAGTAATGAATAAAGGCATCCCTAAGCGGGAGCTATCTCTTCGCCAATTGGCGGAAACAACCACGCAAGCAATATAATATACAACGCCGAAGGGCGAGGATCAAAACTAAAAAAAACCAACATCCTCAAGAAAACTAGAGAAGAATCATAATAATACAAGCGCGCGACTCTAAGGTCGAAAGAATATACAGCTGGTCTTCTAAGCCTATCAAATAATACAAGTCTGGTTGATGGAGTTTACTAGATACAACTGAATATAAATAAAGTACAACGGTGGTCACGATGCAAGTGAACCCACCTACCAAAGCAATCACCCGGAAGGAAGCAATGTGCCAGCAAGCCGCAATAAAACCCGTACGGCGAAACCTGCAAAAAACTATGGTACAACGGGGGTGAGTTGCCAACTCGTGAGTAAAAAATATCACCGAGAAGAAATCGCATGTATGACTCTCTCCTAGGTCATACAATAATATCCTCATAATATATAACCTGAAGCATCTAAAAAGGCAAGGGTAATCATCTAAGCATAAGTGTAATACCAAGTGCTCGTGTCAATACCTCAGGTAGCAACATATCACATATATGATGTAAGAATGCATTAAGAATGAAAACAGAATACATCTTGAACAAAAAAACTGTTTTCTTATCTCAGTGAGAATTTTGTACAAAAACCGAAGTATCATCAGTGAAATCAATAGAGAATCCGTGTCAAGTATCGACACAAAATATGTATCCCAATATCTCAATGCCTCAATATCTCGGGCTCCGGCAATCCGGACTGGCCTATAACATCAAATCTCAATATCTCGGGCTCCGGCAATCTGGACTGGCCCATAACATCAAATCTCAAGACTACGTCGGTATCCTCCGGATATCCGCCGCGTCACAAATAACCGGTCGGTAGTGCTCCCCTGCCAGGTTCAACGCCGTCATCTGCGACCATCTTGCTCCGGGGTACCGCACCGGGTCCACCATGCACCCGCAGGCGGTTCCTCCTCCTCCTCGAATCGGGTGTATGATACCGCTCAAGAGCCGAGAAAACTCATGGTGGACACCTCTCACATCATATCACGAGAAAACAGCAAATTTCTATTTATAAAATTCTTGCGGTTTCTCCAAATCCAGAAATCTCATGGAAAAATCGAAATCCCAAAATCAAGAGTAAATAAACAGTGAATTATATTTCGGGCTCCGGCAATCCGGACTGACCCATAATATTGCATGACAAATGAATATATACATGCATGTGTATCTAAGTAAAGAATGCAATATCTAAACTAGCATAATAATAACATATTGAAACTATCGGCTAGCAAGTTATATCAATGAAGTAACATTCTCTAGCGTATACGTGGCATGGCAGTTACCGATGATGATATGTATGAGCCGGCAAGCAAGTGTTCGTGGACATACGCATCATCGGTAATGGTGCTGGTGTCCTGGGAACATGGGTTCATAATAACAAAAGAAAATACATGAATAAGCATGCAATACGATAAGAACAACATGAATATACGGAAAAAGATGCAATAACCGCAACATATAAGAATATACATTTTTATATACGAGTCATACAGTTTTGGCATTTGGAATAGCACAAATCGTGGTTTTTAGAAAACAGGGGCTACGGTGTTTTTAAGAAAAAGTATGTCCTTTGAAAAATCTGTAATATCCCCCGGGTTGTCTTTTGAAAATACTCATGATTCATTAGTTTTTGAAATAAGTATGACTCGAGCATGGTCCAACCCCTTCCTAATCAACTAAAAGACTAACTAAAGAACTAGTTGAAAGGGTAAGAAAAAACAACCTAAAGTCCGAGTCGATATATCTAATAGTCGGCAATCCCGCCTCAATAGCGTCACATACGGTAAAATATATAATATGACATCCTTGAATCAAGAGTGCGGATCAATCATCATATTTATTCCTCGTACGGTAAAATCCGTCGTACGGCATCCCAAAATCGGGGTAAGGGTCAAATATCACATTACCTCATTATTCATATGGTATCAATATCATAATATCATGAACTAGAGGTACTGATCTAAAGTCTAGTACATTCCAATACCATCAACATATATCCGCGTGTGAATAAAAACACATTGCCCATTGATCCACTATAATATCATGTCGTATTTCATATCATGACCTAAATCACATAACCGATCTCGCGGCATCATGCCCGATCACATCGACTCATCTCTAAGTATCATATACTATTCTCATCATCCGTGTATACGTATACACACACACACACACCAACGCATCCACACACACGCACACACACATATATATAAACATATACCCCCAAACATATCACGTGTGTGCATGTGTGTGTGTGTGAACCTTTACCCTAGGGTTTCGCAACTAAAAAACTAAGCTAAAAGCACTATCTTCTAATTACGCTAAAACTAACCCATGATTTCCTAAAACCCTTCTTGCTAATTATTCATGTCTTACGATACACACACACACATATATAACATATTCGCATGCTACACTACGAAACTGCGGGGGTGCTATACGTCATCCACCCGACTTCCCTCGTAGATATATATCTACTCACCTTGATCCTTACTTGCTGAAGTAGATGTCGCCATGCTCCTCCTTATTATCCGAAGTCCACGAGAGGGTGCCTACATATATAAACACATAGCATCGTAAACGGAAATCGCGCACGAAAACCAAGACGACACACGAATCATACATAGGTTAAAACCTATGGTCTACGCATGCAAAAGAACCAAACAACACCCGATATCGATGTACAAACGTCAAGTGACCGAGACAACACACCAAATCCAAAGTTCAAGTCATGAACAACAATGAAACCAAAACAGAAACTTAGAAAACTGGTCCCACATTTTTGGTCAGGTGAAATTAGGCTAAACAAGCAATACAGTAGGATAGTATATAGGGTATGTGAGCTACAAAACCAATTCTAACACCATCACCCACAATTCAACCGGCGACATTCACCCAAAATCCGGCCTGCTCGGCCAAAGAAAGGAGTTAGGGTCTCATCTTCTCAGGATGGTCTCCTAGTGCTCAATCTAGGTTAATAGTGTTGCTAGTTTCCCCGTAAAGGCCTCGGGTCACACCAGATTCCCTGTAGGCACAATTTATACACAAAACAGACACGGAAAGTTTCAAATTCAAGTTTCAGGGTCTCGTCTCTGTTTGATCTAGGTTTATAACACTAGGGGGTTTATAGTCACCAATTACACCTCAATTGCACCATCGCAACTCAATAATCCCCTAAACTTCATTTTGGAATTTTTCAAGATCACTAAGCCTCACTAAATGAATTCTAAACTAAACTAGAGGCTATAGAAACTCAATTACTAAGCTAAGGGTGAAAGAATTATCTCATTTGGCAACTCAAGAATTTCTTGAGTTGCCTAAAATGCTCAAAATCCCAACTTTCTTGGCCCACAATGCTTGCAGTGAGCTTGTGCATGAATTTTGTGAAGGGTATACATGGTTTTGATGTAGATTTGAGGGTGTTGTGAGGAGGTAGAGGAGGTGGGGAAAAGAGGGCAGCCATTGAAGAGGAGGAAGAGGAAAATGAAGCGAAGAAATGAAGCCAAGATCAAAGAACCCCTCACCCTCTCTCTCTTCTCTCTCTTGCCCATAGCTCCTTTCTTTATTCTTTTCTTTATCTTTTTCTTTTAAAACAAATCAAAAACAATAAAAACCAAGTAATAAAAGAATGAAGCATGGTTTTCAACAATTAACAAAATGTAACAAGTGTTTTCACAATATGACATGGTGCATGTCATGTGCATAATCAAGCTTAATGCACGATTAGTGATAATTAATCAAGTTTAGGCATAAACTTGTATATAATCAATTGTATAAAAATTATAAAGTGTCTAAATCATATAATATTCTTTCAATATCAACATTCAAATGTAATTTTCCAATATTTTTCCAATCTATTGGTATATGATCATACCATAACATTAAAACTAATCTCCATACTTTAAATATTCATAATATTTAATACTTATATTGTTTAATTTTCTAAAAGTAATATTTTATTTTTCTTAAATGTTACAAGATCGGGGAGCCGGAGAACGGGCACCGTCCTATGGTGCCTCTTGAGGAGGGGTGTACGAACATCTTCCTCGCCTCCCACCACCAAAACCTGGGGTTCCTGCTCCTGGGCGTGTTTGCGGCTCTGCGTGCGGCCGGCCTCTGAGTCCCGGGGTGTGCTGGAATGCCTGACCGAAGCGGCCGCCGGCGGAACCGGGCTCGCGGCAAGGCGTGACGAGACAGCGCCTCCGGCCTTCCTCCCTTTCTTATCGACCAGCGCAGCCCGGAATTTGGATCGGTCCATCGGCTCTGCAAAAAGAAGCGAAAATACAGAGTTAGTGATGCCATAAAAAGTGGAAGAATACACGAGTCTAAACAGGCCGCCTAAAACCCCTAACTTACCCGCAAACTGAGCTGGGCTGAGCCCAGCCCAACTAAGGACCTGCTTAGACAGCAACACATCGGCCCGAGGACGGGCTCCCACTCTGACACCTCCACCGCATTGGGATCGTTCGACCGCCTCACCCATGGGCAGTTGGCCCTGTGCCACTGGACCGGCACAGGCCAATCCTCACTCTCGGGTGGCCCGATGAACAAGAACTTCCCCTTCCATTCATGAATGGAAGAAGGTACTGCCTCGACCCCCGACCCGACCACCCTTCCTCTGTGTTTTCTAAAAGAAATGTATACCCAGGTAGGCTCGTCCCTATGAGTACCGGGATGATTTTTGTAGCAGAGGGAAGAAAGGAGAACGTTCAGGCTAAAAGGGATCACCTGCAATCTCAACCGAACCAGGAACCCGAGAAGAATCTTCCAAGAGTTCGGCACTAGCTGGCCCGGGGCTAACTGAAAGCAATGCAGCGTCGCACTCACCTCGGGGGAAAAGGGCAGACGCATTCCGGCCCAAATGGCTTCCAAGTACAAGGCAATCTTCTTGCCCTGTACCTGGTCTGCCTTCTCTCCCTCCCCGGCCAAGAGAAGCAAGTAGCCGGGGGGATGTGGAAGCGAGCCCGGATTGTGGTGAGCTCGTCCACATGCTTCAGGAGGGAAGGCACGTCGCAGACACTCTTGACACTCGCTTTGGGGACCGTCCCTGCTGCACGACCCCGGGAAGCATGACTAACCCTAACTTCCTGGGAAGATTCCGATCCGGGCGAAGAAGAGAAAGCTGCAGAAGATTCCCTAGACTCTACACGAACTATTTCTACGGACTCCTCAGAGGAAGACATCTAACCTGAGCAAAAGAAGGGGTCCTTCGAGGAAAGAACGCAAGAGATCCGACCTAGAGGGAAGAGCGCCGAGCTAACACATAAAAGGAGGAGGAAATTATAGCATAGTGTGGACCCTCGGGGGGATCCCACCTCTATTTATAGCAATCGGCGAACACATCCTGCGGCGTCGATCGTCTCCCGCCAAAATGACACTTCGCATTCAACGGCTGTCAACGCTCCACCTGTCGCACGCGCATTGGGCGCATCCCATCGAGCGCGAAAAACACCGGGGCCCATCACGTCAGCCAACCAGCGTCGGACACGTGGCTTGGCGCTCCGACGAACGTACGCCCGAATCGGCGCTTCCTCTTTAATACAAGATCTCTTTCCTGATCCGCTGACGTCATCAAGAAAATACAACTAATTGCCCGGAAATTCTTGCCGACGATATCTTCAAATAAGAATTTGGCCCGGGTAACCGATCAAGCCACTCTCGACCCGACCCATGAATAGGTCGGTCCGAGAGTGGGGGGCTAATGATGATGCTCGGTGCTGGGAACTCCCCAGATCATGACACGTGGCAGATGACGTGTCCCAAAACTTACGGGAAAAGAGTGAGAACGGTACATTGGGAGCATATCCCGGGACTTCGACCCGAGGATGCTCTCGACCCTCGACGACCGCCCAGAACACTCCTATGCACGTCCTGCAAACAACCATTGGCTCACCTCCGAGCCCTCCTGCACAATGGGCCTCCTCGGCCCTCCCAGGTCGCCTCTGAGCCATCACGGAACCAAGCCTGCTCGGCCTCCCGCTCGCCTCCGAGCCTCCCGCCGAGCTTAGCTTCCTCGGTCTCATCGATCGACCCACAGCACAGATCACAGACGTATCCGCCACGGCTCCGCGAATCTCGCCAGATGCGAGATATCCGCTACCCACGATCCCGCGTTCCACGCCACCGCGTTCCCCTATTAACGAGCACATCTCGTCATTAATGGGGGATCCCGCTTTTCGCGCAGGCGTAACAGCCGGCGTGATGGCCGGTATGAATCTCGCGCCCGCCGGTCCATGCCTGTCACTATATAAACCTCTCTCTCAGACGACTCAGGTAAGACATTTTTACCCCAATAGGCCGTTACTCTGCCCAAATACTTCGACTAACTTGATCGTCGGAGGGTCCACGGTGGTACAACCATCCCGGGACTTCCTTGCAGGTAGCTCGACTTCATTCTCAAATCAAGCCTATTGAGATCCACACGCATCAAGAAGCAACCCTCAGATACAATTTCAGCCACTCATCGCCACTCGCCGCTGATCAACCGAAGACAACATCTGAAGTTGATCACTACCACTTGAACCAATAAGTTAATTTAAATAAAAGGTGAAGAAGATTTATATTGTTGGTAATGGAAATGTTGATAGGATAAAAGTCAACCGACACTAAAGTGAGACTATCTTAATGAAAATTAAGAATGAATTTATATCAATTTATTTTAAACTTTGAGCATCCATCGGCAGCTACTACAAGGTTTGTTTTTTTTTCCAAAAATTTCAACGGGGGCATGTGCCCCTTCTACCCCCTTACTATGGGGGCATGTGCCCCTAATTAGTGTATTTGACCTTTGAATATGTGAATTAGTTAATCCTGCAATTACAGCTGTTTGAGATGAATGGAAATTACTATCCATACTGGGATGACAACAAGGACAATAAAATACCGTGAGGATTGAAATGAGAATTTCTGAACAAATTTTAGACATTAATACCTGAACAAATTTTAGACATTAATGCCTGCACATATTTGATGGTCGTAGTAGAATTATTTTAATCGAAAATGCAGAAGTACAAAGAATATAAAATAAATAATCAACAACATAGACGACGGTGTTTTAAAAGCAGGAAGAAAAAGCGAAGCGGCTGGAGAGCCTGGCCGTTTAAGCTTAGAAGTCAGTAATGTCTTGTTTTTGTTTGATGTTGTTTTTTCTTATAAGTTGTGTGTTAATAACTGTTTTAATAGGATATTTAGATACATTTAAGGTAGAAATCAATCCCAATGAAAGTCAAAGTCAAAAGCTAAACATCAAAAGTAGTCGAAGCTCTAATATCCAAAGTTGGTCAAAAACCTTAGTTTTGATATCAAGACCTAAACTGGAAAACGCTGGCTGCTTGGTCCCTCTGAAACCAAGGACGAAGCGAGGATTTATATAAAGCGGGTATCTTGCAAAAAAAGCAAAAAAATAAATTGGCAACAAAATTTTTGCTCGGTTCATATCCGATTAAAGGCACGAGTATAACACATCGTTTAAGCGGTAAAAAGCAGAGCGGTGGCGGCAGCTCAACCGCTTAAGCGGTCTCTTTTTAAAACACTGCTAGACGATGGAATACAGACAAAATTGAAATCATCTTAAATGAAGGAAAAGGAAGAGATCAGAAAATATTTTTTCACCATATTCCCTAAAAAAGAGACAAAAATAATGAAGGCAAAAGTTAGATTATGAGTCTATGACAAACGACAATGTTCACATTTAAATCTTAAGATATAGAAACCATAATTACTTGCCACTTTTCTTTACCGCCTTAATCTTCGAATTAGTAATTCTCTGCAGGGAGGACAGGAATTAAGGAGGTCATAATGGTGCCGAACCTAGTGATATGGCGTCCAAACTTCTGCTTGATTATTTCTTGTTGCATATTTATTTGATCTCCTCGATATTTCATACTCTATGGTGCTTAGGAGATCTTCTGAGATACTGCCATCAAGCACAGAACCAACTGTGAATTTCGAATTGCTATACCTGGATAAAGAGGAAATATGGAATAACTTTGACCGGGAAAGGTGTGTATCTTAGTTAGTTAGTATGCTATTACTGTTTTTGCTGTACAGTTTGACTGCAGTTTCCATGTGCAACACAGATGCAGGGAGGACAGGAATTAAGGAAAGCTTTGTTCAATTTTTTCTGCGATTCCTATTGTATTGTATTTTTTTTTAATAAAATTTGGGCTGAAACTTCTCTAATTGAAACATATATGATCTCTCTAACCTTATGCAGGAAGTTTTGAAGAAAAGTCTCCTTTCAGGTTCAACTGCAACAACAAAAACAAGCTTTGAAGAAAAGTCTCTAATTGAAACATATATGATCTCTCTTGTGCTCAGAGAGTTTCCGTACTTCTGATAGCAATGTCTGATGAAAGCAGTGTCATTTTCTCTTTATTATTCATGAAGAGAGAAAAATAGGAGGAGGAGAGATTACGATGGCTTATCTGACGGACCAACATTATGTGTTAAGGATCTAACAAAGGACCATCATCCTGCTAGAAATGAAGAGATAAAGCGCGTGGAAGCTGCTGGTGGTTTTGTTTTAGAGGGGGCTGGTGTGCCAAGAGTCAATGGTGAGCTGGCTATATCTCGAGCTATGGGCGACATTCCTTTTAAAAGGTAAGGTTTCAACTTCTAATATGATAAAAACAAAAAAAAAATATGTAACCGAAATTTTCTTTATTTTCCTTTTTGGGTCTTGCAACAGTATGAATCATGATATCTCTTATTCCATTACAGTGCTCGGCCATCATAAGAGTTATGTATTGGTTGTCGGAGCTAAGGCAAAAATTAAAGAAGCGGTTGACCGAACAGCAACAACAAAAACAAGGTTAAGACTAGGTCACAAGATGTATCTCCAGAATAAGCTGTAGTTTCTGAGCATGTAATTCATGGCCTTCATTATAAATTTATCATCAGATCATCTCAGTCTCGACCCATCAAATTGAGGCTGGTTAGGGAGTATACCTGTAAATTGAGAATGTTCCATGTAAAGGTTGACCTAGTTTCGCAACTGGATATGATGATACTCAATATTGGCGATCTCCATGATAAGGACACGTGGCGGATAACGTGTCCCTGAACTCAGAAGAAGGGGCCCACAGGGGCCGACCAGGCCACCCCTGTACCCGACCTGCAAGCACAAGCTGGCCTTCCTCGGAACCCCCTACAAATTGGCCTCCTCGGCCCCTCAGCTCGCCCCGAGCTGCCACAGGACCAAGACTTCTCGGCCCTCTTGCTCATCTCCGAGCTCCCCAGCCGAGCCCATCTTCCTCGGTCCCTCCGACCGACCAACTCCACCACTCACAGGCGTAACCGCCGCTCCGCAAATCTCGCCATGCGCAGATTCCCCGCCAGCAACATCCCACGTTCCACGCCATCACGATCCCCATTAATGGACGATCCGCTCTTTTACGCAGGCGTGACATCGGGAGCGTAACTGCCGGCAAGATTCTCGCGCCTGCTGCTGCGTGCTGCCGCCACTATATAAACCCTCACATAGAGGGGTCAAGTAAGCCATTTTTTTTATTCCACTTAGCCGTTACTCTGCTCGGATATCGTGCTAACTTGATCGTCAGAGGGTCCTCGGTGGTACCAAACCACCCCATGACTTCTTTGCAGGTGCTCAGCGCTAAACTCCTCAAATCACCAATCTTCTCAAAACCCATTGAGACCCGCACGCAACAGAAGATCACCTTCCAAATCCACCGGGAGATCGACGGAAGACAACATCTTAGAGAGACCCGAAAAGGACATCCATCAGTTGGCGCCGTCTGTGGGTACGCAAACTCCACAAAAACAAAGTTAGCCTTCCGATCTCTGTTCATATGGCGCGCGATCACCCTGAAGATCCAGGTACTAGCCGCCGCCTCCCCCTCATCAGAGGCACGGATGAACCTCCTCCGGCGACCGTCATCAACGCTCCCGCCGGCCGAATAGACCGACTAAAGTCCAAACGGCCAGGCCAGGGCCCCAGATCGCCGCTCCTCCGCCTCCAGAAGACTCTGCCCTCGTCGACACGGCTGACCACCGGCAGGCTACGTCCTATGGCCACAGATCTCAAAGACCGATACTCGTCCACTGGGCGATCATTGAGCCTCCTCTGACGGAATCGAAACGACGCGACTCTGGCACTTCGCCTCCCCGCACAATCAATGCGCATGCTACGCGCACGTTCACCACGACCGTTCCTATTCCCCATACCTGCAACTGGATGGTCGGGCGAAACCTCATGAAGAATCAACCGAGAAGCTACCCTGCACGGTTATCCCTGGCCGGTAGCTTCCCTACTCGCAACGCCAGGGATCAAGGCCCTCGCCAAGAGGCAACCGCGCAGTTTCACTGCCCGGTTTTCCTTAGTGGGCTTCTTACAGCCCCTCCAACGCTAAAGATCAAAGTCCTCCGTAGAGGCAGCCGAGCAGCTTCTCTGCTTGGCTATCGCTGGCCGGTAGCTTCCCTACTCGCAATGCCAAATCAAAGCCCTCACCAAGGGGCAACCCAGCAGCTACCCGGCTCGGTTATCCCTGGCGGGTAGCTTCCCTACCACAACACCAGGGATCAGAAAGTCCTCCCAGAGGCAGTCGAGCCCGACCCTCGCTCGGCTATCTCTGGCGGGTAGCTTCCCTACTGCAACGCCAGGGATCATAAAGTCCTCCCAGAGGCAGTCGAGCCCGACCCTCGCTCGGCTATCTCTGGCGGGTAGCTTCCCTACGGCAACGCCAGGGATCAAAAAGCCCTCGCAGAGGCAGTCGAGCCCGAGGATCCCTCGCTCGGCTATCCTTCAGGACAAAAGCCCTCGCCAAAAGGCACCGAGCAGTAACCCTGCCCCGCCAAGGGTCCTTGGTAGGCTTCTTACATCCCCTCCCGTGCCAAGGACCAAAGTCCTCCCAGAGGCAGTCGAGTCCTTGCTCGGCTATCCCCGGCTGGTAGCTTCCTACCACAACCGACAGGGATCAAAGTCATCGCCAAGAGACACTGGACAGTAACCCTGCCCGGTCCCCATCCTGAAGGATCAAAGCCCTCGCAAGAGGCAACCGAGCAGCTACCCTACTCGGTCATCTTCGGCTGGTAGCTCCTGTTCATATCAGATTTTTGCATTTTCATACCGCCCAATTTTTGTCACATTGCATATCGGTAGATATTCTTGAGCCGTGTTTGCTAGTCAATTGCAGGATACAGGTTCTCGGCTCTAAACGGTGGCATTCATGGAAAAACACGACAAAACCCGGGTTCCTGCCAACCACTGAGAAAACACGGTCTCCGCTCTTCATCCGTATGTTGCCAGATACCAGTTTAAGAGACGAAATGTCAAATCAATGTCGTTTTCATGCACAAGGCTCAATGGCAGCACAAGATCCAAGAAATCTACGCGGAGCTCGAGGCAATCATGACAAAAACATCCACAAAAAGTCCACCTTTCCCTCAACAGAAATTCTGGAAAATTCGTGAAGAAATTATGAGAAAACACATATACCAGATTAAAGGGTACATCAAACCAGGGTACCACCAAAAAGCCCTAGGCCCAACTCCACTATTAGGCCGCAGAACCGCGGCCTAAGCATGCTTAGGCCGCGGATCCGCGGCCGTATGGTGGCGGCAGATGAAACTTTTCCAGGGGTGTTTTGGTCTTTTTAATTGTGTTCTGTTGGTTGCCCTAGGTTTTCATTTCTCAGCCTATAAATAGCCCAGAACTTTGTGAAGGAAAGGGTCCATAATCTTGTATTCTTTTTCTAGGTTTTAGAATGCATGTTCTTCTTCTTCTCATCTCTTCTCCATTAAAACTTGTAGTGAGCTTTGTGAGTGAAGAATGGTGAATAAAAAAGATCATTTTATTATCATGCTTGTCTCGCTTTTTCTATAATTGTTGTAATTTTAATTTGTTAACTAGTTGTTGTTATTTCTTGTTGTTTCTTTCTTCTCTCTTTTTCTTTATCGTTAATACGACCATGATGCTTACGCTCGATCCTCGCCAAGGTGAGGTCGCAAATAGCTAGTCGTTATCTTCTAATCTCTTTCTTTCTATCTTCCTCTTTTGTTTTGTTTTATTTTTCCGTATCATGATGTGTGAGTAGTTTAATACTTGTTAGGGTAGGATAAGGGAAGTTTGAGAGAAGGAAATCTCTCTCACTCTTTCCTTGCCCAAACAGCTTAATTCAACTCCCGTTAATTGAACCACAATCCGCTCCTTACGGCACCCTATCCTACATGATAGCGGTGATTCCGTAGTGAGACCGGTTGTGGCTGAATTAACCGGAGGTTATGGCTAAAGAGCCAAGAACGGACGGACAAGCACCAAAAGGAAGAACTTATGCGTTGGAAAGCCTAGCTTATACTCGCAAGTTCCTTCCTAGTCGTGCTAATCCCCGTTGTTGCCGATTACCGTAACACCGATATTAAGAGGGGCAACGAAAGATGTGGAGACTCCTAACTCAAACTAACCTAATCCTAACCCTAACAAGCTCTCTTTAAATATCAATTTAACACTTAGATAATCACAAACAAATCTGAACTCTCGGACTTAACTCGTTAAAGCACATAGAAAAAGATTCCCATCTCCCTGCGGACGACCCGTACTCAACCGGCTAGCTACAAGCGAAACCGTCTTGATTGCGGTATTTAAACTAAAACTTGAACACGCAGAACGTTAACAATCAAATGGCGCCGTTGCCGGGGAGACGGTAGTTTATTTCCTTGTGTAATTTCGGGTTAACTTGTGAATATAACCAAAAAATATATATATATATATACATTGTAAAAAAAAAAACCATCTTGTTGTTTTTGATTAGCTTTTGTGCAAGTGTGCAGGAAAATACGAAGTTCAAGATCGGCGCCAAAGACGTCGGATAATACGGAGTTCAAGTACAGTGCCAAAGACGTGGGAAGATAGACCCACATTTCGCGGCTACACCGCGACGGATCAAAACGAAGCAAACGGTCTACTGTAAAAATCTGGAGCATATACAGTGAGCAAACAAAGATTCAGCAACTCCAGACAAGAAAAGGAGAACCAGACCAGAACACCCCAAAAATTCAGAAGCCCAATTCCACTTTATTGCCGCGGAACCGCGGCATAAGCAAGCTTAGGCCGCGGAACCGCGGCCGTTTGGTGGCCTTGGAGTTCCATTTTCTCTGTAAGTGTTCCTCTCCTCTCTCCCACTCCTCTGAACTCCACTGAACTGTGTTTTCTGCAGATTTCTTTGCGCAAACGCTTCTCCCCCTTCCAATAAACTGTTCTTGTGCAGGATTCTTTGCGCCGCAAATTAAAAAAAAAATTTGTTTGCAGTTGATTTGTTACCGCTTTGCATTCTTTAATATGGACTTAAGGGGCTTGAAACCAATCCAGATTGGGTGGGGATTTCATCACCCTTCCCAGGACCCCAAAAATCACAAAAGCATATGCATTGTCCATTGTAAATTAAAAAATACTAGACTTCAGCCCTAAGGACTTCGCGCTCATTAGGAGAAGATAAACCGTGTTTAGAAGCTCGCTTAACGGTATATTGTTTACGGGGTGTCTAGGAAAGTGTTAAAGGCGCAACCGCCGAAAGAGGAAGGGTTATTTAATTAAGGAACTTCGCGAAAGCGTTGGACAACCTCCCCTTATCTCTGCACTTACCTGGCCTCGTGATCAGTGTATTTTTAAGCCCGTTTCTCGAAACTGTTTAACTTCGACAATCAAGTTCAGGAGCAGGTCTAGTAGACCTAGGTTACCCTAGATCTAGGTGTGATTGTGCATATCTTGTTTGTGATCACTTAAGCCGTATATCCGTACATATATCTGTAAATCTCTTTCTTAAAAAAAAAAGAAAAAAAAAATCAAAAACTTTTATAAAAACTTGCCCTTTGTCGCCAAATCCATTTTTCACCCACCACCCATCGCCTTTCTCCATTGACGTTTTCTTACCCTCACCTTCTCCGCTTTGACTACACTAAACTCGTTTAGTGTATATCCGCTTGGACTCGGGACACTAGCGCCCGTCTAGTCCGCGTTACGTTAGTCGCTACCGACTACGCGATCGACTCAGACGTCGATACTCCGTCCACTCCTCTTTCACCCCTTCCTTTGCCGGCCAACTCCGACGTTGACCGGAATTCTGTTCATGCATCTTCACCTTCACCTTCACCAATCTTTTCTTCCGCGATGTTGGGATTTAATTCGAACATCTCTTTGACCACCGCTGGATTGGCTCCACCTCCTACGGAGACCAATATCCCACCACCACCGCCTGTTGCAGCGCCGCAGCGAATCGCGCTCCAGGATCGTTTCTATCCCACCCGTTCTGCACTTCCCACCTGCCTTTCTCTTCCTCCGGCCAATGGGGACAACTTTGAAATTAAGCCCCACTTCATCAACATGCTTCCACGTTTTCATGGGCTTGAATCTGAAGATGCCTATATCTTCATCAACAAATTTCAAAACGTCTGTGCCATGATGAAAACCACCCAACTGTCGGACGATGCTATACGTCTACGGGTCATTCCGTTCACTCTATGCGATATTGCTGAAAAATGGCTGTATAGCACCGCTTCCCATTCCATAACCAGTTGGGACGAGTTTGTTAAAGCGTTTCTAAAGAAATTTTATCCGAATCATAAAACCGCAAGGATTCGAAATGAAATCAACCAATTCACCCAGCTTCCTTCTGAACCCTTCTGGAAGTGCTTTGACCGGTACAAAGACCTTCTTGTTCAGTGTCCTCACCACGGTATAGAGAAATGGCAACTTTGCCAAACCTTATACGAGGGACTGAACCCAGCAACGAAGTAGTTGTTGGAAACCATCTGTCAGGGCCACTTCCTATCGAAATCTGACGAGGAAGCGTGGCAGTTCTTTGACGACCTTGCGGAGCAAACGCTACAATAGGAGAGCACCAGACCGACTTCTTCTTCTTCTACCTCCACTTCTACCGGTCAGTCTAGGGTAGGAATTCACCAACTTGATGTCTCTATTGCGATGAAAGCTGAAATGGCTGCAATAACAAGAAAGCTTGAAGCGATAGAGAGCAAATTTTCTTCTCCTACCCCTGCCCCTGTTCTCCCCCTTCGTACCATCTGCGCTTGTTGTTCCGATCCTTCTCACTTGACCGAAGAGTGTCCTTACAATCCACCCTCGCAGGGACAGGATCAGGTTAATGCTGCCTTCCAGCAAAGACCGAGGAATGATCCATACTCTTCCACCTACAATCCCGGTTGGAGGAACCACCCCAATTTCGCCTGGAATCAGAATCAGAATCAATTCCAGGGCAACAATTTCCAAAGGGCCCCTCCGCCGCAACAACAAGCGCAACAACAAACTCAACATCAATATCAGCAGCCCTTCCAACCCCAACCTTTACAAAATCAGACGAACAACTTTGCACCCAACAATTCTTTTCCACCAAACAACTTTGTTCCGTCAAACAACGATAAGGTTTCCTCGCTCGAACGAAGTCTGGAGGCGTTTGTTAAACAATCGACTCAATCCACCGCCAACATCCAGTCTTCCATTCAATCCTTAGTGCAACACACTGCCGCACACGGGCAAAGCATCAAGACCATCGAAGCCCAGATTGCACAGCTGAACGCGGCCTTAAGCGAGCGAGAGAAGGGGAAGCTCCCGTCCCAGCCACTCCCAAATCCCGGTCACCCATATAATGCACATGTTGCTCTTGAACAACAGAACCATAATGTGAGTGCCGTGACCACACTGAGATCGGAAAGGATGCTGCAAAACAACATTGGCAAACGGATCAACGATGACACCCCGGCCGCTCCTTCTTCTTCTTCGTCTTCTAAGCCTATTCTCCGTTCTTCAACAGGCTCTCCTTCCTCTTCTTCTGCTCTGAACGGACCCACTTCTCACTCCAAGAAAACACCTATTCTGGGATCCGTTCCAACTCCACAATCTCCTCCTCCAGCATTAGACTCAACCAATTTTCAAAATGTTCCATTTCCAAACCGGTTGAGGTCTAATAAACAAAATTCTCAAATGGAGAAGATTCTGGAGTTATTCAAGCAGGTTAACATTAACATTCCTCTTTTAGATGCTGTCCAACAGTCCCGTCCTACGCGAAAATCTTAAAGGACTTGTGCACGAAAAAGAGGAAGTCTCAGGTACCCAAGAAAGTTTTCTTGGCTAGTGCTGTGAGTGATGCCCTTACCCAATCTTTACCACAAAAATGGAAGGACCCTGGCTGTCCTACGATTTCAATTACCATTGGGGATAAGAACATCAACCGTGCACTATTAGATCTTGGTGCCAGTGTTAACCTGCTTCCGTATTCAGTATACGAGCAATTAGGCGTCGGAGAGCTGAAACCCACGCACTGCACTCTCCAAATGGCCGACCGATTGATCACCCATCCTAGGGGTGAGCTAGAGGATGTGTTAATAAAAGTCGGGGACTTCATATTTCCCGTTGACTTCATTGTATTAGATACACAGCCGGTAGCTAACCCCCGGAATCAAATTCCGGTGATACTCGGTCGCCCATTTCTCGCAACCTCAAATGCTGTGATCAATTGTCGCAATGGTTCGATGAACCTCTCTTTTGGAAATATGACGATTGAACTCAATATTTTTAGGTTGGGGAATCAGCCCGCCGAACCTAATGCTCATATACTGGACGTCTGCTCGATCCAGGAGATCACACCAGAAGAGTGTGAATTTGAGGAGTTTCTGTTTGATCACGATAATCTTGACGCCACTAGTGCGTTTCTCTTCGAACCTGCTGCTGTTTCTGCGCCCAACAACGACTACGAGTGTTTTACGTTCTCGAACGATCTTAGCTGCGCACAACCCGAGTTTGAATCCTTCGACTTTACGGATGAGTTACCTGAACCATCCAACTCGGTTGCCTACACTCGCTTTGAACCTTTGCTGGAGTCCTTTGAGTTCGAGACCTTTGCACCAATCTTGCCTTCCATCGTTTCACCTCCAACGCTCGAACTCAAGCCTTTGCCGTCTCATCTTAAGTACGCTTACTTAGGTGAGAACGAGACCCTCCCTGTCATCATCTCGGCTTCTCTAGCTCCCGAGCAAGAGAAAGCCCTTCTCGCGGTCTTGCACAGCAACAGGCAAGCTTTTGGCTGGTCCATGGCGGACATCAAGGGGATTAGTCCCCTAATCGTTGAGCATCACATTCATCTGATGGATGATGCCAAACCAGCCCGGGATCCACAGAGACGTCTCAATCCAGTCATGAAAGAGGCTGTGAAGAAGGAGATCGTAAAATGTCTAGATAGTGGTATCATTTACCCTATCTCTGATAGCCAGTGGGTTAGCCCCATTCATGTTGTCCCCAAGAAGTCGGGCATCACGGTCATCACTAACGAGGCGAACGAGTTAATCCCTACTCGCACCCAAACTGGGTGGCGAGTGTGCATTGATTACAGAAAACTCAACGCCGCAACGCGGAAAGACCACTTTCCGCTACCTTTCATTGACCAGATGCTTGAACGATTGGCCGGACACGAGTACTACTGCTTTCTTGATGGCTACTCCGGCTATAATCAAATTCCCATCGCCGAAAAAGATCAGGACAAGACCACATTCACTTGTCCTTTCGGCACGTTTGCATATCGACGCATGCCCTTTGGGTTATGCAATGCGCCCGCTACCTTCCAGCGGTGTATGATGGGTATCTTCTCAGACATGGTGGAAAAATTTCTGGAGATTTTCATGGATGACTTCTCCATCTTCGGCGATTCCTTCAACGAGTGTTTGCTGCATCTTGACGCTGTCCTCACCCGATGTAAGGACAAGAATCTCACTTTGAATTGGGAGAAATGCCACTTCATGGTGCGCGAAGGTATTGTCTTAGGACATATCATCTCGCAAAATGGCATAGAGGTTGACAAAGCAAAGATTGAGGTCATTTCCAATCTGCCTCCTCCCCGATGCGTCAGAGATATCCGAGCCTTCCTTGGCCATGCCGGTTTCTATAGACGGTTTATCAAGGACTTTAGCAAGATTGCTAGGCCCTTGACTCTTTTGCTGGCCAAGGATACGCCATTCGACTTCAACTCGAGCTGTGTGACTGCATTCGAGTCATTGAAACGCTCACTCACTTCTGCTCCCGTTCTTTCTTCACCTGACTGGATGCACCCATTAGAGATTATGTGCGATGCATCCGACTTTGCCATTGGTGCTGTCCTTGGACAACACATCAACAAGATGCCGCACGTAATCTATTATGCGAGCCTAACCCTGAACGACGCCCAACTCAATTATACAACAACTGAGAAGGAATTCTTAGCCGTTGTATTTGCTTTAGAAAAGTTCAGGCCCTACCTCATCGGCTCTCCAGTCATTGTCTACACGGACCATTCTGCTCTGCGCCATCTTTTTGCGAAGAAAGATGCAAAATCTCGGTTAATACGTTGGATCCTCTTGCTTCAAGAGTTTGACCTTGTCATTAAGGACAAACGAGGATGTGAAAACGTCGTTGCCGACCATCTCTCACGACTTCCTTCTTCGCCTTCGCTTCCAATTCCGATCAACGACGTTTTCCCGGATGAACAACTCTTGACAGTATCTTGCGAACCCTGGTTCGCAGATATTGTGAACTATTTGGCCACGGGATTACTACCGACTGAATGGTCAAGTCAGGACAGACTTCGCTTCTTATCCCAAGTAAAACACTGACGAACCCTATCTGTTCAAGTACTGTCCCGACCAGATTATTCGTCGGTGTGTCCCTGACGAGGAATTCAAGAATGTGCTGTCATTTTGCCACGATCAAGCGTGTGGCGGGCATTTTGGCCCCAAAAAGACAGCTGAGAAGATCTTGCAATGTGGTTTCTACTGGCCACAACTCTTCAAAGACGCTCATGACTATTGCAAGACTTGCTCCCGGTCCAACACATGGGCCGGATATCCCGGAGGAACGAGATGCCGCTCCAACCGATCTTGGTTGTGGAGATTTTCGATGTTTGGGGGATCGATTTCATGGGGCCGTTTCCCAGCTCTTTTGGGAACTTGTACATCCTTCTCGCTGTTGATTACGTCTCTAAATGGGTCGACGCTGTGCCCAACCGAACTAACGACAACAAGGTTGTCGTTAGGTTCCTTAAAGAAAACATTTTCTCTCGTTTTGGGCACCCCCGAGCGATCATTAGCGACAATGGAAGTCATTTCTGCAACAAGACTTTCGAGGCCTTGATGCGGAAATATTCCATCAATCATAAGCTTTCTACGCCCTACCACCCCCAAACCTGCGGGCAGGCCGAAGTTTCAAATCGACAAATCAAGCAGATACTGGAGAAGACGGTTTCAAAGAACCGTAAGGATTGGTCGCTGAAACTCACTGATGCCCTTTGGGCATTTCGAACCGCTTATAAGACCGACCTTGGCATGTCTCCCTATCGGCTTGTGTACGGAAAAGCCTGCCACCTTCCTGTCGAAATAGAGCATCGCGCATTTTGGGCGATAAATGAGCTGAATCTGTCTCTCGAGGATGCGGGCAGCCATCGGAAGCTGCAGTTGAACGAATTAAGCGAGCTTAGGGATGAGGCTTACGATAACGCGGTTGTTGTTAAGAACCGAACGAAGGTGTTCCACGATAAACACCTTTTGCGCAAAACCTTCGTACCTGGTCAGCAGTTACTGCTTTACGACACCCGACTTCACTTCCATCCAAGAAAGCTCAGATCTCGCTGGAAAGGGCCGTATTTTGTGCGGAATGTGTATCCGCAGGACGCTGTGGATTTGGAAAATCCAAAGGACGGTTCACCTTTCAAAGTAAACGGACACCGATGCAAACCGTACCTTCGCGCCGAACCAACAGAGGAGCTCCTGTTCTTACAGGAGCCGGTTTACCCTGCCTAATCTTCCTCTGCCACCTCCAAACTTCGGTTATCCAGCCAAGAACAGAGGACACTGTTCCAAATAAGTTTGGGGGTTTGTATAAACCATTTTGTATATATTTGTGTATATTCTTTTTCTTTTTCTTTAAAAACGAAAACAAAAAAATAAAATTGTGTATCGCTAACCGACAATTTTGACCCTTCAAATGATCTCTTCATGCAATGACAGTGAGGACACTGTCTAGTTTAAGTTTGGGGGTACGCTCGGTACGCATTTCTTACTTTCGCATTCATATGTATATTTTGCATCTGCATATTAAATCCATAAAATCCATAAAAATCTGAAAATTTTCTAAAAAATATAAAATCTTTTCTGTCAAGTTAGCTTGTGGAAGAACTCTGATTCAACATTTCGACGGTTTTTGTTTGAAAAAATAGGAATAACTAAATCTTATGTGTAGATTTTGAAAACCCGAAAGATAACTCTCCTTTGAAGTTAACTATAGCTGATATACGTCTTTACATCACACTACACGTGTCGTGAGTTTTCGGAAATTAGATGACAAGTCTTTTATGTTTTAAAACTTTTAAACAGATAAATGATTTTCTTAGGATCAAATAGGTTTGTTCTGAAATAAGTAATGTCAAGAATAGTTTATGAAGTAAAGCGAATATGAAGGAATGTTATTGATGCCGTAATTGGAGCTAAGTCTGAAAAATAACCCATCTAAAACTTGATTGGAATGATTACACACCGAACCCACTAAACACGTCTTTTATCCAAAACAAAAAAAAAAAAATTGAACTGCCGGTTATATCTCCGTTCGTATTAAATCATCTGATTTTCACGCCAAGCTGTCTTTTGTTTTTGGACCTAGATAACTTGAGTAATTAAGTCCGCTGGGGTGTTTCTACACCTAATGCCCTAAAACCAACTGGTTTGGGTGCATTGGCCCAAAGCTCGCTAAGAAGCCTAGAAAGTCCAGTTTAAATCAAAGTCAAGCAAGTGTTCTCTCCGAGTTAAAATTCCTAACGGTTCTTTGTGTGAGAATAATCTTGATTAAAGACAGGCTTTTATAAAAAAAAATTTAACGGAGATATGAAGGTTTTATTCTATGATAAAGACTATTGCACGTTCACAGAAGTGTGTATGAAATGAAAACAAGAAAAAGGTGGAGTGAAAAATACGACTTAGTTTCCTGTTAAGGAAGATAGAAATTCTGAAGTTGAAACCTTACTGGAAAACGAAACTTGAAAAATGCTTAACTCTTTATAAAACTTATGTGATCCTTTTAAAATTGTTATCTGGGCTTTATTGTGCGACATGATGACTTTAATCGATCCTTCTAGAACTTAACGACACTATTTGCACTGCACGTAAAGACATATAAAATCTGTAGTTAAATAAGAAGCGAGGTGTGAAAAATAAAGGTTCGATAGTCTAGACTTAGGATTATAGAATTGTTATTTTCTGAAACAAAACTTTAGGGTTTGAATCTTAGTTATTTTACAAAACCAACTTGACCGGATTTTGTGGGTAGTATCCGCTGAAAACCCTCAGGAGACAACACTCCTCCTACTAGGGACACCTAGAGGTTTAACGGCTTGTTGCACATGCTCAGTGCAATCGCGTTCCCTACGAAAGTGAGGTTAGGAAATTTTTTGTGAATAAATGGGCTTTGCTCGGGACGAGCAAATGATAAGTTTGGGGGTATTTGTTCATATCAGATTGTTGTATTTTCATACCGCCCAATTTTTGTCACATTGCATATCGGTAGATACTCTTGAGCCGTGTTTGCTAGTCAATTGCAGGATACAGGTTCTCGGCTCTAAACGGTAGCATTCATGGAAAACACGACAAAATCCGGGTTCCTGCCAACCACTGAGAAAACACGGTCTCCGCTCTTCATCCGTATGTTGCCAGATACCAGTTTAAGAGACGAAATGTCAAATCAATGTCGTTTTCATGCACAAGGCTCAATGGCAGCACAAGATCTAAGAAATCTACGCGGAGCTCGAGGCAATCATGACAAAAACATCCACAAAAAGTCCACCTTTGCCTTAACAGAAATTCTGGAAAATTCGTGAAGAAATTATGAGAAAACACATATACCAGATTAAAGGGTACATCAAACCAGGATACCACCAAAAAGCCCTAGGCCCAACTCCACTATTAGGCCGCGGAACCGCGGCCGTATGGTGGCGGCAGATGAAACTTTTCCAGGGGTGTTTTGGTCTTTTTAATTGTGTTCTGTTGGTTGCCCTAGGTTTTCATTTCTCAGCCTATAAATAGCCCAGAACTTTGTAAAGAAAAGGGTCCATAATCTTGTATTCTTTTTCTAGGTTTTAGAATGCATGTTCTTCTTCTTCTCATCTCTTCTCCATTAAAACTTGTAGTGAGCTTTGTGAGTGAAGAATGGTGAATAAAGAAGATCATTTTATTATCATGCTTGTCTCGCTTTTTCTATAATTGTTGTAATTTTAATTTGTTAACTAGTTGTTGTTATTTCTTGTTGTTTCTTTCTTCTCTCTTTTTCTTTATCGTTAATACGACCATGATGCTTACGCTCGATCCTCGCCAAGGTGAGGTCGCAAATAGCTAGTCGTTATCTTCTAATCTCTTTCTTTCTATCTTCCTCTTTTGTTTTGTTTTATTTTTCCGTATCATGATGTGTGAGTAGTTTAATACTTGTTAGGGTAGGATAAGGAAAGTTTGAGAGAAGGAAATCTCTCTCACTCTTTCCTTGCCCAAACAGCTTAATTCAACTCCCGTTAATTGAACCACAATCCGCTCCTTACGGCACCCTATCCTACATGATAGCGGTGATTCCGTAGTGAGACCGGTTGTGGTTGAATTAACCGGAGGTTATGGCTAAAGAGCCAAGAACGGACGGACAAGCACCAAAAGGAAGAACTTATACGTTGGAAAGCCTAGCTTATACTCGCAAGTTCCTTCCTAGTCGTGCTAATCCCCGTTGTTGCCGATTACCGTAACACCGATATTAAGAGGGGCAACGAAAGATGTGGAGACTCCTAACTCAAACTAACCTAATCCTAACCCTAACAAGCTCTCTTTAAATATCAATTTAACACTTAGATAATCACAAACAAATCTGAACTCTCGGACTTAACTCGTTAAAGCACATAGAAAAAGATTCCCATCTCCCTGCGGACGATCCGTACTCAACCGGCTAGCTACAAGCGAAACCGTCTTGATTGCGGTATTTAAACTAAAACTTGAACACGCAGAACGTTAACAATCAGCTCCTTACCCATGACCCCAGGGATCGAAGCCCTCGCCAGAGGCATCCGAGCGACTATCCCGCTCGGTCATCCCAGGCTGGTAGTTGCCTACCCACGACGCCAGAGATCAAAGCCCTCGCCAAGAGGCAACCGCGCAGCTTCACTGCCCGGTCATCCCTGCTCAGTTATCCCTGGCGGGTAGCTTTCCTACTGCAACGCCAGGGATCAGAAAGCCCTCCAAGAGGCAGTCGAGCCCGAGAATCCCTCACTCGGCTATCCTTCAGGACAAAAGCCCTCGACAAGAGGCACCGGGCAGTAACCCTGCTCGGTCCCCGTCCTGAAGGATCAAAGCCCTCACAAGAGGCAACCGAGCAGCTACCCTACTCGGTCATCTTCAGGTGGTAGCTCCCTACCCATGACGTCAGGGATCGAAGCCCTCGCAAGAGGCATCCGAGCGGCTATCCCGCTCGGTCATCCCAGGCTGGTAGTTGCCTACCCATGACGCCAGAGATCAAAACCCTTGCCAAGAGGCAACTGCGCAGCTTCACTGTCCAGTCATCCTTAGTGGGCTTCTTACAGCCCCCAAATGCTAAGGATCAAAGTCCTCCTTAGAGGCAGCTCAGCAGCTACCCTGCTCGGCTATCTCTGGCTGGTACCTCCCTACCCATGACGCCAGGGATCGAAGCCCTCGCAAGAGACATCCGAGCGGCTGCCCCGCTCGGTCATCCCAGGCTGGTAGTTGCTTACCCACGATGCTAGAGATCAAAGCCCTCACCAAGAGGCAACCGCGCAACTTCACTGTCCGGCCATCCTTAGTGGGCTTCTTACAGCCCCTCCAACGCTAAGGATTCAAAGTCCTCCCAGAGGCAGTCGAGCCCGACCCTCGCTCGACCATCCCCAGCCAGTGGTCGTTGCTCGCAACGCCAGAAGTCAAAAGCCCTAGCCAAGGGGCAACAGAGCAGCTTCCCATTCATGCTCGGCACAAATACGGCGGACGGCCCTCTGCCCATCACATGCAGAGGATCCGAGGCCCCAACAAGGGACATCAGGTCTATCCAAGTCTGGGCGATCCCCCCTCAACTTCGGGGCCGTGGAGACGCCTTCTTCTCAGCAGCGTTTGGCGCGCTTGGCAAGTGACCGAAATCAACTCAACGAACGATCGTTAGACAGATAGTCGACCTAATATGGAAGTCCAACAGTGCAAACAGAGATATTTTATAAGCATCTTCACAAACAGAAGATAAAGTGCAAACCGATGAAAACAAAGAAAAAAGTTTTATTACCGAAGGCAAAGTCTTTACAAAGGGTATTTTGGGCTCCCCAGCCTTACAAACTGTCCGGAGGCTTACAAAAATTCCAGAAACAACAAAATAAAGGAAAAGGAAGACGGGGACTTTAGGCTTCGGGGCCAGGCGCGACCTCGGGATCCTCGACATCCGCCACAAGACGAGCAGGGTCCTCGGCGACTTCTTCATCAGGAATCTCTTTCCCCTGTTTCTCGGCGTCCGCGAGGGGGTATTCGGCCCGGAGCTCTTCGTCGGCGAACTCCGGCATCCGGGCCTTAACAGCGTCGAGGGCCTCCTGCCAGATGAAGGTTGTGGCCACGGCCAGGTCATCATAGAAGTCTTTCGACTTCTTGTAGCCCTCCACCGCCTTCGCCGCCGAGAGGTCGGCCAACTTCGCCGCTCTCAGGTCGGCCAACTTTGCCGACTCGGCCGCCGCCCCCAGCTCCTTCCGGAGGGTCTTCACCGTCTTCTTCAGGTTGCCGGCGAGCACCTGAGCGTCCTCAAGCTTGGCCTCGGCAGCCACGGCGGCCTCGCGGTACTGGGCAACCTTCCATTTCCCGGCCTCCACCTCGCCCTCCAGGGCGGCGACCCTCGGCATCACCGCCTCTAACTCCCGCTTGGAGCTCTCCTCCAGCGAGGCGAGCTGGCCCACAGCCTTCATCGCCGAGGCTATCACCCCGGCCTCCATGCGTTAGGCGAGGGCAACATGCTGGAGAACCTGAAAGATAGGAAGAGATCAGAAAGACGAAAGAGGCGCCGAATTTCATAAACAACCGAGCACTAATCTGTACGGACTCCTGGGCGATGGACGCCAACTGAGCTCTGAAGGTTCCCCTGGGGATCCTACCCCCTGCCGACTTCTCTATGTCGTGCAGCAGGCTATCCGCGACTGATAGCCCCAAGGGCACCGCGAACTGGAGGCCCCCCTCCTCCACCATGATCGGCGAGGGCGGGCCCCGGGAAGACCTCCCGGAAGACCTCTTAAGCGGCTCCGATGGGGAGCCGATCTCTTCCTCCGAGGCCGGGTCCTCCAGAATTCGGGCCCGCTTTTGGCCCGGCGCTATGCTCGGCCCCTGGGCGGGAACCGCCCCCGAACGCTCACGGGACGCGGCCACCGGAGGAGAGGGAGCCGGGGCAGGCTTCGCACGAGAAGAGCTGGCGCCCCCAGCCTTCGTGACCTTTCTCGGTTGGCGCATGGAAGCTCAAAGCTCATCCATATCCATGGGTCATGCACAAACCAAAAGCAAAGAAGTCAGCGACACGAGCAATATAAAAGCCAAAAGCAAGCCTAACTTACCGACGAACTCAACGAGCCTGAGCCCGGCCCAACTCATGACCCTCTCAAATAACAGCACGTCGAATCGAGGGATAGGCTCCCATGACACCACTCTCACTGCGGTGGGGTCATTGGACTGGTTTCCCAGCAAGCATTTTTCCCTCGACCACTTGGTAGGCACGGGTCAGTCCTCGCCCTCGGGAGGCGAGACGAAGAAGAACTTCTTCTTCCAGTCATGCATGGAAGAAGGCAGAGCCACAACCCCTGTCCCGGCGGCGCCCCCCTGTCACTTTCTAAAGAAGAGGTAGACCCACTTCGGGTCGCCCGTTCGACCCCTAGGATGATTTTTGAAAACAAGGGAAGAATCGAGAAGGGAAAGGCTGAAAGGAACCGCCTGTAATTTCAAGCGGATTAGGAACCCGAGGAGAATCCTCTATGAATTCGGCACTAGTTGGCTAGGGGCTAACCCGAAGAAATTCAGCGCTTCGACGACCTCGGAAAAGAAGGGCAGGCGCATTTCATCCTAAAAGGCTTCCAAGTATAGGGCGATCTCCCTACCCCACACTTGGTCTGCCCTCTCTCCCTCCTTGGCCAAACGAAACGTATAACGCGAGGGGATGTGGAAGCGAGCCCGAGCATTGGTGAGCTCGTCCTCATGCCTCACCTAACACGAGGCGCCGGGGGAAGCATCTGCCGCCTCCTCCCTGAGGGCTGCCCTCGCTGCGCGATCCCGAGAAGAAGGTCCGAACCCTACTCCCCGAGAAGACTCAGGCTCAACTAAAGGATCCCTAAAACCTACTCCTACAACATCTACAGATCCCCCGAAAGAAGACATCTAACCTGAAAAAGATGGGTCCTCGGAAAGCAAAAGCGGAAGAAAGAAGACAAGCGCCGAGCGGCCAAGACTTAGAAGAAAGGGAATATGAAGGAGTAGGGGCCCCGGAATGGGCCCCACCTCTACTTATCACCGCAAACGACCTAATCCAAAGGCGCTCTTCATCTCCCGCCAAAACGCCTCCTCGCGTCCAACGGCTCCGATTGCTCCACTTGTCGTCCCCACACTGGACCGCACCCCATCAGACGCTGCAGGTCCGCGCACGTCGCGCCGGCCAACCGACGCTTGACACGTGAACCATCGCTTCCGTGACAGAATGCACGAACCGGCGCACCTTACTTAAATGCAAAGATCTCGCTCTGATTCGCTGACAGAAAAGACAGATGACAGCCCGGGAGCGTGTCCCGACGAAACCTCAGGAGGGAGGTCGCCCCGGGCGGCCCGGCAGTCCATTCCTGACCCGACCCGCTAGCTAGTCGGGACAAGAGTGGGAGGGCTAATGATGATACTCAATATTGGCGATCTTCATGATCAGGACACGTGGCGGATGACGTGTCCCTGAACTCAGAAGAAAAGGCCTACAGGGGCCGACCAGGCCACCCCTGTATCCAACTTGCAATCACAAGATGGCCCTCCTCGGAGCCCCCTGCAAATTGGCCTCCTCGGCCCCTCAGCTCGCCCCGAGCTGCCACAGGACCAAGACTCCTCGGCCCTTTTGCTCGTCTCCGAGCTCCCCAGCCGAGGCCATCTTCCTCGGTCCCTCCGACCGACCAACTCCACCACTCACAGGCGTAACAGTCGCTCTGCAAATCTCGCCACGCGCAGATTCTCCGCCAGCAACATCCCACGTTCCACGCCATCATGATCCCCATTAATGGGCGATCCGCTCTTTACGCGGGCGTGACGTCGGGAGAGTAACTGCCGGCGAGATTCTCGCGCCTGCTGCTGTGTGCTGCCGCCACTATATAAACCCCCATCACAGAGGGGTCAAGTAAGCCATTTTTATTCTACTTAGCCGTTACTCTGCTCGGATCTCGTGCTAACTTGATCGTCGGAGGGTCCTCGGTGGTACCAAACCATCCCGGAACTTCTTTGCACGTACTCGGCGCTAAACTCCTCAAATCACCAATCTTCTCAAAACCCATTGAGACCCGCACGCAACAGGAGATCACCTTCCAAATCCACCGAGAGATCGACGGAAGACAACATCTGAGGGAGACCCGAAAAGGACCTCCATCAGGATATTAACCTGCCTTTCACCTCTAATCCCAACTTGTTGACACACATAACTATTTGAGAGATTGAGGTTGACTGTAGAAGCTATCATCCCTGGTGGTTGTAACTTGTAAGATAAACCTTTACGGCTCATGAAGTTGCAACTCACTCAAAGGAGGCAGCCTTTAGAAAAGGTACAGTGGACAACATGGCTGCCATAGTTGTTCCGCTAGGATCTACTGGAATATCGAAATTCTTTGTCGAAGATGAATATGATTACGAAGGAACATCTGACTTCTCATCTTTTGGGCTGCAGAAGGCATTGGACAGAGATTCAGGTGGCCTCCTATATGCGCTTGATTTATATCTTTGTTTTGACTGTATTATGCATTAAGTTGCGCTTTTGTTCTATGTTTATGTCTTGCTCTTCTTGGTGCTGCTGCAGTAGTTGACTAAAGCGCTGATGTGGCCCTAATGCTAGTAACTTCCATTCGAACGTGCATGGTTATAATTGCGTTAATTTAATTTGCTATTCTAAGAAAGTATATACACAATAAAGTTTGTTTAGTTATTTTTTTTCCTGAATGTTCTTTTTGTTTAGCTCAATTACGTAATTTTTGTGCATGTTTCTTCTTTTATCTACCACAAGAAACTAACTATTCCCTTCAACATGTTCCTCTCTTTGGCAGCAGTGAATGCATCCAGTACCAGTCTTATGCCAATGGAATATTATAATCAGATCTTATCGAAGTTTAATCATTTGTTGGTAAGCCGATACTTGTAATATTCTTCAATTTTGTAGTATTAAATTTGCAGATACTTATGTTTTATTCTGAAGTTCATGATATATTGTGCAGTGTCTGCTCACACAAGATCAGAGAGTTATGCACACAAGTTATGCATATAATGACTACTCATAATACTTGTAAAACATTTTGATTCACCACCCTGCCTTTTTTACAGTCATTCTGTGACTGGCATGAACCTTAAAATGAGTTTTGCTCCCTGTTTCCTGTCATTTTGTTTCATTTTACCACCCTGCCCTCATTTCAAGGTCTCTCCATATTAATCAAGGCCATATGTGGACATCCCTTTTAGTCTTTACCCAGTCGCTGGATCTGCTATGGATCTTTCACATAGGCTGCAGAACCTATCATTCATGAGGCAACTCATCCATGAAAGCAGAAGGTACTTTTCAGTTGCATAGCAGAGTCATTACTCAGTTTACTAGGAGATACTTTTGGTTAACAAACGTAGAAAGCAGAAGGTAACTTGTTCCATAATTTAACAACTCCAGTTCAAGAGCAAATGTAACATAACTTAACTATGTCACATGCTCTGTGTTGTACCTTCGTTATCGGTAACGATGTCAGGGATTGAATGTTCTAGGTAAAATGAACTATAAGTCTCTTATGCATTCTCATAAAACTGTATATGTCTGCTTCTTCATCCTTGCTGTGTTATTTGTCGGTGTAGGTTGAAGCAAAATTTAAAAACTTTGGGTGTTTCTATCTATCTGAAAATCTTAATGAGGATGTGGATTATGTCTTTCAAGGTCCAATGAATTATGAAAAAGATGAAGTTCATGACTTGAATCCCTCATTGCAAGAACATGTTGGTTTTTCTGCTTACCACAGTAAGGGCGATTCTAAACATTTCTCTCACATTTTTCTGCTTAACCTTTTGTTCTTTAACTTGAGAAGTTACCGAGGCAATTATTATACCGCTTAACGATTCCGTAATTGTTGGTGTTAGCATTGGTGCTTATTGGGAGTTCTCCTATTGAATGAGCAAATAGCTAAATTTATGTATTCTTTGTATACACCAACAATTTTAAGCTTATACTTGACGAGTTTAATGCACACAAATGAACATATATTTTGCAAGTTTAATTGAATGGTTTTTGAGATGTGCATGTCTGTCTTAATATTGATAAAATTTATATGAAGAAAGCTGAACAAGTACTATGGAATATTTCTCAGTGAGGAATATACCATATTCATGTAGGCATTATACATTTAAGGATTATACCATATTCATGAAGACATTAAACATTTAAGGATTATACGATCTTCATGAAGTCATAAAACAACTAACACCCAGCAAGCAATTTGATTAGCATGTTGACAATTCTGTTTATTAGTTCATTTGGCAATTCTGATGCTGCTTTTATGCGGCATGCAGCAAGCTCCTTGATGCCATTTGCCATAACCCGAGCCCAGCCAGGCCCTAGGCCCGGCTTGGGTCGGGCCGGCCCGATTCTAATTTCAATAAAAAAAATTCGATAAACTTTTTTTAGGGGATTTTTTGGGATTGACCTAAATATTTTATTGATTTAAAATTCTTTTGAGGGGGACATAAGTTGGCAAATCTTTCCCCTCGTACAATTGCCAAATTTTATATAAAAAACACAATTGATTAAAAATATATAAATGGTAAACTTCTATCGGTCTTTACTCCTCATCAGTGTTGAAATCTTCAATACTTTTAACGTGTTGTCTAGATTCTGCATCGAACCAATCTTTTCGCCATACTGCGACCTCCACTGCTTCATCCGACAGTCCCGCTCTCTTGTTGCTCATAACTCTGGTACATGCACTAAAAGTAGACTCTGAAGCTACCGTGGACACCGGAATGGTTAGCAAATCTCGTGCCATGGCAGAATGCACATGATACATGTGTTCATGTGTTTTCCACTAATTCAAAATATCAAAATTATCAATTTGTTTATAAATGAGAAAATTATTAAAATCGATTTGTAAATACACTGCAAGTTCATTAGAAGAAGTATAAACACTGGTTCTTTGTTTCTTTACTTAAAAATTCAAAATTTTCTGTTTTAGAAGTTTGATGTGAAGAGGAAGATGAAGAAGTTCTATTTTTATCGTACCGTGCGTCATGTATGGTATACGTATTTTGCAAATAAGAATTTAAAATATTTTTATGATCTTCTATATCAGTACTCAAGTTATCATTGTATCTCTCTAATAAAAATAATAAATTATCTAGTTTAATTTTAGGGTAAAAAACTGTAGCTAAACAAAATAATTCAAGAACTTTTCTCTAATATTTTTTGAATTGGAAACCATCCTATTTAATATTCCAACAAATGCAATTTCAGGGTCAAGTATATGTTCATTAATAATTTTGTTAACATAAAATAATTGTTCTCCCGCTAAATATGTAGTTGGATAATAACGACCAGATAAAGTTTTAGTTTCATTATAAAATATTTCTAAAAATTCCATAACATATCCACAAACCAATTAAACTCCTCTAAATCATTAGCGGGCATTTGTTCCTGATAAAATAAAGTAATAGGAATCTTATATTTTAAAAGACATTTCAAAATTTCATAAGTAGAATTCCATCTAGTTGGAATGTTGAATTTGAAAGATCTAAATCTTAAATTTAACTGGGTATAAGTTTGCTTAAAAGTTTGTTTTCTGGGTCCAGAGGTTTCAATAAACATCATCGCGTCTCTAAGTTTTGATAAATGAGGATCAATAATTCTAAGATCATCCTGTACAATTAAATTTAAAATATGGCATACACATCTTTGATGAAATAATACTCCATTTAAAATAGGACTTAAAATATTTTTTTACAATTGCTATAGCAGAAGTATTATTAGGTGCGTGATCAAAATTAATTGAAACTATTTTATTTTGAATATCATATCCATGTACAGCAATCAAATACAATTACTTGTATTATTTCCAGTATGTGGATACTTCATTTTCGAAAAACCAATATTTTTTTTGCAAAAACCAATCATTATCAATAAAATGTGCGGTAACATAAATATAACTAATGCCCTATTTTATTGTCCAAAGATCAGAAGTTACAATTTTTCCTTTAAGATTTGCAAAAATATCAAATATATTAGTTTTGGCTTCATAAAAAAAATTTAAAAGTATCACTTCTAAGTGTATTTCTTGGTACTCTTTGAAATGCAGGATTATATACAGTTTTTACTAATCTATCAAATTTTTCGTTTTCAGCGAAACTAAATGGTTGTTCAGCATATATAACATATCTAGCAAGTTCTTTTTTATTAGTTTCTTAAGAATAAGAAAAATTGGTTAAAAAGTTAGATGCAATATTTAGAGTTGTCTGCTGAGAATCTGTTTTTTTTATATTTGTTTAGATGTCTTTTTAGATGGGTAGTTCCATCTTTTGTGGCACAAATAAAACTTGATTTGCAAGTCTTACAAACGGTCTGCATGCCTTTACCTTTAACTACTTCTTTTGTAAAATGTTTCTAAACTTCAAAAGTTCTAGTTCTTTCGGGTCTGAAAGCAAAAGCACTGGCTTCACAAAAATTGGGAGCAGGAACTTCTTCAAGAGTGTAATTTTGTGGCGTACGCATTTCAAAATTAGTAGAATCAAAGTTACGAGAATAAGAACTAGTCATTGGTTCCATATTACTTAATCTGATTGCATATTGTGTATCCAAATCAATTTGAAAAGAACGTCTTGGTAAAGATGTACCGGCCACCATATTTCTTAATCTAATTGTCTCTTGTGAGTTCGAATCAAGTTGAAAAAAACGTCTATTTGATGATGAAACACCCATGTTATCTTAGGATGATGAACCGGCCATGCTTAATTAAAATAAAATTAGTAAAAAAGAAAGAGAAATGAAAAAAAAAATTAGATGAGAAAAATATAACAATACAAAAAAACTGATTCCAAATAGCATAATCAAATTACTAGAGAATGAAGTGAAAATTGAGATTGGAGGAATGTAGATTGTTTGATTCCAAATTTTAACACTAAATTTTTCGAAAATTAAAAAGAGTTGTGCAGATTGAATATTATATTGTTATGAATTGTGATGAAAATGAAAAGTGTAGATAGCTATTTATTAGTTTTGGATAAGTGGGAATGAGAATGTAGAATTTTGAACGAGAGTGTTTTAGAAAAATTTGAAATTTTAGCTGTTGCCTTGGGCAAAGTTTGAAAATTTGAAAATTTTCAAACTCTGATTGGAATTTCCTCCACAAATACAAAAAAGCCTTGAAAATTCCCACGGGCCCCACTCCTTCCTTTAATTCAAAATTGCCTTGAAAAACACCCCCCAATAATTCCCTCCCCCAAAGGCCTGTTGGCCTTTTATCGGAAAAAAATTTGTTTCAGATTGTTTCGGGCTTGGGGCCGCGCCGTCAGGCTGCTTCAGCCCGGTCCGGCACTACACCGGGTCAGGCAACAGGCCGTCCGGTCCATTTGCCATCCTAATTATTTATTATGAATATTAATAAGCATATGCTATCCAGACATCAAAGGTATTATTTGAGATATATGAGCACACATGATGAGACAAGAAAGAAAGAAGGCCAAATTGTAGAGTTCGTTTATTGTTTTGTTGCAGTTTCCTTGAGTTCCCTTGTATTTCTTTTCTTTGGAAGCGTTTCCTGGCTTATGGCTCAAATGAATAATGTGCTGATCTGTACGTAACATGCCCACAAATTACGATGCCTCCTCATGAATGTACATTAATAGACCTCAAACTGCCTTACAAAACAGAGGAGATATTTCTCCTCCTAACTGCCCATCAGACTTAATTTATGGCAGGTATATAAGTTGCTTTCTTATATCAATGTTGAGCAGAAATTTAATTTACACTAAATCCTAAAACTAACTTGGTAATTGTGGAGATTATTCAAGTTTAAGTGGTGATCCACGGGCGGCCTTATTTTTGGAGAAAAGCTAGTTGATGATGGTCTATCTATGTGTATCGCTGCTTTAATCAGCATTCATTTATGACTAGCACTTAGATTGCGTAGCTGTAAAGCTAATTACTTATGTTGTTTTTAGCATCATATAACTATATTGAGATCATACATGGAATAAAGTGCCACACTTGGCTTGTGGCGCTTTATTTTTGCTTACGGGATAAAGTGCCACACGGAACAAAGTGTCACGCCAAGTGTCATGCCAAGGGGGCGAGCCCCACCTCTTGAATCTGTGGGGGCCATATCTTGAGTCCGTGGGACCCACTATAACAATGGAGACTCTTCGGAATACATTCCGAAAGAGAACAGATCTGTACTATGAATGGAATGATGCCACTCCTCATTAAAGAGACGTCTTTTAAGTGAACCGGCACTGCAGGAGCTTGAGAATTCCGTAGTTAAGCGTGCTCGAGCTAGGGAAGTTCTGGGATGGGTGACTTCTGGGAAGCGGCACCGATCCCTGACCAAGATGGCCGATTTTGATCCAAAAAATTGACTGTTTGAGTTCCGATACCGATACCGATAATGAAAGTGTCGACCGTTGATATTTATTATTTGACATCATTAATTATTAAAAAACATATTTAAAATATAGTAATTATTTTTATCCGGTATTAAAACAACCAATTTAGACATCGTTAATTGTTAAAGAATTTGCAAAATTGTTTATAGTTGCTTTTATTCTGTATCTTAAGAATTTCGTAATTTTTATTTTTTTAAACAACTTAATATTTTCAATCAATCCGAGATGGACGATTCCGATCCCAAAGATGACCGTCCAATATTGATACTAGGAATGAGGGTTTGGTGAGAATTTAATAATGCTGAAGTGTACAATGCTGATTGCTGATACACATACATATGGGAATTGTTAACTACTTTCTTGTAAAAAAATCGTATCGTGTCCATCACTGTCATACATGCACTGATGGAAATTCATTTCTAGAATAAGGGAGGAGTTTGGCTAGCTTCTTGGAAATGGACAGATGCTTCCATATGTCTATTTTTTCACTAATCTATGCATGCATTGATATTTTATTTTGGTAACATTTGCAGGTTTCCAAATGTCTGGGCACTGAGATTGGTGCGCTAGCTGTTAGTGTGGCATCCAGTAAGTTCCTTATAACTCAACCAATTTTCTGAGATGGGTATTTAAACTTATTTATTTTTAATTATCATAGGATATTTCATGATTGGGAGTAACTTGTTACGCATCTCTTTTCCCTACTATTATCACTCAAACTTGTGAGTCAATTTTTCATAAAAAAATGCAAAACAAAAGAGAAATAAAAAACCATGAGAGATCTCTGGTATCAAATCATGCCATCCCATCCTCTCAAACTGATAATGCTCAATATTGGCGATTTTCAAGATCAGGACACGTGGCAGATGACGTGTCCCAAAGACCCAGAAGAAAGGGCCCACATAGGCCGACCAGGCCACCCATGTACCCGACCCGCATGCACAAGCCGGCCCTCCTCGGAGCCCCCTGCAAATTGGCCTCCTCGGCCCCTCAGCTCGCCCCGAGCTGCCACATGACCAAGACTTCTCGGCTCTCTTGCTCGTCTCCGAGCTCCTCAGCCGAGGCCGTCTTCCTCGGTCCCTCCGACCGACCAACTCCACCACTTGTTGGTCGTAGTGCCCTTAAAGTCAATTATTGGATCGCAAGCACGTGATTGCAATAATTGAGGAGGATCTATACCAGTAGGACAGTCTTACTCGAGATGATAGTATGCTATCTGGTTTGTCTTTATCATCGTGTACAGTTTTAGGTGACATGATCACTATTACACGTTGATAGAGCCCTTAGGATCCTTCTTGACTACCAACAGTATGATGGAGATCATATATGTGAGAGTTGGGTAGTCCATAAGCACATCCTTAAAAGTGGTCCCTAGTCGTGGGAGTTTCGAGATAGGGCATCGATACTCCAGAGTAGACTAGTGTATACAGTCGAGACCCTGACAAGAGGCGGTGGCCGGTCTCACAAGCCATTGGTGTCAGTTGGATCACCTAAGATGTATACAAGTGCTCATTAGGTTATGAGTGCACCGGACAGGACTCGCCGGGAACATGCTAGTTGGTATTATACCTAGCGTCAGATAGCAGTTCCCTGGTGACATGTGTACAGATTAGTTCATTGACCCGAGGTCGTCATTTGTCTCGTGTGAGTTTCCACTGTGCTTTGATTATTACCCTACCACGGCTCAAAGGAGTCGTGCAAACAGGTTTTAGTTGGGTACAGTCCCGAGCCACATAGGGGCGGTGAGCGGATCGGCAGGGGATCCGTCTCTCCCGGTATTGGGGGTGAGATCGCGCTGTGTCTAGGAGATCCATTACACCAAGTCCTTGGCCAAGGCAGGTGAGAATTACTGGTAGGTATTCCAGTAGTTTCTCAGGGTGTTCAGGGCTACCCTCCGACACGGTTTATACAGCTTTCGGGGGTTTGACATTACCAGCCCCTAGGCCGGATATGCGATGCTCATAGACGAACGGACCGGACTGTACGGATATTGTCGCTGATAGGCTCAGTAGGGTTCCAAGATGAGTTCGCTCATCAGATTCCCTTTCTGTCAGTACATGGGCAGCCGTTACGCACAGCTAGTGCCGCTGACGTGCTTGTGGTTAAACCCATTGCCAGGGTACTGACGAGTCTTTAGAGACCCCCACAGATAGTTTTCCAAGTTCGGGCGAAACGTTGTAGAGACCGTATGGTTTTATGGCAGGGTTTGAAAATGCACGTGCACTTGTGCACGTGTCATATTTCGGACAGATAATACTGGTGGGTTTTGGTTTAAGCCGGATCTAAGTATTATACTGAGTCGGAATATTTTAGTCTCTCGTATTCGTATTCGGTCGGAATACGGATATATGTATGTATATACAGGTGAGGGGTATTCTCGTAATCCGTTACGAGAATATTTTAGAAGATGCATTTCTTTTTGGTTAATCATTTTAGTTTAAATGATTAAATGGATTTTGGAAAGTGTGACTCATTGTTATGACACATTTCTTCTAGCATGTTCATTAGTGACTCATGCTAATGAGTCACTAAGTGAGTCATGATAGAATTAATGATGTTTGTTTTGGGTGTAGATATTATTAGGGTTTGTGGAGATATTTTGCTAAGATATTTTTCCTTGATATTTCATCACAAAACCTCATATATATCACCACTCTTTTTTTGGACAGCCAAGGCTCTTTTTGGTGCTTGGTTATTTTTGCTCACTAGATTTTTCTTGAGCTCACACTCTCCAAACCTTAGCATCTTCTTCAACCTCCACTCTTACCCTCTCATGTGATGAGAACCAAAGAGTGTTTGAGACAAAGTATTCCACTCATTCCCTACTTCATCTTGAACATGTCGGTTGATATACTTCATGTTCGAGTTATCTCGGTATAGAGGCGGGAGCCCGTATAAAAACTCGTTGACGTGGTGCCACCTCGACGAGAAGATCCGAGTCGCCGCGAGGAGCGTGGGATGATGGCTAAAGACCGAAGGACACTGATCGATCGGTATAGCCTTTCTACCTCTTTACAGTTTGTTAGTGTAGCGTTAATGGCAAGATCCGGGTTAAAGTATGCGATAGCGCCAGTTGTAAAAGTTTTTGTTCCGCGTTTGGCCTCCGTTTATTGGCCGGGGCGCTACCGTAGACTTACACCACTCACAGGCGTAACCGCCGCTCCGCAAATCTCGCCACGCGCAGATTCTCCGCTAGCAACATCCCACGCTCCATGCCATCATGATCCCCATTAATGGGCGATCCACTCTTTACGCGGGCGTGACGTCGGGAGAGTAACTGCCGGCGAGATTCTCGCTCCTGCTGCTGCGTGCTGCCACCACTATATAAACCCCCATCACAGAGGGGTCAAGTAAGCCATTTTTATTCCACTTAGCCGTTATTCTACTCGGATCTCGTGCTAACTTGATCGTTGGAAGGTCCTCGGTGGTAACAAACTACCCCAGGACTTCTTTGCAGGTACTCGGCGCTAAACTCCTCAAATCACCAATCTTCTCAAAACCCATTGAGACCCACGCGCAACCGGAGATCACCTCCAAAAATCAACCAGGAGTTCAACGGAAGACAACATCTGAAGGAGACCCGAAAAGGACCTCCATCAGTTGGCGCCGTCTATGGGAAACAAAACTCCACAAAAACAAAAGTTGGCCTTCCGATCTCCATCCACATGGCGTGCGATCACCCTGAAGATCCAGGTACCAGCCGCTGCCGCCTCCCCTTCATCGGAGGCGCGGATGAACCTCCTATGGCGACCGTCATCAACGCCCTCGCCGGCCGAATAGACCGACTACAGTCCAAACGGCCAGGCCGGGGCCCCAGATCGCCGCTCCTCCGCCTCCAGAAGACTCTGCTCTCATCGGCATGGCTGACCACTGGCAGGCTACGTCCCATGGCCACAGATCTCACAGGCCGATACTCGTCTGCTGGGCGATCATTGAGCCTCCTCTGGCGGAATCGAAACGACGCGACTCTGGCGCTTCGCCTCCCCACACAATCGATGAGCGTGCTACGCGCACGTTCACTGTGACCGTTCCTGTTCCCATACCTGCAACCGGATGGTTGGGCGAAACCTCATGAAGAATCATCCGAGCAGCTAGCCTGCTCGGTTATCCCTGGCCGGTAGCTTCCCCACTCGCAACGCCAGGGATCAAAGCCCTCGCCAAGAGGCAGCCGCGCTGCTTCACTGCCTGGTTATACTTAGCAGGCCTCCTAAGGCCCCTCCAACGTTAAGGATCAAAGTCCTCCGTAGAGGCAGCCGAGCAGCTTCTCTGCTAGGCTATCCCAGGCCGGTAGCTTCCCTACTCGCAACGCCAGGGATCAAAGCCCTCGCCAAGAGGCAACCTAGCAGCTACCCTGCTCGGTTATCCCTGGCGGGTAGCTTCCCTACCGCAACGCTAGGGATCAGAAAGTCCTCCTAGAGGCAGTCGAGCCCGACCCTCGCTCGGTTATCCCTGGCGGGTAGCTTCCCTACCGCAACGCCAGGGATCAGAAAGCCCTCCCAGAGGTAGTCGAGCCCGAGGATCCCTCTCTCGGCTATCCTTCAGGACAAAAGCCCTCGCCAAGAGGCACCGGGCAGTAACCCTGCCCGACCAAGGGTCCTTGGTAGGCATCTTACAGCCCCTCCCGCGCTAAGGACCAAAGTCCTCCCAGAGGCAGTCGAGTCCTTGCTCAGCTATCCCCGACTGGTAGCTTCCTACCACAACTGACAGGGATCAAAGTCCTCGCCAAAAGGCACTGGACAGTAACCCTGCTCGGTCCCCGTCCTGAAGGATCAAAGTCCTCGCCAAAAGGCACTGGACAATAACCCTGCTCGGTCCCCGTCCTGAAGGATCAAAGTCCTCGCAAAAGGCAACCGAGCAGCTACCCTGCTCGGTCATCTCCGGCTGGTAGCTCCCTACCTATGATGCCAGGGATCAAAGCCCTCACAAGAGGCATCCGAGCGGCTACCCCGCTCGGTCATCCCAGGCTGGTAGTTGCATACCCACGACGCCAGAGATCAAAGTCCTCGCCAAGAGGCAACCGCGCATCTTCACCGCCCGGCCATCCTTAGTGGGCTTCTTACAGCCCCTCCAACGCTAAGGACCCAAAGTCCTCCCAGAGGCAGTCGAGCCCGACCCTCGTTCTACTATCCCCAACTAGTGGTCATTGCTCGCAACGCCAGAAGTGAAAGGCCCTCGCCAAGGGACAACCGAGAAGCATCACATTCATGCTCGGCACAAATACGGCGGACATCCCTCTGCCCGTCACATGCAGAGGATCCGAGGCCCCAACAGGGGGCATCAGGTCTATCTGAGTCTGAGTGATCCCCCCTCGACTTCGGGGCCATGGAGACGCCTCCTTTTCAGCAGCGCTTGGCACGCTTGGCAAGTGATCGAAATCAACTCGACGAACGATCGCTAAACAGATAGCCGACCTGACATGGAAGCCCAACAGTGCAGGCAGAGATATCTTACGAGCATTCTTCACGAACAGAAGATAAAGTGCAAGCCGATGAAACCAAAGAAAAAAGTTTTATTACCAAAGGCAAGGTTTTTTATAAAGGGTATTTTGGGCTCCCCAGCCTTACAAACTGCCTGGAGGCTTACAAAAAATTCCAAAAGCAACAAAATAAAAGAAGGAGGAAGATGGGGGCTTTAGGCTTCGGGGTTGGGCGCGATCTCGGGGTCCTCGACATCCACCACGGGACGAGCAGGGTCCTCGGTGACTTCCTCGTCAGGAATCACTTCCCCCTGCTCCTCGGCGTCCGCAATGGGGTATTCGGCACGGAGCTCTTCGTCGGTGAACTCCGGCATCCGGGCCTTAACAGCGTCGAGGGCCTCGTGCCAGATGAAGGTTGTGGCCACGGCCAGGTCATCATAGAAGTCCTTCGACTTCTTGTAGCCCTCCACCGCCTTCGCTGCCAAAAGGTCGGCCAACTTTGCCGCTCTCAGGTCGGCCGACTTCGCCGACTCGATCGCCGCCCCTAGCTCCTTTCGGAGGGTCTTCACCGTCTTTTTCAGGTTGCCGGCGAGCGCCTGAGCGTCCTCAAGCTTGGCCTCGGCAGCCACGGCGGCCTCGCGGTACCGGGCAACCTCCCGTTTTTCGGCCTCCACCTCGCCCTCCAGGGCGGCAACCCTCGCCATCACCGCCTCCAGCTCCCGCTTGGAGCTCTCTTCCAGCGAGGCGAGCTGGCCCGCAGCCTTCATCGCCAGGGCTATCACCTCGGCCTCTATGCGTAGGGCGCGGGCAACATGCTGGAGAACCTGAAAGATAGGAAAGAGATCAGAAAAATGAAGGAGGCACCGAATCTCACAAAAAACCAAACACTTACCTGCACGGACTCCTGGGCGATGGACGCCATCTGGGCCCTAAAGGTCCTCCCGGGGACCCTACCCCCGCCGATTTCTCTATCTCATGAAGCAGGTTATCTGCGACGGATAGCCCCGAGGGCACCGCGAACTGGAGGCCTCCTTCCTCCACCATGATCGGCGAGGACGGGCCCCGGGAAGACCTCCGGAAACCCCTCTTGAGCTGCTCCGATGGAGAGCCGACCTCCTCCTTCGAGGCCGAGTCTTCCAGAATCCGAGCCCGCTTCCGGCCCGGCGCTCTACTAGGTTCTCGTACGGGATCCGCTCCGGAACGCTCACGGGACGCGACCACCGGAGAAGAAGGAGACAGGGCGGGCTTCTAGCGGGAAGGGCCCGCGCTCTACTATTTCATTTTTTTTGTTTTAAAATTTTTCAATTTTTATAATTTTTAAATTTTAAATTTTTTTTTTTTTTTTTATTTTTTTAAACCCGAAATTACATAAAGAAAGAGACTATCGTCTCCCCGGCAACGGCGCCATTTGATTGAGAGCTATTTCGCGATGGTGCATTTTTAAAATCAAAGTTAAGAATATACCGCAATCAATAACGGTGTCGCTTGGTAGCTAGCCGGTTGAGTACGGGTCGGTCCACAGGGAGATGGATTCCTTTTCTTTATGTTCTAACGAGTTAATCCGATCAAATCGGGTTTTGTTTTACGATCTAACAATGAGATTAAATTAATTAAAAGGCTTGCTAGGGTTAGGATTAGGCTAATTCGAAAAAGGGATTCTTCCCGCTTCTATCAATACCCTAATTAAGAATATAGGTGTTAGGGTAATAGTCAACAACGGGGATTAGCACGACCAGGAAGAAACTAAGTTTCTTCCCTTTGATCCTTGTCCGTCCGTTCTTGGCTCTTAGCCCTAACCTCTGGTTAATTCAACCACAACCGGTCTAACTAGGGAATCACCACTATCTTGTAGGATAGGGTGCCGTAGTGAGCGGTGTGTGGTTGATTTAAAGAGAGTCCTTTAAATAAAATTATTTGGGTAAAGAAAGGAGGGAGAGAGATTTCCTTCTCTTAAACCTTCCCTATCCTAACCCTAACAAGTGGGGAATTACTCAATCATTAGGGATGTTACGATGAAATTCATTTTTATAATTTTCTTTTAATAACCTAATTAACTTACAGATAAATAAAGACAGATAAAAAATTGCAGAAAAATAAAATTTGGATAAAAAGAATACGAGATAAAAAAAATACCTTTATTGATGACCTCTTGACGATTACAAGGAAATTAAAATTTAATCTAGAAAATAAAAAGAGGCGTCTCAAAAGAGGCACCTAAAAGAGGCACGCCCTAAAAGAGGCTGTAGGCTTTCCTATTTATAGATAGGAGAAATCCTAGGGTTTATATCTGATCCACATCTGAAATTACAATACTACCCTAAGAAAGCCGGGTCAAAGCACCGACACTTTTCACCGACACGTGCACAGCACGACCGCGGATCCGTAGCGGAATGCCTTGTTTGGCCGCGGTTTCGGGGCCATCTTGAAGGATCTATGGCTCGTTTTCTCAGGTATTCTTCATGTTGCATTTTACTTCTGGTTTCTTCACTTGGTTCCTCAGAATCTTTTCTACTTTCTTCCAGATTTCCAACAGTGCAGAATTTGTGGACTTTTACCGTAAGCTTCGCTTTGAAGTCTTGTATCTTGTGCTGCCCTTGTACTGTTAGGCGACATTATACAGATTCATCTTTTGTTGGTTGCAGTCTCACATTTTAGCGTCTTTTCATGATTTTTACTGTATTGTTCTGAGAACCTGTAACCTGCAACTATTTAGCAGACATGGATCAAAATCACCTATTTATTTATAATATGATTAAGAATGGGCGATATAATAATGCAATATTCTGATATGAACAAATACCTCCAAACTTATCTTTTGCTCGTCCCGAGCAAAATTAGTTTTATTCTCGAAAAAACCTAACCTCACTTTCGCAGGGAATCACGATTGCACTGAGCTCGTGCAACAAGCCGTTAAACCTCTAGGTGTCCCTAGTAAGAGGAATGTTGTCTCCTGAGGGTTTTCAGCGGTTACTACCCACAAAATCCGATCAATTTGGCCTGTTTAATTTTCATTCTTCAATTTGGTATTCTAGTAAGAAATTCTATTATCTTCAACTTAGAAATTATCAACCCATATTTTTCACACTCACTTATCATTTAACTTAAGATCGTATATGTTTTGCAAATTTATTAAGCTTTCAGTAGCTTTTGAATTTTCCTTCTAAGGTTCCATCTCAACATAAGAATTTCTATCATCTTTACTGAAGGTATAAGCCCTATTTTTCATCCATATCTCTCATCCAAACCCCAATCATATACCCCTATGTGTGTATATGTATCACCCCTACACTTGGAAATTCAATTCAAGCTATCATACTCTTGTCCATTGTCCAAAGTACTTTTAGTTGGTGAATTTTAGATGAAATTGCTCACACATTCTTCATGCGACCGTTAATACTTCTTGAGGTATTAACGACCGATTACAAAATGTGTTTGCGCATTTAGGTGTAATTCCTCGTCTTGTAATACCTAAGGCTTAGCAGTGACTCCCAAATCAGTTGGTCTAAGGCACTAGGTGATAAAGCACCCTCGCTATATAATTTTTTTATTTATGCAGCCTTAAATAATTACAAAATCAGTGTTCATTTTTTTATATCTCTTTATTCAAACTTGTACTTTTATTTTATTTTTCTTCATACTAAGGATTTTAGACAAGAGCATTTCAAGGTATCCTTTACTATTCCAAGTTTCAAGGTGCGTGTTTATGCAAGTTTTAGGGTATATATTTTCAGAATTTAGACTAAAGGTTCAGAATTATTTTTCAGACTTACACTTCAAATAAAAATTCAATACTCTTCCCTTATTTTGACTTAGCCCAAGAACTGAACTCAAAATTTGCCTATTTCTAAATAAACTGCAATGACATATATTTTCTATCATTAAACTTTAAGAAAGGTTATTTTTAGGGTTTTTTAATTTACTAAGTTTAGGATCTAGTTTTTCCTAACTATTCAACCGTCATGTTAAACTTAAGTCAAATATGGCCAAAGTTGAACTTTTCAATTTTTATAATTTTTAAATTTTTTAAATTTTTATGGGTTTTAAAATAAGTATGCAAATGCAAAAAAAATAAAATATACACATGAATGCGAAGGAAGAAAGCTTACCGAGCACACCCCCAAACTTAAACTTGATAGTGTCCTTACTGTCAGGCCACACCAAGAGGGTCAAAATTGCTGGTACTCCCCTGTTAGGTTTTTTCTTTTATTAACAGAAAAAAAATATATATATATACACAAAAAGGCCCTCCTAAATTTAAGTGAAACAGTGTTTCCACTGTTGAAGTATTAAAGTTCAGAGTTAGGGAGGAGAAAAACACAGTATCAAGCTATACAAGGCCTTACACAGGCCAAAGGTTAGCACCAACCATTCAAAATTTTTATCGTTATAATGGTGTGGTTGGTGAAAGAATGGAGTGTAGAGAAAAGAAATGAGAAACACACGAGACCATGTGAAGATAGAAGCAGTATACAGTCTCGATGGAGGAGAAGAATGGCGGAAGGGAAAAAGAAATGGTGGTGGTTCGACTTCTTCAGGTGGGGGTTGATTAATCACAAAATCCGTGTCGTTTAGGAATGCAAGTTCGTCAGCAAAAAGTTCTTTAAAACTCTCATCGATGTAATTGAATATTTTACTATTAGTAAGTTTTGTGCCAGAATTTATCATACTTGATTTGTCAAAAATTATGGAGGTAGGAGACTCGAAAAACTCATCTATCTCATTTTCAAAAGAGTCTAAATCAAGTTGTTTTTCTAGAATTATCGAACTTAAAATATCGGATTGTGATTCATTAATACTCGCTATCATTAAAGGAAGATTAGAAGAAGAACCAGAGAAAGTGGGAGAAAGCAGTGGAATACGAACTTGAGGGTGGAAATGGAGTGTATAAATTAGCACAATTTGTAATGACCGATGTGTAAAAAGCGATTGTGCTAATCTATCAACCCACTGAGAAATGAGGTCAAATCTCTCAAGATTCGTGAGAAAACATGGGTACGTCGAACTTGGTAAAGTATATATTGAAAATGAAAGGGATACGGTTTCTTACGCGGTCGAAACGACAGAAAGGATGAAGGGGATTAATTTAGGAAGTGTAACAGTTAAAGGTTCAGGAGGATGAATTGGAAAATCCGACTCACCAAACAAAACTGGTTCATCTTTAATACTATCCTCAATACTCTCCTCAAAATTTAGCTTATCCATGCAATTCTTATCAAATTGAAGACGCATATGAAGTTCGGGAGAAACATTTAATGACTCGGGATGATGAATTGGAGAGAAAAATTCAGTCAAATCTGCGGGTTCATCATCCCAAATATTCCCAGCGTCGATATTCTCAATCAAGTGAAAATCAATTTTTTTAGACACCTCATCAAAAGCATGGATATTTATCAATTCAGGTTCTAGAGTGGAGGTGTAGAGGTAAAAAGGATTAGGTGTGGGTTCACTCGAAAGGGACCCTTCACAATCAGGTAAATCAAACACTACAAAGTCACACAACTCATTAGACGTTTTTGTTGGGGTCAAAATTTGCACCCCGGTTGACCAAGTCAAAGTCAAGGTCAACCCCAAGCCAGGTGGGCCCAAGCCCAAGCAAGTGGGCCAATGCCCGGGTCGAGCCCGAACATGAAGCATCCGGCCTTCCGCCATACCAAAATAAAAATCATGTAACGAATAATTTGGATGTAATTTTTTGTGCATGAATGTAGGCAAAATGGGCATAAAGCCAATATTTTGTAAGCCCATGGCTTATGTGCAAAAAAAAAATGGCACATGAGCCATGGGATGGGCAAAATGCCATTTTGTAGAGCCCAAGGGGCTATATGTAAATATGTAAGCCTATAAAAGGCAACATGATAATGAATAAAGCAAGAGACTTTTCATTCCCTTAAAAATCTAGGGTTCTTTATGCCTCCTGCTCCTTTCTCAAGGTTCTAAAACCTTCTTCCATTTTTTCAATTAAATCAAGAGTTTTACTCTTCCTCTTCCAAAACTAAATAGTTTTTCACCACAAAACCCACAAAGGGGAACTCAGATCTCCTATCAGATCTCAAAAAGAAGAGATTTTTAAAATCTTATACTTCTTGTTCTTCAAGATCCAGCCAAAAGAGGAGGAAGAAGGAGACCCATCTCCTAAAAATCCCATCTTGGGAAGATCCAGAACCAAAGGGAGAAACAAAGCAACCCTCTTTGATCATTTCTAAACTTTTTAGGAGTTTAACTCCACAAATCGGGAGCACAGCTCCCAGTGCAGGGACCAAAATCCCCTTTCTATTTGACGCCCAGCGTCCAGCGCCCAGAGCGCTTACGCCTACGTGCCGAGCACGTGGTGCGCCCAATGCCCAGAGTGCTTGCGCCTACGTGCCGAGCACGTGGTGCGCCCAGCGCCCGGTGCGCTAGCGCCACGTGCGCTAGCGCCCACGTGCCGAGCACGTGGTACGCCCAGCGCTCAGAGCACTCGCGCCCAGCGCCTGCGTGCCATGCACGCGAGGCGCTGGCCCCCACGCATCCTTTGGATGCCCTTTCCCTTTATATATATATATATATATATATATACACACACACATACACACACACACACATACTCTACAACACTGCCCCTCTCAAAAAATTTGGGCCGGGGCGTTGCCCCGCACCCTGCAAGGGGGCTGCTAGCCCCCTTGACCCCCAGCCTGCTATCCGGGTAGCGGCACCCCCCGTAAAAACTCTGCGGGGCCCCCGATATATCCAAAACCCCTTTTAAAACATAACACACGCACACGACACGTTGAGTTCGCATGATCAGTTTAACCCGTCAATCGAAGGTTCCCTCACTCCAAAGGCGAGGGGTAATTAACGCCAGCTTAGTCCGTGGCTGCCGGAGATTCGGATCCCCACAATCAATAAACCCCAGCCTAAACTAGGCAGGGGGAATCTGTAATGCGCCTGACTAGCGCGCGCGTATTCCCATCTCAATGGGGTGACGAAAAACACCTACAGATTCTGGCACGCCCGGTGGGACCTATATCTCCTCCCATATTTCGGGTTAAATATCCATGCGAACTTAATCAACATATACATTGATTTCCTGTACTGAAACCATGCTTCTATTTGCAGGTTAAGGACTTTCGACTGCAATCCTCGGACGCAACAAAATGTCTCCAAGGGCAATCTCAGCTCTCAGCACAACTCCCGTCTCCTACACGATGAAGATAGACTCCAGGACGGTCTTTCCGGCTAGTCTTGGGCAACAGTGGGAGGAGCCGCTGCTACAGTTCGGCTCTATTCTGTTCGTGCTAGCTAACGCCATTCCAGCTCCTCAAGCTCCAGCATCAGACATACCGGTCTTGAAAGGCAGGAGACCAAATGTGGTGATCTCGAGGGTGACCCAACTCAAACGCAAGTCGGTGTTGTAAGTCCAAGTCACGCACCCCACATGTTGTTGGAGATAGTGCCCTCAGAGTCAATTATTAGGTCACAGGTACGTGATTACAATGATTGATGGAGGACCTATCCCGGTAGGACAGTCTTACTCGAGATGATAGTATGCTATCTGGTTTACCTTTATCATCGTGTACTGTTTTAAGTGACCTGACACGTCGCTATTACACGTTGATAGAGCCCCTAGGATTCTTGCTTGACCACCAGCAGTATGAGGGCGATCATATAAGTGGGAGCTGGGGGTCTATAAGCATATCCTTAAAAGGTCCCTAGTCGTGAGAGTTTCGAGACAGGGCATCGATACTCCAGAGTAGACTAGTGTATACAGTCGAGACCCCGACGAGGGGCGGTGGCCGGTCTCACAAGCCACTGGTGTCAGTTGTATCACCTAAGATGTATACAGGTGCTCATTGGGTTATGAGTACACCGGACAGGACTCGCCGGGAACATGCTAGTTGGTCATATACCAGACGTCAGATGGCAGTTCCCTGGTGACATGTGTACAGGTTAGTTCATCGACCTGGGGATCGTCATTTGTCTTGTGTGAGTTCCCACTGTACTTTGATTACTACTCTACCACGGCTCAAAGGAGTCGTGCAAACAGGTTTTAGTTGGGTACAGTCCCGAGCCACATGGAGGCAGTGAGCGTATCTTCAGGGGTTCGTCTCTCCCGGTATTGGGGGTGAGGTCGTGCTGTGTCTAGGAGAGCCATTACACGAAGCCCTCGGCCGAGGCAAGGAGATTTACTGGTAGGTATTCCAGTAGTATCTCAGGGTGTTCTGGGCTACACTCCGACACGACTTGTACCGCTTTTGGGGGTCTGACTTTTACCAACCCCCTAGGCCCGCCATGCGATGCTCATAGACGAACGGACCGGACTGTACGGATATTGTCACTGACAGGCTCGGTAGGGAGTCAGGCTGAGTTCGCTCGCAGACGTCCCTTTTGGTCAATACCTGGTAGCCCGTTATGTATTGGCTTATACCTCTAACGTGCTAGTGGTTAAATCCACAACCAAGGTGTTGATGAGTCTTTAGAGTCCCCCACATTCAGTTACTCAAGTTTTCGGGCGAAAGGTTGTAGAGGCCGTATGGAGATATGGCAAGGTCCGATCAGATACGTGCAGTATTGCACGAATCAGGATAGGACAGTTTGTACTACAGGCCGTGTGGATATATGGCAGGGTTCGATCAGATACGTGCGGTATTGCACGGATCAGGATCGAACGGATATTACTAGCTGGCTTTGGTTTAAGCCGGATCCTAGTATAGTACAGTGTAGATTTTGTCTCATTGCATTTGTATTTCAGTCGAAATACAGATGCGGGTGTGTATGCACAATATCGGGGTTTGTCCTGTAATTTATTACGGGACCAGTTTTCTGGAGTTGCCAGTTTGCTTTCCGTTTCGGCCAATTTCCTTTGTATCGTTCATTGGCCGAAGATTGGTGGAGGAGGGCTTATTTGCATTGTTGCAAATAAGTGGTTGTGGAGGGGTTCTTTGCATCTTATTGCATCATGATGGTTTTCATGATGAGCACCATACCTTGACCTTTTTGACTTGATCTCTTCATGATGGCTTGACTTTGTAAGCATCATGGTTGTTGATGATTTGTGTGTGGAGTATGGGTTTGATTTGGTGATCATTTCTTTTCATGATGAGTTTTCTTTTCTCTCTCTTGCATGATATGAGGATGGCTCCCAATTTTTGATACACTCTCTCCACTCTCTCATTTCTCTTCACCACCATTTACATGGCCGGCCACTAGTGGGAGGGGGCTGTCCAAAATTCTTGGGGTGGGATTTTTGTCATTCTAGCTTTGTAAAATCCCACATGTTTCATCTCCACAAGCTCATATCATTTCCTCCACCAAAAGGCAATTCCTACAACCCCAAAATGAGACTTGTACACTACATTCTACAGCCAACCTTGGGCACGTCGAGTAGCCGGCTTCGTGCCCGAGTTGCCTCGGCATTGAGGTGGGAGCCCGTAAAAGAAGTAGGCGATGTGGTGCACTTCCGGCGACGAGGAGGAGACGGGACATTCCGCAGGAGATCGGGACGATGACGAGAAGACCGGAGGACTTGGATCGTCGGTATATCTCTCTTCCCTTTCTTGTAGATAGCTAGGACTAATTAATGGTTCGATCCGGGTATTAGTGCGCGGCGGTTTGCCAGTTCAAGAAAATTTAAAGTTTATCACCGCTTCCGCATTTGGCCGTCGGATTGACGGCCGGGGCGCCGCCGTGCACTTACAGTGGTATCAGAGACTCGCCATTAACTTAGTCTAGCTTGGTTTAATGTGTTTTGCATTTCCGATCGACCAAAATTCCAAAATTCGCATTTTTGCTTGCATCAGTTTTCTGTTAAAATTTTCTGGTGTCGAAATTTTTTTCAGGTTGTATAAAATTGATGTACATGATAATATAAGAGCTCTGTAAAAATTCGATGAAGTGATTCCACTGTGGGAGCGCGGAACCGCCGCAAATACCCCCTTCGCGCCGCTGTTCCGCCGCGCACTGTGGAGATCCCTGCACCAAATTTTTACAGAGGCTTTCTGGGGTGAAAATTGGGGTTTTGGAATATTAACATTGGGCCCAGAATTTCCTGATCTGCTACAGTAATGCTTGGGGGCCCACTTGTTAAAATTTGATTGATCGGATATTTTAAACACATTATTTCACAGTATTTACATTATATCTGCGACCGTGAATGTCACTTGATCGGTAAATCCGGTCTAACTGCTATAGCCCGGTTAGACGGATTTGCGAACGTGACTTTCACGTTGATGTTCTGTTTTTGCTGTGATGTTGCGGATCGGTCGTGGGGGATAGCCTGGATGCAATGCTAGTACAGTTGTGGTTGTATTATGTACATTTGATATTGCGGGGCGAGCGTCCGACATGTGGACTGCCGTCACTGCCTGTTTGTATTATTATTTTGGGGCACGACCTGGTTGCGGTCGATGTACCCGGTGTATGTATATTTTACTTTCTGTACTAGGATTGCCCCGCGGAGGGGTGCACGGATAGCCGGATTCTAGAGGGCAACAAGCCCGCATCTCATGGCATTGAGACGGAGGGGGCTTCACTCTAGAATTGGCGGGCTATTCGCCGCACTCGTAGGGGGTACAGGTTGACCCAGGAGGGGTGCCCAAGTTACCGGATTCCGTGAAGTGCTGGGTGGTCCATTCACGGCGATGAAGGGGGCTGCCTCGCTTCAGGTTTTGACGGGTAACTTGCCGCGCCCGTAGGGGTCTAGGATTTCATTGCACAGGCTATCCACACGACCAGGGGAACGTCGGGTTTCAGCGGCTCTGTGAAACCCGGGGATCCCAGATATCTGTATTGTTTCTGTGATGCTGTACATTTTCTGTGATGTTGCATTTTTCCACGCCTTGAGCGAAATATAATATATTGGTATATATATTAGTAGATGTTGTATATGTTTTGCATCCGCGCTAGTCCAGTCCCCGCTCTGTCGTTAGTTAGCTAACTTAACGGGTAATGACGGGACCCAGTGGCGAATGCGGATGGCATATACGTACATCAGTATATTTTCGTTCTTTTTGGTGTGATCAATTGATGGGACTGCGTTGATTCGGATCAATGCAAGTTTAAAAACAAACCTTATCTGATGTTGTTGGAACACTTTTTTCAAAAAGCTGTTATTGCAAGGACGTTCACTTTTGTTTTGCATCGTGGTATTCAGTTGGAATATCCTGCTCCTCAGTCGACGAGGCAAGGGCCGAGATCCCTTCACCGGGAGTGACCCCTTGGACAGAATTTTGCGTCAGGGCATTAACTTCACTATAGCCGATTACTTTTGCTTTGCACCGTGGTATTCAGTTGGAATATCCTGCACCCCATTCTACGGGGAAAGAGCCGAGATCCCTTCACCGGGAGTGACCTCTTTAGCGAAGGTTTTCGTCACTATATTTTTAAAAGCTATCCGTTCCTTCGACGATATCAAGTTCTTTACGTTAAAGGTTTTCGCCAGAAACCATTCGTAGCCCTCCATCATTTCAGTTAAATATTCGGTAGTATTCAAGCTATGTATTTTGACCTCACGCCAAGGCATAGTGATTGGTAGCTGCCGGGTATTTATCTGTTGCATAGATAGATGCATTGGTTTGGGACAGTCGTACTACTATTTTGGCCTACGTCAAGGGTATGTACGGGTGGATTCAAATTAACCTGGATAATGATGGGTAGAACTTGACATGTGACTTATGATATTTTGACCTCATGCCAAGGTCATAAGAGCATGGGGCAGAAATCTCATCGGAAGTTTCAAAAGAACTGAAACTTGCCAGATATGCGCATACCTTCTGGAGTGTGATACCGTGAGCGGATTCCGTCACGTTATCATGTGATGATAGTTGGATCCCGATTCCCACTGATGAGTTAGTTTACTCCTCGGGTGACCCCGACTAATTCTTCTTTCAGGTTTGGAGGAGAATTTGAGGTACAGTGGGAGGATTCCAGATTAGATAAATTGGTAACCATTCTGATCTAGGTTAGAGTGCACGCTGAGTGTTTCTTTTCTCTCTCTCTTTGGCAGCGACCATTGACCCGACCCTAAGACTATGACTCAGTGACCAAATTAACCGAACCTTCTTAACACCGGCTTTTGGATTGTCAGAGTTGTAAACCTCATTGCCACTCCTACTTTTACCCTTTTCTCCAGGACACCCCGTATTACTACGAACGTCCACTTCCATTGGACAAAACCATCGTATGGTTAGATACGAACTCGAAGGAATTTATTCGAGGATGGTTTCAGGTTCTGGAGAAAACGGATAGGACTATTCAGTTGTCTTTTCCTTTTACCTTCTCTCAGGTTGCGAGTACTCCTTGGTTTAGGAGATAGTACACCCATTACGCAAATTGGATAGTCTTCTTCCAAACCTTAGGTTGGTGCCGACCGGTAGGGAATGAAGAAAACCAATTAGCCTAACGATGGTGTACAGAAGGTATTAAGTTAAGACAAAGCAAGGGATTAGTAAGAGAGCAAAGTAAATTGCAACAGATATTCACGACCAAACCAAGTATTCCTTCGCCAATCCTAAATCACCTTTGTATTTCTCCAGGACACTCCGTATCACTACGAAGATCCACAGTTTATTGGATACTCCATCGTATGGTTATATACGAACTCGAAAGGAACTTGTTCCAGTTCGGGGATGGATTCTGGTTCAGGAGAAATAGGAATAAGATTTATTCAGGTGTCTTTTATCTTCACCTTCTCTCGCATTGCGAGTGCTCCTAGGATTAGGACAGTACACCCATTATGCTTATTGGATAGTCTTCTTCCAAACCATAGGCTGGTGCCGAACGGTAGGGAAGGAAGAAAACCATTTGGCCTAAAGGGGTGTGCAGAAGGTAAAGACTAAAGACATATGAAGGGATTTGGAGAGGTGGCAAAGAATTATATGGTTACAGTCGTGAATCTGGAAGAGGCATTACTAGGAATACCAGGATACCCCGACGGAACATTTCAATGTTTCAGTTTCACTGTGTAATGTTAAAGGAAAACTGATTTCCCAATTAGTCCTTACTCCAGGGTATGTATTTACCAGGTACGATTCTCACATCTGTATGGTTTTACAGATGATGAGTGGGAGTAAGTTATTGGGAATTGGGTGATCATCCTCATTATATCGGGATTCGTTGTAATCGGTGATATTTGAGGAAATCACCTGGGCTGTTTGCCGGTCGGCAAATATTTGGTTTTGAATATCCGCAGTTATGCACCAATTTCAAATTGATATATCTGTACATCTATTTTCATAGAGTGAGATATACCTTTTTGAAATTATGTCTACGACATTTACCTATATCAGTGGATGGTTAGGTAAGGAGCATTAAACAACGGTGTAATTCTTCTTAACCATAAGTACAGTTTTCAACCTACGACACACAGTGAATGAGTTATCAGACTCAAGGGACTTATACAGAGTATTGTATGTTGTCCAGGGTCCATCAGGACAGAGGGGTTGGTCCTCGTACTATATTCGGTTTACTTATGACTTCTCTAGTTTTTAGACAGGTGTTTCGTAGGAAACACAGGGTCCGAATTTTGAGAAGTTATAGGTATTTGAATGGAGTAGAGAACCAGGTGTAGCAAGTATCGGGATTCTTCAAAGTGATCGAAGATGTAGATACTTGTATATGGTATTCAGTTGATAGTAATGATTAAGAGATCTTGCTTCTCTTTCAGGTTACTCATAATTGGAAGCATTCCTAAGTTGAGTAACGCTGATCCGCTTCCTTCCATTTAGTTGACATGCACTGGAGACAGTTGCATGATTTGGATCTGGTTCAATTAAATCAGTGCCTCTGGTCCTATATGGGATATAGAACAGTTCGTATCTTAACGATATTAAGGTACGGGGAGTTGTCCGGCTTATGATTAAAACCAGACTCTGGATAACTCAAGACACGTTTCTGTAATGGCTGTTTGTGGGTTGACCCAGGCTATGACGAGGGTTGACTTTCTACCATCTGGATGAACAATAGCGATATTGTTCTAGACTCGCCACAGTTTTATTAAAAATGGATTTTTTCAGAAAACAGTAGTGGGAGTATGGTAGAACTGGAAGTGATTCCAGAACCACAAACGATTACTGTAGATTTGACAAGGAACCTAAAGATTCAATCTGGATTGACATTCCATTGGCCAATCCGCAGATAAGGTGGGTAACTTCAGGCACCCGAGAGGTACTCCGGTAGCCTCAAGGACGGTGACAGGGAAGTTCTTGTTTACCCACAATTACCACTGCTGTTGTTCCACGCTGCGAGACCCGGTGGGAGGATGAGTATAGCGTCATTCTAAACTAGTTTTAGAAGTGTACGTCTATATGACTCTGCCAGAGGGTTGTCGTAGTCAGTGGGAGCAGCGGAAGCATTGGTGGACAGGTAGCTTATGTCTATTTATAGACTAAAGCAGATGTAGCGGAGATAGATCATCTACTTCTGACGTGACAGTCATGGGTTTGACTTCATCAGAATAGGGGATAGATCTGTTGAGAAGGTAGTAGGGTGTGATATCCTGGTATTTGGATGACATACACATAGTAGGAAAGGAAACTCCTATACTACAGTCGGTTATACTTTGGTCGTCACACAGTGGTTTCTCCACAAAGGAAATGGATTTTATATCAGACATACTGGTTACTAGATCTATGGTTTTAGATCTAGATTTGGGTGGTTTCCCAATCTGGGTACTTAGACAGCATTCTAAGAGTATTTAGGATGGACGACTCCTGGCACGGTAGTGTACCTGCAGGTGATGGAGTCACCCTCTCTAAAGGTGTCTTACAGACTAAAGCGGAGAGGGATGCGCATGATTGACAGATCACTTGCTCAGGCAATTGAGTCAATCATGAGATGTCAAGTACCACACCAGACATTGTTCTTGCATTAGATGCAATAAGTTGACATTAATCCAATCCTGGAGAAACAGTCGGAAGCAGTTTTAGAACATAAGTGGATGTTCTAGGGATATGATAACGACAGCCTCATTCGGGAAACAGTTATCATTCCAGGCTTCCAAGGTGACATGGACGACAAGGAGGTTGTCAGAGCTATAGTTTTCCTTCTGATGAGGGGCAGTATTTTGGACAGGTGGTCCAAGGCAATACTGAGGGTGGCATGGCGCAGGATACTGATTAAGTTCAGTTGACGATACAGTCTAAGAAGTTTGGATTTGGAGCTCATTTATGAGCTATGTCCCATCAGACATCCAGACACATTCTAAGACAGGTATTGCTCATTTCGGGAGATGGGTTTCTCCGCGAACTTGAGATATAGAGAGACATAGAAAGATACAACAAAGCGGATCCACTCACTGAGGCTATTCCTCGAACGCAATAGTTTCGCAAACGAGCTTTGTGAGACTGACTAGTAGAGGAGTTGGGTGTTCGGTATCACACGGGCTGTGAGTATGCGACATCGCAATAATTAGCCTTGAGTGCAAGTGGGAGATTGTTGGAGATAGTGCCCTCAAAGTCAATTATTAGGTCACAGGTACGTGATTGCAATGATTGATGGAGGACCTATCCCGGTAGGACAGTCTTACTCGAGATGATAGTATGCTATCTGGTTTACCTTTATCATCGTGTACTGTTTTAAGTGACCTGACACGTCGCTATTACATGTTGATAGAGCCCCTAGGATTCTTGCTTGACCACCAGCAGTATGAGGGCGATCATATAAGTGGGAGCTGGGGGTCTATAAGCATATCCTTAAAAGGTCCCTAGTCGTGAGAGTTTCGAGACAGGGCATCGATACTCCAGAGTAGACTAGTGTATACAGTCGAGACCCCGACGAGGGGCGGTGGCCGGTCTCACAAGCCACTGGTGTCAGTTGTATCACCTAAGATGTATACAGGTGCTCATTGGGTTATGAGTACACCGGACAGGACTCGCCGGGAACATGCTAGTTGGTCATATACCAGACGTCAGATGGCAGTTCCCTGGTGACATGTGTACAGGTTAGTTCATCGACCTGGGGATCGTCATTTGTCTTGTGTGAGTTCCCACTGTACTTTGATTACTACCCTACCACGGCTCAAAGGAGTCGTGCAAACAGGTTTTAGTTGGGTACAGTCCCGAGCCACATGGAGGCAGTGAGCGTATCTTCAGGGGTTCGTCTCTCCCGGTATTGGGGGTGAGGTCGTGCTGTGTCTAGGAGAGCCATTACACGAAGCCCTCGGCCGAGGCAAGGAGATTTACTGGTAGGTATTCCAGTAGTATCTCAGGGTGTTCTGGGCTACACTCCGACACGACTTGTACCGCTTTTGGGGGTCTGACTTTTACCAACCCCCTAGGCCCACCATGCGATGCTCATAGACGAACGGACCGGACTGTACGGATATTGTCACTGACAGGCTCAGTAGGGAGTCAGGCTGAGTTCGCTCGCAGACGTCCCTTTTGGTCAATACCTGGTAGCCCGTTATGTATTGGCTTATACCTCTAACGTGCTAGTGGTTAAATCCACAACCAAGGTGTTGATGAGTCTTTAGAGTCCCCCACATTCAGTTACTCAAGTTTTCGGGCGAAAGGTTGTAGAGGCCGTATGGAGATATGGCAAGGTCCGATCAGATACGTGTAGTATTGCACGGATCAGGATAGGACAGTTTGTACTACAGGCCGTGTGGATATATGGCAGGGTTCGATCAGATACGTGCGGTATTGCACGGATCAGGATCGAACGGATATTACTAGCCGGCTTTGGTTTAAGCCGGATCCTAGTATAGTACAGTGTAGATTTTGTCTCATTGCATTTGTATTTCAGTCGAAATACAGATGCGGGTGTGTATGCACAATATCGGGGTTTGTCCTGTAATTTATTACGGGACTAGTTTTCTGGAGTTGCCAGTTTGCTTTCCGTTTCGGCCAATTTCCTTTGTATCGTTCATTGGCCGAAGATTGGTGGAGGAGGGCTTATTTGCATTGTTGCAAATAAGTGGTTGTGGAGGGGTTCTTTGCATCTTATTGCATCATGATGGTTTTCATGATGAGCACCATACCTTGACCTTTTTGACTTGATCTCTTCATGATGGCTTGACTTTGTAAGCATCATGGTTGTTGATGATTTGTGTGTGGAGTATGGGTTTGATTTGGTGATCATTTCTTTTCATGATGAGTTTTCTTTTCTCTCTCTTGCATGATATGAGGATGGCTCTCAATTTTTGATACACTCTCTCCACTCTCTCATTTCTCTTCACCACCATTTACATGGCCGGCCACTAGTGGGAGGAGGCTGTCCAAAATTCTTGGGGTGGGATTTTTGTCATTCTAGCTTTGTAAAATCCCACATGTTTCATCTCCACAAGCTCATATCATTTCCTCCACCAAAAGGCAATTCCTACAACCCCAAAATGAGACTTGTACACTACATTCTACAGCAAACCTTGGGCACGTCGAGTAGCCGGCTTCGTGCCCGAGTTGCCTTGGCATTGAGGTGGGAGCCCGTAAAAGAAGTAGGCGATGTGGTGCACTTCCGGCGACGAGGAGGAGACGGGACATTCCGCAGGAGATCGGGACGATGACGAGAAGACCGGAGGACTTGGATCGTCGGTATATCTCTCTTCCCTTTCTTGTAGATAGCTAGGACTAATTAATGGTTCAATCCGGGTATTAGTGCGCGGCGGTTTGCCAGTTCAAAAAAATTTAAAGTTTATCACCGCTTCCGCATTTGGCCGTCGGATTGACGGCCGGGGCGCCGCCGTGCACTTACACATGTTCGCGGGAAGGCGGAATATATGAAAAACAATTATCAAAGCTTCGTAACATGGACTTGAGCACACGGATCGTATCTAAACCATTACTAGCAAACTACGGGAGGTTTAACTACTCTGATTCGAAGTTATACCTCACGTTACTTATCCTTCAGGTCTTCATGGCTGTCCTCCACACCTCGTAGGCTCTATGGAACATGGGCACCTCAACGGCCTCCTCGAGTCAAAGACGATCCACCCGAGAGTCTATAATCCGAGCTCCTATCTCGAATCTGAGATAACTACGGTTTCTAGATTGCTAATCTAGAAGTCCTAGAGGGTGTAGAGTAATTAGATGGATTACTTAGTCACTTAAAACCTAGGATTCTCAACTCATGAGAGCTTTTAGGGTTTTGAAGAAGAAGATGAAGACTTGAGGAGAGAGAAAGTTTTTGTGATAATGAAATGAATAAATCCTCATGATAGAATAATATCAAGAATACAAATATCTCTTGATAAATATCTAGAAATATCTTGTAAGCTTCATTTAATCCTAATGGTGAATCACCTCATGAGTCATTAAGCATTTAATGAAAACCTACACCTCATCTCTCCACCTCATTTGTGTTTAATACAAAAGAAATAAATACAAATGAGTCATCTTATTCTAGAAGCTTCCCGACAAATTACGAGACTGCCCCTCCCATCCGTATTTCCGAAAAACACAGATAATTTTTGACTGAATAAATCCTTCTGTATAATACTAGAATCTGGCTTAAACCAAAGCCCGCTAGTATTATCTGCCCGATCATAATACGTGCACAAGTGGACGTAAGTGATCGCGGCCCTGCCGTAAAACCATACGGCCTCTACACCTTTTGCCCGGTATAGGGAAACTCTCTGTGTGGGACTCTAAAGACTCGACACTACGCTGGCAGTGGGTTTAACCACAGGCCGCAAACGGTACTAGCTGTACGTAACGGTCCCCAGGTAAATGTCGATAAGAAGGACGATGAGGAAACCCATCCGAACTCCAACTGAGTCTGATGTGACAATCTCCATACAGTCCGGTCTGTTCGTCTAGGACTATCACATATCAGGTCTAGGGGACGGTAAACGTCAGACCCCTAATAGCGGTATAAGTCGTATCGGAGTGAAGCCCATTATACCTTGAGAAACTACTGGAAGCCTACCAGTAAATCTCGTTTGCCCTGGCCAGGGACTTTGCGTAATGGCTCTCCATACACAGCGCAATATCAACCCCCAATACCGAGAGAGACGAATCCTGTCTAACTGCCACTGCCTCCAAATGCTTCGGGACTGCACCCAACTACTACCTGTTTGCAAGTAGCAGTGGTAGGGTAGTAATCTAAGTACAGTGGGAACACACCCGAGGTGAAGTAGCAGTGTCAAGTCGACGGACTAAGCTGTACCCATGTCACCTGGGAACTGCTATCTGACGATGGGTCTAAAACCAACCTGCAGTTCCCGGCGAGTCCTGTCCGGTGTACCCGTAACCTAACGAGCACCTGCATACTATCTCCAGTATGATGTACGGATGGCTGTGGGACAGACCATCTCCCTATGCTGGGATGAGAAGCGTATACACTAGTTTACTCCGGAGTATCGATGCCCTGTCTCGATAATCCTACGACCAGGGACCTGTATAGGATGTTTCTTATAGAATACCCAGCCCCCACTAGTGTGACTGCCATCACAACACTGGCAATCAAGCAAAGATCCTAAGGGCTCTACTAATATGTATAAGCGATACGTTAAAAGAAACATATGCACATATTAAAGTAGACACAAACCAAGTAGCATACTACCATTTTTAGTAAGACTGTCAATACAACTGTGAATATCCCAAGCTTCAATTAAGTAATATACAAACTAGTATGATACAGTAATGGCCTCTAGGTCATAAACACCAACAATCTCCCACTTGCACTAGGGCCATGTACTGGCATATCGCAGATCTATCATCTCGAATAGCCTCTCGAACTGCGTCTGAGGAATGTCCTTTGTGAATGGATCAGCAGTGTTATTCTCCGTATCTACTCTCTTTACCTCGATCTCCCGGCGATCTACGATCTCCCTGATCAGGTGATACCTCCTTAAGATGTGTCTGGACTTCTGATAGGACCTGGGTTCCTTCGCTAAAGCTATAGCGCCGTTGTTGTCGCAATATAGAGGTATTGGATCAACACTGGTAGGAACCACCTGAAGTTCTGTGAGGAACTTCTTCATCCAGACAGTTTCTTTTGCGGCATCGCAAGCAGCTATGTACTCCGCTTCCATTGTTGAGTCAGCAATGGTGTCCTTCTTGAAACTCTTCCAACAGACCGTCCCTCTATTGAGGGTAAAGACATAACCCGACATGGACTTGGAGTCATCCTTGTCACTCTGGAAGCTGGAGTCGGCAAAGGCCTCGATGTGGAGGTCTTTTCCGCCATACACCAAGAACATCTCCTTAGTCCTCCTTAGATACTTGAGAATGTTCTTTACTGCTATCCAGTGCTTCTCCCCTGGGTTTGCCTGATACCGGCTTACAACGCTCAATGCGTATGCTACATCTGGTCTGGTACATAACATCGCATACATTATAGAGCCTACCGCAGAAGCGTAGGGTATAATCGACATGCGAGCCCTTTCCAAATCAGTCTTGGGAGACATCTCTTTGAGAGAGTGATTCCGTGACAAGCCGGTAGGTTACCACGCTTAGAATCTTCCATACTGAATCTTTTCAATATGGTGTCTATGTACCTGGACTGCGAAAGTCCCAACATCCTCTTTGATCTATCACGATAGATCTGGATCCCCAGAATGTAGGTGGCATCACCTAGGTCCTTCATGGAGAACTTCTGTGACAAGAATCCTTTGACTGACTGTAGCATAGGAATATCATTTCCTATTAGGAGAATGTCATCCACGTACAAGACGAGAAATACTACAGTTCTCCCTACAATCTTACTGTATATGCATGGTTCATCTGGATTCTTGATAAAGTCGAATTCTTTGACAGTATCATCAAAACAGATGTTCCAACTCCGCGATGCCTGCTTTAGTCCATAAATGGACTTAAGCAACTTGCACACTTTACCGCTGCTCCCACTCTGAATGAATCCCTCTGGCTGATCCATATAGACGCACTCTTCCAAATTACCATTTAGAAAGGCCGTCTTTACATCCATCTGCCAGATTCCATAATCGTGGAAGGCAGTAATGGCAAGAAGGATCCGAATGGATTTGAGCATAGCCACTGGAGAAAAGGTTTCGTCATAGTCCAAACCAGGTCTTTGACGAAAACCCTTTGCAACAAGTCTAGCCTTATAGGTTTCAACATGTCCATCCACACCAATCTTTTTTCTGAAGATCCATTTGCATCCTATGGGTTTTACCCCATCTGGAGCAATGTCCAAAGTCCATACTTTGTTAGTGTACATGGACTCCATTTCGGTCCGCATTGCATCCAGCCATTTTACCGAGTCGCCGCTCTGAATGGCTTGCTGGAAGCTAGTAGGGTCATCATTATCAATGATGCAATCTTCTCGATCCCCGTCTATGAGAAAACCGTAGTATCTCTCGGGCGGATGAGACTGCCTACTACTTCTGCGGATAGGCGCTGGGATGTCCCTTTCTTCTGAACCTTCTTGTTCTACCAAACTTTCAGTAACAGCTTGTGGTTCTGGAATTTCTTCCAGTTCTATTGCGCTCCCACTCTTCTGATTTTCTAAAAATTCAGCTTCCAAGAAGTGGGCATGACGAGAAACAAAAACCTTTTGTTCTTCTGCGTAATAGAAATAATACCCCTTGGAGTTCTTTGGATATCCCACAAACTTACACAGTACTAAGCGTGCCTCGAGCTTGTCCGCATGCTGCTTTTTAACAAAAGCTGGATATCCCCATGTCTTCAGGTACTGAAGATAGGGTTTCTTCCCACTCTACATCTGATATGGTGTTGTAGGCACAGTCTTGGTTGGAACCTTGTTCAAAAGATATGCAGCTGATTCTAGTGCATAACCCAAGAAAGATCGCGGTAACTTAGCCTTACTCATCATGAAACGAACCATATCCAATAGGGTTCGATTCTGCCTTTCCGATATACCATTGTGTTGTGGTGTGTATGGAGGAGTAAGCTGAGAGAGAATTCCATTCTCTTTTAAGTAACCCAGGAACTCAGCACTTAAGTATTCACCACCTCGATCAGATCTCAGTGTCTTGATACTTTTGCCTGTTTGGTTTTCCACTTCATTCTTGTATTCCCGGAATTTCTCAAAGGCCTCGGATTTATGCTTCATTAAGAAGATATGTCCATACCTAGAGAAATCATCCGTAAAAGTAATGAAGTAGGAATAACCACCTCGCGCATGTGTAGACATTGGACCACACACATCGCTGTGTATGAGTCCCAAGAGCTCGCTCGCTCTTACTCCGTGTCCAGTAAACGGAGTCTTTGTCATCTTTCCCATGAGACAAGATTCAAAAGTAGCATTAGATTGATATTCGAACGGATTCAAATATCCTTCTCTATGTAACTTAGTCAACCGTGTTTCATTGATGTGACCTAGTCTACAATACCATAAGAACACCTGATTTATTTCCGGAGACTTTCTTTTAAGTGTGTTCTGGACATTGAAAACCTGAGCTTGATTCAATACGTATATACCGTCATCTAATGTACCGGACCCAATTAGAACTTGATTTAGGTGGATGTGAACCACATCGCTTACGAATGTAAAATCATATCCCTCTCTCGAAAGTGAGGACACTGATATGATATTACAAGTCAAACTAGGTACATACAAACAGTTACGTAGAATCAATATCTGCCCACTTGTCAAACCTAGGCGATATTCTCCCACGGATTCAGCGTCCACGCTCATTCCGTTCGCAACTCTGAGAGACAAATCACCTACCCTGATAACTCTACGGTTTCTCAAAGCATATAATGAATTACAGATATGAGATCCTGCTCCGGTATCTAGTACCCAGGAAGTAGAGTTAATTGACAAACAGTTCTCAATTACATACACACTCGAGGCCGAAGCCACAACATGCTTCGAATCCTGGCTACTGGCTTCCAAAGCCCTGCAATCCTTCTGCCAATGCCCGTTCCCATAACAATAGGAACATCCCTCCTTACCTACACCAAGTCCCGAAACTTTTGCTCTTCCCTTTCCTTCTACTTCACTGATACCTCATATCGGTTTTGTGGAGGTCTTCTTCTTTTCACCCTTTGCTTTCGCCCTGGATGCAGAAGAAGAAGAAGGTCCCCCATTAAGCAGAGCGGGTGTCTCCCTGGTTTCTTTCAGGGTGTAAGTAGAGGGTAGAGACTGTAGAAATAAGTCGGCATATGACATGTTTCCCAACGTAGTCTCCAGGCCCGTGAGCTTATCAATATAGCTAGTCATCGTAAGGACGTCGTCCCCTATAGATGACCCGACAGCCAACCTCGCTTGAAGTAATTCGTTCGAGGTCTCATATCTTGCGATACGAGATTGCTCTCCATATAAATCTTTGTTATGGAGAAAAATGGAAATTAAGTCCATCTTCTCGTGCTGCTTCTGGTATACACCATCAACTAAAACCAACACGAGGCACTTGGCATTCGCATTATCCTTTTCCCTTGTCTGACGGATATCCATATCCGCGACGGTGGAAACTGGATCTGGGACAGTGGGGGCTTGAGTAGTAATAGAGTGGTCCAGCTTGTCATAGGCAATGGGCATCTGGACAGACCTTTGCCAATCATAAAAGTCAGATTCAGTCATTTTGTTATCTAGATGTAACCTAGTCATGGTCACATGGTCGCTGCAATGAGAGAGAGAGGAACACTTTAGCATGATGCTCTTGCAAGTTTAGAGTGGTTTTTAGTTTATCTAAACTGGATGGCTCCCACTGTTTCTCGAATTCTTTCTCAAACCATAAAAGAAGAATTAGCCAGGACTGATCTCACCGTACAATACTTGCTTAACCGTTCAGCTAGGCTAGTGTCGGTACTTCGAAGGAAGTTTTACGATGCTTTCGTGAAGTTCCTTAATTAAATAACCTCTTTTCTCTGGAGGCGTAGCCCCGCCGACACTGTTCTAGACACCTCTTGGTTTATAACATTGATCGTTAAGTGACGAATCTCCTGATGAGTAGCAGATACTCACAGTAGAATCGGGATCCAAATATCATCGTGTGATAATGCTGAAGGAATCCTACCAACATTATCAGACTCCAAATGGTATGCAACACTAACAAGTTTCAGTTTCTTTAGAAACTCCCGATGTGGATTTTTGCCCCATGCTCTTATGACCTTGACGAAGGCCAACAAATCATAAGTCACATGTCAAGTTCTGCCCATCATTATCCCTGTTAATTTGAACCCACCCACACATACCCTTGACGAAGGCCGACAAGGTAATACGACTGTCCCAAACCAACGCATCTATCCATGCTATATATGAATACCCCAGCAGCTACCAAACACTATGCCTTGACGAAGGCCAACAAACATAGCTTGGATACTACTGACCATTCATATGAAATGACGGAGGGCTACGACTGGTTTTGGCGAAACCGTGAACGTAGTGAACTTGATATAATCGAAGGAACCTGATAGCTTTTTAAAAGGAGTGGTTAAAGCTCCGCAATTAAAAAATCCGCTCTTTTAAAATAACTGAGTGGTTTCTTTTAAATTTGTTCTAACGATTCAACTTTGGTTTGTTTTCTTTGCATTAAAATAATGCGTCCCATCAATTAACCTATCATTGCAGAAAACAACGAAAATACAACGTCCTCTTATACCATCCGCATTCCCCACTGGGCCTCGTCATTCACCCGTTAGGTTACTTAACTAACGACAGAGCGGGGGCTGGGCTAGCGCGGGTGCAAAACATAAGTGACGCTTACTAGATATCATATATAGATATTGTACATTCGTCAGACGCAATAATAGGCATTCCAGATCACAGATGAACATTATTGGATATACAAGCAATCCGCGTTTCCTTTGAGCCTGTAATGAAAGACGGATTACACAGTTGTGATGAATAGCCATTACCCCATCCTAGACCCCTACGGGTACGGCAAACTACCAGCCAAGTACCCGAAGTGAAGCGGTCTCCCTCAACAATGTGAGTAGGCCACTAATCACTTCAAAGTACCCGGTAGTTTGTGCACCTCAGCTTGGGTCTATCCTAGGAGCAGAAAACAGTAAATGAAATAATACAACGGTGGCTACAACCTCAGCCCGGATGTGCCCCGCAAAAGAATATTACATCATATTACAATTTATATCGAATGAAAGAATATAAAAACTCATCTCAAAACCCCGGCTAATCATCATAACGATCCAATGAAGTTCATATACACAAACCAGTAAAAAACCATTACAGAAATGTGCAACCCTCTGCTGACCGACATACTAGCAATTAGGGGAGGTTTACGAACACATTAAACATCACAGATAAAACTTGATTAGCAAATAACTTAGAATTTCGATCGACAACCTTTTTCCGTCTCTACCCCAAATGCAAGCCAGCACTGAAATAACCTGGGCAGAAACAAAATACATAGGAAAACAGAACACCCAAAAATAAGAGTTACTGTGTAAATATGAGTCAACTCGGAGTTGACTCGGCCGCGGATCCGCGGCGGATCGCACCAATCCGCCGCGCTTCCGCGGCAGTCTAGCCGAGTTAGCACCTCGTATTTCTCCAGTATTCTTAGAATTCCCTGCTGTGAATTTTCATACCTCTGAAATAATTTTTTCGACAGGTTTAAAATCGACAGAAACTTGAAGGGTCCGGGGTTAAGTTTTCGTGTTTTTCCGACGATCGAAGTTCTAATAAGTTGCTAACGAGCCAGTAAAGGTTTAGTAGGCTCTGATACCACTGTAAGTCCATGTCACGCACCCCACGTGTTCGCGGGGAGGCAGAATATATGAAAAACAATTATCAAAGCTTCGTAACATGGATTTGAGCACACGGATCATGTCTAAACCATTACTAGCAAACTACGGGAGGTTTAACTACTCTGATTCGAAGTTATACCTCACGTTACTTGTCATTCGGGTCTTCATCGCTGTCCTCCACACCTCGTAGGCTCTATGGAACATGCGCACCTCAACGGCCTCCTCGAGTCAAAGACGATCCACCCGAGAGTCTATAGTCCGAGCTCCTATCTCGAATCTGAGATAACTACGGTTTCTAGATTGATAATCTAGAAGTTCTAGAGGGTGTAGAGTAATTAGATGGATTACTTAGTCACTTAAACCCTAGCATTCTCAACTCATGAGAGCTTTTAGGGTTTTGAAAAAGAAGATGAAGACTTGAGGAGAGAGAAAGCTTTTGTGATAATGAAATGAATAAATCCTCATGATAGAATAATATCAAGCATACAAATATCTCTTGATAAATATCTAGAAATATCTTGTAAGCTTCATTTAATCCTAATGGTGAATCACCTCATGAGTCATTAAGTATTTAATGAAAACCTACACCTCATCTCTCCACCTCATTTGTGTTTAATACAAAAGAAATAAATACAAATGAGTCATCTTCTTCTAGAAGCTTCCCAAAAAATTACGAGACTGCCCCTCCCATCCGTCTTTCCGAAAAACACGGATAATCTTTGACTGAATAAATCCATCTGTATAATACTAGAATCTGGTTTAAACCAAAGCCCGCTTGTATTATCTGCCCGATCATAATACGTGCACAAGTGTATGTAAGTGATCGCGGCCCTGTCGTAAAACCATACGGCCTCTACACCTTTTGCCCGGTGCAGGGAAACTCTCTGTGTGGGACTCTAAAGACTCGACACTACGCTGGCAATGGGTTTAACCACAGGCTGCAAGCGGTACTAGCTGTACGTAACGGTCCCCAGGTAAATGTCGATAAGAAGGACGATGAGGAAACCCATCCGAACTCCAACTGAGTCTAATGTGACAATCTCCGTACAATCCGGTCTGTTCGTCTAGGACTATCGCATATCGGGCCTAGGGGGCGGTAAACGTCAGACCCCTAATAGCGGTATAAGTCGTGTCGGAGTGAAGCCCATTACACCTTGAGAAACTACTGGAAGCCTACCAGTAAATCTCGTTTGCCCTGGCCTGGGACTTTGCGTAATGGCTCTCCATACACAGCGCGATATCAACCCCCAATACCGGGAGAGACGAATCCTGTCTAACTGCCACTGCCTCCAAATGCTTCGGGACTGCACCCAACTACTACCTGTTTGCACGACTCCTTTGAGCCGTAGTAGGGTAGTAATCTAAGTACAGTGGGAACACACCCGAGGCGAAGTAGCAGTGTCAAGTCGACGGACTAAGCTGTACTCATGTCACCTGGGAACTGCTATCTGACGATGGGTCTAAAACCAACCTGCAGTTCCCGGCGAGTCCTATCCGGTGTACCCGTAACCTAACGAGCACCTGCATACTATCTCCAGTACGACGTACTGATGGCTGTGGGATTGACCATCTCCCTATGCTGGGATGAGAAGCGTATACACCAGTCTACTCCGGAGTATCGATGCCCTGTCTCGATAATCCTACGACCAGGGACCTGTATAGGATGTTCTTATAGACTACCCAGCCCCACTAGTGTGACTGCCATCACAACGCTGGTAATCAAAAAAAGATCCTAAGGGCTCTACTAATATGTATAAGCGATACGTTAAAAGAAACATATGCACATATTAAAGTAGACACAAACCAAGCAGCATACTACAATTTTTAGCAAGACTGTCAATACAACTGTGAATATCCCAAGCTTCCATTAAGTAATATACAAACTGGTATGATACAGTAATGGCATCTAGGGTATAAACACTAACAGGTGTCTGAACGACTTTCCTTGGCCCCAGCTGGGGGCAAGGCCATCAACACCAACAAAGCAACAAGGCCTCTCGAGCAAGCTCTGGCGATGCCCCTGACAACTGCTCGATCGGGTGTCTTCTTTAAGCTCCCCGCTAATCGACTCACGGTGGCTTCCCAGGAAATGGATGCACGCCAAGCCCTTAAAATTGAGAAGCTAAGGCAGAAAAGGTTCAGATATAGAGCCAAAAAAGGGCTAGGGCTCCTGCTGGGCTGAACCTCATGAGGTTCGAGGAACAGGGTTACCCTGCCAAAGATGAGGGGATGGCTGAATATGTTATCCACACCGTCTACATGGTGGGCACACGCCCTAGCGACAACCTTCGCAGCAAAAGCAAGGATGGGGCCACCACATCTCAAATCCAACCTGGTGTGAATATGGCTGTCACCTCTTAAGATCAGCATCCTCTGCTGGGTGATGAAAACCCTCTCGATGAGGATGATAGGCAGAAAGACCCTTCGGTCCATGAGGAGTCGGGCTCGGAAAGCGAAGATGAGCCAATCTTCCGTCCCAAGAACGCAGAGCAGCAACTTCTCCAAGAGCTCCGAAAACAGCTCAGAAGCAAAGACAAGGAGATGGCCAAGCTCTACTCAAAAATTGACGACTTGACAAACGTCGTCTTACAGCTCACGGCCCAACTTGCCTCTCAGCCGCCCAATCAGGTGCAGGGCTCTTATGAACCGGGAAACGGTGTCCCGAAACAGCCGACGCCCGTTCCCTCAAATCCAAAAGTGGGCGCACCGCATGAAAATCAGTCGCATCCTATCTCGGGAAATGTCTTGGCTGCCGATGACAGTAGCCCGCTAACTCAAGGTCAAATCGTAGATTTGGTTGCCAGCAAAGTAAAAACATTGGTGGCCGAAGCCGAAGAGCAAAAAGATATCAGCAGTAGTGGGAGACCATATCCTGCTTAGTATGTGTCACGCCCCGCTTCCCAAAATACGGAATACGAGGGGTAGACAAGGCCAGCCATGTTCCTACGGTCAAGGAAGTGTCCCACCGTAGTCACACTTCGGCTTCTAGTTTATCATGGTAAACAGTAAATAATGCGCAGGTAATGAGAAATGCAGTAACTGGAATAAAACAGTAAAATGAACTGACCTGATGGGAAACAAAAGATATAACTCTGAGTAGCAAGTCAAGAAGTCTGTGTTGCACGTCTAGTTCTGGTCCAGGCTAAATCTTCTCCTCACACTGAGCATGCATACTTAGGTCGTCAGAGCGACACAATAGCAATATAATATGTATAAAATCAAGTGACAGTTCTAACAGTGATAATAGATATGTGAAGCAGTAAATCAATGACATCATGAATATGAATGTGCAGTAATCAATGCAGCGGAACAGTAAAGCAGTAGAACGATATGTCACGTATGTCAACACAGTATATAAGGTATATAAGTGCCAGTATCCCTATCGGTCTCTAAGTCTCACTGCACAGGTCACTAAGCCTATCGTCAGTCCAAGTGTGAGAGTCAACCACTCGCGAGTGTCCTCCACCCAAGGGTAGAACCCAAGGGCAAGGGACCACGGGCCCAACATGTAACATGTATATCACGGTGAATATCACATACCCTGTAAATCTCCATATATCTCCCTAAATATATAAGCCGGCATGGGACTCCTGAGATTCTGTTGAACTCACACTTAAACTATCCCACACCCCGTGGTCTACATCAAACGCTAACCATAACCCTAAATACTAATCGATCCGTGACAAGTCTGCGCGAGAACTGGAGGCCGGACCTCCATCAAGCATGTCCCGACTAATACCTAAGATAAATGGCAGTGTCTGGTCCCTTATCTGTGACACCCGTGCAAGCGCTTCCATAAGTGTCCCATACCACTTATAGTCACACGTACATGCATCCTACAGACGTCGACAATGCAAAAAATCAATAGGGTCACTGATTGTGCACAAGTACGTATCACTTTCACTTATTCACGGATACACGAACACTGACGTACTTGCCACAATCATCACTAAAATCTAACACTGGGTAAATGCACGATATCACTAGGTTATCACTGCAATGATATTGGTATGATATGATGCGTGAACAGTATATAAGCATGATTAGGATGTTATGAAACAGTATTTTATCACTTGCACGATTTATCATGAAACGTACGTGTATAGTTTAGTGAAATGATAAACAGGTAATAATTAGCATGTTCTTTTATCTATCCATCTAATTTAGTTTCACGCCAATCGGGTTTCAGGATCATTAATTATAGCCATTTCATTTTAAGCGTTCACGGCTGGAAATCCAGTTTCAGAATCGGAAGTCCGTTTCGGAACGCAATTTAATCCCAGTTGGGATCAGAATTTAGCGACGCTACAGTTGGATGAATTCTAGGGTTTTCGGTAAGGTTTTCAACGTAATAGACGGATCTTCGATCGCGTCTGTAAGTTGGGAGATATACACTATTCAATACCAATATGTCAGTTCTGATTCTGCTGGGACTGTTATGCGCCCCGATCTAGTAAATTACAGATTAAATATCAAACAGTAACGAAACAGAATGAAACCAATTGTGTTGTCTAGATAACAGATTCACCTACAATAAACAGCAGAGTTCCACAACCTATGAGTCATGGAAATCTTGTGGCACCCAATACGGAACAGCAACCAACGATTGGAGTCGCCCTGGACTGCAGTCCAGAGTCGCACTCCGATCCAATTATCGTCACAGTTTAAGTTTAGGAATATCTGGAAACTAGCATAGGGTTAAAGTTCGTCGAGTTGTATTCGATTTGAGACCTCGAACGTACCATTCCAGTATGTATATGATTTATGGTGAATTTAACGGTTTTCAGGTACAATAAAATTACAGTTTTACGATTAAACTTGGGGGTAGTTGTTTTAGTCGTTAGCAGTCATATTATCAGACGAAATTTGCACAAGATATTCATCACACCAAGGGCCAACAAGAACAATCTAGTTCCGTCAAATTAGACAAGTAATTTCATTGGGATCACACATCGAACAGTTGCATCGTGTAATTTATCGAGGATATTTAGTATAAAATTTATAAGATTATAGTTTGTAACAAATACTAATTAGCATGTAGCAAGTATAAAACTTGCCTGGAAACGTTGAATTGATGGCACGGTATGAACGGCATGACCACGCGGCAACAGTGTCAAGAATTTGGCCTCGGCCTCGGATTGAGCTCTGTGCAATGGCTCAGCGGTGACGATGAGCTCCGGCTTGGATGCTGAAGGTCGGCTGTTTGAGCTTCAGAGGAGGTGAGCGCAGTGTCGGGTGGCCGAAGCTTGGAGGGTGGCCGACGAGGGGAGACTCGGGTTGAATCGTGAGGAGAGAGAGAAAGAGTTTAGAGATATAGAGAGAAAGACTGAGAAAGAGAGGGAGAAAGGAACTGAGAGAGAGATGAGAGAGAGGCAGTTAGAGAGAGAATGTAGAGGGAGAGAGAGAGAAATGTGGAGAGAGAAAGAGAACTGAGAGAGAGAGAGAGATGCAGGGAGAGAGAGAGGGACAGTGAGGTGGAGAGAGAGAGACAGTGAGATGAGGGCGAAGAGGATGATGGTGATAGGGTCGACGAGATGCGATGGATGTCGACGACGAGACGAGGAGCTCGCCGGCGTCGGGCAGGGGTGGTCGAGCTCGGATGCAGGGGGCTCGGGTCGACGAGGGTGGAGTCGTAGAGGAGTCGTGCTGGTAGGGGAGGAGTGAGCGAGGGTTGCCGAGAGTTGCCGAGGGTTGCCGACAAGACGTAGAGAGGGGCTCGCCGGCGAGGGGCGCAGGGCTCATGCTCGGGTGTGCAGGGAAGTGGGAGAGAGGAAGTGGGGTGCTCGTGATCGAGGGTGGAGATGATGAGGTGAAGGCGAGCGATGGTGAGGAGATGAAGGAATGGGAATCGGTTGTCGTCGTCGTCGTCGGGAAAAATGGGTGTGGCAGAGTTTGAGGAGGGAAAAAATGAGAACGAGGGAGAGAGCGAACGAGGAAAAGGGAGTAGTGGGTAGAGGAGAGAGGTGGAGGGCGCGTCTCGTGGTAACGTTCGTGAGCGGGGCGCGTGGAGCGGCGATGTGGGCGCAGGCGAAGGGTGCGGCGGAAAACGAGGGCACAGTAACGAGCGCGAAGGAATAGAGACGTTGGGAAGAAGGGGGTGTAGAAGCGGGTCGGGTTCGTTGGGGAAACGGGTGGGGAGAAAGAATCGGGCTTGGAGTGAGTGGGCTGGGCTATAAAATCGAATAATAAAAAAAACAAAAGAAAGAATGGGGCCGGGCTGATGAGATGGGCTCGGGAAGTTGGGCTAAAAAATAAAAGGAAAATCAATTAGGGAAAAGAAAAGGAGCGGCCGGAGCTGGGCTTGGGTTAAATGAAAATGAAATTCCTGGGAGAAAAGTGTGCGCTCGGGCTGAGTGGCAGGGGAGATTTAAAAGAAAATAAATTAAAAGGAATGGCTGGGCCGGCAGAAATTGGGCCAGAGAAAAGGAATAAGTTAAAGGAAATGGGAAAGAAATTTATTTAGTGAAATAGAACCGGGCCGGGGCTATGAATGAAAAATCAAAGGATAAAAAGAGAAAAGGAATGGGCTTGGGGTTTATAAAAAAGAAAATAGATTTGGGCTGAAAAAATATAGATTTTGGGTTTAAATTAAATAACTAAACTAATGGGAAAAATTGAAAAAGCTGGGCTGACGGAATGGTGCTGAGGGTTATTGTGTGGGGATTTCGGATTTTAGAAAGGAAATGGAGGAGAACTAAAATAGATTGGAAATTTTAAAATTATAGATAATTATAAATAAATCTTATAGGTGAAAAGAAAATTACGGATATAGACGTACCAAAGGGTGCTGGGTATTACATCATACCACCCTTACAAAAATTTCGTCCTCGAAATTTAAAGTAAAAGATAAGTTATATAAACATATGCGAAAGCTATTATATTGCAAACTAACACATAAAGGTTTATTAGAAATCCGTGCACGAAGAAATGTGAAGGCATACACATGTAAGAACAGCATACAGAAGATAATCCTAAATAGGTATAAGGTAGGAATAACTATAAGAGCAACCTACAAGTACACGAGAACATAGATAACAATGATGAACAAAAATAATCAAAGCGTATTCAATAAAATCGAAATCCAAACATGTGCACGTATAAGTATATTAAAGGTAGCACGACAGAAAAATAAGTATAAGGCACAATCATTTATAATAGGAATCATAGGCACACAACCCGAAAATAAAATAACACGAATAAAGTAGTGGAAGTTTAGTCGGTAGGTTAAACCATTTTAGGAAAACGTATCGATCAAATAGTTTTAAAATAGCTTAGAAACCCATATAGTGAAAATAAGAAACATGGAACAAAATGTGCGTGGTGTAAGGTTGCGCTACTGAAAATGGGAATAATAGTAGTGTACTTAAAATACATAAAACGGAGTAATCAACAACACGCACCAAAATAAGGAAAACTAAATTTTTGAATAACACTATCCCTTTATATATAGTTAGGGTAATAGGAAGAACACAAAAATGTATAGGCTAGCTAGGGTAAGGGTTTCAAGGAAGTGTGGTTCATTCAAAGGTCGAAATGTGGCGGTTTTTAGGCTGAAGATCAAGGAGATTAGGATCGGGTCAGCACAGGATGTGAGGGCGAACAACAAATGACTACAAGGGAAGAAGTATGGGTAGGATAGCGGTCAGTACAACATATGAATCAAGATGTGAAGGGTTAGCGAACACGGAAGTTTCTCCAAAATTTTCTCCTCCCAGAAGGATTACAAACGAGGCACAGGCGAAGAATGAATGGTGGCTCATTCTAAGGATCAGGGTGCGGTACTATCTAATCGAAATGAGGGTGAAAACTATGCAATGAGTAGGGCGGACAGTCAGGGAACTCAGCAGAAAAAAAAATGGATATGGGCAATAAACAAGTATCAAGCGAACCAATAATCAAAAGGTTTATGAATTCAGAAGATTTATTTCATTCGAGAAAGTTTGAAACAAGGCATTCCCAAAGACGATAAGTGGCCCTAAACTATACACAATTTATTTGGCCAAAAAGGCAACATCAAAAGAAATTCTGTCAGTCGTGGTTGTGGAGATTCAGTAGGTTGCGGTAGGCTCGCGCACTCAGGTAGGGCCGTCCATTTCCATATCGCCTCGCAGGCATCGCCACTGGAAGTTCTTCAACAGCGGGGTCTTGATCTTCTGGTCCTTCTTCCTCGGATGGAGCTTCTTCATCGAGGTCCGATTCCATATGATTCTCTTCTTCTGGATTTTCTTCCACGGGATTTTCCTCAACTGGATTTTCTTCTATCGGGTCTTCATCGGGATCTTCCTCTATCGGGTTCTCTTCAGGATCTCCTTCTTCTTCGTCGGAATCAGCTATCACGTTAAACCCTGGGGCGGCTACTCCTTCGTCCTCTGAATCGTCGTTTTCGAAGTTGACCTGGGGACCGTTGATCTCATCGTCAGAACTCATCAGTGTGCGGTCTAGGGAAACGCATGACTGTGCATCCTCGTCTAGATGCGGCGTTGCTCCGGGGTGGGCCATGGCCTGAAAAGAAAGTGTCATGATTAAACAACGGAACACATCAAGAAAATAGTTAAGTGTACGAAGTATAGAAAGATGTGCGGTGGCAGGAATTTTAAAAGAATCAAGATTAAAATGTTGTGCTAATGAATAGTATGAACAAGGGAAAATGACAAGGGAATGATGCATATATTACGATTCAAATTTTATTTCATTCAACTAAAAGTTCGACGGATACAAAGGTTCAAACGGAAAGAAATGTTTATAAGAGGATGACAACATAATACTGAAATTGGAAAACATAAAAATTCTTCTTTGATCGCTAGACCGCTGCAACATCGTTACGCGAGTTGAATCTTGTGTTGGGTTTGCTTTATTCTCAAAGTTCGAACTACGCAGTAATCATCACTTGTCAGAAGTGGGGAGTGTGGACGAGTTTCCTCCTTGTAGTTCTTTCCTTTCTGGGCAACCGTTGATGAGGTGTTTATTGGACCAGCATATCAGACATTTCCCTTGGGCGCGGCGACAATCCCTCTGAAGATGTCCTGGCCTCTTACAATACCCACAACAAGGGGTCTTCTGATGCTTCTGTCGTGGGGAAACAAATTGACGCTTCATCTTCTTCTCTTTTCCTCTTCTAATAGGGATCCCTTTATGATAGGAGACTCCCGCTGGGGTCTGACTCACCTGTCTTCTCAGCCCTTCAGCTAATAGGTCGTTTGTTCGCTCCTGGGCTTCCTTTAAACCTTGCAGTACACTAAGGATCTCAACAGTCTGATTCTGGGGAGTGTAGATAGAGGAAGAGTCATTGAAAGATATGATCCTGAAACAATGATTTTGAGGATGATATAAGTCACAAGATATACGAATCAAAATATAATATGGATATGACAAAGATTCAAAAATATCAGAGGTGCTGAATTTTTTATAAGTGGAGAACCAACTGTACGACTCCAAGTCACTTAAACCGAGTATGGTAGTGAAATCGTGATGTAGTTCACAATTACAACCACGAAACTTTGCCAAGTTACCTGAAACCCTAGCGAATGAATAGCAGAACACTCAATGTGAATATGGATCAAGGATATCAAGTTTACAATCTAGACCGAAGGATGTCTTAGATTGTCAAGCTATACACGGAAAACTGCAATCCCAATCGAAGCAAAACCTGGCTCTGATACCATCTAAACCATGTCACACCCCGCTTCCCAAAATACGGAATACGAGGGGTAGACAAGGCCAGCCATGTTCCTACGGTCAAGGAAGTGTCCCACCGTAGTCACACTTCGGCTTCTAGTTTATCATGGTAAACAGTAAAGAATGCGCAGGTAATGAGAAATGCAGTAACTGGAATAAAACAGTAAAATGAACTGACCTGATGGGAAACAAAAGATATAACTCTGAGTAGCAAGTCAAGAAGTCTGTGTTGCACGTCTAGTTCTGGTCCAGGCTAAATCTTCTCCTCACACTGAGCATACATACTCAGGTCGTCAGAGCGACACAATAGCAATATAATATGTATAAAATCAAGTGACAGTTCTAACAGTGATAATAGATATGTGAAGCAGTAAATCAATGACATCATGAATATGAATGTGCAGTAATCAATGCAGCGGAACAGTAAAGCAGTAGAACGATATGTCATGTATGTCAACATAGTATATAAGGTATATAAGTGCCAGTATCCCTATCAGTCTCTAAGTCTCACTGCACAGGTCACTAAGCCTATCGTCAGTCCAAGTGTGAGAGTCAACCACTCGTGAGTGTCCTCCACCCAAGGGTAGAACCCAAGGGCAAGGGACCATGGGTCCAACATGTAACATGTATATCACGGTGAATATCACATACCCTGTAAATCTCCATATATCTCCCTAAATATATAAGCCGGCATGGGACTCCCGAGATTCTGTTGAACTCACACTTAAACTACCCCACACCCCGTGGTCTACATCAAACGCTAACCATAACCCTAAATACTAATCGATCCGTGACAAGTCTGCGCGAGAACTGGAGGCAGGACCTCCATCAAGCACGTCCCGACTAATACCTAAGATAAATAGCAGTGTCTGGTGCCTTATCTGTGACACCCGTGCAAGCGCTTCCATAAGTGTCCCATACCACTTATAGTCACACGTACACGCATCCCACAGACGTAATCAATAGGGTCACTGATTGTGCACAAGTACGTATCACTTTCACTTATTCACGGATACACGAACACTGACGTACTTGCCACAATCATCACTAAAATCTAACACTGGGTAAATGCACGATATCACTAGGTTATCACTGCAATGATATGGGTATGATATGATGCGTGAACAGTATATAAGCATGATTAGGATGTTATGAAACAGTATTTTATCACTTGCACGATTTATCATGAAACGTACGTGTATAGTTTAGTGAAACGATAAACATGTAATGCTTAGCATGTTCAGTTATCTATCCATCTAATTTAGTTTCACGCCAATCGGGTTTCAGGATCATTAATTATAGCCATTTCATTTTAAGCGTTCACGGCTGGAAATCCGGTTTCAGAATCGGAAGTCCGTTTCGCAACGCAATTTAATCCCAGTTGGGATCAGAATTTAGCGATGCTACAGTTGGATGAATTCTAGGGTTTTCGGTAAGGTTTTCAACGTAATAGACGGATCTTCGATCGCGTCTGTAAGTTGGGAGATATACACTATTCAATACCAATATGTCAGTTCTGATTCTGCTGGGACTGTTATGCGTCCCGATCTAGTAAATTACAGATTAAATATCAAAAAGTAACGAAACAGAATGAAACCAATTGTGTTGTCTAGATAACAGATTCACCTACAATAAACAGCAGAGTTCCACAACCTACGAGTCATGGAAATCTTGTGGCACCCAATACGGAACAGCAACCAACGATTGGAGTCGCCCTGGACTGCAGTCCAGAGTCGCACTCCGATCCAATTATCGTCACAATTTAAATTTAGGAATATCTGGAAACTAGCATAGGGTTAAAGTTTGTCGAGTTGTCTTCGATTTGAGCCCTCGAACGTACCATTCCAGTATGTATATGATTTATGGTGAATTTAACGGTTTTCAGGTACAATAAAATTACAGTTTTACGATTAAACTTGGGGGTAGTTGTTTTAGTCGTTAGCAGTCATATTATCAGACGAAATTTGCACAAGATATTCATCACACCAAGGGCCAACAAGAACAATCTAGTTCCGTCAAATTAGACAAGTAATTTCATTGGGATCACACATCGAACAGTTGCATCGTGTAATTTATCGAGGATATTTAGTATAAAATTTATAAGATTATAGTTTGTAACAAATACTAATTAGCATGTAGCAAGTATAAAACTTTCCTGGAAATGTTGAATTGATGGCACGGTATGCACGGCATGACCACGCGGCAACAGTGTCAAGAATTTGGCCTCGGCCTCGGATTGAGCTCTGTGCAATGGCTCAGCGGTGATGATGAGCTCCGGCTTGGATGCTGAAGGTCGGCTGTTTGAGCTTCAGAGGAGGTGAGCGCAGTGTCGGGTGGCCGAAGCTTGGAGGGTGGCCGACGAGGGGAGACTCGGGTTGAATCGTGAGGAGAGAGAGAAAGAGTTTAGAGATATAGAGAGAAAGATTGAGAAAGAGAGGAAGAAAGGAACTGAGAGAGAGATGAGAGAGAGGCAGTTAGAGAGAGAATGTAGAGGGAGAGAGAGAGAAATGTAGAGAGAGAAAGAGAACCGAGAGAGAGAGAGAGATGCAGGGAGAGAGAGAGGGATAGTGAGGAGGAGAGAGAGAGACAGTGAGATGAGGGCGAAGAGGATGATGATGATGGGGTCGACGAGATGCGATGGATGTCGACGACGAGACGAGGAGCTCGCCGGCGTCGGGCAGGGGTGGTCGAGCTCGGATGCAGGGGGCTCGGGTCGACGAGGGTGGAGTCGTAGAGGAGTCGTGCTGGTGGGGGAGGAGTGAGCGAGGGTTGCCGAGAGTTGCCGAGGGTTGCCGACGAGACGTAGAGAGGGGCTCGCCGGCGAGGGGCGCAGGGCTCATGCTCGGGTGTGCAGGGAAGTGGGAGAGAGGAAGTGGGGTGCTCGTGATCGAGGGTGGAGATGATGAGGTGAAGGCGAGCGACGGTGAGGAGATGAAGGAATGGGAATCGGTTGTCGTCGTCGTCGTCGTCGGGAAAAATGGGTGTGGCAGAGTTTGAGGAGGGAAAAAATGAGAACGAGGGAGAGAGCGAGCGAGGAAAAGGGAGTAGTGGGTAGAGGAGAGAGGTGGAGGGCGCGTCTCGTGGTAACGTTCGTGAGCGGGGCGCGTGGAGCGGCTACGTGGGCGCAGGCGAAGGGTGCGGCGGAAAACGAGGGTACAGTAACGAGTGCGAAGGAATATAGACGTTGGGAAGAAGGGGGTGTAGAAGCGGGTCGGGTTCGTTGGGGAAACGGGTGGGGAGAAAGAAACGGGCTTGGAGTGAGTGGGCTGGGCTATAAAATCGAATAATAAAAAAAAACAAAAGAAAGAATGGGGTCGGGCTGATGAGATGGGCTCGAGAAGTTGGGCTAAAAAATAAAAGGAAAATCAATTAGGGAAAAGAAAAGGAGCGGCCGGAGCTGGGCTTGGGTTAAATGAAAATGAAATTCCTGGGAGAAAAGTGTGGGCTCGGGCTGAGTGGCAGGGGAGATTTAATAGAAAATAAATTAAAAGGAATGGCTGGGCCGGCAGATATTGGGCCAGAGAAAAGGAATAAGTTAAAGGAAATGGGAAAGAAATTTATTTAGTGAAATAGAACCGAGCCGGGGCTATGAATGAAAAATCCAAGGATAAAAAGAGAAAAGGAATGGGCTTGGGGTTTATAAAAAAAGAAAATAGATTTGGGCTGAAAAAATATAGATTTTGGGTTTAAATTAAATAACTAAACTAATGGGAAAAATTGAAAAAGCTGGGCTGACGGAATGGTGCTGAGGGTTATTGTGTGGGGATTTCGGATTTTAGAAAGGAAATGGAGGAGAACTAAAATAGATTGGAAATTTTAAAATCATAGATAATTATAAATAAATCTTATAGGTGAAAAGAAAATTACGGATATAGACGTACCAAAGGGTGCTGGGTATTACAGTATGATCTGGTAGAATTTCCTAGCGGCTATGTCATCCCCAAATTCGGAAGATTCGATGGGACGGGAAATGCGAATCAGCACATCTCCCACTTTAAAGCCTCATGCGGGAATACTGGGGGCAATGATGCGCTTATCCTCCTCCAATTCGTTAATAGCTTGGCCGATATTGCTTTCGACTGGTACGCGAGCATACCAGACGGCTCCGTCACAACTTTCGTCCAAATGGAGTCTCTGTTTCGGCAGAGGTTCATGAGCGTTAGTGATAAGATCACCATTGCCGAGCTCGTAAGGACCAAGCCAAAGAACAACGAAAGCAGCACCGATTTTATAACCCGATGGCGCAATCTCTCCGTCAAATGTGAACCGCCGATAGAGCAGGACCAATCTATCAGTCTCCTGCCGGAAATCTCAACAATTGGATGGCCCCGTTTCTATGCACCGCGGGTCTCAAAACATTCCAAGAGCCGACCAGAAAAGTTCAGATGCTGGAGCGCTCAAAGCAGGAGTCCTCCTTGGATTCCCAAAATAGAAATAGGTCCTAGAGAAACCGAAAGGACGATAATCGCAAAGGCGGAAATCCCGACGATTCTGAATCTTTCAACACTTCGGCTAACCGAAATAAGCGAGGGATGAGCGGGCCTAGTGCCAACCAGCCTCGGAATCCAGTGTTTGGAGAGGGAGGAGAATCTCCACTGAAAGAGAAGCTGGATAAGGTCTATTCCTTCAGAAGGGACAAAATCCGTAAAATATCCAAAGACGCCCTGAGGAACGGTCTACAACTGCCAGAGTCAAAAAGACCACAGGAAGCGAATATGACTGACGACCCCAAATACTGCCTCTATCACAGAGTGATAGGTCATGCCATTGAAGACTGCTTCGTCTTCAAAGATTGGGTCGAAAAGCAATATAAGGCAGGAGAGATAGAACTGTCTAAAGGCGTGTTAACAAACAATCCAGCTGCGACCGCCAGTTTCATACAAACGGAGACCGAAATTCTTCGTGAAACTGATTCTCTCAGACATCTGCCTTTCTCTGAAAACAATTGACCACCACGTCATTAAACTGGGAACAGATGACCACCACGTCGTTAAACTAGGAACAATCGAGCTCTAAGTCGTTAAACTGGGAATGTAAAAAAAAACATATATATATGTAAATAAACAAAAAAATGTGTAAATAAAAGAAAAATAAAGAAAAGCCGAAATGATGGGGCAACTCGCAATAAAAATCAGCGAGTAAAATAAAGATGAAAATAAAGTCGAAATGATAGGGCAACCGCGAATAAAAGCCGAAATGATAGGGCAATCGTGATCTTCGCGATAAGAAAAGCTGAAATGATAGAGCAATCGCGGTAAAACAAAAAAAACAACAAAATCAAAAATAAAAACAAAACAAAAAAACAAAAAAAGTGGCGAATGATGAGTCGCTCTTGGTACCATATTCCAGTGCAGCGATGCAGACGCCAACCAAAATCCAGTTTCCCAAAATTCTTCCGGCCCTACGGTTAGTCCTCAAATTGACTACCGTATACAATCCACGGGCTCAAATAATTCTCATCACACTCATGCCCCACTGCAATCATCAGTCCCGCGGCTGGTCTCTACCCTTGGAATTATGGTCCATTAGAAAGACCCACTCATGTGTCCTCACGATACATGAGGAGAACAAACCTTCGTGGGATCCTTACGACTCACGAAAGGAAAAACACACTTAGGAGTCCTTACGACTCCTAAGGAGAAAATACACCTACGGGATCCTTACGACTCGTAGGGAGAAAATGCTTTTATGGGACCCTCATGGCCCATAAAATTGAAAAGCCTTAGGTGATAGGGATCTAAACCTGTCTCCTAAGCCGTCGCTTCCCAATAGGCAATGGAGAATGATGAGTCGCTCCTGGTACCATATTCCAGTGCATCGATGCAGACACCGGCCAAAATCCAAATCCCCAAGTGGCGAATGATGAGTCGCTTCTGGTACCATATTCCAGTGCAGCGATGCAGACGCCAACCAAACCCAAACTCTTAAATGGCGAATGATGAGTCGCTCCTGCTACCATATTCCAGTGCAGCAATGCAGACACCAACCAAATTCCAACTCCCATACCCTAACGGTGAATGATGAGTCGCTCCTAGCACCATATTCCAGTGCAGCGATGCAGACGCCAACAAAGTCCCGAAATTTTTCCGGCCCTACGGTCTGGATCATACATCCTGCAAAACCGTATACAATTCACGGGCGTAAAACAATCCCAATCTCTCCCAAGTCCTACCGGTGAGACCGCATTCAAAGTCCCACCAAAAATTAAAAAAAAAATGGTATGTCCACAAGCAAAATGGGCACGGATGAAAACTCGAAAGGGCTCCGTGAGTAAAAATAGCAAGACTGCCAGCGAGTTTGTGAAAACCCGAAAGGGCGCAAACTCGTGAAAAAGAGATGAAATGCACTCACAAAGTCCTCTAGACTTTGTGAGGAGAAAATTCCCGCGTGAGATCCTTACGACTCACAAAGGAGCAACACACTTAGGGGTCCCCACGACTCCTAAGGAGAAAATACACCTACGGGATCCTTACGATCTATAGGGAGAAAATGCTCTGTGAGACCCTTACGGCTCACAAAATTGAAAAGTCTTAAGTGATAGGGACCTAAAACCTTTCTCCTAAGCCATCGCTTCCTGATAAGCAAGCGCAAATGATGATTCGCTCCTGATACTATATTCCAGTGTAGCGATACTGATGCCAAGCAAAAACCAATTCCCAAATCCTCCCGGGGCAAATGATGAGTTGCTCCTGGCATTATTCCAGTGCAGCAATGCAGATGCCGACCAAAACCAATCCCAAAATCCTCTTAAAGATAGATGCTGATTCGCTCTTGGTACCATATTCCAGTAAAGCGATGCTGATGTCAACCCAAATCACAATCAACAAGTCAACTGCAACTCCGACACTGCAGAAAGCGGAGCAAGTCAGAATCCAATCTCGACACCACAAGAAGCGGAGCAAGTCAAGTTCACCCCTGACACTGCGGGAAGCAGAGCAAGTCAAATAGAGCGTCGACCGTCCATGTCGCAAAAAGGGCAGTGCAAGCTTCCCACAAATCGGGAACCAAATCGCTCCGGATCAGAGCGTCGACCGTCCATGTCACAAAAAGAGCAGTGCAGGCTTCCCACAAAGCGGGAACCAAATCGCTCCGGATCAGAGCGTCGACCGGCCATGTCGCAAAAAGGGCAGTGCAAGCTTCCTACAAAGAAGGAACCAGATCACTCCGGGCCAGGGAAACGTCTACCATGGACACTCCTCCTCGGAGACGCGTCAAGCGTCGACCGTCCATGTCGTAAAAAGGGCAGTACAGGCTTCCCACAAATCGGGAACCAAATCACTCCGGGCCAGGGAAAAGTCTACCACGGACACTCCGTCTCGGAGACGCGTCAAGCGTCGACCGTCCATGTCGTAAAAAGGGCAGTGCAGGCTTCCTATAAATTGGGAACTAAATCGCTCTGGATCAGAGCGTCGACCGTCCATGTCGCAAAATGGGCAGTGCAGGCTTCCCACAAATCGGGAACCAAATCGCTCCGGATCAGAGCGTCGACCGTCCATGTCGCAAAAAGGGCAGTGCAGGATTCCCACAAATCGGGAACCAAATCGCTCCGGATCAGAGCGTCGACCGTCCATGTCGCAAAAAGGGCAGTGCAGGCTTCCCACAAATCGGGAACCAAATCGCTTCGGATCAGAGCGTCGACCGTCCATGTCGTAAAAAGGGCAGTGCAGGCTTTCCATAAATCGGGAACCAAATCGCTCCGGATTGGAGCGTCACCCGTCCATGTCACAAAAAGGGCTGTGCAGGCTTCCTACAAAGCAGGAACCAAATCACTCCGGGCCAAGGAAACGTCTACCACGGACACTCCGTCTCGGAGACGCGTTAAGCGTCGACCGTCCATGTCGCAAAAAGGGCAGTGTAGGCTTCCCACAAATCGGGAACCAAATCGCTCCAGATCAGAGCGTCGACCGTCCATGTCGCAAAAAGGGCAGTGCAGGCTTCCCACAAATTGGGAACCAAATCGCTTCGGATCAGAGCGTCGACCGTCCATGTCGCCAAAAGGGCAGTGCAGGCTTCCTACAAAGCAGGAACCAGATCACTCCAGGCCAGGGAAACGTCTACCACGGACACTCTGTCTCGGAGACGCGTCAAGCGTCGACCGTCCACGTCTTAAAAAGGGTAGTGCATCCCAAAAAGTGGGAACCAAAGCAAGTCACCTCCACGCGAAAGAAGATCCATCAATTTCATGCACACGACTCACATATGTGGTGTGCATTTATTGATGGGGGTACTTTGTTGGGGTCAAAATTTGCACCCCGGTTGACCAAGTCAAGGTCAAGGTCAACCCTAAGCCAGGTGGGCCCAAGCCCAAGTAAGTGGGCCAATGCTCAGGTCGAGCCCGAACACGAAGCGTTCGGCCTTCCGCCATACCAAAATAAAAATCATGTAACGAATAATTTTGATGTAATTTTTTGTTCATCAATGTATGAGAAATGGGTATAAAGCCAATATTTTGTAAGCCCATGGCTTATGTGCAAAAAAGAAATAACACATGAGCCATGGGATGGGCAAAATGCCATTTTGTAGAGCCCAAGGGGCTATATGTAAATATGTAAGCCTATAAAAAGCAACATGATGATGAATAAAGCAAGAGACTTTTCATTCCCTCAAAAATCTAGGGTTCTTTATACCTCATGCTCCTTCCTCAAGGTTCTAAAACCTTCTTCCATTTTTTTCAATTAAATCAAGAGTTTTACTTTTCCTCTTCCAAAACTAAATAGTTTTTCACCCCAAAACCCACAAAGGGGAACTCAGATCTCCTATCAGATCTCAAAAAGAAGAGATTTTTAAAATCTCATACTTCTTGTTCTTCAAGATCCAGCCAAAAGAGGAGGAAGAAGGAGACCCATCTCCTAAAAATCCCATCTTGGGAATATCTAGAACCAAAGGGAGAAACAAAGCAACCCCTTTGATCATTTCTAAACTTTTTAGGAGTTTAACTCCACAAATCGGGAGCACAGCTCCCAGTGCAGAGACTAAAGTCCCCTTTTTGTTTGACGCCCAGCATCCAGCACCCAGAGCGCTTGCGCCCACATGCCGAGCACGTGGTGCGCCCAGCGCCCAGAGCGCTTGCGCCCACGTGCCGAGCACATGATGTGCCCACCAGAGCGCTTGCGCCCACGTGTCGAGCACGTGGTGTGCTAGCGCCCAGTGCGCTTGCACCCACGTGGTGGCTAGCGCCCAGTGCGCTAGTGCCCACGTGCCGAGCACGTGGTGCGCCCAGCGCCTGGTGCGCTAGTGCCCACGTGCCGAGCATGTGGTGCGCCCAGCGCCCACGTGCCGAGTACGTAGTGCGCCCAGCGCTCAGAGCGCTCGCGCCCAGCGCCTGCGTGCCATGCACGCGAGGCGCTGGCCCCCACGCATCCTTTGGATGCCCTTTCCCTTTATATATATATATACACACACACATATACATATACACACACATACACATACTCTACAACACTGCCCCTCTCAAAAAATTTAGGCCGGGACGCTGTCCCGCACCCCGCAAGGGGGCTGCTAGCCCCTTGACCCCCAGCCCGCTATCCGGGTAGCGGGACCCCCGTAAAAACTCTGCGGGGCCCCCGATATATCCAAAACCTCTTTTAAAACACAACATACGCATACGGCACATTGAGTTCGCATGACCAGTTTAACCCGTCAATCGGAGGTTCCCTCGCTCCAAAGGCGAGAGGTAATTAACGGCAGCTTAGTCCGCGGCTGCCGGAGATTCAGATCCACACAATCAATAAACCCCAGCCTACCCTAGGCAGGGGGAATCTGTAATGCGCCTGACAAGCGCGCGCGTATTCCCATCTCAATGGGGTGATGAAAAACACCCTACAATTTTATCTTCAACCGGTGAATCATTTGGAACACTTGATAGACATTCAAAATCGGAGTTATGCGATTTAATTGGGGATGGGTAGGTTTGATTTGGAAGTGTGTACAGCTCACTCTCACCACTCAAATTCTCAATCTGTCCAACCGCCTCATCATACATTGGAAATTTGGAGCTAGTTGGAAACTAGCTACCGGGTCACTAAGTTGTATAAGAGCAGCCATGGATGCATTAAAATCCATGATCTGTTGTCTTGACGTTACCATAAAATCTTCCAACGACTGTTCCAGACTAGACATGGGTTGTGAAGGGGTTTCAGTAAAATATTCAAAGTTGTTTGGATTCTGGAAACTCTCAAATGGCTGTGTAGAAGCAATGTCTAGGGAAGGTGCAACAGTTGGGTAAGATGGATAGGAATTGAATGGTTGGACAGTATTAGGATCAACATTTGGATAAAAAGGTGAACGGAATTGTTGATCCCAAGAACTGGAAGTGTTGAAAAGAGTGAAAGATCGGTTACGAGATTGCTCAATATGTTCAGCAATTGACATGGGTTTCGAAGTTACCACCGGACTCTCAAAAGGGGTATCAACGTAAGAAGGTGGTGAAGGTTGAAATGGTTGATACAAAGTGGATTGCGGAGTCCAACTGTTTCTCCTAAACACGTCTATTCGATCTTTCAAAGAAATTTTGGGTATGGAGGGGTCATCCGAAATTCGACCAAAACAATGTGCGTAGGAAGTAATGTCTGGTTGAGGGTACCAAAGTTTGGCAAGAGTTTTGCGAGATGGGGTACCCATGATGTGAGAAAGGAGAAGAAAAAGAATGTGATGATTTTTTTTATTTCTTTTTTTTTAAATTTTTTTTAAAAAAAAATTGTTTGTTTTTGGAGTTTTGAAATTTTTGAAAGTGTTTTTTTAGGAAGAGTTTTGCAAAAATTTGTACGGAACTACGGCACAATATCAAAGAATCACAATTTATACATGCACAATCAAGCCTAGAGCTAGGGTCTCCTAAGTCAACTAGACTGCTCCTAACTGTTCCAAAGGGCAAGTTGTGAGATATCCCTCAAATCGCCTCTTCACCGCTAGTTGTGGCCAGGTAAGCACAATTGAAGAAAGGAGGGTTCCGCTCACGAATCACCGTGAGACGGGCCTTTTAAAGTTACCTTTCTCACTTGTCTAGCTTAAGCACCACAAAGTCAGGTTTAGATAAACGATTGAATGCCCACAACCTTTCTCTGTCCTATTGAGCACGACAGTCCTTAGTTGGCTGAGTCTAAATATTTTTTAATTAACTCAAGGGTGATGCATATGCTTTATAGTGATTTTTGGGGTCTTAGGAAGGGTAATGAAATCCCCATCCAATCTGGATTGGTGTTATAGCCTCTTAAAAGTCCGTATTAATTATGCAAAGCAGTTAACACACCAAAAACACTTGTAATTTTTTTTTTATTTGGCAGCGCAAAGAATCCTGCACAAAAACAATTTATTGGAGAGGGAGAAACATTTTGTGCAAAGAACCCTGCAGGAAAAATTTTCAGTGGAGCTCAGGGTAGGAGAGGGGACAAAAATACTTACAGAGAATTTTGGGATACTGACGTCACTGGTTGACCGAGGTTCCGCGGTCAACTGCATATATCCGCCGCGGTTCCGCGGTGGTTCTGTTAGTTTGGATCTCCAAAAATTTTCTGTTTGTTGTTATGATTCTCTTCTGTCTGTTCAGATTTTCTGTTTATTGATTTGTTCACTGGGTTTTTTCCAGATCTGAATCTGTCCCTCTTCTTTTCCTGCGCAATTCACACAATACCTCTCAGAAAGAACACGATGAATTTTTATTTTATTTTATATTTTTTGTTTTAAAATTTTTCAATTTTTTTAATTTTTAAATTTTTTATTTTTTTATTTTTTTATTATTTTTTTAACCCGAAATTACACAAAGAAAGAGACTATCGTCTCCCTGGCAACGGCGCCATTTGATTGAGAGCTATTTCGCGATGGTGCGTTTTTAAAATCAAACTTAAGAATATACCGCAATCAATAACGGTGTCGCTTGGTAGCTAGCCGGTTGAGTACGGGTCGGTCCACAGGGAGATGGATTCCTTTTCTTTATGTTCTAACGAGTTAATCCGATCAAGTCGGGTTTTGTTTTACGATCTAAAAATGAGATTAAATTAATTAAAAGGCTTGCTAGGGTTAGGATTAGGCTAATTCGAAAAAGGGATTCTTCTTGCTTCTATCAATACCCTAATTAAGAATATAGGTGTTAGGGTAATAGACAACAATGGGGATTAGCACGACCAGGAAGAAACTAAGTTTCTTCCCTTTGGTCCTTGTCTGTCCGTTCTTGGCTCTTAGCCCTAACCTCTAGTTAATTCAACCACAACCGGTCTAACTAGAGAATCACCACTATCTTGTAGGATAGGGTGCCGTAGTGAGCGGTGTGTGGTTGATTTAAAGAGAGTCCTTTAAATAAAATTATTTGGGCAAAGAAAGGAGGGAGAGAGATTTTCTTCTCTCAAACCTTCCCTATCCTAACTCTAACAAGTGGGGAATTACTCACTCATTAGGGATGTTACGATGAAATTCATTTTTATAATTTTCTTTTAATAACCTAATTAACTTGCAGATAAATAAAGACAGATAAAAAATTGCAGAAAAATAAAATTCGGATAAAAAGAATGCGAGATAAAAAATACTTTTATTGATGACCTCTTGACGATTACAAGGAAATTAAAATTTAATCCAGAAAATAAAAAGAGGCGTCTCAAAAGAGGCACCCAAAAGAGGCACGCCCTAAAAGAGGCTGTAGGCTTTCCTATTTATAGATAGGAGAAATCCTAGGGTTTACATCCGATCCACATCTGAAATTACAATACTACCCTAAGAAAGCCGGGTCAAAGCACCGACACTTTTCACCGACACGTGCACAGCACGACCGTGGATCCGCGGCGGAATGCCTTGTTTGGCCGCGGTTCCGCGGCCATCTTGAAGGATCTCTGGCTCGTTTTCTCAGGTATTCTTCATGTTGCATTTTACTTCTGGTTTCTTCACTTGGTTCCTCAGAATCTTTTCTATTTTCTTCCAGATTTCCAACAGTGCAGAATTTGTGGACTTTTACCGTAAGCTTCGCTTTGAAGTCTTGTATTTTGTGCTGCCCTTGAACTGTTAGGCGGCATTATACAGATTCATCTTTTGTTGGTTGCAGTCTCACATTTTAGCGTCTTTTCATGATTTTCACTGTATTGTTCTGAGAACCTGTAACCTGCAACTATTTAGCAGACATGGATCAAAAGCACCTATTTATTTATAATATGATTAAGAATGGGCGATATAATAATGCAATATTCTGATATGAGCAAGGATCCTCGGGAAACAAAACCGAAAGAAAGAAGACGAGCGCTGAGCAACCAGAACTTAGAACGGAGAAATATGAAGGAGTAGGGGCCCCGGAACGGGCCCCACCCCTATTTATCACCGTAAGCGACCTCATCCAACGGCACCCTTCATCTCCCGCCAAAACACCTCCTCGCGTCCAAATGGCTCCGATCGTTCCACATGTCATGCCCACACTGGGCCGCATCCCATCAGGCGCCGCAGGCCTGCATACGTCGCGTCGGCCAACCGACGCTCGACACGTGGACCGTCGCATCAGTGGCAGGGCGCACGAATCGGCGCACTTTCCTTAAATACAGAGATCTCGTCCTGATTCGCTGGCAAAAAAGACAGCTGACAGCCCGGGGACGCGTCCCGACGAAACCTTAGGAGGGAGCTTACCCCGGGCGGCCCGGCAGTCCACTCCTGACCCGACCCGCTATCTTGTCGGGACAAGAGTGGGGGGATAATGATGATGCTCAATATTGGTGATCTTCAAGATCAGGACACGTGGCAGATGATGTGTCCCAACGACCCAGAAGAAAGGGCCCACATAGGCCGACCAGGCCACCCCTGTACCCGACCCGCAAGCACAAGCTGGCCCTCCTCAGAGCCCCCTGTAAATTGGCCTCTTCGGCCCCTCAGCTCGCCCCGAGATGCCACAGGACCAAGACTCCTTGGCCCTTTTGCTTGTCTCCAAGCTCCCTAGCCGAAGCCGTCTTCCTCGGTCCCTCCGACCGACCAACTCCACCACTCACAGGCGTAACCGCCGCTCCGCAAATCTCGCCATGCGCAGATTCTCCGCCAGCAACATCCCACGTTCCACGCCATCACGATCCCCATTAATGGGTGATCCGCTCTTTACGCGGGCGTGACGTCGGGTGCGTAACTGCCGGCGTGATGGAGTTCCTTTTCGGGTCTCCGTCAGATGTTGTCTTCCGTCGATCTCCCGGTGGATTTTGGAGGTGATCTTCTGTTGCGTGTAGGTCTCAATGGGTTTGGAGGGGATTGGTGGTTTTGAGGAGTTCAGCGCCGAGTACCTGCAAAGAAGTCCCAGGGTAGTTTGGTACCACCGAGGACCCTCCGACGATCAAGTTAGCACGAGATCCGAGTAGAGTAACGGCTAAGTGGAGTAAAAATGGCTTAGTTGACCCCTCTGTGATGGGGGTTTATATAGTGGCGGTAGCACGCAGCAGCAGGCGCGAGAATCTCGCCGGCAGTTACGCTCCCGACGTCACGCCTGCGTAAAGAGCGGATCGCCCATTAAAGGGGATCGTGATGGCGTGGAACATGGGATGTTGCTGGCGGAGAATCTGCGCATGGTGAGATTGCGGAGCGGCGGTTACGCCTGTGAGTGGTGGAGTTGGTCAGTTGGAGGACCGAGGAAGATGGCCTCGACTGGGGAGCTCGGGGACGAGCGAGAGGGCTGAGGAATCTTGGTCCTGTGGCAGCTCAAGGCGAGCTGAGAGGCCGAGGAGGCCACTTTCCAAGGGGCTCTGAGGTGAGCCAGCTTGTGCTTGCAGGTCGGGTACATGGGTGGCCTGGTCGACCCCTGTGGCCCTTTCTTATGAGCTCTGGGACACGTCATCTACCGCGTGTCCTGATCTTGGAGATCGCCAATACTGAGCATCATCATTAGCCCCCCACTTTTGTCCCGACCAGCTAACGGGTCGGGTCAGGAGTGGACTGTCGGGCCGCCCGGGGTGAGCTTCCTCCTAAGGTTTCGTCGGGACGCGTCCCCGGACTGTCAGCTGTCTTTTCTGCCAGCGAATCAGAGCGAGATCTCTGCATTTAAGGAAGGTGTGCCGGTTCGTGCATCCTTCTACTGAAGCGATGGTCCACGTATCGAGCGTCGGTTGGCCGACGCGACGTATGCAGACCTACGGCGTCTGACGGGGTGCGGTCCAGTATGGGAACTACAAATGGAGTAATCGGAGCCGTTGGACGCGAGGAGGCGTTTTGGCGGGAGATGAAGGGTGCCGTTGGATGAGATCGCTTGCGGTGATAAATAGGGGTGGGGCTCATTCCGGGGCCCCTACTACTTCATATTTCTCTGTTCTAAGTCCTGGTTGCTCGGCACTCGTCTTCTTTCTTCCGCTTTCGTTTCCCGAGGATCCTTCTTCTCAAGGTTAGATGTCTTCTTTTGTAGGGTCAGTAGATGTCGTAAGAGTAGGTTCTAGGGACCCTTTAGTTGAGCCTGAGTCCTCCTGGGGAGTAGGGGTCGGATCCTCTCCCTGGGATTGTGCGGTGGGGGCAGCCCCCAGGGAGGAGGCGGTAGATGCTTCCCCCGGCGCCTCGTGTTGGGTGAGGCATAAGGACGAGCTCGCCAATTCTCCGGCTCACTTCCACATCCCCTCACGTTATACGCTTCGGCTGGCCATGGAGGGAGAGAGGGCAGACCAAGTACGGGGCAGGGAGATCGCCCTGTATTTGGAAGTTTTTTGGGGTGGAATGCGCCTGCCCTTCTCTCCCGAGGTCGTCGAAGCGCTGAACTTTCTCGGGTTAGCCCCTGGCCAGTTAGTGCCGAACTCGTGGAGGATTCTCCTCGGGTTCCTGATCCGCTTGAAGTTACAGGCGGTTCCCTTCAGCCTCTCCCTCCTTGATTCTTCCCTCGTCTTCAAAATTCACCCTGGTGGTCGAGCGGGCGACCCGAGGTGGGTCTACCTCTCTTTCAGAAAGCGACAGGGGGGCACCGCCGGGACAGGGGTTATGGCCCTACTTTCTTCCATTCACGAATGGAAGAAGAAGTTCTTCTTCGTTTCCCCTACTGAGGGCGAGGACTGGCCCGTGCCTACAAAGTGGTCGAGGGAGAAATGCTTGCCGGGGAACCAGTCCGGTGACCCCGTCGCGGTGAGAGTGGCGTCGTGGGATCCCATCCCCCAATTCGATGTGCTACTATCTGAGAGGGTCCTGAGTTGAGCCGGGCTCAGCCCCGTTGAGTTCGTCGGTAAGTTTAGGCTTGCTTTTTGGCTTGTATATTGCTTGTGTCGCTGACTTCTTTATATTTGGTTTTGCGCAGGACCCATGGATATGGACGAGCTCAAAGCCTCCATGCGCCAGTCGAGGAGGGTCACGAAGGCCGGAGGCGCCGGCCTTTCCCGCTCGAAGCCCGCCCCGGCTCCATCTCCTCTGGTGGTCGTGTCCCGTGAGCGTTCTGGGGCGGATCCCGCCCTGAGGCCTAGTGGAGCATCGGGCCAGAAGCGGGCTCGAATTCTGGAAGACCCGGCCTCGGAGGAGGAGGTCGGCTCTCCATCGGAGCCGCTCAAGAGGGGTTCCCGGAGGTCTTCCCGGGGCCCGCCCTCGCCGATCATGATGGAGGAAGGAGGCTTCCAGTTCGCGGTGCCCTTCGGGGCTATCCGTCGCGGATAGCCTGCTTCATGAAATAGAAAAATCGGTGGGGGGTAGGGTCCCCTGGGGGACCTTCAGGGCCCAGATGGCGTCCATCGCCCAGGAGTCCGTGCAGGTAAGTGTTTGGTTTTTTGTGAGATTCGGTGCCTCCTTCATTTTTCTGATCTCTTTCCTATCTTTCAGGTTCTCCAGCACGTTGCCCTCACCCTACTCATGGAGGTCGAGGTGATAGCCCCGGCGATGAAGGCTGCGGGCCAGCTTGCCTCGCTGGAAGAGAGCTCCAAGCGGGAGCTGGAGGTGGTGATGGCGAGGATTGCCGCCCTGGAGGGCGAGGTGGAGGCCGGGAAATGGGAGGTTGCCCGGTACCGCGAGGCCGCCGTGGCTGTCGAGGCCAAGCTTAAGGACGCTCAGGTGCTTGTCGGCAATCTGAAGAAGACGGTGAAGACCCTCTGGAAGGAGCTAGGGGCAGCGGCCGAGTCGGCGAAGTCGGCTGACCTGAGAGCGGCGAAGTTGGCCGACCTCTCGGCGGTGAAGGCGGTGGAGGGCTACAAGAAGTTGAAGGACTTCTATGATGACCTGGCCATGGCCACAACCTTCATCTGGCACGAGGCCCTCGATGCCGTTAAGGCCCGGATGCCGGAGTTTGCCGACGAAGAGCTCCGGGCCGAGTACCCCCTCGCGGACGCCGAGGAGCAGGGGAAAGAGATTCCTGACGAGGAAGTTGCCGAGGACCCTTCTCGTCCCGTGGTGAATGTCGAGGACCCGAGGTCTTGCCCGGCCCCGAGGCCTAAATCCCCCGTCTTCCTCCTTCTTTTATTTTGTTGCTTTTGTAATTTTTGTAAGCCTCCGAGCAGTTTGCAAGACTGGGGAGCCCAAAATACCCTTTGTAAAGACTTTACCTTTGGTAATAAAACTTTTTTTTCTTTGGTTTGCACTTTATCTTCTGTTCGTGAAAAATGCTCGTAAAATTTCTCTTCTTGCACTGTTGGGCTTCCATGTCAGGTCTGCTATTTGTCTAGCGATCGTTCGTCGAGTTGATTTCGATCACTCGCCAAGTGTGCCAAGTGCTGCTGAGAAGGAGGCGTCTCTATGGCCCCAAAGTGGAGGGGGATCGTTCGAGACTTGGATAGACCTGATGCTCCTTGTTGGTGCCTCGGATCCTCTGCATGTGATGGGCAGAGGGCTGTCCACCGTATTTGTGCCGAGGATGGATGGGAAGCTGCTTGGTTGCCCCTTGGCGAGGGCTTCTGATTTTTGGCACTGCGAGCAATGACCACTAGCTGGGGATGGTCGAGCGAGGGTCGGGCTCGACTGCCTCTGGGAGGACTTTGGGTCCTTAGCATTGGAGGGGCTGTAAGAAGCCCACTAAGGATGACCGGGCAGTGAAGCTGCACGGTTTCCCCTTGGCGAGGGCTTTGATCTCTGGCATCGTGGATAGGCAACTACCAGCATGGGACGATCGAGCGGGGTAGCCGCTCGGATGCCTCTTTCGAGGGCTTCGATCCTTGGCATCATGGGTATGGAGCTACCAACCGGAGTTGACCGAGCAGGGCAGCCGCTCGGTTGCCTCTTGCGAGGGCTTTGATCCTTAGCATTGGAGGGGTTGTAAGAAGCCCACTAAGGATGACCGGGCAGTGAAGCTGTGCGGTTGACTCTTGGCGAGGGCTTTGATCTCTGGCATCGTGGGTAGGCAACTACCAGCCTGGGACGACCGAGCGGGGTAGCCGCTCGGATGCTTCTTGTGAGGGCTTCGATCCCTGGCGTCATGGGTAGGGAGCTACCAGCCAGAGTTGACCGAGCAGGGCAGCCGCTCGGTTTCCTTTTGCGAGGGCTTTGATCCTTCAAGACGGGGACCGAGCAGGGTTATTGCCCAGTGCCTCTTGGTGAGGACTTTGATCCCTGTCGGTTGTGGTAGGAAGCTACCAGTCGGGGATAGCCGAGCAAGGACTCGACTGCCTCTGGGAGGACTTTGGTCCTTAGCGCAGGAGGGGCTGTAAGAAGCCTACCAAGGACCCTTGGCCAGGCCGGGTTACCGTCCGATGCCGCTTAGCGAGGGCTTTTGTCCTGAAGGATAGCCGAGCGAGGGACCCTCGGGCTCGACTGCCTCTGGGAGGGCTTTTGATCCCTGTCGGTCGTAGTAGGAAGTTACCAGCCGGGGATAGCCGAGCAGGGTAGCTGCTGAGCTGCCTCTAAGGAGGACTTTGATCCTTAGCGTTGGAGGGGCCGTATGAGGCTTGCTAAGGATAACCGGGCAGTGAATCTGCGCGGTCGCCTCTTGGCGAGGGCTTTGATCCCTGGCGTTGCGAGTAGGGAAGCTACCGGCCAGGGATAGCCGAGCAGGGGACCCGCTCGGCTGCCTCTACGGAGGACTTTGATCCTTAGCGTTGGAGGGGCCGTATGAGGCCTGCTAAAGATAACCGGGCAGTGAAGCTGCGCGGTTGCCTCTTAGCGAGGGCTTTGATCTCTGGCGTTGCGAGTAAGGAAGCTACCGGCCAGGGATAGCCGAGCAGGGAAGCCGCTCGGCTGCCTCTACGGAGGACTTTGATCCTTAATGTTGGAGGGGCCTTAGGAGGCCGGCTAAGAATAACCGGGCAGGGTAGCTGCTCGGCTGAATCTTCATGAGGTTTCGCCCAACCATCCAGTTGCAGGTATGGGGAACAGGAACGGTCGCGGTGGGTGTGCGCGTAGCATGCACATTGAATGTGGGGAAGGCGAAGCGCCAGGGTCGCGTCGCTCCGATTCTGCCAGAGAAGGCTCGATGATCGCCGCGTGGCAGCGACTTCTTGGGCGAGAGCGGGCGACCGTTGAGTTCCGTTAGGGCGCAGTGGGCTTTATAAGGCTGAAAGAGCACTGGTCCTTCCTTTCTTCGTAAACAGATCGTCGAGAATGCAGGACTTACCCTTTACCATCCCCAAAATTGTCCACTTCGAAGACGTATACCTCTACGACCAGAACTGCACCGAGGACACGGTGCAGTTGGTTTATGGGAGTATCGAAGACCACTTCGGCCGGCTGCTCCCCCGATGCTCCTCCCTGTGGCAGCTGCTGATGTACTCCATCTAGAGGGCGTCTGTTCATATCATAATATTGCAGTTTATATTCCCCAATTCTTATTCGTTTTATAAATAAACATGTGCTTTTGACGCATGTCTGCTACATGTTACAGGTTACAGGTTCTTGGACAGAAAACAGTGCAAACGATGTAAAGACGATGAAAATGTGGACTTTAACCAACAAACAGAGAATCATGATCAAGCCTACATAAGGAACAATTCACAAAGCAAGATTCAAGACATCAACTCAAAGCGGACGGTTAAAAATCCGTTGCAAATTGTTCACTGAAGATCTGGAACCAACCTAGAAGCCCAAATGGAAAAAGATATATATAAATAAGAAGCCTAAGCCAATAAGAAGCAACCCAGGAAATTTCACCAAGAGATCTCCCCAAAGGGCCGCGGAACCGCGGCCCAAGCCCACTAATGCCGCGGTTCCGCGGCCGTATAGTGCCCGTGTCGGTGTATTTTTCTCGTGTCGGTGCGTCGGTGCGGGGGTTTGGATTTTACGTAGGCATATATGTAATTGCACATGCGCGAGACTCTGTAACCCTAATTTTCCCTGTTTACTTATAAATTGTAATCACAAATTTGTAAACCCTATGCCTCTTTTCAATAAACAAATTCAGATCTGTTCTGTATTATTGCTTAGAGGGAGCCATCAAATTAGTAAGTTAATTTTATTTCTTCGCTTTTAATTCTCTTTTAATTAGAATGTCTTTTAATCCCCTAATGAGCGAGTAATCTCCTCGCTTGTTAGGGTTAGCCTTAGGGAAAGGTTTGAGAGATGAGATCTCTCACCCCTTTCATGCCATTCACACCTAAGAATTAGAACTCCATGCATGCACGCACACACCGCGCCCTACGGCATCCTACCCCTCGAGGTAATGGTGACACCGTAGTGTAAAGGCCCGGTTGCGCGTGTTTTCCATGGAGGTTAGGGTAAGTATCGATAAAGGAAGGACAAGAATCTAGAGGAAGAAACATCTTCCCAAAAGATTCTAATCCACTTTATTGATAATTACTATAATATCTAATAGATCTAAAATAAGGCATTGAAAGCGGTGAGGAAACCTTTAATCTCCCAACTTCCCCTAAGCCTAACCCTAGCAAGACTTTAATTTAGATTAATTTAGTTTATTGATAGATCTAGGTTTTTTAGACATAATAAATCAATCCAAACAACATTTGGAATCAACTCGTAAAAACACATTAAGAAAATTACACATCTCTGTGGATCGACCCGTATTCACCGGCTAGCTGCAAAGTGACGCCGTTTCTGATTACGGTTAACAAGTATTTTTGGATAAATCAAATGGCGCCGTTGCCGGGGATGGCGTAAAATTTCTTTCTGTGTAATTTCGGGTTGATATAAATTTTAAAAATTATAAAAATCTGAAAATCGATAATAAAAATTATCAATTTTTATTTGTTTGAAGGGTGTATCTTTTGAATTTTGCAGGAATAGTGAAGTGTCTCGGATCTGGAATTTTACAGAGGGCAAACCAGAAAAAATCATATCAGAACAGAGGAGAAATATAACAACAAAGAGGTAGAAATTTTTTGGAGTTCTGATCGCTCTATTCCACCGCGCTTCCGCGGTGAAAGTGGGCCCCAGACCGCGGTTCCGCCGCGCTATAGCCACGTCAGCACCTAAATTTTATATGGTTTGATTTCTCCTTCTCCCCTCTGTCAACCTCCATATATCTTTCTGTAAAAACTTTCTGCAGGAATTCTTTGCGCTAAAAACCTTCTCTCCCCTTCTAGATAACAGATTTTCTGCAGGTTTCTTTGCGCCGCGCTAAAAATTTGATTGCAAGTGAATTTATTGTTTTGCATAATTTAATCGGACTTTAAGGGGCTAATTGACCAAACTCAGATTGGGTGGGGATTTCATCACCCTTCCTAGGACCCCAGAAAACACTTAAAGCATTTGCATTGACCACAATTAATTAAAAAATACTAGACTCAGCCCTAAGGATATCGAGCTCAATAGGAAAAGGACTAGTATATGCATCGATCGTTTATCCTAACTGACCTTGCAGTGTCTAGGCAAGTGTGTCTAGGCTAGTGGTTTTTAATTAGGCCCACTACTGTGGTTCCTTCCCACTTACCTGGCACTTACCTAGCCGCAATTGTCGGTGAAGAGGCGGTTTGAGGTCCTATTTCTAGCCCTACTTAGGAGCTGTCTAGCAGACCTAGGTGACCCTAGATCTAGGCCTGATTGTGCATGTGTGGTTGATACATTTGTGTCATAAGTCTCTTTTCAAAAACCTCCTTGCAAAACTCTCACATAAAAAAAAAGAAAAATCTTTTCAAACTTGCAACTTGTCGCTAAAGGAAACTTGCAACTCACTTCCACCACTTCCCTTCACTGACGTTATCTTACCTTCACATCTGTCTTTCTTTTTTCTGACTACACTACCCCTTTAGTGTATGTCACTTTGGACTAGGGATACTAACGCCCGATTAGTCCGTGTTTCGTTGGTACCGACCGACGAACCTTTCGACACTGAAGTCGAAATTCCCTCCATTTCCTTACCTCCACCTTCAAATTCTTCTTTCGAAGGTATGTCGGGACACAACCCTAACGATACCTTACTGACGGGAATGATTCCACCTCCGTTAGGTGCGAATAACCCGAATCTTCCGCCTGTTGTAGCGCCCCAACGAATCGCGCTCCAGGATCTCTTCTACCCTGTCCGCACTTCTTTACCTACATGTCTTTCACCCCCACCGGCAAATGGGGACAATTTTGAAATAAAACCACAGTTCTTCAATATGCTGCCAAAATTTCATGGTTTGGAATCTGAAAATGCATATATCTTTATCAATAAATTCCAAAATGTGCGCGCTATGATGAAAACGACCCAATTAAGTGATGACGCTATAAGGCTAAGGGTCATTCCTTTTACCTTATTTGACCTAGCCGAGAAGTGGCTATACAGCACCGCATCACATTCCATTAGAAATTGGGACGAGTTTATGAAAGCTTTTCTGAAAAAGTTCTATCCTCATCACAAAACTGCTAGAATCCGTAACGAGATTATACAATTTTCACAGCTTCCTTCCGAACCTTTTTGGAAGTGCTTCGAGAGATTTAAAGACCTACTCGTTCAATGCCCTCATCATGGGATCGAAAGTTGGCAACTCTGCCAAACATTATACGAGGGATTGAACTTGGCAACGAAGCAGTTGCTAGAAACCATATGTCAAGGTCATTTTCTCTCCAAGTCTAGCGACGAAGCGTGGCAGTTTCTTGAGGATCTTAGTGAGCAAACAATTCAGTGGGAGAGTACCAAGACCACATCATCTTCTTCTATTGGTCAATCTAGGGCAGGCATACATCAAGTAGATATGTCGATTGCTATGAAGGCCGAGATGGCCGCACTTATGAAAAAGCTAGAAGCCATTGAGACCAAAATCTCATCGCCTTCTCCTGCCCCTGTTATGCCTCCATGAACTGTTTGTGCTTGTTGTACGGATCCATCGCATCTAACCGAAGAGTGTCCTTATAATGCATCTACTCAAGGACAGGATCAAGTCAATGCTGTATTTCAGCAACGACAAAGAAACGATCCGTACTCTTCGACATACAATCCGGGGTGGAGGAGTCACCCAAATTTCGCTTGGAACCAAAATCAACAAGTCCAAGGAAATAACAATTTTCAAAGACCTCCTCCTCCACAACAACAACAAGCACCTTCACAAACTCAAAACCAGCAACCTTTCCAACAACAACCTTATACAAATCAAACGAACAATTTGGTTCATCCAAATGATGATAAGGTTATCTCGCTCGAAAAAAGTCTAGATGCATTTTTCAAGCAATCTACAGAATCCGCAGCAAGATTTGAAAATTATGTTCAGTCTTTGATGCATAACAATGCCTCACACGATCAAAGTATCAAATCTATTGAGACACAAATTGCACAATTAACTGCTGCGTTGAGCGAGAGAGAAAAGGAAAAGCTTCCATCTCAACCATTGCCAAATCCCGGTCACACACAAAACGCATATCACAATCACAATGTAAATGCGGTGACCACGTTGAGATCCGGAAGAGTGTTGCAGAATAATGTGGGAACTAGTGATGACATCCCCGCCGGTGGTTCTTCTTCTTCTTCTTCTCCATCGTCATCTTCCCCTTCTTCATTTTCTTCACCTTCTTCTTCACCTTTTTCTTTAGAGCCTATTCTCCACCCTTCACACGGCTCTACTTCTTCTAACTCGAACGAACCCATTTCTCACAATACGAACACATCTACACGGGGTGCCGTTCTCACTCCACATTCTACTCCACAGACATTTGACTCAACAAATTTTCAAAATGCTCCATTTCCAAACAGGTTGAGTCCCAATAAACCAATTGCACAAATGGAGAAGATTGTGGAATTATTTAAGCAGGTTAGCATAAATATACCTCTCTTGGATGCAATCCAACAAGTCCCTTCATACGCGAAAATCTTAAAGGGCTTATGCACTTCGAAGAGAAAGGCATCTCAAATACCCAAGAAAGTGCTAGTGGCTAGTGCAGTGAGCAATGCTATTAACCACCCTCAAACCTTACCCCAAAAACGAAAGGACCCCAGCTGTCCTACGATTTCAATCACAATTGGGGATAAGAAAATTAATCGAGCACTTTTAGATCTTGGGTCTAGTGTTAACCTGCTTCCCTACTCCATGTACGAACAATTAGGGGTTGGAGAGTTGAAACCCACTCGTTGTACTCTCCAAATGGCTGATCGATCAATCACCCATCCAAGGGGTGAGCTAGAGGATGTGTTGATCAAAGTTGGGGAGTTCATATTCCCCGTCGATTTTATTGTTATGGATACACAACCTGTTGCTAACCCACGGAACCAAATTCCGGTGATCCTCGGTCGACCATTTTTGGCCACTTCCAATGCTGTAATAAACTGTCGCAATGGTTCCATGACTCTATCCTTTGGGAAGATGTCTAGTGAGTTCAATATTTATAAGATGGGAAGTCTGCCCCCCGTGCCTAAAACTAGTACACGAGAAGTTTGCTCTATTCACGAAATCACGCAGGAGGACTGCGAGCTTGAAAGATTCTTGTTTGATGAAAACAGTTTTGACGCCACTAGTGCGTCCCTCCTTGAGCCTACCACCGTTGACACAACCGATATGAATTATGAATGTTTCATTTTTTCGGATGACGACGACTCACAGCCCGAATATGAGTCTTTTGAATTTTTGGATGAGTTAGTTGAACCATCCGAATCGGTTGTTTGCAGTGATTTCGAACCTGTGTTGGAGTCCTTTGAGTTCGAGGTAGATTCCGCAATGATTCTTTCGCCTCCGAAACTCGAACTCATGTCCTTACCGCCTCACCTTAAATATGCTTAGATAGGTGAGAATGAGACTTTTCCCATTATAATATCAGCCTCTCTAGCCTTCGAGCAAGAGAACGCTATTTTAAAAGTCTTACAAGATAGGCGGCAAGTTTTCGGTTGGACTATGGCGGACATCGAGAAGATCAGTTCCATTATAATTGAATATCATATGCAATTGATGGATGATGCCAAGTCAATAGAGGACCCACAGAAACATTTTGGGGGTATTGTGGTTAGTCAACCTCCTCCTTTAGAAGTTGAACCACCCCCATTTCTTTTAAGAAGCTACGAGAATGCCAACATTCCACTGATTGCTGATCATTCGCATTCTCGTTTTGATTCATCACCACCTCCTGTCTATTCACCTCCATACCTTCCATACCACCACTTCTATCTTCTCCAATTCTTTATGGATCGCTACGACTTATTCTTCCACCAACTGATACTCTTTACTGATAAATTTTTCAACTGGTTGGTGTTAACGTTTGGTCTATGCAAGGTGTGGCAGTAATATCTAACATAGTTTAAATGAAGTTTAGGGGAGGGCCTTTCTGTATATATTTTTGTTTTTCTTAACAATAAAAAAATTATAAATAAATAAACAGGGAAGTGCCGGTATTTTGACCCTCTTGGTTTAGCATGACAGTGAGGACACTGTCAAGTTCATGTTTGGGGATATGCTCGGTACGTCTTCTTCCTTCGCATTCATTTGTACATATTTTTGCATTTGCATACTTATTTGAAAACCCATAAAAATTGAAATTTTTTGAATAATTATAAAAATAATTGTATTCAATTTTGGCCTTATTTGACTAGAGTTTGACATATAGGTTAACTAGCTAGGAGCAACTAGATCTTAAACTTAGTGAATTAAAAACCCTAAAAATAACATTCCTTAAAGTTTAACGGTAGAAAGTATATGCCTTGTAGTTTATTTAGAAATAGGCAAATTTTGGGTTCACTTCTTGGACTAAGTCGAAACAAGGAAAGAGTATTGATGTTCTTATTAGAGTATAAGTTTGAAAAATAGTTCCTAGCTTAAGTCTAGATTCTGAAAATGTATACCCTACAACTTACACAATCACACACCTTGAAACTTGGAATAGTAGAAGAGACCTTGAAATGCTCTTGTCTAAAAGTCCTTAGTACAATGAAAATAAAGAAGAAGAAAAAAAAGTGAATAAAAGAAAAGAAAAAAATGGACACTGGTTTTTGTGATTACTTAAGGCTGTAAAAATAGAAAAATCTTTAGCGAGGGTGCTTCATCACCTAGTGCCTTAGACCAACTGGTTTGGGAGTCACTGCTAAAAGCCTTGGGTATTGCAAAACTAGGAAGTACGCTTTAAAGTGCTAACGCATCTTGTAATCGGCTGTTGGTACCTCAAGAAGTATTAACAGTCGCATGAAGGATGTGTAAGCGAAATTCAAAATTCACGAATTAATAAGTGCTTTGGACAATGGACGAGAGTACGATTGCTTGATTTGAATTTCCAAGTGTAGGGGTGATATTTACACACACGTAGGGATATGTGATTAGAGTTTAGATAAGAGAAAGGGATGAAAGATAGAACCTGTATCTTTAGTAGAGTTGATAGAAATTCCTAAGTAGAGATGAAACCCTAGAAGGAAGACTTAAGAGATGTCGAAAGCTAAGTAGGTTTACATAACATATATAATCTTAAGTTAAATAATGAGGAAGTGTGAAGAATGTGGATGGATAATTTGCGAGTCAAAAGATAATAGAATTCCTTGTTAGAAAACCTAATTGGAGAACAAAAGTCGAAAGGCCGAATTGATAGGATTTTGTGGGTGTAATCCGCTGAAAACCCTCAAGAGACAACACTCCTCCTACTAGGGACACCTAGAGGTTTAACGGCTTGTTGCACGTGCTCAGTGCAATCGCGTTTCCCTGCGAAAGTGCGGTTAGGTTAGGATTTTAGTGAATAAAAAATAAGTTTGCTCGAGGACGAGCAAAAGATAAGTTTGGGGGTATTTGTTCATATCATAATATTGCAGTTTATATTCCCCAATTCTTATTCGTTTTATAAATAAACAGGTGCTTTTGACGCATGTCTGCTACATGTTACAGGTTACAGGTTCTTGGACAGAAAACAGTGCAAACGATGTAAAGACGATGAAAATGTGGACTTTAACCAACAAACAGAGAATCTTGATCAAGCCTACATAAGGAACAATTCACAAAGAAAGATTCAAGACATCGACTCAAAGCGAATGGTTAAAAATCCATTGCAAATTGTTCACTGAAGATCTGGAACCAACCTAGAAGCCCAAATGGAAAAAGATATATATAAATAAGAAGCCCAAGCCAACAGGAAGCAACCCAGGAAATTTCACCAAGAGATCTCCCCAAAGGGCCGTGGAATCGCGGCCCAAGCCCACTAATGCCGCGGTTCCGCGGCCGTATAGTGCCCGTGTCGGTGTATTTTTCTCGTGTCGGTGCGTCGGTGCGGGGGTTTGGATTTTACGTGGGCATATCTGTAATTGCACATGCGCGAGACTCTGTAACCCTAATTTTCCCTGTTTACTTATAAATTGTAATCACAAATTTGTAAACCCTATGCCTCTTTTCAATAAACAAATTCAGATCTGTTCTGTATTATTGCTTGGAGGGAGCCATCAAATTAGTAAGTTAATTTTATTTCTTCGCTTTTAATTCTCTTTTAATTAGAATGTCTTTTAATCCCCTAGTGAGCGAGTAATCTCCTCGCTTGTTAGGGTTAGCCTTAGGGAAAGATTTGAGAGATGAGATCTCTCACCCCTTTCATGCCACTCGCACCTAAGAATTAGAACTCCATACATGCACGCACACACCGCGCCCTACGGCATCCTACCCCTCGAGGTAATGGTGACACCGTAGTGTAAAGGCCCGGTTGCGCGTGTTTTCCATGGAGGTTAGGGTAAGTATCGATAAAGGAAGGACAAGAATCTAGAGGAAGAAATATCTTCCCAAAAAATTCTAATCCACTTTATTGATAATTACTATAACATCTAATAGATCTAAAATAAGGCATTGAAAGCGGTGAGGAAACCTTTAATCTCCCAACTTCCCCTAAGCCTAACCCTAGCAAAACTTTAATTTAGATTAATTTAGTTTATTGATAGATCTAGGTTTTTTAAACATAATAAATCAATCCAAACAACATTTGGAATCAACTCGTAAAAACACATTAAGAAAATTACACATCTCTGTGGATCGACCCGTATTCACCGGCTAGCTGCAAAGCGACGCCGTTTCTGATTACGGTTAACAAGTATTTTTGGATAAATCAAATGCTCGCCAGGGCTTTACAACCCCTTGTCCGAGCAGCTCTATGACGAGGCCGTGGGTAAGCTGCGTTCTCTGAGGCGCTTCGGCCTGATCTCCGCAAATCGGCTGGCTCGCTCAGAGGCACTCATCCGTGAGTGCTGCGAACTGAGGCTCAGGGTCAACGTGCGCGGGGGGAATCGAGGGATGAGGTTGGATCTCGCGAGGCCTCGGCTGGCGGAGATTTTTACCGAGTACCATGAGCAGTGCTCTCTGCACCCCCTTCCCCCGCTTCTGTAATTTTCTTTTTCTTTTGTATGTATGGCTGAGGATCCCACAATACCTTTTGAATAAATGAGACATTTCCTTCTTTTTCGCAATGTTCCATTGATCTTTATTAAATTAACAACGGATCCTACGAAGAGTTTACATTGCCTTAAAAGAAAAGTACATGTTAATAGATGACCTTGTTAGCGCGGCCCGAGCTCCTCGGAGGCTTGTTGGTCTCCGTGCTCGGCACCGGGTATGGGGCTTCCTGAGCGCCAGACTGGTCATCTACCGAAATGAGCATGATCTGGCCGATGGTCAGCTCGGCGGGAGGAGGACGCTGCTCCTGCTCGCGGTCGGCCTGCCGTTTGTCCCTTAAGTAGGCGGCGAGGTGCCCCGATCGGATGAGCTCCTCGATGTAGTCCCGGAGTTGCTTACAATCCTCCGTGGCATGGCCTAGCGTCCGGTGGAAGGCGCATTAAGGGCCCCAGGTTCGCTTCGAGGCCTGACGCGGGATTGGAGGGAACTTGAAGAACCCTTCGCCCTGGGCCTCCTCTAGTAACACTATGAGGGAGACGTTGAGCGGGGTGTACTCCTGAAACTTTGGGTGATAAGGCTGCTGACGCTCCGGCCTCTCTTCCCGAGCCCTCTTCTTTTGGTCGGACCGTTCTACTCGGGGGAGGTTCGCGTTCACCTTGGACTCCAGCTGAACCTCGCGCTCGGTCCACGCCTTGACCTCAGCCACGGTCTTAGGTTGTGCCAACGCAAAGGAGCGCAACCACTCCTTGTGCCTAAGACCAGATCTGAGCGTCGTGATGACGGTCTTGTCTTGGTGCTCGGGGACCTCGAGGAGGGCGTTGTAGAAGCGGGTGATGTAAGCCTTGAACGTCTCCTTGTCCCCGCTCTTAATTGTGAAGAGGTAGTCGACTGTGCGCTTCTGCCGACGGTTCCTAATGAAGTGGCCGAGGAATTGATTAGCCAGCTCGTTAAAGGTCTGTAAGTCTGCGGTAGCGCCCCGGCCGTCGATCCGATGCCAAATGCGGAAACAAAAACTTTTTAGGAAACCGTCGCTATCGTAGTCTTTCACCCGGATCGAACCATTAACGCTAAACTAGCTAACTAGAGAAGGGTTAGAAAGGCTATACCGATCGATCCGTGTCCTTCGGTCTTTGGCCACCATCCCAAGCTCCTCACGGCATCTCCGATCTCCGGTCTCCTCGTCGGAAGGGCACCACATCAAGAAGTCTTTTTACGGGCTCCCGCCTCTGAACTGAGGCAACTCGGACACGAAGTTTGCTAGCTGACGTGTCCAAGATTGTAGTAGAGTAAGTGTAGAATGCATTGTCTCGAGGGTTAATCGAAGTTGCCATTTTGGGTGGAGATGAAATGAGCAATGAAAAAAGAGCTTAGGAATTTTGTAGTTATGAAATGAGATCAAAATTTCCACACCCAAAAGAATGAGGGACTGCCTCTAATAGTGGCCGGCCACAAATAAATGAAAAGAGGAGGGAGGTGAGCACAAGTGAAGGAGAGTGACCACAAGAAAAGATCCATATCAAAAAAAACTTTTGGTTTCCAAGAAACATTAAATGCTAACAATGATGCACAAAAGTGTCAAGCTCAATCAAAAACACTCAAGAGAGTGCTGGAAATCCCTGGAGCCCCTGTCACCACAGAAAAGCCCCTGCCTTCACTAATTTGAAATTTGCAAGAAACCCCCTCCTCACAAAATTCAGCCTAGAAAAGATAGAATGATATTTGGCCAAATAAAGAATGCAAACTGGCAACTTCAAAAAGCGATCCCGTAATAAAATTACAGGATAACCCCGCAACTATATCTACATACCTGCATTTGTATTCCAACCGAATACAAATGCAATGAGACAAAATCTATACAGTATAATACTAGGATCCGGCTTAAACCAAAGCTCGCTAGTATTATCCGTCCGAACCATGACACGTGCACAAGTGCACGCGTATGTTCGAACCCTGCCATAAATCCATACGGCCTCTACAACGTTTCGCCCGAAACTTGAGAAACTGTCTGTGGGGGACTCTAAACACTCATCAATACACTAGCTGTGGATTTAACCACTAGCACGTCAGTGGTACTAGGTGTACGTAACGGGCCACCAGGTATTGACCAAAAGGGAGGTCGATGAGCGAACTCATCCTGACACCCTACTGAGCCTGTCAGTGACAATATCCGTACAGTCCGGTCCGTTCGTCTATGAGTATCACATGTCGGGCCTAGGGGGTTGGTAAAAGTCAGACCCCCAAAAGCGGCACAAGTCGTGTCAGAGTGTAGCCCAGAACACCCTGAGATACTACTGGAATACCTACCAGTAAATCTCATGCCTTGGCCAAGGACTTCGTGTAATGGCTTTCCTAGACACAACGCGATCTCACCCTTAATACCGGGAGAGATGAAACCCCTGCCGATCCGCTCACTGCCTCCATGTGGCTCGGGACTGTACCCAACTAAAATCTGTTTGCACGACTTCTTTGAGCCGTGGTAGGGTAGTAATCAAAGCACAGTGGGAACTCACACGAGACAAATGACGATCTCAGGTCGATGAACTAACCTGTACATATGTCACCAAGGAACTGCTATCTGACGTCAGGTATAACACCAACTAGCATGTTCCCGGCGAGTCCTGTCCAGTGTACTCATAACCCAATGAGCATATGTATACATCTTAGGTGATCCAACTGACACTAATGGCTTGTGAGACCGGCCACCGCCCCTCGTCGGGGTCTCGACTGTATACACTAGTCTACTCTGGAGTATCGATGCCCTGTCTCGAAACTCCCTCGACTAGGAACCTTTTAAGGATGCACTATAGACCCCAGTTCCCACGTATATGATCGCCACCATACTGCTGGCAGTCAAACAAGAATCCTAAGGGCTCTATCAACGTGCAATAGTGATCTGTAAGGTCACCTAAAGCATGTACACGATGATACAGATAAACCAGATAGCATACTATCATCTTGAGTAAGACTGTCCTTCCGGCATAGGTCCTCCTTCAATCATTGCAATCACGTGCCTGCGATCCAATAATTGACTTTGAGGGCACTATATCCAACAATCTCCCACTTGCACTCAAGGCTAATTATTGCGATGTCGCATACTCACAGCCCGTGTCATACCGAACACCCAACTCCTCTACTAATCAGTTTCACAAAACCCGTTTGTGAAACTATTGTGTTCGAGGAATAGCCTCGGTGAGTGAATCCGCCCTGATGTTTCCTTCTATGTCTCTCTTTATCTCAAGTTCGCGGAGAAAGCCATCTCCCGAAATGAGCAACACCTGTCTTAGAATATGTCTGGATATCTTATGGGACCTAGTTCATAAATGAACTTCAAATCCAAACTTCTTAGACTGTATCGTCAACTGAACTTAATCAGTATCGTGCGCCATGCCTCCCTCAGTATCAGCTTGGACCACCTGTCCAAACTACTGCCCCTCGTTAGAAGGAAAACTATAACTCTGACAGTCACTCTGTCATCCAGGTCACCTTGGAAGCCTGGAATGATAACCGTCTCCCAAAAGAGGCTGTTGTTATCATATCCCTAGAACATCCGCTTGTGTTCATAAACTGCTTCTGAACGCTTCTCCAGGATTGGATTAATATCAACTTATTGCATCTAGTGCAAAAACAACATCTGGTGTGGTACTTGACATCTCATGATTGACTCAATGGCCAAAGCAAGTGATATGTCAATCATGCACATCCCTCTCCCCTTTAGTCTGTAAGACACCTTTAGAGAGGGTGACTCCATCACCTGCAAGTATATTACCATGCCGGGAGTAATCCATTCTAAAACACATGTAGAATGCCGTCTAAGTACCCAGATTGGGAAATTACCCAAATCTAGATCTAAAACCATAGATCTAGTAACCAGAATGTCTGATATTATATCTATATCCTATGTGGAGAAACCACTGTGTGAAAACCAAAGTATAACCGATCGTAGTATAGGAATTTCATTTCCTACTATGTGTATGTCATCCATATACCAGGATATCACACCCTACTACCTTCTTAACAGATCCATCTCCTATTCTGATGAAGTCAAAGTCCATGACTGTCACATCAAAAATAGATGATCTATTTCCGCTATATCTGCTTTAGTCCATAAATAGACATAAGCTACTTGTCCACTATGCTTCCGCTGCTCCCACTGACTACAACAACGCTCTGGCAGAGTTATATACACGTACACTTCTAAAGCTAGTTTAGAACGACGCTATACTCATCCTCCTGCCGGGTCTTACAGTCTGGAACAACAGCAATGGCAAGTCTGGGTAAACAAGAACCTTCCTGTCACCGTCTTTGAGCATACCGAAGTACCTCTCGAGTGCTTGAGGTTACCCACCATATCTGCGGAGTGGCCAATGGAATGACAATTCAGATTGAATCTTTAGGTTCTTATCAAATTTCCAGTAATCGTTTGTGGTTCTGGAATCACTTCCAGTTCTACCGTACTCCCACTACTGTTTTCTGAAAAAATCCATTTTTATCAAAACTGTGGCGAGTCAAGAACAATATCACTATTGATCTTCCAGATGGTAGAAAGTTAACCCTCGTCATAGCCCAGGTCAACCCACAAATAGCCATTACAGAAACGTGCCTTGAGTTATCCAGAGTCTGGTTTTAAGCATAAGCCGGAAAACTCCCTGTACCTTAACATTGTTAAGATATGAACTATTCTATATCCAATATAAAAACAGAGGCACTGATTTAATTGGAACCAGATTCAAATCATGCAGCTGTCTCCAGTGCATGTCAACTAAATGGAGAGAGGCCGATCAGCATTACTCAACTTAAGAATACATCCAGATATGAGTAACCTGAAAGAGAAGCAAGTTCTCATAATCATTACTATCAACTGAATACCATACAAAAGTATCTACATCTTCGATCACCTTGAAGAATCCTGATACTTGCAATACCTAGTTCTCTACTTTATTCATTTACCTATAACTTCTCAAAACTTGGATCTTGTATTTCTATGAAATACATGTCTGAGAACTAGAGAAGTCACAAGTAAACAGAATATAGTACGAGTACCAACCCCTCCGTCCTAATGGACACTGGACAACATACAATACTCTGTATAAGTCCCCTGAGTCTAATAACTCATTCCCTGTGTGTCGTAGGTTGAAAACTGTACTTATGGTTAAGAAGAATTACACCGCTGGTTAATGCTCCTTACCCAACCATCCACTGATATAGGTAAATGTCATGGACATAATTTCAAAAAGTTATATCTCACTTTATAAAAATAAACGTACAGATATATCAATTTGAAATTGGTGCAAAACAACGGATATTCAAAACCAAATATATGCCGTCCGGCAAACACCCAGGCGATTTTCTCAAATATCACCAATTACAACGAATCCCGATATAATGAGAATGATCACCTAATTCCCAATAACTTACTCTCAATCATCATCTGTAAAACCATATAGATGTGAGAATCATACCTGGTAAATACATACCCTGGAGTAAGGGCTAATTGGGAAATCGGTTTTCTTTTAACAACGCATAGTGAAACTGAAACATGTAAATGTTTCGAAGGGCTATCCGGGTATTCCTACTAATGCCTCTTCCATTATCAGATTCACAACTGCAACCGTATATTTCTTTGCCATCTCTCCAAATCTCTTTATATGTCTTTAGTCATTACCTTCTGTACACCACCTTTAGGCCAAATGGTTTTCTTCCTTCCCTACCGTTCGGCACCAGCCTATAGTTTGGAAGAAGACTATCCAATAAGCATAATGGGTGTACTCTCCTAATCCTAGGAGCATTCGCAACGCGAGAGAAGGTAAAGATAAAAGACAACTGAATAAACTTTATTCCTATTTCTCCTGAACCAAAATCCATCCCCGAACTGGAACAAGTTCCTTCGAGTTCATATATAACCATACGATGGAGTAGCCAAATAACTGTGGATCTTCGTAGTGATACGGGGTGTTCTAGAGAAATACCAAGGTGAAGTAGGAGTGGCGATGAAATATGTGGTTTTATCATGAATGATAGCAGTTGCAATTTACTTTGCCCTCTTTCTAATCCCTTTATTTGTCTTAACTTATTACCTTCTGTACACCATTGTTAGGCTAATTGGTTTTTTTCATTCCCCACCGTTCAGCACCTGCCTATGGTTTGGAAGAAGACTATCCAATTAGCGTAATAGGTGCACCGTTCTAATCCAAGGAGCACTCGCAACCTGAGAGAAGGTAAAAGGAAAAGACAACTGAATAGTCCTATTCATTTTCTCCAGAACCGGAAACCATCCTCGAATCTGGAACAACTTCCTTCGAGTTCGTATATAACCATACAATGGTTTTATCGAATGGAAGTGGATGTTCGTAATAATATGGGGTGTTCTGGAGAAATGCAAAGGGTAAAAGAAGGAGTGGCAATGATGTATGCAACTCAGACAATCCAAAAACCAGTGTTTTAACAAGGTTCGGTTAACTTGGTCACTGAGTCATAGTCTAGGGTCAGGCCATGGTCGCTGCCAAAGAGAGATAGAGAAAAGAAACACTCTGCGTGCACTCTAACCTAGATCAGAATGGTTACCAATTTATCTAATCAGGAAACCTTCCATTGTAACCTCAAATTCTCCTCCAAACCTGAAAGAAGAATTAGTCGGGATCACCCGAGGAGTAAACCAACTCATCAGTGGGAATCGGGATCCAACTATCATCGCATGATAACATGATGGAATCCACTCACGTTATCACACTCCAGAAGGTATGCGCATATCTAGCAAGTTTCAGTTTCTTTAGAAACTCCCGATATGATTTTTACCCCATGCTCTTATGACCTTGACGAAGGTCAACAAATCATAAGTCACATGTCAAGTCCTACCCGTCATTGTCCAGGTTAATTTGAACCCACACGTACAAGCCCTTGACGAAGTTCAATAAGGCTATACGACTGTCCCAAACCAACGCATCTATCTATGCAACAGAAAGGTAACAGGCAGCTACCATTCACTATTCCTTGACGAAGGTCAACAAACATAGCATGAATACTAAGTGCTACCCGTCTGAAATGACAGAGGGCTACGAATGGTTTTTGGCGAAAAACCTTTAACGTAATGAACTTGATATCGTTGAAAGAACCGGATAGCTTTTTATAAAAATATAGTGGCGAAAACCTTTGCTAAAGAGGTCACTCCCGGTGAAGGGATCTCGGTTCTTTCCCCGTAGAATGAGGTACCGGATATTCCAACTGAATACCACGATGCAAAGCAAAAAGTAATCGATTATAGTGAAGTTATCACCCTGACGCAAACTTCTGCCCAAGGGGTCACTCCCGGTGAAGGGATCTCGGCCCTTGCCTCGTCGACTGAGGTGCTGGATATTCATAACCGAATACCACTGTGCAAAACAAAAGAGAATGTCTTTGTAATAACAGCTTTTTGAAAAATTGTTCCAACAACATCAAACAGGTTTGTTTAGCTTGCATCGATCTGAATCAATGCAGTCCCATCAATTAATCACACCACAAAAGAACGAAAATATGATGTACGTATATGCCATCCGCATTCGCCACTGGGTCCCGTCATCACCCGTTAGGTTACTTAACTAACGACAGAGCGGGGACTGGACTAGCGCGGGTGTAAAACATATACAATATTTACTAATATATATATCAATATATAATAATCGCTCAAGGCGTGATAAAAATGCAACATCACAGAAATGCAATAAGCATCACAGAACAATACAGATAATCTGGGATCCCCGGGTTTCCTTTGAGCCGCAAGTGAAACCCGACGTTTCCCTGGTCGTATGGATAGCCTGTGCAATGAAATCCTAGACCCCTACGGGTGCGGCAAGTTACCCGCCAAAACCTGAAGCGAAGCAGCCCCCTTCAGCAAAGTGAATGGACCACCCAGCACTTCACGGAATCTGGTAACTTGAGCACCCCTCCTTGGGTCAACCTATATCCCCTACGAGTGCGGCGAATAGCCCACCAATTCTAGAGTGAAGCCCCCTCTGTCTCAAAGCCATGAGATGCGGGCTCGTTGCCCTCTAGAACCCGGCTATCCGTGCACCCCACCGCGGGGTAATCCTAGTACAGAAAATAAAAATATGTACAACGGGTGCATCGACCTCAACCCGGTCGTGCCCCAAAAGAATAATATACAAACAGGCAGTGACGGCAATCCACATGTCGGATGCTCGCCCCGCAATAAAAAATGTACAAATAATACCAAACTGTACTAATATTGCACCAAGCTATCCACCACGACAAATCCGCAACATCACAGCACAACACAGAACATCAACGTAAATGTCACGTTCGCAAACCCATCTAAAAGAGCTATAGCAATTAGACAAGATTTACCGCTCGAGTGGCATTCACGGTCGCAGATATAAAGTAAGCACTGTGAACTAACTTATTTAAAATTTTCGATCGACAAAATTTCCCGAAGTGGGCCCCAAGCACAAATCCAGTACTGTAACAAATCTGGGCCCAAACAAAATATTCCAGAAACCCCAATTCCAAGTTTAAGACCACTGTAGAAAATTGGTGCAGAGATGATACATAATGGCGACGGAACCACGGCCAAAATTTGGGTATGGCCGCGGTTCTGCGGCGGCACTATAACATCATGTTACCAAATTTTCACAGATGTCTTAAAAAAGCCTGCCTGATTTTCTGAAACACTCAAAATAATTTTTCGACGACAAAAAAATTTCGACAGAAACTGCTAAAATGGAATCGCTGTTTTGGAAAATTCGGCCGATCGATATTTTAAACATGTTAGAACAAGCTAGTAAAGGTTAATGGCGTGGCTCTGATACCATATAAGTCTATGGTAGCGCCCCGGCCGTCGATCCGAGGCCAAATGCGGAAACAAAAACTTTTTAGGAAACCGGCACTATCGCAGTCTTTCACCCTGATCGAACCATTAACGCTAAACTAGCTAACTAGAGAAGGGTTAGAAAGGCTATACTGATCGATCCGTGTCTTTCGGTCTTTGGCCACCATCCCAAGCTCCTCGCAGTATCTCCGATCTCCGGTCTCCTCGTCGGAAGGGCACCACATCAAGAAGTCTTTTTACGAGCTCCCGTCTCTGAACCGAGGCAACTCGGACACGAAGTTTGCTAGCCGACGTGTCCAAGATTGTAGTAGAGTAAGTGTAGAATGCTTTGTCTCGAGGATTACTCGAAGTTGCCATTTTGGGTGGAGATGAAATGAGCAATGAAAAAGGAGCTTAGGAATTTTGTAGTTATGAAATGGGATCAAAATTTCCACACCCAAAAGAATGAGGGGCTGCCTTTAATAGTGGCCGGCCACAAATAAATGAAGAGAGGAGGGAGGTGAGCACAAGTGAAGGAGAGTGACCACAAGAAAAGATCCATATCAAAAAAAACTTTTGGTTTCCAAGAAACATTAAATGCTAACAATGATGCACAAAAGTGTCAAGCTCAATCAAGAACACTCAAGAGAGTGCTGGAAATCCCTGGAGCCCCTGTCACCGCAAAAAAGCCCCTGCCTTCACTAATTTGAAATTTGCAAGAAACCCCCTCCTCACAAAATTCAGCCAAGAAAAGATAGAATGATATTTGGCCAAATAAAGAATGCAAACTGGCAACTTCAAAAAGCGATCCCGTAATAAAATTACAGGATAACCCCGCAACTGTATCTACATACCTGCATTTGTATTCCAACCGAATACAAATGCAATGAGACAAAATCTACACAGTATAATACTAGGATCCGGCTTAAACCAAAGCCCGCTAGTATTATCCGTCCGAACCATGACACGTGCACAAGTGCACGCGTATGTTCGAACCCTGCCATAAATCCATACAGCCTCTACAACGTTTCGCCCGAAACTTGAGAAACTGTCTGTGGGGGACTCTAAAGACTCGTCAATACACTGGCTGTGGATTTAACCACTAGCACGTCAGTGGTACTTGCTGTACGTAACGGGCCACCAGGTATTGACCAAAAGGGAGGTCGATGAACGAACTGACACCCTACTGAGCCTGTCAGTGACAATATCCGTACAGTCCGGTCCGTTCGTCTATGAGTATCGCATGTCGGGCCTAGGGGGTTGGTAAAAGTCTGACCCCCAAAAACGGTACAAGTCGTGTCGGAGTGTAACCCAGAACACTCTGAGATACTACTGGAATACCTACCAGTAAATCTCCTGTCTTGGCCAAGGACTTCGTGTAATGGCTTTCCTAGACACAGCGCGATCTCACCCCCAATACCGGGAGAGAAGAAACCCCTGCCGATCTGCTCACTCCTCCATGTGGCTCTGGACTGTACCCAACTAAAACCTGTTTGCATGACTCTTTTGAGCCATGGTAGGGTAGTAATCAAAGCACAGTGGGAACTCACACGAGACAAATGACGATCTCAGGTCGATGAACTAACCTGTACACATGTCACCAGGGAACTGCTATCTGACGTCAGGTATAACACCAACTAGCATGTTCCTGGCGAGTCCTGTCCGGTATACTCATAACCCAATGAGCACCTGTATACATCTTAGGTGATCCAACTGACACCAATGGCTTGTGAGACCGGCCACCGCCCCTTGTCGGGGTCTCGACTGTATACACTAGTCTACTCTGGAGTATCGATGCCCTGTCTCGAAACTCTCTCGACTAGGGACCTTTTAAGGATGCGCTTATAGACCCCAGCTCCCACGTATATGATCGCCACTATACTGCTGGCAGTCAAGCAAGAATCCTAAGGGCTCTATCAATGTGCAATAGTGATCTATAAGGTCACCTAAAGCATGTACACGATAATACAGATAAACCAGATAGCATACTATCATCTTGAGTAAGACTGTCCTTCCGGCATAGGTCCTCCCTCAATTACTGCAATCACGTGCCTGCGATCCAATAATTGAATTTGAGGGCACTATATCCAACAAGGTCGAGATGGAGCGAGGCTCGAGTCCTCGGAACCAATCCCGACCAGAGCGGATGAGGGTGGCTGGGAAGGCCCTACACTGAGCGGTGTCGGAATGGTCTGGAAGCTCATCCCCGCGGTGAAAGCATCCAAGTGGTCTTTCGGGTCAGTTTTCCCATCGAACATAGAGGCCTTCGGGGGCTTGTTGCGCGAGGAGACGTGGATAGCGAGCAGCCCCTCGGTAAACGGCTTGGTGAGCGAGTCGGCGACGTACTTAGCCCCGTCGCCCGAGAGGTGACCTTCCCGGCACATGCCCTCGATCTTCTTTTCGAGGGCGTCGAGTCGGCCGTGGTACCCCTAGGATTTGGTGCCTTGAGATCCCTGGCCTCTGCTGCGGGAGACCTGCGTTTGGGTGCGGCCCCAGTTCCTCTCGATGAGGTTCCTCAGATCCCCGGGCGGAGTGGCCCTCGAGCCGTCATGGCGAGTCCCTTCTGTGCAACCCCATCTAGGGAGAGGGTGTCGATCATGCCTGTGGACGGGCGAGGTGACCGACATCTCCTCAGGAGGGTAAGGGTCGCGAGGAGGCTCGAGCTAAGGTGCTCCGGTGGCGGATCTCGGTGTGGAGCTGTGGGGCACCCAGCGGGCCTCAGGGAGTATCGGCCCGTGGGATCTGTGGCCGGGGGTCGTAACCTGCAGGTGGTTAGCCGTGCCGACGAGGGGTGAGCCTTCTGGAGGCGGAGGAGCGGCGATCTGGGGCCCTGGCCCGGTCGTTTGGACGCGGACAAGCGCCTCCACGAGGGACTGTAGCCGATCTATTCGGCTGGCGAGGGCGTTGATGATGGCCTCCGGGGGAGGTTCATCCGCGCCTCCGGCGATGGGGAGGCGGCGGCTGGTACCTGGATCTTCAGGGCGGTCGCTTGCCATGTGGATGGAGATCGGAAGGCCAACTTTGTTTTTTATGGAGTTTCGTTCCCACAGACGACGCCAACTGATGGAGGTCCTTTTCGGGTCTCCGTCAGATGTTGTCTTCCGTCGATCTCCCGGTGAATTTTGGAGGTGATCTCCTGTTGCGTGTGGGTCTCAATGGGTTTTGAGGAGATTGGTGGTTTTGAGGAGTTCAGCACCGAGTACCTGCAAAGAAGTCCCGGAGGGGTTTAGTACCACCGAAGACCCTCCGACGATCAAGTTAGCATGAGATCCGAGCAGAGTAACGGCTAAGTGGAGTAAAAATGGCTTACTTGACCCCTCTGTGATGAGGGTTTATATAGTGGCGGTAGCACGCAGCAGCAGGCGCGAGAATCTCGCCGGCAGTTACGCTCCCGACGTCATGCCTGCGTAAAGAGCGGATCGCCCATTAATGGGGATCGTAATGGCGTGGAACGTAGGATGTTGCTGGCGGAGAATCTGTGCATAGCGAGATTTGCGGAGCGGCGGTTACGCCTTTGAGTGGTGGAGTCGGTCGGTTGGAGGACCGAGGAAGATGGCCTCGGCTGGGGAGCTCGGGGACGAGCGAGAGGGCCGAGGAATCTTGGTCCTGTGGCAGCTCGGGGCGAGCTGAGAGGCCGAGGAGGCTAATTTCCAAGGGGCTATGAGGTGAGCCAGTTTGTGCTTGCAGGTCGGGTACAGGGGTGGCCTGGTCGACCCCTGCGGCTCTTTCTTCTGAGCTTTGGGACACGTCATCTGCCACGTGTCCTGATCTTGGAGATCGCCAATACTGAGCATCATCACGGCGAGATTCTCGCGCTTGCTGCTACGTGCTGCCGCCACTATATAAACCCCCATCATAGAGGGGTCAAGTAAGCCATTTTTATTCCACTTAGCCGTTACTCTGCACGGATCTCGTGCTAACTTGATCGTTGGAGGGTCCTCGGTGGTACCAAACCACCCCAGGACTTCTTTGCAGGTACTCGGCGCTAAACTTCTCAAATCACCAATCTCCTCAAAGCCCATTGAGACCCACGCGCAACCGGAGATCACCTCCAAAAATCAACCAGGAGATCAACGGAAGACAACATCTGAAGGAGACCCGAAAAGGACTTCCATCACAAACACACATAATCACTTTTATGCCCCTTCACAAAAAATCTCTCCTGCGGCCCCCATAAATTAATGATAATCAATGAAGCATACAGATAACAAGGGTATGGAGACAATTCTTTTCCTTATACTGAATAGCACATGCATGATGCTATAGCTAATGCACATACTGTGTGTGTGGCCTGTGTGAAGAAGCACTTGCAATAGGATGCTGAAAGGTTCTCTAAATCGTTTACTACAAGTGTCTTTCGATTTTCTTAAAGCTTGTTTTATTATTCGAAGGTTAATCGCCGCTTCTCTTGCACTGTACAAAAATTTGGAATGACTTCTATGTTTTTAATTAAAATCAAAACAATTATAATAACTGTCGTCCTCATTGTTGTCATTTAAGTCTTTTCACACAAAGTTACTCTGACCTTCTTTACATTAATGGCAAATTGCTTACGAGATAACTATTAACAGTAGAGCACCGTCATAATGTAAATAACCGGTTTCGGTGGGATGGGACCCAGGGGCCTTTAGAATTTTTTTTTTTGGGAATAAAATGATCGAAACATTACAAACACAATAGGAAAACAAAGGAAACTAGAATGACACAGAAAATTTTCTTATTGCACAAAGCATTCTTGAACAAGAACCAATATACGGAACTCAAGCCGGTCCCGGATAAAATGCCAATCTATAGCATTGACTTGCATCTTTGTGCACTATAGGTAAGAAAATTAGCATTAAAGTTATGACGTCATTTTACAAAATTCTTGAATGTCACCGCATCATTCCTTTTTTCCTTGCTTGGTAGCTGTCTTCAAACGTGAATTTAGCAGTAAATTTTGTTTTAAAAAAAATTAGAAGGTACACCACACCATCCAACTAAATTACACGATCTTCTGGCTGGGCTTTTCTTAACTCTCGTATTATCGTGAATTTAGTATACCACGAAGAAAGAGGTTAATAGGTGCAATGACTAATGATTTATTTTAAGGGAAAATTGTTTCTTACCCCAGCTTTAAAGAGCGGCTTATTTTAAAACCCATATACTTTTAAAATTATGGAAAAACCCAATACTTATAAAATACAATATACAACAGATTGTTGAGACTCAAAATAGACGATACGAAGAATGCTTTGGTTTTTTTTTCCAAATACCAAGTTTACCCTTAAGGCAAATATACGTATAATTATTCTCACTCTTCATCCACCTCTCGTCGCTTGTTGCCAAAATTCGCCATTTCCTCTCTCTCTCTCCTCTCCGAATATGACATCTCCTCTCTCAATTTTCGATCTTCGCTGTCCATTGCCCTCTCCTCTTCTAATTTCGGTCTCTATTTTCTTATATTCACTTTCAATTTATCTTCTCCCCTAAATCTACAGTTTCGTTCTCAATTCTCCTACCCTGCTTTCAATCTCTTGTTATCTTCTAATTTCTCTTATCATCTTGAATTTCTACAACTTCAGACCCAATTCCGAGATCTTCTCAACGAATTTCTCCATCCTTACTCTCAATTTTTCTCGTTCTCTTAATTATGAAACTTGTTGCAGACCTGGAAAATCGATGATAGAAAGGGGCAACTTTTCTCCCGAAATGATTTACAAAGAAGATCAATGATGTTAGAGCTGCAAGTTTTTTCCCAAAACGATTTACAAAGAGATGGGGTTAATAAAAGAAATTAAGGTTTATATAAAATCGATGTGATATGAAATTAACTTGGGCAAGAAAGTAAAAAAACATTGAACCGCGGGAAAAAGCAGGTAATATCTTTGAGAATTTTAAAGGGAATTTTTAAAAGGGTATTATTGACAATGAATACACAACTACGTATACAAATCAGGATCTGGTTTTAAAATAAATTCAAATCATACTTTTGGGTTTTTCTGCAATTTTTGAATTTTGTTAGGTTAGCTCTCTCTCCCCTGCCCCCTTCTAAATCCTTGATCTTAACAAGTCTCATCTCACTCTGTTCTCCTCTGGCTCCCTAAACCCAACTTGAGAAGATTCTTAATTTTCTATTTTAAGAAAAATCTTTTTTACAGAGAGATACTTTTCCTACGGGGTTTTTTCTATCCATTTTCATACCGGCTAATGGGGCATTTTTATATATTTTTTCTTAAAGATTGATCAAACAATAGGAAGAAAAATAACTCTTAATGTTTGTAGATGAAAATGTTTCTACAAAATATCTTATGGGTTTATGTTCATTTCAATTTTTTCCCTTCGTTCAGCAAAATGAAAATGTTGTGGTTTCCTTCATTTTGGTTTTTTTTTTCCTTCTTGTTTTTGATTCAGAAAAAAACATTAAATGGATCTGTCATTTTTTGTTTGTGGATTTGGTGAAACCTGTTAGAAGGAAGTGCATGGGTTCTCATGCACATCTATAGCCTTGACCAAAGATCACAGTGGATCTTGATACATCAAGTTTCCTTCTTTCATGCATTTTTTGGGGGTTCTATGTAAAGATTTTCCCTCCTTTTGAGATCACGTTGCGGAGAGGATACCCAAATCTTGAGATCTGATTTTTATAACTATATGAGAAGAACTTATTTGATCATCATAATGTATTCTTGTGTTATCTACTTTATTTTTACTATTGGAGAAGAAGGTTCACACTGATTAATTGCAGTGCCCAAGAAAGAACATGAGAAGTATAAAACTAAACAAGAGGAGAAATGTGATAATTTTATTTTCATATGTCTACTTTTAATTTGCATTTTTATATATTTTTTCTTTAATTTGTTTGCTTTTGTGGAGGAAGATGGAAAAGAGAAAATTAAAGAAAATATAGGGTTTGTTTCAGTTTTGGGATCATTGGGGAATTTGTTTGGTCTTAAATGTATTTGTAAATTTTGATGGATTTAGATTACGGCCTGATTAAGATTTTCGAGAGCAAGATTTAAACTCCTCTCCTGTTTCAGAAATCAATGAATACAGTTGCTTAATTTATAAAAATCATCTCTTTTCTTCTATGAAAAAACTTTTTCTATTTATGAAATTATTTTAGTTTACAGAAGTTTAAGTTACTGTTGTAATTTTTCTCCATCAAAATAGCTCAAATTATATGTAATGGTGAAAGAAGGTTAAGGAGGAAGATGAGATGGGTAGAGAGAATTTGGTGTTGGGGGGGGGGGGGGGGGGGGGTCTGGGGGGAGAGAGAGCGTGGGTGAGACAATCAAGGACGGGAGAAAAGAGAATCCCATGAAAGATTAAAAGTTGTCACGGAAAAATGGATAGAAAAACCCTAACTTTTTTTAATGAACAAAACCGTGAATAGTTAGAAGATGAAGATTGAGAGCAATTTGTCTCTTCCTAGCCTCTCTCAACTACCTACTAACACAGTTATGGAAGATACTTAGATTCTGTTAGTTAATTGGAACTTTTAAATAAAAGTAGAACTTTTGAAATCAAAACATTTTTGTAGAATTTTTATACTATGACTTTTTATTATAGGATTCAAACTGGAACTGAAAATTGAAACTATATTAGAAGTTTTTTTATTTGTGCAATTCAAACTAAACCAGAACACGTGATACCAATTTATTTTAAAAAAACGATGTTAGTGAATTATCGCTAACTAATATATCGTTATGACCAGCCGAGCTATGCTCGTGATTATATATACGAATAAAATCATTATTAGTTTATATCAAATAAGATTAATAGTTGTAATGATAGGATTGAAAGATTTATGAATTTTTTTGACCAGTAAATTAGAAAATATTTGGTTGTTTCTGAATGTTTGCTACCACTTGTTGTGCGGTCCGTTCTAGTGATAGCATTCCTACTTTTATTATCACTTCCGGTACTGGCAGGGGCAATTACTATGTTATTAACCGATCGAAAATTTAATACAATCTTCTTTGATCCTGCGGGAGGGGGAGACCCCATATTATACCAGCATCTTTTTCGGTTCTTCGGTCATCCCGTGGTGTATATTCTCATTCTGCCTGGATTCGGTATTATTAGTCATACCGTATCTACCTTTTCAGGAAAACCGGTCTTCGGGTATCTAGGCATGGTTTATGTCATGATCAGTATAGGTGTTCTTGGATTTCTTGTTTAATTATAGAAAATGAGATTTTTGTATATCAATAAAACTTAATTAAACCCGTCTTTCTTTTAGTATGATCAAATTAGGGTATAGATACAGCTTTAAATAATTTTTGTATTTTCTGATTATTTTTGGGTATATTTAAATTAATTGGATTTTAAAAAGATCGAGAAACTTTATGTTAAATCAATTGGATTTTGTCGGTAAAAGAGAGACAAAAGATTTGAAAGCCTGTAGAAAGAAAATGAGGAGGGGAGGGAGAGAGGGGGGATAGGGAAGATTAGGCTTTGTAGTTCTGATTTTTTAATTTTTGTTCCATACAAATATGTGGGATACATTTTAAGATTGGAACATCCATTTTATACATAAAAAAGTTTTATTTGAAACATTTTTTTTTATATTAGTTCCAGTTCCAATTCTATTCATGACTGACACTAAATTTAGAACTTTAAGTTTCAGTTCTAATTGATGAACACTAACATATTGCTCCATTCTAACTCTTTAAGGGTGAATGTGTTTTAAGTCCCGATTGTCTGAAGAGTACATCCATTCACCATGGGTTTTTTTTACTGAGGTGACATGAAGGCACATTTACTTCAAATTTAAATTAAAAGTTGTAGAGCATGCAGCTATTCATCATATTCAGTTTCATTATTCTAATTTTATGCAAACATTGTTTAGGGCCTGTTTGGTTGCAAGATTATGAAATTTGGATTTCAAAATAGTACGGTTGCAATTTCTGGATTTGGTAATTTGTTATTTGGTTGATTTTGGATTCCTAGTATTAGATTTGTAGGTCCTTATAATTTTTGTTTGGTTGGTGAAAATAAAATGGGGTTTGGATTTAAGGATTTTGGAGAGAGATAGATAGAGAGAGTATTATTAAATAAATAAAGTATACGGGTCCCATCTAAAAGTACAATGAATAATGCCAAATCCTTGAAAATCCTTAAAAAGGTTTAGGATTCAGGAATCCATGTTTTGTGGTGGCCCCCCATAAAAAACAAAGAAATCCTAGAAATCCAAATCTCCCAACCAAACACAAAATTATGGAATCTTAGGATTCCACAATTCAAATTCAAAGAATCCTGCAACCAAATAGGCCCTTAGTGTTTTAATGGAGTACTATCAAACAGGGACAAGCAGCTTCCAGGTCGTTTGCTCCGCCGCGATTAATCAGAGCATCATACATCACACATCTCATTGAATCAAATAGCAGTTCAGCACAACAAGTCTCTGCAGGCTAAAGGTTATCGTTTGGTAACAACTCACTGTATATAAGGTGATATGTTATTTATAATCGAAAACCTGAACAGCTCCATGAGTCTTCGTAATGCAAGTAACATGGGTCTGTATATGCTCATCATCTTTTCCCTAATCTTTGAGAGTAATGAAATTTGTAGAAGCCAACAGCGTTGCCTGGAACTCGCAAAGGCGGCAACCCGGAAAGGCCACTATACCCGCATCTTGAATGCAAGATGTATGAAGATTTAGCAGAAGAAACATTGTTAATTTTATTTTACCTTTATAATAACAAATGTTCGATCGTAGGGTACGTGTTTGGCTTTTGAGAAAAAATCAGCACTGTTGGTGATATGCTTCGACTGCTAAATGAAGTTTGTCCGATATGATATCAAATTGAAATAATGTGGTATAAAATGTAGAATTGTGATGGTCAAGCAAGGTATAGAATCAATACTCGCCTAGCTAAACATCGACCATCATGTCCATCATAACCAAACAAGTGTTGTATCAAATTAATAGGAATAAGGTGCTTTCTGTGATTCTGAGCCTTGTAAGTTTCCAAGAATCTCTCTAAATGATTTGGATAAATAATTATGAATGTAATTATTCTTTTACCTTGGGCTGTCAGTTGCATGGATAATGCTCTTTGGCTTTTAACAAGTCCTATAAGTTTACATGTGCTTGTCTATCTGTTTATGCAAGTGTATATTTTTATTGCTTATTTACTAAACCCTAACTCTAAACCCTTTGTCTTCATCCTAACCCCAACCCTAAAACCGATTTCATTTCTTTCTCCTCCACCTCCTTTTACCTCAGTCATCGAGCCATGCTGCCCCTCCCACCCTTCGCTAGCAACCTTTCCTGACTCCACCTCCACCTTAGCCCCTCGACTCCACTATATCATCCCATCATCATCACCACCATCATCATCGCCATCATCCATCATCTTCTTCATCCTCTTCTCATCATTTCTTTTTCCGGTGCCTTCCACCTGCCATGGCCACTAACCTCTTCCATGACCACTATCATTAATTTTCCAAATTAATATTCAATAATTATTTTAAATTGGCAATAAAACAATTATTAATTAATTAATTATAAAAAAGACAAAATGGTCATTTGATATCAACAATTAATCCCATTAAAGTTGATCAACATTGACAGGATTGATGGTTATCAGTCACGGGTTCAAACCTATGGAGATTTTTTGTTAAAAAAAGCATATCTCTCCCATTAAAATAACAACTCTCTTAACATGCCAAATTAAATCCATAGCTAACTCATATTGCCAACTTTTCTAAGAGTAGAAATAAAAAAAAATTCATTTACATTGAATTTGGAAATGTCATTCATCATAATAAAGACAAAATAAAAAGAAGAAAACTTTCTTCCATTCACACAAAATTTTAAAATTCAGGCCAAGTTTTCATTTTAGAGTTTTACACAGTTTTAATAAACTTTGTTTATGCATATCATAAAAAAAAATAGAATTATTTACTTAAAACTCTTCTTAGGTTTGGAACCCTTGACGCTAAACTTCTTTTTCTTCCGAAATTAGAAGAAACTATCTTAGTTACTGATGCCATATCATCACTAATTACCTCACTAATTACCACATCATTTTAGTTGCTAAGTCAAACCCTTCCCCTCTCCCGCTCCCCCAAGTTTTTTAAAATGAAAAATAACCAACCCTTCTCCCTCCTCTTTCCTCCTCTCCTGCCATCACCCCCGGCGCTGGCCGACGCCTCACCCCCCCTCCTCCCTGCCAGTCTTTCCCCCTCTGCCACTACCTACACTGCAGGGGAGCTAGAGCACTCGAGTTCTCATGGGGTGTCTTGGCAAAAATGGGAGTCATGATGGTCGACTATGAAGAAGAAAAAGAAGGCAAGAAAGAGATCTCATAGAAAAGTTTGGAATGAGAAAAGTAGAGTTAATTAACAGAGCTCAGAGAGGACGATGAGTTGGTTGCGGCTAATTACAACAAAGATTAGGAGACTTCGGAAGGCATTGAGTATTATCCTCTATAATCCTCATCACAAGTCTGTGGCGGTGCCGAGCAAGGAGAATGAAGGAGCCATGATTACGGATGTTGGAGGGGTATCAGGTGACGCCCTTGCCCGGCACAAGAAGAAGTGAACGACAATGGCGTATTCGCAATGACAAGTACTATACCCATGATTCGATTGAGTCGATGGTCAGAGCTAAAACGCCCAAGTCCAAGTCTGTTCGAGATGGTATGGACTCAATACTGTGATTATTAGGGGTTGATTTCATTTCGAATCGAATTTCTCTTGGAATTTCCTTTTACTGCGATTGATTTCATTTCAAATGATTTCCTTTATATATAAATGTAGCTAAGGTTTGTCGAGTTTCTCTTGGTAACTCCGATGAGGAACATCATTAAAATACTGTGATTATTAGGGGTTTGAAGGCTCGACACGATCATCACAAGGAATGTGAGGATAATTCCAAACGTTAAGTAATTTCCAAGCGCCATAGGAATCGAGAGGAAGCTAAAAAAAAGAGTTTATATGAATTTTATTTTTTGGAATGTACAGGGCATGCGCTTCTTTGTGAAGCAATGGATGATTAGAGACTCATTGAGAGTCTCGAACCCGACGTTGCCGCTGTCCAAGAAACAAAAATCGAGTGTCCGTCCGAGAATTGTTTCTCAGGCGGTAGTTCACGTGTTATCGGCGATTCATTCCAAGTGTGGGTTTGGCTGGAGGATTAGCGTTGAGTATCAATACTTGAAAATTAACGATTGTTTCGCAATATATTTGTAGGTTTTCATTGTCTTAGAAACTTAGACGACTTAGCGATGTGCGGGAGTTCTCAGTTTCTAATGTTTATGGGCCCTACAAGTCCTCGCTTAAGGGAGAATTTTGGGCGGAATCATGATTTATTTCGTCCTTGTGGAGTGTCCTGTGGTTGGTCGGAGAGGATTTTAATATTACTAGATTTGAATTTGAACATAATGCGGTAGGCTATACCATTCTAGATATTTTAATAGGGTTGTGTAGGACCTTGATTTAATTGAACCAAGTGTGTTAGATAGAACCAATGAGCAATATCTCAGTTGGTATGACACTTCCCTGTTTACCGCCGGAGACGGGTTTGAAGCGTCGGGAGAACGTCTTGTCTGAATTTGGGAGGGCAGATGCTATTTGCAACATATCCATCCACCTCTCCGAAAATACCAAGTTGATTCATGGCACCGTATATCGGAGGTTTGGATGGATGCGACCGATACGGCGTGATTTTATCAGATCCCCCCTTATTTATGAGGGTTTTTGATTGTGAGGACGCTCTTCCCTAAAGGCACAAACCCATGCAGTTAATTACGCTATCGCAGCGCGATAACAACGTTCACCTTTTCCGGTTGATCACTTCGTGTCGTGTTATATTTATTTATATATGGTTGCCCTTGGATTGTATAGGAGACTACTTTTGTTATGCCCGTAGGACGCAGATTAGTCCAAATTTGTACATATCAGACTTGGATTTGAACCTAAGTCATATATTCTATCAGTTCAGGGTATATATTTAAGAACAGTTAGTCATGTATTAGACTTAGACAAACCATATATAGCGAGCATATGAGCTCTGTTGATTTATAATCAGAGAAGTTTAAACTCTAAGTACCTAACCCATTTTAGGCTAAATGATGGGCTTTTATGTTACCCAGTAGTGCTAAGCATTTTGATATATATGTCGCTCACATTACATTACGTGGGGTGCTAAGTCTGCAGCGCTCACGTGAATATCACGTGAGGTATTGTCTTCATGACTATTGAGTATTCACGTGCGTATCACGTGAGACGCTCAATCTTAGACGCTCACGTGGATATCACGTGAGATGCCGAGTCTTGATTTTTTTGTGAGCTCTCACGTGAATGTTACGTGAGGCGCTGAGTTATTAGAGATTTAATCTCTGCTCATATTTTTAGATAAGTTAAACTTCTATTAATGGTATTTTGACCATTAACGATCACCAAGATCACTATTTTGAGGATCTGAGATCAAGAGAATGCAAGTTCTTTAAGAATTTGAAGATCTTGTTCATGTAGATCTAAGTTCTTGAGATTTTGTTAAAGGAACTAAGTTCCTAGAGAGAGAAACTCCGTCTTTCTTTTTTCTCTTTATTATTTTTTTTGTTTGATGGTAGGCAGAACACCAAAGTTTTTCTTTGGACCTTGAGTTTAAAACCAAGATCCCTTTGTGAGAATTAAATTCTCTTTTTGTGGGGGACTTGTCTTATGGATCTTAGATCCAGAGAAAGAACTAAGTTCTAACGAAGGGTTATACCCTGTTTTTACATGGGTGATAGGCATAGGAGCGATATTTCTTCATTGTTTCTACTTAAGGTTTGGAAGGATGAAGATGAACTTCAAGGAGAAATCAATCCTCTATTTTTCCTTTTAAAAGCTTATGGGAGGTATTCCGTCTATGAGATTTAATCTCATGGGTCTTTAATATAGGGTATGAGAAACTGTTAATTAGTTGCGAGGATTTCTCATTTAAGAGATCTCGACTTGATTTCATAATCAAGTGATGAATTTTAATTATCGTTGGATCTTAGATCCAAGGTTTTCTATTTAATAGAGTATATTTTTCTTGTTTTTAATAAAATTGATGGAAATATTTTCGATGTATAGAATTTAATTCTATATTTTGATTCAAACGGTGATTTTTAATCACCATTGGATTTTTAATCCTAAAGTTTTTCTATTTAACAGAGGAAATCTTTCTCATTTTAGAAAGATTAGAGAAATATTTTCCCATATAAAATTTAATTCTATTTAAAGTGATGCTCACGTGTATTGCGCGTGAGGCGCTGTCGTATATATGGCCTATAGCGCTCACGTGCCTTGCACGTAAGACGCTGCCATATTATATGGCTTATAGCGCTCACGTGCCTTGCACGCGGGCGCTGCCATATTATATGACCTTAGCGTTCACGTGTTTTGCACGCGGGCGCCGCTCACGTGATTTGTACATGAGGCACTGCTATATATTTTTTAAGAAGGAACAAATGCACACTTTGGGCCAAAATTTTTGGCGGAAACAAATGCCCCCTACTACTTCGTCCACATAAATATGTACATGGGTTAAGAAGCGCAGGGTAATACATTGCCATAGAACTAATGGCTTATGAGACATGTTTAAATCCCAGCCAACTAAGGCTTTGTCCATCTTCATAAGCCGTAAAGGTCTCATGGAGGTTTTTCTCCCTATGAGTCGTATGGATCTCATAGGCGCGTATTCTCCTTAGAAATCATGAGGATTCCTAAGTGTCTATCACCTCTGTGAGTCATAAGGATCTCATTCGGGTATTTTCTCTTTACGAGTCGTGATGACCTGTAAGTGGATTCTCCGCTTCATTGGTATGCAGCTTCGACGAATGCGGCCGGTGGATAGTATACAAAAGTCAATATTGACCTCCTTGTAGGGTAGCGATGGCTTAGAAAACGGGTTTATATCCCCGTTGCCCAAGGCTTTTCAACTTTATTAGCAGTGAGAGTCTTATAAAGGTGTTTTTACCTGTGAGTCGAGAGGATCTCGCAGGTGTATTCTAACGTAAAATATAAATAACCCTTTTCGATATAAGAGTTCGTAAGGTTTGTGGTACTGGGTTAAGTCTATTGTACCATCGCGTTGGTTGATATTTTCTCGACATGCATTTCATAGGTTGCGGCTCGAGTAGCCATGCGTCTATCGTGTCTTTGATCTCTTCTGAGGCTGGACACGACATCTTCAAATAATTTTCTTAGGTTGAAATATCCACATTATCATTGGAAGATCTAGCATTAAGTATTGCCATGGTGTTTTACTTGAGGTTAGGCTTTATTTGGAGCCCGATGAGTCATGATCGCATCCTTCTGGGGTAAGATGACATCGAATGGTTTTTAGGCTGTATATGTATTGCTATCAAGACCCGAAACTAAAAATATGCCGTCATTTTGCTTTTGCTTTAGTAATGTCGTCGTGCCAATTCTTCCCTGAAGAGGGGTAGACATCCACATGACCTCTATGTTGTATATATCTCCATCAAGGTCTGGAGCTAGGATTTTGCTATTGCTCTGCTTTTGCTTTGACTCTTTGGTCCATATTGACGTTGCTTCTGCGCCGAGAAGGAACGTCGATATGATCTCTAAGCTGTGGATGTTGCCATCGAGATCCGGAGTCAGGATTTTACCGCTACTCCACTTTTGATTTGACCCTTTGGTCATTATTAACGTCGCGTCTGCACCCTGTTAGAATGCGAAAGCACGCCGAGATGATCTCTAGGCTGTAGATATTGCCATCGAGATCCGGAGTGAGGATTTTGCCGTCACTCCAATTGATGAATTTTTTCTCTCTGGCCTTCTGTACTCCTCTGGATCTCCTTGATTGTCTCTGTCTTTCTGTTTCCTCAAGTCCGTGACTCCAGATCTCCTTGCAAAATTCACACAATTCGTTAAATATGCAATTTGCAGTTTTGTTTTAATTATGATATAGATCGAATAAGAATTCAACACAAATAGTAAGAATAAAAATTACGCACGTATCCCCGGCAACGGCGCCATTTGATTGATGTAGAGAGAGTGTTTGTAGTTTAACCGTAATCAGAACGGTGTCGCGCGTAGCTAGACCGAGGTGAGTACGTGTCGTCATCAGGGAAACGTTGAATATTTTAATCTTACTTTAGATGTGTTGAGAAAGAGAGGAGGAAGAATAAAGAATATTGAAGAATGGTTGTAGGATCTAGATCTACGTTTAAACACTAATGCAAAATATAGATCTAGATTAACTACGGAGGTAAGTTTATATAAAAAGGGGGCTTGTAGGGTTCATTAGGATTTAGTAGTTATGGATGATTAATTAAAGATTACCCTTTTTATCCTTTAATAGATTTAAAACTAGAACGACAGTGATGCATGTAGATTAGGGTTTCTGGAGGGAAAAGGGTTCCCACTCTTAACCTCTATTTCGACATGGAACTCCGTTCATATCTAGCCTTTACCAAAATAATCATTAATCTAATCTCTAATCGCGGTCGAGACTAACAATAAATTGGTAGTGCGCCCGATTAGAATATTAATGATTCTTTTGATAAAGTTTATAAACTTTATAGGATGTAAAAAGGGTTTAAAGATCTTCATCATCCATTAATCTACCCTAATCCTACGAACCCTAACAAGCGGAGAATTACTCGCGCATGTTGGGAGAAGAAGAGATGGAGAGAGAATTCATATTAAAACTACAAAGAAATAGAATAAGAAAAAGAACTACCTTTATTAATCAACAAAACTCATTTACACTTTGTTCCCTTAGAAAATGATAACAAATACTAGTTTGCTTCTCGATCTCTTCTAAGGAGGTAGATGAACCATTGATGATCAGCCTGGATGCGTGAGCCGTCTTGGGCTTCGTGATCGCGTCGACTTGATGATTTTTCCAAGAGGCTCTCGGTCCTTATTTATACTCTAAAAGCCAGAACCCTAGCTTCCAAATTTGGAACCCAACAGTTAAGATTCAACAGAAGAAATCCCAGCTCCTAACCCATCTGTCACGCGGTGGATCCGCGGCCAAACCCCCCTCTTGGCCGCGGATCCGCGGCCCTATTGTGCGATCCTTTAATTTGGTTTTCTGGGTTTTTCTCTTTATGACACGTGGCGATCTCTGGAATCTCTAGAAATTGGAAATCTTTTCTTTGTTTCTGTCAGAATTGATTTCTTAGTTTGCTTTCTTAATTAGGCAGGTTTGCTCTTAACAACTTTGATTCTCTTGATTTTAGCCCTGAAAATTCTGCACAACAACTCAACAAATAATATTAGTAGAGTTTGTTTTATTGAGATATTAATTTCAACATTAAAATTTGGTCAATGGTATTTTTGTATACATTTTCCTACCAAATGTTAATTATAATACATAAACACATGAAACTAGTATTTTTACAGATAAACCCTCATATGTATCATATATTATAATAAACAGCTTTTCTAATATATAAATAGTAGGAAAAATGTAATGACAAATATACAGTTTTATCAACTGAACAAATACCCCCAAACTTATCTTTGATCGTCCCGAGCAAACTAGTTTATTCAAAAAAAAATAAGAAAACTAAGCACACTTTCGTAGGCAAACACGATTGCACTGAGCACGTGCAACAAGCCGTTAAACCCCTAGGTGTCCCTAGTAGGTGGAGTGTTGTCTCCTTAGGATTTTCAGCGGATTACACCCATAAAATCCTTATAATAAAAGAGAGATGGTGAAATTTACATATAAAGATAAGAACCATAAAAGAAATACTTTGAAAATTTAGAGTTTCCAACTACACTAGCTTTTCAGTTGTCATGAGCCCTATCGTAATAGTCATGAAAGATGTTAGAAATCACTTCATCCCTCAATAAAACATCATCTTTATTCTTCATTCCTACCTTTCATCCAAATATCGATCATATAACTCTACGTGTGTGTAATAGACAGCCCTACACTCGGAGAATTCAATTCAAGCTATCATACTCTTGTCCATCTGCCTCAGTACTTTTTAATCGATGAATATTTAGTTTGCTCACACAATTTTCATGCGACCGTTAATACTTCTTGAGGTACTAACCGACCGATTACTCATGTGCTTGCTGATTAGGTGATAGTATTTTCCTCGTCTTTCACCACCTAAGACTTAGCAGTGACTCCCAAACCAGTTGGTCTAAGGTACTAGGTGATGAAGCACCCTCGCTATATTTTTTTATTACTGCCTTGGCGATAACAAAACCAATATTCATTTTTTTCTTCACCATTTTATATTTTATTCTTTTTTTTTAATTTCCTTCATACTTTAGCTTTTAGACAAGAGCATTTCAAGGTATCCTCTACTATCCCGAGTTTCAAGACGTGTGTAAGTGCATATAGTAGGGTATCAACATTCAAATGTTTGGCTTCCAGAATAGAAATTATTTTTCAGACTTATTTTTATCCTCAGATTAGTGACTTCCTTCATCTTGCTAACCCTTAGGACAACTGCTCATAACTACTTATTACTAGTTCGTTTAAGAAAACTTCTAATTTTCTTGGTTTTCTTAAACTATTCCTATCTTTTGGATGTAAGTTTTCACTTTCTACTCTTTTGTTATATAAAAATTTTTTTGAATGCCCAGTGTCAAAGATAATTCAGTGAATACAAACCTCCCCCCAAACCTGTTTTCAGCAATGTCCTCACTGATGTTGTCTTTTGAGAGTAAGGACCTGTATACTTGGGGAGAGATAAAAAGGATAAAATAATAGTTAATTGAAAACTACCCCCAAACTTGATCTTTGGCACGCACAGATATTCAGTTAAATCCATTTTTACTCACCTCCATTCTTAAAATGAGAAATTGTTACCAAAATATGAAGGTGAGGCGGAGGAAATTCAGTTTTGATAAAGCGGCTCCTGTAAAAACAGGAGCTTCTCCGCGGGGTCAGCAGAGAAATACGGTTTTAATCTATGCCCATTTACTTTAAAAATTGAACCGTTTTTCAAATTTTCAGCTTCTACTGCCCCGTGCGGGTGTACATACCGCACCACAAAAAGTCCTTTCCAACGAGATTTAAGCTTACCCGGATAAAGATGGAGACGAGAATCGTAAAGAAGGACTTGTTGCCCCGATGTGAGAGTTTTTCTAAAAAGGTTTTTATCGTGGAATACTTTAGTCCTGTTCTTTACTATCACCGTATTATCGCAAGCTTCATCACGGAGTTCGCTTAGCCCATTCAATTGCAGCTTCCGATAGCTGCCTGCATGATCAAAATCGAAGTTAAGCTCTTTAATAGCCTACATTGTTTTATGTTCGATCTCGACAGGAAGGTGGCATGCCTTCCCAAACACAAGGCAGTAAGGAGACATACCAAGATCGGTCTTATAAGCGGTGCGAAATGCCCAAAGAGCATCCGCCAATTTGGTTGACCAATCTTTACGGTTTTTAGAAACCGTCTTCTCCAAAATTTGTTTGATATGCCTATTTGAGATCTCAGCTTGCCCGCTTGTTTGGGGATGATAGGGCATAGAAATCTTGTGAGTGATTGAATATTTCTGCATCAAAGTCTCGAAAGACCGATTACAGAAATGTGTCCCGTTGTCGCTAATTATAGCGCGAGGGTGTCCGAATCGCGAAAAGATATTTTTTTTAAGGAACTTAATGACAACTTTGTTGTCATTAGTGCGACACGGTATAGCTTCCACCCATTTCGAGATATAATCAACAGCTAACAAGATATATAAATTCCCAAAGGAGTTGGAAATGGGCCCATAAAATCAATACCCCAAACATCGAATATTTCCATAACCAATATAGGTTGGAGCGGCATCTCGTTTCTTCGTGAAATCTGACCCAAATGCTGACATTGCGGACAAGTTTTGCAATGTTCATATGCATCTTTAAATAATGTTGGCCAATAAAAGCCACATTGCAAAACTTTCTCCGCCGTTTTTCGAGGACCAAAATGACCGCCGCATGCCTGATCATGACAAAATGATAACACACTCTTGAATTCATCGTTAGGGACACACCTGCGAATGATTTGATCGGAACAATACTTAAACAGATAAGGTTCATCCCAGTAAAAGTATTTTACTTGGGATAGAAATCGAAGTTTGTCTTGTTTCGACCAATCGCTAGGAATAAGTCCCGTCGCAAGATAGTTCACAATATCTACGAACCAAGGTTCGTAGGATACAGTCAAGAGCTGTTCGTCAGGAAATGAGTCATTTATCGGCACGGTCAAACTTGGTGAAGAAGTGATGCGTGAAAGATGGTCGGCTACAACGTTTTCATATCCACTCTTGTCTCGGATGACAAGATCAAATTCTTGTAACAATAGGATCCAACGTATTAGCCTGGCCTTCGCATCCTTCTTCGATAAAAGATGTCGTAGGGCGGAGTGATCATTGTAAACCACAATTGGCGAGCCAATCAAGTAGGGCCTGAATTTCTCTAATGCAAATACAACTGCCAAGAGTTCTTTCTCGGTAGTTGTGTAATTTATTTGTGCATCATTCAAGGTCCTACTTGCATAGTAAATTACATGTGGCATCTTATCAATGTGCTGTCCTAAGACAGCACCAATAGCAAAGTCTGATGCATCACACATAAGCTCGAACGGGTGGTTCCAATCCGGAGATGATAGAACGGGGGCTGTAGTGAGTGATCCTTTAAGAGATTCAAAAGCAGCTTCACAATCCAAATCGAAGTGAAAAGTGGTATCCTTGGCCAATAGAAGGGTTAAGGGTCTAGCAATTTTGCTAAAGTCCTTAATGAATCTCCTATAAAATCCTGCATGACCAAGGAAGGATCGTATATCTTTGACGCATTTGGGACAAGGGAGGTTATGAATGACATCAATTTTTGCTCTGTCAACCTCAATGCCTTTTCGTGAAATTATATGTCCAAGGACAATACCTTCTTGGACCATAAAATGGCATTTTTCCCAATTCAAAGTCAAGTTCTTATCCTTACAGCGGGTAAGAACCGCGTCAAGATTACGAAGGCAGTCCTCAAAGGAGTCCCCAAAAATGGAGAAATCGTCCATAAAAATTTCCAGAAAATTCTTCACCATATCTGAGAATATCCCCATCATACACCGCTGAAATGTAGCGGGAGCGTTGCATAACCCAAAGGGCATGCGTCTATAAGCAAAAGTACCGAAAGAACAAGTAAATGTGGTTTTATCATGATCCTTTTCGGCGATGGGGACCTGGTTATAGCCAGAGTATCCGTCCAAGAAACAATAATATTCGTGTCCAGCTAGTCGTTCTAACATCTGGTCAATGAAAGGTAGAGGGAAGTGATCTTTCCTCGTCACGGCATTGAGTTTTCTGTAATCAATACATACGCGCCACCCAGTTTGGGTGTGTGTTTGGATTAACTCATTAGCTTCATTAGTTATGACCGTGATGCCAGGCTTTTTAGGGACCACATGAATTGGACTTACCCATTGACTATCAGATATAGGGTAAATTATACCACTATCAAGGCACTTGACGATTTCTTTCTTTACCGCCTCCTTCATAACGGGATTTAACCGTCTTTGTGGGTCTCGGGTTGGTTTGGCTTCATCCATCAGATGTATATAATGTTCAACAATTAAGGGACTAATCCCTTTGATGTCAGCCATTGTCCACCCAAATGCTTGCTGATTCGATCTCAACACTGCCAAAAGTGTGTTCTCTTGCTCTAAGGCTAGAGAGGCGGATATAATCACTGGCCAAGTCTTATTCTCACCTAAATATACATATTTAAGATGAGAGGGTAGCGGCTTGAGATCAAGAATTGGCGGAGAGACAATAGAAGGTGGGGTAAGTGAATGATATTCGGACTCCCTAAGAGGTTCAAAACTTGCATAAGATATTGATTCGGAAAGTGCTGCTGACTTTTGCGACGAGTCAACTGATTCGGACTCATTGAACATATCCTCAGTATGAAGTTGTGCAAGATCAAACGATGTCTCACTAGTGTTGTCGAGATCATCAAAGCAAAGTTCCTCATCCATGCAGCTTTCGAAAGCTATCTCGTGGATGGAACAAACATCCAGCAAATGAGCAGAAGGTTCCGATGGTTGACTTCCTAGCTTGTAAATATTAAGCTCAATTGTCATTTTCCCGAAGGATAAGTTCATAGAACCGTTACGACAATTAATTACAGCGTTAGAAGTTGTTAGGAAGGGTCGACCAAGTATCACCGGGATTTGACTGCGTGGGTTTGCCACAGGCTGTGTATCTAAAACAATAAAGTCCATAGGGAATATGAATTCCCCGACTTTAATTAACACATCCTCTAGTTCACCCCGAGGTTTGGTGATTGATCGGTCTGCCATCTGGAGAGTACAATGGGCGGGTTTCAACTCTCCAATCCCTAACTGCTCGTATACTGAATATGGAAGTAAGTTAACGCTAGCGCCAAGGTCGAGTAAAGCATGATTAATATTTTTACCCCCAATAGAAATAGAGATGGTAGGACAGCCAGGGTCCTTACGTTTCTTTGGTATTTGCTGGGTAAAAGCTGTGCTAATATTACTCGTTATGAAAACCTTCTTAGGCACTTGAGTTTTTCTTTTCCTAGTGCACAAGTCTTTAAGGATTCTTGCATAAGATGGGACTTGTTGAATAGCATTTAGGAGAGGAATATTTATGTTAACTTTCTTAAATATTTCCACAATCTTCTCCATTTGTGGGTTAGGTCGGTTGGCCCTTAATCTGTTTGGAAACGGAGCTTGATCAATAAGTTTTGGGTCCAACATTTGTGGGGAAGATTGTGGGGGCGGATTCGATCCCAAAATTGGAGTGGGAATCGACTTAGATAGATTTGGCGAAGTGTTCGAGCCTTGGGGAACACGGAGAATAGGCTCGGATGAAGGTGGGAGACTAGACGAATTAGGGGAAGAAGTAGAAGCTGGGGTATCAATGGTATCACTAACATCATCAAATTGCTCACCCACTCGGTTATTCAGCACTTTTCCCGATCTCAATGTAGTAACGTCATTCACATTATGATGTTGTGAGTGACCAGGATTCGGTAAAGGTTGAGATGGGAGTTTCCCTTTCTCTCTCGCACTCATTGCGGCGTTCAATTGTGCAATTTGGTTTTCTATTGATTTAATACTCTCACCGTAGAAAGCGGAGTCTTTCTTTATGGTATCAATAGAAGACTTCATATCGGCCGACATTTGAATGGAATATTTCATAAACAAATCCAAAGTTTGTGCGAGTGAAGAGTTGTCTGTACCGGCCAATTGTGGTGCAGAAGTGTTGGCCGGATTTTGAAAATTTTGTGACTGAAAGGGATGCTGACTTGTGGTTGTTGTGGAGGAGGTCTTTGATAATTGCTTTGGAACTGGTTTTGATTTTGGGGTTGGTTTTGGTTCCAAGCAAAATTAGGATGATTCCTCTATCCTTAATTGTACGTGGAAGAATAAGGATCGTTTCTAGGTCGCTGCTGAAAAGCAGCATTAGTTTGCTCGTAACCTTGAAACGATACATTCATAGGACATTCTTCCGTCAAGTATGAAGGATCTGAACAGCAACCACACACGGTTTTGGGTAGCGTGACCTGGTTTAGGGAGACTGATGAGAATTTGCTCTCAATAGCGTCGAGTTTCTTCTATATCGCTGCTGTTTCGGCTTTTATTGCGATGGAAATATCGAGCTGATGAGTACTTCCCCTAGATGAAGGTGGCCTTACGCTTTCCCACTGCAAAGTGTGTTTAGCGAGATCTTCCAAATATTTCCAAGCTTCTCCATCATCTTTAGACATGAAATTGCATTGACAATTTGTTTCAAGCATCTGCTTTGTCGCTGGATTAATGCCCTCATATATAATTCCGCATAAATCCCATCTATTGATTCCATGATGAGGACATTGGACAAGCAGATCCTTGAAACGTTCAAAGCACTTCCAAAATGGTTCATTGGGAAGCTGGGTAAACTGGTTGATCTCGCTCCTAACACGGGCGGTCTTATGGTTTGGGTAAAACTTCTTAAGAAATGCTATTACGAATTCATCCCAATTAGTGATAGAGTGTGCGGCAGTATTATAAAGCCATTTTTCTGCCAAGTCGCACAAAGTGAATGGGAGAAGACGCAAGCGCATAGCATCCACAGTCAGTTGTGAAGTTCCCATCATTGCGCATACGTTTTCGAATTTAGTGATGAAAATGTACGCGTCTTCAGATTCAAGCCCGTGAAATTTGGGCAACAGATTGATGTAGTGGGGTTTAATTTCAAAATTATCGCCGTTAGCTGGTGGAATAGATAGACAAGTGGGAAGTGGACCACGGATAAGATAGCATCTCTCTTGGAGAGAGATGTGCGGTGGATTCTGCGCACCTACGGGCGGTGGCAGCGTGGTGTTATAATCTGATGGAGTACCGTCCATCTCGGTCGATGTGGTGTGTGGTGGGGGAAAAGAAGATGAAGAAGCACCGACTTCGGAGTCGATAGCAGGAACGCGGACAAGACGGGCACTAGAATCCCATGTCCAGCCAAGCATGCACTAAGCGGGTTTAGTGCAAGTGGCAGCGTGTGTGTGCTTTAAAATTGGTCTTTTTTGAAAAAAGTGGGACTTTAAGACAAATCACACAAAAATGCACAAACAACCCTAGAACTAAGGTTACCTAGGTCCAGTCTCTAGACCGCTCCTAGACTTCCAAAAGACAAGACGCAGGATCAATCCTCTACCACCTCTTTACTACCCTTGTGGCTAGGTAAGTGCCAGGTAAGTGGGAGGTATCCACTACGTAAGTAGTGAGCCTAATTAAGTAACCACTTGCCTTAGACACACTTGCCTAGACACTACAAAAGTAATGCGGATAAGCGATAGATTACCCACGACCTTCCTCTGTCCTTATTGAGCGCGACAGTCCTTAGAGTCTGGTATATATATTTTTTAAATTAATGTAGGGTTGATGCAGATGCTCGGTTTGTGATTTATGGGGCTTAGGAAGGGTGATAAAATCCCCACCTAATCTGGATTTGGTCTTTGCCCCTTAAACTCCGTATTAAAATATGCAAAACAAAACCAATCACAAAACTTTGCAAAAAGATTTTTGAGCGGCGATATTTTGCAAAGAATCCTGCAGAAAAGAGATTTTATTGGATTTCAGAGGAGAGAGAAAGAGGTTAGAATCTTACCAGAGAAGATTGGAGCCCTAGATCTCCTAACTGGCCTCGCTTCCGCCGCCAATGTGCACCTCCTGCCGCGGATCTGCCGCAAGAGAGAGGGATCAATTGATGAATTTTTTCTCTCTGGCCTTCTGTACTCCTCTGGATCTCCTTGATTGTCTCTGTCTTTCTGTTTCCTCAAGTCCGTGACTCCAGATCTCCTTGCAAAATTCACACAATTCGTTAAATATGCAATTTGCAGTTTTGTTTTAATTATGATATAGATCGAATAAGAATTCAACACAAATAGTAAGAATAAAAATTACGCACGTATCCCGGCAACGGCGCCATTTGATTGATGTAGAGAGAGTGTTTGTAGTTTAACCGCAATCAGAACGGTGTCGCGCGTAGCTAGACCGAGGTGAGTATGGGTCGTCCTCAGGGAAACGTTGAATATTTTAATCTTACTTTAGATGTGTTGAGAAAGAGAGGAGGAAGAATAAAGAATATTGAAGAATGGTTGTAGGATCTAGATCTACGTTTAAACACTAATGCAAAATATGGATTAGATTAACTACGGAGGTAAGTTTATATAAAAAGGGGGCTTGTAGGGTTCATTAGGATTTAGTAGTTATGGATGATTAATTAAAGATTACCCTTTTTATCCTTTAATAGATTTAAAATTAGAACGACGGTGATGCATGTAGATTAGGGTTTCTGGAGGGAAAATGGTTCCCACTCTTAACCCCTATCTCGACATGGAACTCCGTTCATATCTAGCCTTTACCAAAACAATCATTAATCTAATCTCTAATCGCGGTCGAGACTAACAATAAATTGGTAGCGCGCCCGATTAGGATGTTAATGATTCTTTTGATAAAATTTATAAACTTTATAGGACGTAAAATGGGTTTAAAGATCTTCATCATCCATTAATCTACCCTAATCCTACGAACCCTAACAAGCGGAGAATTACTCGAGCATGTTGGGAGAAGAAGAGATGGAGAGAGAATTCATATTAAAACTACAAAGAAATAGAATAAGAAAAAGAACTACCTTTATTAATCAACAAAATTCATTTACACTTTGTTCCCTTAAAAAATGATTACAAATACTAGTTTGCTTCTCGATCTCTTCTAAGGAGGTAGATGAACCGTTGATGATCAGCCTGGATGCATGAGCCGTCTTGGGCTTCATGATCGCGTCGACTTGATGATTTTTCCAAGAGGCTCTCAGTCCTTATTTATACTCCAAAAGCCAGAACCCTAGCTTCCAAATTTGGAACCCAACAGTTAAGATTCAACAGAAGAAATCCCAGCTCCTAACCCATCTGGCACGCGGCGGATCCGCGGCCAAACCCCCCTCTTGGCCGCGGATCCGCGACCCTATGGTGCGATCCTTTGATTTGGTTTTCTGGGTTTTTCTCTTTATGACACGTGGCGATCTCTGGAACCTCTGGAAATTGGAAATCTTTTCTTTGTTTCTGCCAGAATTGATTTCTTAGTTTGCTTTCTTAATTAGGCAGGTTTGCTCTTAACAACTTTGATTCCCTTGATTTTAGCCCTGAAAATTCTGCACAACAACTCAACAAATAATATTAGTAGAGTTTGTTTTATTGAGATATTAATTTCAACATTAAGATTTGGTCAATGGTATTTTTGCATACATTTTCTTACCAAATGTTAATTATAATACATAAACACATGAAAATAATATTTTTACAGATAAACTCTCATATATATCATATATTATAATAAACAGCTTTTTTAATATAGAAATAGTAGGAAAAATGTAATGATAAATGTGCAGTTTTATCAACTGAACATTGACGTTGCGTTTGCACCGAGAAGAATGTCGAGTTGGAGTTAGGATTTTGCCATTACTCTGCTTTTGATTGTTTGAGAAGCTGCTTATAAATCTTTTGGGGGATGAAGTAGCTCTCGGTAGTCTTTGGGCTTATATAACACTGCTGAGACTCGAATCTTTGCTAAAACGTTCCTTACTTTGTGGCGTTTCAGCGGAGCACATTGCTCACTGTTGGGACTGTTGGCTATAGTGCTCTCAAGTTAATTATTGTAATCGCAGCCAGGTGATTATGATGATTGAGGGAGGATTTATACGGGTAGAACAGTCTTACTCGAGATGATATTATGCTATCTGGTTTGTCTTTATCATCATGTACATGCATTATGTGGTACTACAGATCACTATTGCATGTTGATAAAGACCATAGGATTCTTGCTTGACTACCAGTATTATGATGGCGATCATATACGTGGGAGCTGGGTGGTCTATAAACACATCCTTAAATGTCCCTAGTTGAGGGAGTATCGAGACTGGGCATCGATACTCCGGAGTAGACTAGTGTATACTTTTCAAGACCCCGACGAGAAGCGGTGGCCGGTCTCACAAGCCATTGGTGCCAGTTAGTCACTTAAGATAGTATACAGGTGCTCATTGGGTTATGAGTTATACTGGACGGATTCGTCGGGAACATGCTAGATGGTATTATATCTATTATCAGATAGCAGTTCTCGGATGACATGAGTACAGGTTAGTCTGTCGACTTGAGCTCATCATTTGTCTCGTGTGAGTTCCCACTGTGCTTTGATTACTACTCTACCACGGCTCACAGGAGTCGTGCAAATAGGTTTTAGTTGGGTACAGCCCCGAGCCACATGGAGGCAGTGAGCGGATCGTTGGGGATTCGTCTCTCCCGGTATAGGGGGTTGATGTCGCGCTGTGCACGGGTGGCCATCACCAGAAATCCTTGGCCAAGGTGGACAGGAATTACTGATTTGGATTAGTAGTTTCTCAGTGGGTGATGGGCTTCACACTGAGATGAAATATCGCGTTATTAGGGGTCAGATTTTATCCACCCCTTAGACCCGATATGCGATACTCTTATACGAACAGACCGGGCTGTACAGAGATTGTCACAGACAGGCTCAGTAAGGGTTCGGATGAGTTTTCTAGTCGGCCTTCCTTTCGCTCAATACCTGGGTAGCCGTTATGTACAGCTAGTGCCGCTGACGTGCTTGTGGTTAAACCCACTGCCAGCGTATTGACAAGTGTTTAGAGTCCCACACAGAGGGTTTCCTTAATTCAGGCGAAATAATATAGTACCCGTATTTTGATACGTGCAGGGCTCCGATCGAATGATTGTATTAATTACCCGGACTTTCGATCAGACGGTTGATAATACTAGCCGGCTTAGGATTGAGCCGGATTATTAAATCAGGTATTGATTTAATAATTTACGTATATATATTTCGATATGTATATTCTAGTATTATATTTTTTGTGTTATTCTATCTCTTTGGGTATTCGTATTTTGATACGAACACGGGTATGTATATACAGTTGAGTGTATTCCGTATTTATACGGAAAACATTCTAGAAGGTGGACACCTCATTTTGGTTTATCCATTTATTAATTTAAATGGAAATGAGATGTAAAGGTAGTGAAGAGAGAATGGTAAGAACCATGCTTGAATAGTGTTAACAGATGAATTGAAAATTCATTTGTGCAAACTATTCAAGTATGGCGGCATTATTTTATTGGAAAATGGTTTTATACAAAACCATACTCTCATTTATGAGAACACAAGGATGGTTGGAAGATGAAAATCATTCTTACCATTTGCCCCATCTCTCTTCACTAGATTTTCTTGAGCTCCTCCTCCTTCTTCTTGATTATCTACCCTATAATCTCATGTGTTGAGAACCAAGGGTGGATGAGAGATAGAAATGCATTAAGAATAACTCACTATATCCCTCGACACTCTAGATTAGCAACCTAGAGTCTCTAATTGCTCCACTAGATTTTTAGTGTGGAGCTAGAGCCATGAACTATATTCCTCGAGTGGATCATCTTCGATGAAGGAAGACCGGCTTGCAAGCGCGATCTGGAGCACTTGAAGAAAGCTTGAGGATGTGAGTATTCTACACATAGTAGATTAGTTTAGCTCATTAGGTTTTGTTTACAAGTTCTAGCTATTTAGTTCGATTCTTGGTTTGGGAATTTCGGCAAACTAGAAATTTTTTGAAATCCATGTTGCCAACTTTGAAAACTAGTTTATTAGTGTGCCTAGGTTCCCAGCAGTGGTATCAGAGCCAGGCTAAAAGCTAGACTTGTTTACACTAGTTTAGAGTTTCGATCGACGGAATTTTCGGACTCGCGCCTCCATTTTAATGCCTACTGTCCGATTTTAAAAGTTGTTCAAAAAATTATTCAGATTACCTTAAAATTACGTGCAGGCATTTTTAGAGGCCCTGACGAAATTTGGGCACATGAGCCCAACATACGGCCGCGGAACCTCCGCCTTACATGCCTATTGGCCGCGGTTCCGCGGTCGAAGTGTGGCCGTTGTGCCCCAAATTTCTTCTGGTACTCTGAAATATGAAAATGTTTTTTTGGGATGTATGTTTTTGGCTCAGATTTGTTTGAGTACTGGTTTGCACTTGGGGCCAATGCGGAAAAGTTTTAGTCGATCGAAGTTTTGAATACATGTTTATCAGTGCATATGTTTGTATCTGCAACCGTGAATATCATAGCGCGGTATAATCCGACTGATTGCTATATGCACAATCAGACGAGTTTACGAACATGATATTCGCGTTGATGTTCTGTGTTGCTCTGTGATTATGGTTATGTTGGATTTGTCGTGATGAATAGCCCGGTGTACGTAGTATTAGATGTAATTCTCTGTGATGTAATGTATATTCATATTGCGTGGAGAGCGTTCGACATGTGGACTGCCGTCATCGCGACTTGTATTATTCTTTGGGGCATGTCCAGGTTGCGGACGTAGGCACCGTTATATATTTTGTTTTTCATTACATGCATTAGGATTACCTCGTGGAGAGGTGCTCGAGTAGCCAGGTTTTAGAGGGCAACAGGTCTCCATCTCATGGCGTTGAGACCTGGGTGCTTTACTCTAGAATTTGTTAGTGTATATGCCCTAGGGACCATTCTTGTATCATACTAGCTTGTATATTACTTAATGGAAACTTGAGATATTCACAGTTGTATTAACTGTCTTGCTCAACATAGTAGTATGCTACTTGGTTTATATCTATCTTAATATGTGTATATGTTTCTTTTAGTATATCGCGAATACATATTAATAGAGCCCTTAGGATCTTTCTTGACTACCAGCGTTGTGATGGCAGTCACACTAGTAGGGGCTGGGTAGTCTACAAGCACGTCCGTTTTCAGGTCCCTAGTCGTAGGATTATCGAGACAGGGTATCGATACTCCGGAGTAGACTAGTGTATACGCTTCTCGTCCCAGCAGGGGAAATGGTCTGACCCACAGCCATTAGTACGTTGTACTGGAGATAGTATGCAGGTGCTCGTTGGGTTATGGGTACACCGGACAGGACTCGCAGGGAACTGTTGGTTGGTATTATACCCGTCGTCAGTTAACAGTTCCCAGGTGACATGAGTACAGCATAGTCCGTAGACTTGACACTGCTGCTTCGCCTTGAGTGTGTTCCTACTGTTCTTAGATTGCTACCTTACCACGGCTCGACTGAGTCGTGCAAACAGGTAGTAGTTGGGTGCAGTCCCGAAGCACTTGAAGGCAGTGGCGGTTAGATAGGATTCGTCTCTCCCGGTATTGGGAGTTGATATCGCGCTGTGTTTGGAGAGCCATTACGCAAGGTCCCTGGCCAGGGCAAGCGAGATTTACTGGTAGGTGTTCCAGTAGTTTCTCAAGATGTAATAGCCTTCACTCCGACACGACTTATACCGCTTTTAGGGGACTGACGCTTGCCGCCCTCCTAGGCCCGAAATGCGATAGTCTTAGACGAACAGAACGGACTGTATGGAGATTGTCACATCAGGCTCAGTAGGAGTTCGGATGGGTTTCCTCATCGACCTTCTTATCGACATCTACCTAGGGACCGTTATGTACAGCTAGTACCGCTTGCGGCATGCGGTTAAACCCACTGCCAGCGTAGTGTTGAGTCTTTAGAGTCCCATATAGAGGATTTCCCTGCTTTAGGCGAAACGATATAGAGGTCGTATGGTTTTACGACAGGGTTCGGACATATACGTGTACTTATGCACGTATGATGTTCGGACAGATTATACTAGCAGGCTTTGGTTTAAGCCAGATTCTAGTATTGGATTATTGGATTTATACAGTCTCAGTATATCCGTGTTTTTCGTGAATACAGATGGGAGGGGCATTCTCGTAATTAGTCGGGAAGTTTCTAGAAGAAAGGTGACTCATTTAGTTTTAATTCATTTGTGAATTAAACTTAATGAGGTGGAGAGATGATGTGTTATTTTCATTAATTGCACCATGAGTCATGAGGTGATTCATCTCTAGGTAATTAATGAAGCATGGTTGATGATTTAATATATTATTGCTTAGATATTTTCATGCTTCATGATATTATCCAAATGACTCAAGTTCAATTCATTATCACAAATACATTCTCTCTCATCAAGCTCTCATCTTCTTCATCCTAACCCTAATCCTCTCATGAGTTGAGAACCATAGGGTTAGCAAGACTAATAGATCCTTAATCAATCTCTATATTCTTTAGGTCACTTGGATTAGCAATCCTAGCTACTTAGTTACCTCAAGTTAGAGGTTAAAGATTGAAGAAGGAACTCTCGGGTGGATCTTCTATTACATCGAGGAGGCCGACGAGGAGGTAAACAACAAGAACAAGAAGGACTATTATCTTGAGGTATAATCATCTATCATAGTAGTTAACTACTTCTAGATAGTTTATTAGTTAGGGTTTAGCAAAGATCCGTTTGATAGTCGATGTTACTTTGAACAAAATGATTGTTTTACCTATTCCGCCTCCCCGCATATTGTGGGGTGTGTAACGTTGACTTACAGAATTGGCAGGCTATTCGCCGCACTCATAGGGGGTATAGGATTGACCTATGGAGGGATGCCTAAGTCACCGGATTTCGGAAGTGCTGGGTGGCCTACTCACTTCGTTGATTGGGGTTGCCTCGCTGGGATTGGCGGGTGGCTTGCCGCACTCGTAGGGGTCTAGGGTCTGATACTACGGGCTATCCACACGATCAAGAAATTGCATTTCATATTTGGCTCCATTGAAATATACTTTTCCTTGTTTATCCACATTTTCATATTGTATTTGCTTCCGCTGTGATTTTTCTGTAATGCTTCTGTGATATTACTTGATATCATGCGTGAGACGAATGTTCATATATTATATATATATATATATATATATATATATAATAGATGCTATATATGTTTTACATCCGCGCTAGTCCTGTCCCCGCCCTTCCGTAAGTTAAGTAACCTTACGGTGAAGACCTGGGACCCTGTGGCGAATGCAGATGGTATATATGTACGTGATTATTTTCGTTTCTTTTCTGGCATGATATGATTAATTGATGGAACTGCATTAATTCTGATTAATGCAAGGAAAACAAACTTAAATGATGTTGTTGGAACCAATTTTTGAAAACTGACGTTACAGACGTTTCTTTTTGCTTTTCACAGCGGTATTCGGTTATGAATATCCAGCACCTCATTCAACGAGACAAGAGCCGAGATCCTTTCATGGGGAGTGACCTCTTAGGCAAAAATTTGCGTCATTGTAATAACTTCACTATAGTCGATTCTTTTGCTTTGCGTCGTGGTATTCAGTTAGGAATATCCTGCAACTCATTCGATGAGGAAATAGCCTAGATCCCTTCACAGGGAGTGATCTCTTTGGCAAAAGTTTACGTGACTATAAACTATTTGGTTTTCTTCAAAACCATGGTTTTCTACAAAACCACTCATTTTAAAAATGCGGAGCTTAAACCACTCCTTTTCAAAAACTTCTCGAGTTCTTTCAATGATATCAAGTTCATTACGTTAAAGGCTTTTCGCCAAAAACTAGCCGTAGCCCTCTGTCATTTCCTACAAGTAGTGCTTAGTATTCGTGCTGCGTTTGTTGACCCCGTCAAGGCGTAGTGTACAGTAGCTAAGTGGTGCTTGATTGTAGTATACAATGCGATTGGTTAGGACAGTCGTGCGGCCTTGTTGACTCCGTCAAGGGCTCGTGTGGGTGGGTTTAATGAAATCAAGATAACGACGGAATGAACTTGACTAGAACTCTTTGGTTTGTTGACTCCGTCAAGGTCACTAGGGTCTTATGGGTAAAAACTATATCGGGAGTTTCAAATATAAAGGAAACTTGTCATGCATGCGCATACCTTCTAGAGTGTGGTGACTTGAGTGGCTTCCGTCAGGTTATCACGCGATGATAGTTGGGTTCCGATTCCTACTGATGAGTAGGTGTTACTTCTCGGGTGATTTTCAGATGATCCTGACTAATTCTCCTTTTAGGATTTGAAGGAGAATTCGAGAAAATAGTGGGAGCCATCCTGATTAGATAAAGTGATTAACCAATTCATTTTTAGGGCTTAATGACAAATATTTGGTTTTGAATATCCGTTGTTATGCACCAGTTTCAAACTGATATATTTATACGTTTATTTTATAAAGTGAGGTATAACTTTTGAAATTATGTTTATGAAATTTACCTATATCAGTTGATGGTTAGATAAGGTGCATTCAACAACGGTGTAATTCTTCTTAACCATACCACATTTTTCAACCTACGACGCACAAGGTTTGAGTTATTAAACTCAGAGGACTTATACAAAGTATTGTATGTTGTCCGATGTCCATTAGGACAAGGGGTTGGTACTGTTGGGTTTACTTAGCACCTCACAAGGGTTTGTAATGCATCAAACATGCTACAATTTAATTTTTTAGGGTGCTAAGTAAACTAACCTAGGATCAAACTAGAAATTTAAAGTAACATATGAAGTATTATCACATACTACAAGTAATAAAACACTAAGTAAAGAGAATACAACCTTTGTAGTTCTCTTTGCTTGACTCCTTGGCTACTTGAGAGTTTGAACGGGCTTGCTCGTGATCTTCCGAGTCCACGATGATCCACCCGGAGTCCTTTTTGTCCAAGCTCCAAGCTCCACTCAATCAAAAGATGAAGATGAAGCTAAAACTCTTAACTAATTGGCTAGACTAGTGTAGAATGATGATGTTGTTTGTTTTCTCACTTCAAAACCCTATCTTTATCACTATCTCACTCACTAGCAAAGTCAAGAGAGCAAGAGAGAGGAGGAAGAAGATGATGGCAACTCAAGAGCTCAAAGGTTGTGATAAGCATGAAAGAAAAATGAGAATGAAAAATATATATATATTAAATCCTTCTCACTTTAAACCATGGGTTAATAAATATCTAGATATTTATCATTGAGCAATAAGAGCCATATAAAATTAACTCATGGTTAATTCAAGGTTAAGTGTAGAGAATGAATGATAAATATCAACCATGAATTAATTCTATTTTCATTAACTCAAAAATAAATATTTAGATAAATACTTCCATGTGAGTCTTGCATTTCCACCACTAGTGTATCAACAACCATGATAAACACAAGTGTATGCATGTATGTGTGCATGCACATCAACATGTGCATCAACATAAATATATGCATACATGCATGCATACAATAAAGAAAAGGGTTTAAACAAAGTGAGCAATAAAGTCAATGTTAAATCAACACTTGATTTAACAAACCGGCCATATCACATACGACCCGACCAATAGTAAATCACCCGATTAATATACGGCATCACATACGCATATTTAATCGGGTCCCCGCGCATATCACATATGCACACCACATCGTTTCTCCTGGGCTAGGAAACTCCTCTGTGGGACTCTAAGACTCGTCAATATGCCGGTAGTGGGTGATGATCATATCAAGCACCCGCAGGCCACAAGAGGTCAGTTAAACGTAACGGCCATCCGGGTATTGAGAGATCAGAAGAAAACAAGCGAACCTGTCAAAACTTCTGTCGAGCCAACTATCAACACTACCGTACAGTCCGGTCTCTTCGTCAGATATGCTGCATATCAAGTCTAGGGATGGCATCGTCGACCCCAATAACTCAATAAGTCATGCCGATGTATGGCCAATAATCAGTTCGAGAAATTACAGATAACACTTATCAGTAAATCTCATCAGCCCTGGCCAGGGACTTGCTGATATAGCCAATCGAGCACAGCGCAACATCAACCCGTAATACCGGGAGAGACGAAACCCCTCCTATCGCTCATTGCCTCCATATGTCTCGGGACTGTACCCAAAAGCCACCTGTTTGCACGACTCAGTAGAGCCGTGGTAGGGTGGTAATCAAAGTACAGTGGGAGAACACACAAGACTCTATGACGATCTCGGGTCTACAGACTAACCTGTACCAGTGTCACCTGAGAACTGCTATCCGACGATAGATATAATACCATATAGGAGTTCTCGGCGAGTCCATCTAGTGTACCCAGTCTCCACTGAGCACCCATATACGATCTTGATATCAAATATCAATGGATGTGGGAACATCCATCGCCCATCACATGGGTCTAGAATCATATACGCTAGTCTACTCTGGAATATCGATGCCCCGTCTCGATACACCCACGACTAGGGACATTTCAGGATATGCTTATAAACTACACATGTCCCACTAGTATGATCTACATCATAATCACAGTAGTAAAGCAAATATCCTCAGGGCTTTATCAACATGTACAAATGAATAAAAGCACGATCAAGTGAACATGTCAGATAAAGAGTAACCAGATAGCATACTATCATGGCGAGCAAGAATGTTCTCTGAATATATATACATGTATAACTACATCCACTATCTAATAATGGCCTCCAGGGCATACATATATCCAACAATCTCCCACTTGCACTAAGGCCAGTTATTGGCGTATCTTATACCCAACATCTCAAAAAGTCGCTCATGCTGCGGCTGAGGGAGGGACTTGGTGAGTGGATCTACGGTGTTATTCTTTGTGTCTACTCTCCTAATCTCGATCTCGTGGCGATCAACTATCTCCCGGATCAGATGAAAACGCCTCAGGATGTGTCTGGACCGCTGATGGGACCTGGGCTCCTTGGCTAACGGCATAGCCCCATTATTATCACAATACAATGGTATTGGATCAATAATGGTTGGAACTACTCCTAGCTCCGAGACAAACTTCCTCATCCAGATGGCTTCCTTGGCGGCATCATTTGCAGCAATGTACTCAGCTTCCATCGTAGAGTCTGCAACGGTATCCTGTTTGGAACTCTTCCAACTCACCGCCCCTTCATTGAAGGTGAATACAAACCCAGAGATAGATTTGCTGTCGTCCTTGTCACTCTGGAAGCTCGAATCGGTAAAGGCCTCCATTTGGAGATCTCCGTTACCATACACCAAGAACAATTCTTTAGTCCTTCGCAAGTACTTAAGAATGTTCTTCATAGCAGTCCAGTGCTTCTCCCCTGGGTTTGACTGATACCTGCTTACTACACTCAGTGCATAAACTACATCAGGATGTGTACACAACATCGCATACATTATAGATCCTACGGCAGAATCGTAGGGAATAATGCTCATGCGAGCTCTCTCTTCATCGGACTTTGGGCAAAAGTCCTTGGAGAGAGTGACTCTATGGCAAGCGGGTAAGGCATCCCGCTTGGAGTCTTTCATACTAAACCACTTTAGGATGGTGTTAATGTACCTGGTTTGGGACAATCCCAATAACCTTTTGGATCTATCCCTATAGATCCGAATGCCCAATATGTACGTGGCATCACCCAGGTCCTTCATGGAGAACCTTTGTGATAAGAATGATTTGATCGACTGCAGCATAGGAATGTCATTTCCTATCAGAAGAATGTCATCCACGTACAATACGAGGAATGTGACAGCTCTCCCTACAGCCTTCTTATAAACACAAGATTCATTTGGATTTTTGATGAAATCAAACTCTTTGATAACATCATCAAAACAGATGTTCCCGTGATGCCTACTTTAATCCATAAATGGATTTAAGCAATCTACATGCTTTCCCGCTGCTCCCACTGTCAACGAAGCCCTCTGGCTGATCCATATAAACGCATTCTTCTAAATCACCATTTAGGAATGCAGTTTTAACGTCCATCTGCCAGATTTCATAATCGTAGTGAGCAGCAATAGCAAGTAGGATCCGAATGGATTTAAGCATGGCTACGGGAGAAAAAGTTTCGTCATAGTCCAGACCTGGTCTTTGACGAAATCCTTTCGCCACAGGTCTTGCCTTATAGGTCTCCACCTGCCCATCTACACCAATTTTTCTTTTAAAGATCCATTTGCACCCCATGGGTTTTACCCCAGGGGGTACAACATCCAAAGTCCATACTTTGTTGGTGTACATAGACTCCATTTCAGATCTCATGGCATCCAGCCACTTCACAGAGTCTCCACTCGTGATAGCTTGCTGAAAACTGGTAGGATCATCATCCTCCATGATGCAATCTTCTCTATCACCATCAATGAGGAAACCGTAGTACCTCTCCGGTGGGTGAGAAGTCCTACCAGATCTACGGAGTGGCTGAGGTCTATAAGTTTCTGTTGTAACAGCTGGCTCAACCAAGTCGTCATTTGTAACTTGTGTCTCTAGAACCTCTTCTAGATCTACCACACTGCCATCAGTATCATTTGTAAAAAATTCTTTTTTCTAAAAATGTGGCATATTGAGAAACAAACACCTTTTGTTCCTCCTTGTGGTAGAATAAATATCCATAGGAATTCTTTTGATACCCCATAAAATTGCACATGACTGACCGTGTCTTGAGTTTGTCCGGATTTTGCTTTTTGACATAGGCCGGACAACCCCAAATCTTAACTCGTTTAAGAGATGATCTCTTCCCATGCCATATCTCATATGGCGTGGTAGATATGGTTTTGGTTGGAACCCTGTTCAATAGAAACGCTGCAGTCTCCAATGCATGCCCCCAAAATGAGACAGGTAACTCAGCATCACTTATCATGGAACGAACCATATCTAATAGGGTTCGATTCCGTCGTTCTGACACACCGTTGTGCTATGGTGTGTAAGGAGGAGTGAGCTAAGAGAGAATCCTATTCTCTTTTAGAAAGTCTGCAAATTCTGTACTGAGATACTCCCCATCTCGATCTGATCGAAGCATCTTGATACTCAATCCGGTTTGTTTTTCTACTTCAAGTTTGTACTCAGTGAATTTTTCGAAAGCTTCAGACTTATGCTTTAGTAAAAACACATGACCGAACCTTGAGAAATCATCAGTAAAAGTTATGAAGTAAGAAAAACCGCCTCTAGCCTGTGTAGACATTGGCCCGCATACATCACTATATATGAGGGCTAAGAGCTGAGTAGCTCTTTCTCCGTGTCCTGTAAACGGAAATTTGGTCATTTTACCCTTGATACAAGACTGGCAAGTCGCATAAGATTTATATTCAAAAGGGTTTAAATATCTATCTTTATGTAGCTTGTTTAGTCTTGTTTCGTTAATATGACCAAGTCTACAGTGCCAAAGAAAAGCTTCATATATATCTGAAAATTTTCTTTTAGCAGTGTGTTGTATGCTGAAAACTGTGTGTTGATTTAGGACGTATATCCCGTTATTAAGTGTACCATACCCAACCAACATTTGATTCAGGTTAATATTCATAACATTATTCTGCAATACAAAATTATATCCTTCATTGTCTAACAAAGAAACGGATATTATATTACAAAGCTTACTAGGTATATAATAATATGGGTTCAAAACTAATATACACCCTGACGGTAACCCCAGGTGATACTCTCCCACTGAAACTACATGTATATTGGAACCATTTCCAACCCGGAGAGTATGGTCACCTGTCTTCAAAACTTTGCTATTTCTCAGCCCCTGCATGGAATTGCAAATGAGAGAACCTGAACTGGTATCTAATACCCAGGAAACAGAGTTAATAGAAAAACAGTTTTCTGTCACAAACACACCTGAAGTGGAAGCATCACCATGCTTCTTCCTTTTGAGATCCAAGTACTCAGTGTAGTTGCACTTCTAGTGTCCCGATTTGTGGCAGTGATAGCATTCCCCTTTTCCCGATTCCCCAGCCATGGACTTGTCTTTCCCCTTAACCTTTTTAACTCCACCTCTAGGTTTGGCGGGTTTCTTCTTTATCTTTCCCTTGGCCTTGGCTTTCGGGTGAGAGGAGGAAGATGGCCCAACAATCAAAGTGGGAGTCTTCACTGACTTTAGCGCGCTCTCTGCACTCCTCAACATATTGAGGAGTTCAGGTAGTGACTTCTCCATGTTATGCATGTTGAAGTTTACAACAAATTGAGCAAAGGTAGGGGGAGAGACTGCAGAATAATATCAGTATATTGTTCGTTGTCCATTGACCATCCGAGGTCCTCAAGCTCTTCTATAAGAGCTATCATCTTCAGAACATGGTCACCTACTGGTGTGCCAGGAGCCATCCGCATCTGAAACAGCTTTCTAGATACTTCGTATCATAAGACACGAGATTGCTCCCCATACAACTCTTTTGTATGGAGAAAAATGGATTGTACATCCATCTGCTCGTGCTGCTTTTGATGTTGTTATCCATCGATGCAAGCGCGAGGCATTTGGCCGTGGCACAATCAGCGTCCCATGTCTTGCGGATTTCCTTATCCGCAACTGAAGATTTAGGACCTGGGACGGGCGGGGCCGGGGCCGTGAGGACATATGATACCTTATCATAAGTCAAGGCAATGTTAATGTTCCTTAGCCAGTATTTATAATTGGTCTCATTCAGTTTATTTTTCTCTAGTAGAAGCTTAAGTCCTGTCATTGGTATCTGCCATTAAGAGAGAGAAAAGAATACACTCAGCGAAAGCTCTTGCAAAGATCAGATTGGTTATTATCTTATCTAATCGATGTCTCCCGCTGCTTTTATCAAATTTTCTTTCAAACCTTAAAAGGAAAACTAGCCAGGATTAATTACATTCTACAACTTCGCTAACCGTTCAGCCAGGCCAGTGTCGGCACTTGAGGGAGGTTCCCCGTGCTTTCGTACAGACCTAATTAAAGTAAACCTCATTTTCCCAGAGGCGTAGCCTCGTTAACACCTTTCAAGACACCTAATGAGTTAGCTAATTGTAAAGTGCAGGACTCTCCTGGGAGCAACTCTTGCTCACAGTGGGATCGGGATCCAGCCATCATATGGAAGGTATGCAATCTCATTGCAAATTTCAACTCTTGAAACTCCCGATATGGTTTTTACCCCTAGCACTTATGACCTTAACTATGGTCAACAAATCATAAGTGCTAGTCAAGTTCTACCCGTCATTTCATGATTAATTAGACCCACCCACATGACCCTTAACTATGGTCAACAAAGTCATATGAATGTCCTAATTAATCTGCATCATATGCAGTGTAGGAAGACATCACTTAGCTACCGTACACTACGCCTTAACTATAGTCAACAAACGTAGCACGAATACTAAGTACTCTACTTCCTAAAATGACGGAGGGTTGCGGATGGTTTTTAAGAAAACCTTTAACGCTTTGAACTTGATATCATTATAGAATCAAATGGTTTTTCAAAAGGAGTGGCTTAAGCTCCGCAATTTTGAAATGTAGTTTTTTCACAAAAAGCCGAGTGGTTTTTAAATTCGATTCTACAACATCTTTTTTAGGTTTATTTTTCCTTACATTAATCATATTAATGAAGTCCCATCATTTAAGTCCTTAAGCCAAACACAGAAAAGAAACCAAAATATAACGTACGCTTATGCCATCCGCATTCGCCACAATGTTCCGTTATGCACCGTTATGTTACTTAACTAACGGCATACCGGGACGGGACTAGCGCGGTTGCAAAACATAAGCAACGTCGACAAAAGGTGAACCATGTTCGGTTCTGAGCCAGAATCAAAATCAAACACTTCTTTTTTAGTATCTCATATATAATATTGCATTCGTCTCAGTTATATCAAGCGATCATATCACAGAATATAAACAGCAGAAGCACATATATGAAAATATAGAATATACTAGGAATTCCGTATTTTTTATTTAGCCAACGATAGAAAATACTGTTAGTGTATATGCCCTAGAGGCCATTATTGTATCATACTTGCATGTATATTACTTAATGGAAGCTTGGGATATTCACAGTTGTATATACAGTCTTGCTAAACATGGTAGTATGCTACTTGGTTTGTGTCTACTTTAATATGTGCATATGTTTCTTGTAACGTATCACTTATACATATTAGTAGAGCCCATAGGTTCTTTGCTTGATTACCAGCGTTGTGATGGCAGTCACACCAGTAGGGGCTGGGTAGTCTATAAGTAACATCCTATACTTGTCCCTAGTCGTAGGATTATCGAGACAGGGCATCGATACTCCAGAGTAGACTAGTGTGTACGCTTCTCATCCCAGTTAGGGAGATGGTCTGTCCCACAGCCATCAGTACGTCGTACTGGAGATAGTATACAGGTGCTCGTTAGGTTACGGGTACACCGGACAGGACTCGCAGGAGAACTGACTGGATGGTATTATACCTAATGTCAGATAGCAGTTCTCAGGTGACATGTGTGCAGATAGTCTGTTGACTTAAGGTCATCATTTGTCTCGTGTGAGTTCCCACTGTGCTTTGATTACTACCCTACCACGGCTCAAAGGAGTCGTGCAAACAGGTTTTAGTTGGGTACAGTCCCGAGCCATATGGAGGCAGTGAGCGATTGTTAGGGATTCGTCTCTCCCGGTATAGGGAGTTGATATCGCACAGTGATTGGTTGGTCATTACCATAAGTCCCTGGCCAGGGCTGATGGAGAATTACTGGTGGACTGATCAGTAGATTCTCAAATGGTCATGAGCCATACCGGCACGACTTGTACGGTTATTAGGGGTCTGACGTTCTCCACCTCCCTAGACCATACATGCGATACTCTTAGACGAACAGACCGGACTGCGCGGATATTGTCACGGACAGGCTCAGTAGGAGTTCGGATGGGTTATCTCATCGGCCTTCTTATCGACATCTACCTGAGGACCGTTACGTACAGCTAGTGCTGCTTGCGGTCTGTGGTTAAACCCACTGCCAGCGTAATGTCGAGTCTTTAGAGTCCCACACAGAGAGTTTCCCTGCTCCAGGCGAAACGATATAGAGGTCGTATGGTTTTACGACAAGGGTTCGGACGCATACGTGTTTAAACGCACGTACGACGTTCGGACAGTTTTTACTAGCCGGCTTTGGTTTAAGCTAGATTCTAGTATCGGGTTATTGGATTTGTACAGTCTAATGTTTTTCCGTGTTTTCACGGATAGGAGGGGCGTTCTCGTAATTTGTCGGGAAGCTTCTAGATGGATGATGACATGGAGGGTAAGGTGGCATTAGCATTTAATGAATTTGTGACTCACTTAGATGAATCATTCAAATGAGTTAATGAAGCATTTATTACTTAATGACTCACTTGATGATTCATTGCATATATTTAATGAAGCATGATGATAATGCATTTTGATTTTATTCTTTTTGATTTTCTTTTGCTTCATGATATATTAGAAGTGAGAAGCTTTTTCATTCATTACATATGCTCACCTTCTCTCTCCTCAAGCTCTCTCTTGAAACCCTAATCCTTCCCTCTTATGTGTTGAGATCAAGGATTAGATAAACTAATACATCCATAACCTCACTCTATATCCCCTAGGTAGTTTAGATTAGCACTTTGAGCAACCTAGTTATCTCAAGTTAGAGATCAAGCTTGGCGTAGGAGCTCTCGGGTGGATCGTCTTTGACTCGAGGAGGCCGTTGAGGTGCCGATGTTCCAAGGAGCCTACGAGGAGTGGAGGACAGTGATGAAGACCCGAAGGACAAGTAACGTGAGGTATAACTTCGAATCCGAGTAGTTAAACCTCTCGTAGTTTGCTAGTAACGGTTTAGACACGATTCATGCGCTCAAGTCCGTGTTACGAAGCTTTGATAATCGTTTTTCATATATTCCGCCTCCCCGCAAGTTCGTAGGGTGCGTGACATGGACTTACAAATACGGGTTCCACGGTCGTGATGAATAGCCAATCCCACACCCTAGACCCCTACGAGAGCGGCAAGCGACCCTACCAATTCTAGAGTTAGGAGACCTGGTCTCGACTCCTCGAGATGGTCTCCCACTGGACTCTAAAACCCGGTCACTTGTGCTCCCCACCTTGGGTCTATCCTAATGCGGAAAAGTAAATAATATACATCAGAGGAAACATCATCCTCAAACCGGATGTGCCCCAATAAAAGAATATTACATACAAATGAATTTTACATGAATGAAAAGAAAACTCTCATCTCACATAAAACCCCCCGACCATTCATCACGACGATCCTATACATCATTTCACAGCAACATATAACATCTCATGTCAATATATGCAAATAAACTAGGCGATGTTAAACCATTTGATCGATCGATCAATGACCCAAAAATTCACAGAGAAGCTCAACACCTGAGCAGTATTAAAATTACCCAGAAGCATGCCACAGTACCTATGGACCAACCGTAGAAGGGCCGACCTGAGCTTCACAAACGGCGCCGCGGAACCGCCGCCAAAACCAGGTTTCTGCCGCGGTGCCACGGTTGTTTAGTCAAGTTAGGGTATCGTTCTTCTAGAGGGTCCATAGAATTACCTGCATGATTTTCTGAATATTTTTAATGTGAAAAATTTCAACATTTTAAAAAATTTCCAGAGAATGGTTTTTCCGAGCAATCGATGTTCGTTCGAAGTGTTTTAATGTCGTCTAGGTTACTCTAATACTCTAATTTAGCTCTGATACCACTGTTGGGTTTACCTAGCACCTTACAAGGGTTTGTAATGCATCAAATATGCTACAATTTAATTTTTAGGGTGCTAAGTAAACTAACCTAGGATCAAACTAGAAATTTAAAGTAACATATGAAGTATTATCACATACTACAAGTAATAAAACACTAAGTAAAGAGAATACAACCTTTGTAGTTCTCTTTGCTCGACTCCTTGGCTACTTGAGAGTTTGAACGGGCTTGCTCGTGATCTTCTGAGTCCACGATGATCCACCCGGAGTCCTCTTTGTCCAAGCTCCAAGCTCCACTCAATCAAAAAATGAAGATGAAGCTAACACTCTTAACCAATTGGCTAGACTAGTGTAGAATGATGATGTGGTTCATTTTCTCATTTCATAACCCTATCTTTATCACTATCTCACTCACTAGCAAAGTCAAGAGAGCAAGAGAGAGGAGGAAGAAGATGATGGCAACTCAAGAGCTCAAAGGTTGTGATAGCATGAAAGAAAAATGAGAATGAAAAAATATATATATTAAATCCTTCTCACTTTAAACCATGGGTTAATAAATATCTAGATATTTATCATTAAGCAATAAGAGTTATAGAAAATTAACTCATGGTTAATTCAAGGTTAAGTATAGAGAATGAATGATAAATATCAACCATGAATTAATTCTATTTTCATTCACTCAAAAATAAATATTTAGATAAATACTTCCATGTGAGTCTTGCATTGCCACCATTAGTGTATCAACAATCATGATACACACAAGTGTATGCATGTATGTGTGCATGCACATCAACATGTGCATCAACATAAATATATGCATACATGCATGCATACAATAAAGAAAAGGGTTTAAACAAAGTGAGCAATAAAGTCAAAGTTAAATCAACACTTGATTTAACAAACTGGCCATATCACATACGACCCGACCAATAGTAAATCGCCCGATTAATATACGGTATCACATACGCGCATTTAATCGGGTCCCCGCGCATATCACATATGCACACCACATCGTTTCGCCTGGGCTAGGAAACTCCTCTGTGGGACTCTAAGACTCGTCAATAGGCCGGCAGTGGGTGATGATCATATCAAGCATCCGCAGGCCGCAAGAGATCAGCTAAACGTAACGGCCACCCGGGTATTGAGCAATCAGAAGAAAACAAGCGAACCTGTCAAAACTCCTGTCGAGCCAACTGGCAACACTACTGTACAGTCCGGTCTCTTCGTCAGATATGCTGGATATCAAGTCTAGGGATGGTATCGTCGACCCCAATAAATCAATAAGTCATGCCGATGTATAGCCTATAATCAGTTCGAGAAACTACTGATAACACTTATCAGTAAATCTCATTAGCCCTGGCCAGGGACTTGCTGATATAGCCAATCGAGCACAGCGCAACATCAACCCCAATACCGGGAGAGACGAAACCCCTCCTATCGCTCATTGCCTCCATGTGTCTCGAGACTGTACCCAAAAGCCACCTGTTTGCATGACTCAATAGAGCCGTGGTAGGGTGGTGATCAAAGTACAGTGGGAGAACACACAAGACTCTCTGACGATCTCGGGTCTACAGACTAACCTGTACCAGTGTCACCTGAGAACTGCTATCCGACGATAAATATAATACCATATAAGAGTTCTCGGAGAGTCCGTCCAGTGTACCCAGTCTCCACTGAGCACCCGTATATGATCTCGATGTCAAACATCAATGGATGTGGGAACATCCATCGCCCATCACATGGGTCTAGAATCATATACGCTAAGTCTACTCTGGAATATCGATGCCCCGTCTCGATACACCCACGACTAGGGACATTTCAGGATATGCTTATAAATTACACATGTCCCACTAGTATGATCTACATCATAATCACAGTAGTAAAGCAAATATCCTCAGGGCTTTATCAACATGTACAAATGAATAAAAGCATGATCAAGTGAACATGTCAGATAAAGAGTAACCAGATAGCATACTATCATGTCGAGCAAGAATGTCCTCTGAATATATATACATGTATAAATATATCCACTATCTAATAATGGCCTCTAGGGCATACATATATCCAACAGGTACACGTACTATATTCTGTTTACTTATGACTTCTCTAGTTTTAGTCAAGTATTTCGTTGAAATACAAGGTCCAAATTTTGAGAAGTTATAGGTATAAGAATAAAGTAAAGAACCATACGTTAGAAGTATCAGGATTCTTCGAGGTGATTGAAGATGTAGATACTTATGCTAAGTATTCCGTCGTAAGTAATATATTTGAGAACTTGCTTCTCTCTTAGGTTACTCATCCGTGAGTATGCTGCTTGGCCTTCTTCCATTTAGTCGATATGCACTGGAAACGGCTGCATGTATTTTAAATCTGGATTCAATTAAATTAGTGCCATTGTTTCTATATTGGATATAGAATAGATTCATATCATAACGATGTTAAGGTATATGGAGTTGTCCGGCTTATGCTTAAAACCAGAATCCGCATAAACTCTAAGCACGTTTCAGTAATGGCAGTTTTTGGGTTATCCCGGGCTTTGATGAGGGTTAACTTTCTACCATTTGGAGGATCAATAGTTATATTATTCTTGACTCACCACCTCTTTAGTAAAATGAATTCTTTTTAGAATATATTAGTGGGAGTTTGGTAGAACTGGAAGTGATTCCATAACCACAAACGTTTACTGAAAATTTAGTAGAAACTAAAGATTCAATTAGATTCGACAATCCATTAGCCACTTCGTAGATTTGGTGGGTAACCTCAGCCATCCGAGAGGTACTTTGGTCTCCTAAAAAACGATGATAGGGAGGTTTTGATGACCTAAGCTTGCCACTACTGCTGTCCTAGACTATGAGATATGGCAGGTGGATGACTATAATGTCGTTCTAAATTAGCTTTAGAAGTGCACGTGTATATGACTCTGCTAGAGGGTTGTTGTAGTTAGTGGGAGAAGCGGAAGCGTGGTGGGCCTGTAGCTTGTGTCTATTTATAGATTAAAGCAGGTATAACAAAGATAGATCATCTATTTTGATGTGACAGTCATAGAGTTTGACTTCATCAGAACAACAGATGGACCTGGTAAGAAGGTAGTAGGGAGTGATGTCCTGGTATTTGGATGACATGCTCTTGATAGGAAATGATCTTCCTATACTATGATCGGTTATACTATGGTTGTCACAAGTTATTTCTCCAAATAGGATATGGATAAAATATCAGGAATTCTATCGACTAAATCTATGGTTTTAGATCTAGATTTGGGAAGTGTCCTAATTCGGGTACTTTGACACTATTCTAAAGTGTTTTAGAATGGACGACTCCTGGCGTGGTGGTGTACCCGCAGGTGAGGGAGTCACCCTCTCTAAAGAGATGTCTTCTAGACTGATGAGGAGAGAGATTTTCATGATTGGCATATCTCTTGTTTAGGCAATTGAGTCAATCATGAGATCTTAAGTGCCACACTAGATATTGCTTTTGCACTAGCTGCAATAAGCATATAATAATCCAATCCTGGAGAAATATTGGGAAGCAGTTATGAACATAAGAGGACATTCTTGGTATATGTAAGTCCACGGTAGCGCCCCGGCCGTCTAACAGACGCCAAATGCGGAACAAAAACTTTTTACAACTGGCGCTATCGCGTACCGTAACCCGGATCTGCCATTAAAGCTAAACTAACAAACTATAAAGAGGGTAGAAGAGTTATACCGAACGATCCGAGTCCTTCGGTCTTGAACCATCATCCCACGCTTGTTGCGGCTGCTCCGATCTCCTGAATTTCCAGTCTCGTCGTCCAGGTGGCACCACGTCGACGGATCTTTAAACGGGCTCCCGCCTCTGAACCGAGGCAACTCGGTCGTCAAGTTTGCTAAAAGAGACGACCAAGATGAAGTAGAGAATGAGTAGAACACTTTGTCTCATTACGTCCAAGGCTATGGACGAACGGTTAATGAAGTTGCCTTTTGGAATCGGGTGAAATGAGAATGAGGCTTATCTAATTTCCATGAGTCCAAAACCATACCAATCTTTTTCTAGCAACCATTATCAAACCTCAAGGGGGTGGCCGGTCACTTATAGGAGGTGGGGGGTGAGTGTAGGAGGAGGGAGTGGTGACCACAAGCAAAAGATCATGAAAAAAACAACGAGTCACAAATACACCTAGTATGAATGCAATCAATGCATACATTGAACCTTAACCCTTAGTCATCAAGCATTAATTGCTCCATTAATGCACTAATGACTCACTAGCCTTGTCACCCTCTCTAGAACCTTCTAGAACACTGACTCATCTCATCAAGAAAAGATAAATCCGCATTTTAACCGAATGTCAAAATACGGCTGATAGAAAACTGGAAACTGGCAACTTCCAAAAGTGATCCTGAAACTAATTTCAGGATAACCCCGTAATGGTATAAACATACCCGCATTTGTATTACGACCGAATACAAATGCAACTGAGACAAAAATATTATATCTACACAGTATAATACTGGGTTCCGGCTTAAACCAAAGCCTACCAGTATTATCTGCCCGAAAATGGACACGTGCGAAAACGCACGTGCATTTTCCGAACCTTGCCATAAACCCATACGGCCTCTACAACGTTTCGCCCGAACTTGGGAAAGTGTCTGTGGGGGACTCTAATGACTCATCAACACACTGGCACCGGGTATAACCCCTAGCACGTCAGAGGTACAAGCTGCACGTAACGTTTTGCCTATGTATTGATTGGAAGGGAAGCTGATGAGCGAACTCATCTATAAACCCTACTGAGCCTGTGTTGGAGATAGTTCTCTCAGAGTCAATTATTGGATCACAGGCACGTGATTGCAATGATTGAGGGAGGACCTATCCCGGTAGGACAGTCTTACTCAAGATGATAGTATGCTATCTGGTTTATCTTTATCATCGTGTACTGCTTTAGGTGACCTGACAGGTCTCTATTGCACGTTGATAGAGCCCCTAGGATTCTTGCTTGACTGCCAGTAGTATGAGGGCGATTAGATACGTAGGAGCTGGTAGTCTATAAGCACATCCTTAAAAGGTCCCTAGTCGTGGGAGTTTCGAGACAGGGCATCGATACTCCAGAGTAGACTAGTGTATACAGTCGAGACCCCGACGAGTGGCGGTGGCCGGTCTCACAAGCCACTGGTGTCAGTTGGTTCACCTAAGATATATACAGGTGCTCATTGGGTTATGAGTACACCGGACATGACTCGCTGGGAACCTGCTAGTTGGGATTATACCAGACCTCAGATAGCAGTTCCCTGGTGACATGTGTACAGGTTAGTTCATCGGCCTGAGGATCGTCATTTGTCTCGTGTGAGTTCCCACTGTACTTTGATTACTACCCTACCACGCTCAAAGGAGACGTGCAAACAGGTTTTAGTTGGGTACAGTCCCGAGCCACATGGAGGCAGTGAGCGGATCTTCAGGGGTTCGTCTCTCCCGGTATTGGGGGTGAGGTCGCGCTGTGTCTTGGAGAGCCATTACACGAAGTCCTTGGCCAAGGCAGGAGATTTACTGGTAGGTATTCCAGTAGTATCTCAGGGTGTTCTGGGCTACACTGCGACACGACTTGTACCGCTTTTGGGGGTCTGACTTTTACCAACCCCCTAGGCCCGCCATGCGATGCTCATAGACGAACAGACCGGACTGTACGAATATTGTCACTGACAGGCTCAGTAGGGTGTCAGGATGAGTTCGCTCATCGACGTCCCTTTCGGTCAATAGCTGGTAGCCCATCACGTATGGCTAATACCTTTGACGTGCTAGTGGTTAAATCCACAGCCATAGTATTGACGAGTCTTTAGAGTCCCCCACAGACAGTTGCTCAAGTTTTCGGGCGAAACGCTGTAGAGGCCGTATGGATATATGGCAGGGTTTGATCAGATACGTGCGGTATTGCACGGATCATGATCGGACGGAAAATACTAGCGGGCTTTGGTTTAAGCCGGATCCTAGTATTGCACAGTGTAGATTTTGTCTCATTGCATTTGTATTCGGTCGGAATACAAATGCGGGTATGTATATACAGTGGTGGGGTTTTCCTGTAATTTATTACGGGATCAGTTTTTTTGGAGTTGCCAGTTTGTTTTCCGTTTCAGCCATATTTCTTTGTATCTTTCATTTGGCTGAAGATTGGTGGAGGAGGGCTTATTTGCATTTGTGCAAATTAGCATTTGTGGAGGGTGGTCTTTGCATTTTATTGCTTCATGATAATTCCTCCACCATTTGACTTCTTCTAGTCATCATAGCTTGACTTTCTTATTCATCATGGTTCACTTTTGGAATCATCATACTTGATGATGATGTTTGGTGATGATGGAGGGTTATGATTCATGGAGTGTTTGGATTAGTTTGTGATCATTTTCTTTTGTCAATGATCACCCTTTCTCTCTCTTGATTATTGGAGACACCCATATTCATTTGGCCTCACACTCTCCTCTCATTCTCTCCATGATATGACCGGCCACAAGAAAGGGGCTGTCCAATATTTTTGGTGTGGGATTTTTGCTCTTTTGGCTTTGTAAAATCCCACAAGTTCCATCTCCATAAGCTCATATCATTTCCTCCAGCAAATGGCGACCTCCTACAACCCCAAATGAGACATAGAGCACTACACGAATTCTACAGCAAACCTTGGGCACGTTGGCTCGCCAACTTCGTGCCCGAGTTGCCTCGGACTAGAGGCGGGAGCCCGTAAAAGAAGCCGGCGACGTGGTGCCCTTCCGGCGACTTGGTGGAGACTGGAGATTCCGCGGGGAGATCGGGACCACGACGAGAAGACCGAAGAACACGGATCGCTCGGTATATCTCTCTACCCCTTCTCTTGTTAGCTAAGACTAGATTAATGGCACGATCCGGGATTTTTGTGCGCGGTGGTGCCGGTTCAAAAGTTAAAGTAAATCATCGCTTCCGCATTCCGGCGTCGGATTGACGGCCGGGGCGCTGCCGTGCACTTACACTGGTATCAGAGCCTCGCCATTAACCTAGTCTAGCTTTGTCTAATGTGTTTACATCTTCGATCGAACAAAATTCCAAAATCCGCGTTTTCAATGCATCAGGTTTCTGTCGAAATTTTTTTAGCTCGAAAATTTTTTCAGGTTGTTTCAGAAACATGTGCAGAGGATTCTAAGAGATCTGGGAAAATTTGGTAACCTGTTCTTACTATTCGGCCGCGGAACTGCGGCCAAACCCATGCTTGAGCCGCGGTTCCTCCGCCACTTGGACTCCTTACTCTGCCAAAATTTTCCAGAGGGCCTTAGACTTAAAAATAGGGGTTTTGGAATATTCTTTTTGGGCCCAGAATTTCTTTAAGTGCTACAGTAGTGCTTGGGGGCCCACTTAGGTAAATTTGATCGATCGAAAATTTTAAACACATTAGTTCACAGTATTTACATTATATCTGCGACCGTGAATGTCACTTGATCGGTAAATCCTGTCTAACTACTATAGCCCGGTTAGACGGATTTGCAAACGTGACATTCACGTTGATGTTCTGTGATTGTGCTGTGATGTTGCGGATTGGTCGTGGGGGATAGCCTGGATGCAATGCTAGTAAAGTTTTTGTTGTATTATGTACATTTGATATTGCGGGGCGAGCGTCCGACATGTGGACTGCCGTCACTGCCTGTTTGTATATTATTCTTTTTGGGCACGACCAGGTTGCGGTCGATGTACCCGTTGTATGTATATTTTACTTTCTGTACTAGGATTGCCCCGCGGAGGGGTGCACGGATAGCCGGGTTTTGGAGGGCAACGAGCCCGCATCTCATGGCATTGAGACGGAGGGGGCTTCACTCTAGAATTGGCGGGCTATTCGCCGCACTCGTAGGGGGTATAGGTTGACCCAGGAGGGGTGCCCAAGTTACCGGATTCCGTTAAGTGCTGGGTGGTCCATTCACGTTGCTGAAGGGGGCTACCTCGCTTCAGGTTTTGGCAGGTGACTTGCCGCGCCCGTAGGGGTCTAGGATTTTCATTGCACAGGCTATCCACACGACCAGGGGAATGTCGGGTTTCAGTAGCGGCTCTGTGAAACCCGGGGATCCCAGATATCTGTATTGTTCTGTGATGCTGTACATTTCTGTGATGTTGCATTTTATCACGCCTTGAGCGAAATATTATATATTGATATATATACTAGTAGATGTTGTATATGTTTTGCATCCGCGCTAGTCCAGTCCCCGCTCTATCGTTAGTTAGCTAACCTAACGGGTAATGACGGGACCCAGTGGCGAATGCGGATGGCATATACGTACGTCATTATTTTCGTTCTTTATTGGTGTGATCAATTGATGGGACTGCGTTGATTCGGATCAATACAAGTTAAAAACAAACCTAATCTGATGTTGTTGGGACATTTTTCAAAAAGCTGTTATTTGCAAGGACGTTCACTTTTGTTTTGCACAGTGGTATTCAGTGGGAATATCCTACTCCTTAGTCGACGAGGCAAGGGCCGAGATCCCTTCACCGGGAGTGACCCCTTGGACAAAAGTTTGCGTCAGGGCAATAACTTCACTATAGTCGTTTACTTTTGCTTTGCATCGTGGTATTCAGTTGGAATATCCTGCACCTCATTCTACAGGGAAAGAGCCGAGATCCCTTCACCGGGAGTGACCTCTTTAGCAAAGGTTTTTGTCACTATATTTTTAAAAAAGCTATCCGTTCCTTCAACAATATCAAGTTCATTACGTTAAAGGTTTTCGCTAGAAACCATTCGTAGCCCTCCGTCGTTTCATATGGGTGGTCAATAGTATTCAAGCTGTGTATGTTGGCCAAAGTCAAGGCACAGTGATTGGTAGCTATTGGGTATTCATATGCAGCATAGATAGATGCGTTGGTTTGGGGCAGTCGTACTACTATTTTAGCCAAAGTCAAGGGTATATCTCTCTACCCCTTCTCTTGTTAGCTAGGACTAGATTGGGAGATCGGGACGACGACGAGAAGACCGAAGGATACGGATCGCTCGGTATATCTCTCTACCCCTTCTCTTGTTAGCTAGGAATAGATTAATGGCACGATCCGGGATTTTTGTGCGCGGTGGTGCGGTTCAAAAGTTAAAGTAAATCATCGCTTCCGCATTCCGGTGTCGGATTGACGGCCGGGGCACCGCCGTGCACTTACAGCCTGACAGTGACAATGTACATACAGTCCGGTCCGTTCGTTTAAAGAGTATCGCATATCGAGTCTAGGGGGGTGGATAAAGTCAGACCCCTAATAACGCGATAAATCGTGTCGGTATGAAGCCCATCACCACCTGAGAAACTACTGATCCAAATCAGTAATTCTCCACTACCTCGGCCGAGGTTTCCTAGTGATGGCCACCCGTGCACTGCGCGACATCAACCCCCAATACCGGGAGAGACGAATCCCCGACGATCCACTCACTTGCCTCCAATGTGGCTCGGGACTGTACCCAACTAAAACCTGTTTGCATAACTCCTTTGAGCGTGGTAGGGTAGTAATCTAAGCACAGTGGGAACTCACACGAGACAAATGACGATATCAGGTCGATGAACTAACCTGTACACATGTCACCAGGGAATTGCTATCTGACGATATGTATAATACCAACTAGCAGATTCCCAGCGAGTCCTGTCCGGTGTACTCATAACCCAATGAGCACCTGTATACATCTTAGGTGAACCAACTAACACCAATGGCTTGTGAGACCGGCCATCGCCCCTCGTCGGGGTCTCGACTGTATACACTAGTCTACTCTGGAGTATCGATGCCCTGTCTCGAAACTCCCACGACTAGGGACACTTTAAGGATGTGCTTACAGACCCCAGCTCCCACGTATATGATCGCCATCATACTGCTGGTAGTCAAGCAAGAATCCTATGGGCTCTATCATCATGCAATATTGAACTAAAGCATGTATACGATGATAAAGACAAACCAGATAGCATACTATCATCTCGAGCAAGACTGTCGTATCGGTATAGGTCCTGCCTCAATTATTGCAATCACGTACCTGCGATCCAATAATTGACTTTGAAGGCACTATATCCAACAATCTCCCACTTGCACTTAAGGCTAATTATTGCGATGTCGCATACTCACAACCCGTGTGATACCGAATATCCAACTCCTCTACTAATCAGTTTCACAAAGCTAGTTTGTAAAACTCTTGTGTTCGAGAAATAGCCTCAGTGAGTGGATCCGCCCTGATGTTTCTTTCTATATCTCTCTAAATCTCAAGTTCACGGAGAAAACCATCTCCCGAATCGAGTAATACCTGTCTTAGAATATGTCTGGATATCTGATGGGACCTAGTTCATAAATGAACTCCAAATCCAAACTTCTTAGACTGTATCGATAACTGAACCTAATCAGTATCCAGCACCATGCCTCCTACAGTATCCTCTTGGACCACCTGTCCATAATACTGTCCCTCGTGAGGGGGAAAACTATAACTCTGACAATCACTCTGTCATCCTTGTCACCTTTGAAGCCTGGAATGATAACCGTCTCCCGAAGGCGGCTGCCATCATCAAATCCATAGAACATGTACTTATGTTCTAAAACTGCTTCCTTATGTTTCTCCAGGATTGGATTAATATAAACTTATCGCATCTAGTGCAAAAACAACATCTGGTGTGGTACTTGACATCTCATGATTAACTCAATTGCCTAAGCAAGTGATCTGCCAATTATGCACATCCCTCTCTCCTTTAGTCTCTAAGACACCTCTAGAGAGGGTGACTCCATCACCTGCAGGTACACCACCATGCCAGGAGTCATCTATTCTAAAAACTATTAGAATACTGTCAAAATACCCACATTTGGGAGACTACCCAAATCTAGATCTAAAACTATAGATTTAGATCTAAAACTATAGATCTAGAAACCAGAATGTCCAATATTATATCCATATCCTGTCTGGAGAAACAACTGTGTGACGACCACAGTACAACCGATCGTATTATAGTAATTTTACTCCCTACTCTGTGTATGTCATCCAAATACCAGGACATCACACCCTACTACCTTCTTAACAGATCCATCCCCTATTCTGATGAAGTCAAACCCATGACTGTCACATCAAAATTAGATGATCTTATCTCCGCTATATCTGCTCAAGCCTATAAATAGACATAAGCTACTTGCCCACTATGCTTCCGTTGCTCCCACTGACTACGACAACCCTCTGGCAGAATAATATATACGTCCACTTCTAAAGCTAGTTTAGAACGACGCTATATTTATCCTCTTGCCGGGTCTCATAGTCTGGAACAACAGTAGTGTTAAGTCTGGGTAAACAAGAACCTCCCTGTCACCGTCCTTGAGGCTACCTGAGTACCTCTCGGGTGTCTGAGGTTACCCTCCATATTTGCGGAGTGGCTATTGGAATGTCAAACCTGATTGAATATATAGGTCCTATTTAAATTTTCCGTAATCGTTTGCGGTTCTGGAATCACTTCCAGTTCTACCATACTCCCACTACTGTTTTCTGGAAAAATCCATTTTACTAAAACTGTGGCGAGTCAAGAACAATATCACTATTGATCTTCCAGATGGTAGAAAATCAACCCTCGTCGAAGCCAGGGTCAACTCACAAACTGCCATTACAGAAACGTGCCTTGATTTATCCAGTGTCTGGTTTTAAGCATAAGCTGGACAACTTACCGTACCTTAACATCGTTAAGATATAAACCATTCTATATTGAATATAGAAACATTGGCACTTATTTAATTGGAACCATATTCAAATCATGCAGTTGTCGCCAGTGCATATCAACTTAATGGAAAAATGCTAATCAGCATTACTCAACTTAGGAATCCATCCAATTATGAGTAACCTGAAAGAGAAACAAGTTTCTCAAAACCATTACTATCATCTGATACTAATCACAAGAATCTACATCTTCGATCTCTTTGAAGAATCCTGATACTTGCGACATCTGGTTCTCTACTTTATTCTTATATCCATAACTTCTCAAAACTTAGACATTGTATTTCTACAAAACACTTGTCTAAAAACTAGAGAAGTCATAAGTAAACAGTACATAGTACAAGGACCTACCCCTTTGTCCTGACGGACACTGGACAACATACAGTACTCTGTATAAGTCCGCTGAGTTGAATAACTCAAAACCTGTGCATCGTAGGTTGAAAACTGTACCCAGGTGATTTCCTCAAATATCACCAATTACAACGAATTCCGATATAATGAGGATGATCACCTAATTCCCAATAATCTTACTCCCACTCATCATCTGTAAAAACCATACAGATATCAGAATGAAACCTGGTAAATACATACCCTGGAGTAAGTATCTGATTGGGAAATCAGTTTTCCTTCAACAATGCACCGAAACATGAAAATGTTTCGTAGGGGTATCCTGGTATTCATAGTAATGCCTCTTTCATAATTCTTTTCATGACTGTAACCGTATATTTCTTTGTCATCTCTCTAAATCCCTTTATTTGTCTTTAGTCGTTACCTTCTGTACACCTTCATTAGGCTAAATGGTTTTCTTCCTTCCCTACCGTTCGGCACCAGCCTATGGTTTGGAAGAAGACTATCCAGTAAGCATAATAGGTGTACCCTCCTAATCCTAGGAGTACTCGCAACTTGAGAGAAGGTGATGATAAAAGTCAACTGAATAATACCTTATTCTATTAAAGGTGAAATAGGAGTGGCGATGAAGTACGCGGTTTGGTCGTGAATGATAACAGTCGCAATTTACTTTGCCCTCTTTCTAATCCCTTTATTTTGTCTTTAGTTATTTCCTTCTGTACACCCTACTTAGGCTAATTGGTTTTCTTCATTCCCTACCTTTCGGCACTTGCCTATGGTTTGGAATAAGACTATCCAATAAGCGTAATAGGTGTACCCTCCTAAACCAAGGAGCTCTCGCAACCTGAGAGAAGGTGATAATAAAAGACAACTGAATAATTCAATTCTATTTCTCCTAAACCTGGATCCATCCTCAAAGAAGTCCCTTCGAGTTCGTATATAACCATACGATGGATCCATCCAATGGAAGTGGATGTCCGTAATAATACGGGGTGTTCTGAGAAATACAAAGGGTAAAAGAAGGAGCGGCAATGACTTTATGCAACTCAGACAATCCAAAAGTCAGTATTTTAAGAAGGTTCGGTCAACTTGGTCACTGAGTCATAGTCTAGGGTCGGTCAAAGGTCGCCGCCAAAGAGAGAGAGAGAAAAGAAACACTCTGCGTGCACTCTAACTTAAATCAGAATGGTTATCATTTTATCTAATCAAGAAACCTCCCACTGTAATCTCAAATTCTCCTCCAAACCTGAAAGAAGAATTAGTCGGGATTACCCGAAGAGTAAACCAACTCATCAGTGAGAATCGGGATCCAACTATCATCGCATGATAACTCAATGGAAGCTACTCAAGTTATCACACTCCAGAAGGTATGCGCATGCCTGGCAAGTTTCCTGTATGTTTGAAACTCCCGATGTAATTTTTGCCCCATGCTCTTATGACCTTGGCGTTAGTCAAAATATCATAAGTCACATGTCAAGTTCTGCCCGTCATTGTCCTGGTCAATTTGAACCCACCCGCACATGCCCCTGACATTGGCCAAATGGCAGATGACTGTCCCAAACCAACTCATCTATCTATGCAACAAATAAAATACCCCAGCAGCTACCAAACACTATGCCTTGGCGTTGGTCAAATGCATAGCTTGAATACTACTGACTATCCATAAGAAATGACGGAGGGCTACGGCTGGTTTTTGGCGAAAAACCTTTAATGTAATGAACTTGATCTCGTTGAAGGAAACTGATAGCTTTTATAAAAATATAGTGGCGAAAAACCTTTGCTAAAGAGGTCACTCCCGGTGAAGGGATCTCGGCTCTTTCCTCGTGGAATGAGGAGCAGGATATTCTAACTGAATACCGCGATGCAAAACAACTTGTAATCGACTATATTAAAGTTATGTTAGTTATATGTATGCCCTAGAGGCCATTACTATACATATGATGTATATTGTAGTGGATGCTGGGACATATATAGGGAGGACTTTCTTGCTCGACATGATAGTATGCTATCTGGTTGATCTTTACCTTAACGTGTACACTGATTGTCTCCCTGTTACATGTTGGTAAAGCCCTTAGGATCTGTACTTGACTACCTGGACTATGATGCGGATCATACTAGTGGGGACATGGTAGTCCATAAGTACATCCTTCAAAGTCCCTAGTCGTGGGTGTATCGAGACGGGGCATCGATATACCAAAGTAGACTAGCGTGTACCTTCTCGACCCATACAGATGGGCGATGGATGATCCCATATCCATTGGTGTTTGACATCGGAGATGATATACGGGTGATCAGTAGAGACTGGGTACACTGGACGGACTCGCCGAGAACTCCCAGATGGTATTATACCTGACGTCAGATGGCAGTTCTCTGGTGACACTGGTACAGAGTAGTCTGTTGACCCGAGATCGTCATAGAGTCTTGTGTGGTTCCCACTGTGCTTTGATTTCCATCTTACCACGTCCAAGAGGGCGTGAAAAACGGTGGTTTTTGGGTACAGTCCCGAGTCACATGGAGGCAATGAGCGATAGGAGGGGATTCGTCTCTCCCGGTATAGGGAGTTGATGTTGCGCTGTGTTCGATTGGCTAAAACAGGAAATCCCTGGCAAGGGTTGCTGAGATTTACTGGTAAGTGTTACCAGTAGTTTCTCGAATTGTTATAGACCTCATATCGACACGACTTATCGAGCTATTGGGGTCTGACGTTGACCACCCCTAGGCGAGATATGCGACATATCAGACGATCAGACCGTACTGTACGGTAGTGTTACTGGTTGGATTCACTGGAGTGTGAGCGGGCTTGCTCGTTGATCTTCAGATCGCTCAATACCCGGGTGGCCGTTACGTTTAGCAGACCGCTTGCGGCTTGTGGGTGCTTGATATGATCATCACCTGCTGCCGGCGTATTGACGAGTCTTTAGAGTCCTACACAGAGGTTTCCTGGTTCAAGCGAAACGAAATAGGAGCGCATATGAGATATGTGCGGGACCGAGAATAATGCGTGTATGTGATACCGTATTCTATTCTCGCGATGAATGTGTCGAATGGTTGTATGCGATATAACCTAGTTATCGAATCGAGGATTGATTCGATAAGCCGATACATTGGATACTAGTCGGTTATATGCGATATGACCGGATCGTTAAATCAAGTGTTGATTTAATGATTTAATGTATAATTATATATTTGATATATTACTTTACATTAACTAGTATTGGTTCACTTTAAATGGATTTTCTCACTCGGTTTGTGCACATTGTATATGTGATATACTTTTGTACATATGATTGTATCATGTTTGATGATACATGTTTCCTTGGTTAAGTGTAAAGAATTAAACCATGGTTAAACATATAATTAGGGTTTTATTTTTCCATTACTTATTTATTCATTTATTTATTTGTTTATACATTTTGGAAAATAAATGGAAAAGAGAAAAGAATGGTGGCTTTATTTGTTGTTTAGTTGAAGCTTCATGAAGCTTTGACTTTGTCCACCATTCTTATCTCATCCTTAACCCTAACCATTCCTTTAACCATGATTGATTCTCTACACATTACCATAGTTAACATTATGATAAGGTTTGATTATTCTTTTCTTTTTAATTAACTTATCATATCATTTTTCTTCTTCTTCTTCCTTGAACTCAAGAAGAAAACCTTGAGGTCATCAATGGTGATTGATGATAAAGAGTGAGAAATCCAATTCTAAATTGAACCCACTTCCTATTTCTTCATCCTCTACCTCTTGCCAAGTAGTAGAGTGTGTTTTCTTCACAAGTTTCTTGACTTGGTGAAGTCGGAGCTTGATTTAGCGATGCCTCGACGTAGATCATCTTCGGCATGGACATCGATGACCTAGCCCGTCCATTCTCCGATGAAGTCGACGCTAGAGCCCGGGACTTGTTATGGACAGCGAGGAGACTTCATTGCGGAGCTATGGAGGTGGAGAACCGGATCTACAAAGGTTGTATTTCCGTATCTCTTAGTTAAGTGTTAACTAGTTTATTGTTTCGCCTAGATTTCTAGCCAACGATCCGTACACTAGGGTTTCTCGGCACCATAATTTTTGAAATTGACATGGTTGATACCTTGTGAGACCTCTTGAGAGTGCCTAGGAACCCTACAGTGGTATCAGAGACTAGCTAGAGCCTTAGGCGAAGTCTAGACGGAATTTGAAGTCCGAACGAACCGAAACCCCAAAATTTTCATGCTCTCTGGACATTTTCTAAAAACGTGGTTTTTTCAAGATTAAAAATATGCAGAAAAACCAGCAGGGATATCTAAGAGTTACGGTGAAGTTTGATGACCCAATTCCTTTAAACAGCCGCGGATCCGCGGCACGAGCATGGCTCGTGCGGCGGTTCCGCGGCCTAATTGTCACATTGCCCCATTTAATTTGCACAGTAACTCCTATTTAGTGGTTCTGGTTTTCCTGGGAATTTTTAATAATTAATTCAAGAGTTGAATTTTCTGGGGTTATTTTGGGGATTCGTATATTCGATCGGATTATCAAATTTTGTCTGTGTGGCTTTCCGGGTAAATTTTAGAATATGTTAAAAAGTTCGACCGGATATAAATACCCACTTTTTCCCCTGTCGGGAAATTTCCAAGTGTTGGATTTTTCCGTAGTTTAACGGCGTTCTAAGTAGTGCAAGTAACTCAATGGACCCTCTAGAAGACAACAAACCTTAACTCGATTATGTGACCGTCTTGAACTGCCCTTTGAACCTTCGGGTTTGGGGCAGTACGGCGTGCCACATGTGAGGCGTTGGCTTGACCCTTCTACGGCTGGACCGTTGGTACTGAGGCACGAACTGAATGTTGTTAGACTTATTTCATGTGTTGAGCTGTATCGGGAAAACTTGGGTGTTTGACTGTTCGATCGAAAAGTTTAACATTTTCTGTTTATCTGGAATGGGATACAATAATTGGAATTCACAAGAAGTTATGAGATAACTGAATGAATGTTATAAACATAGCAGTTTAGTCTCACTTGATCGGTTGCCACGGAATTTTGATGTGATCAAAAGTCCGTCGCAATCACGTAGCGTACGCGGATACTCGCCGGGTAAACTTAATAGACAGCTACACCCCATAGCCCCGACCAAGTGACTGTAGGAGAACCCCGTCGCCGAAAGCATCCGTTCGGGTGCTCGCGGTAGCGGTGTTCCGCCTTGGTGCACTTCGTCGACGGTATCGGGGGTGAAGCCGCCTACTAAAGTTTGCGACGAGCATTCGATCAGAATGTCGGGAATCCTGTTGAATTGCCCGACTTGATATTGAAAAGTGTTTTCGATAATGAGACTAAAATGCGGGGTTTATAATTGTTAGGCATACGATATCTAAGGAATTCATTTGGCTAGGCATGCGATGTCTAAAGAGTTTGCGGATTCCAACTGTTGTAGTTTTACACTTTCTTTTCTGTGACCGTAAGTGTAATATGTGCTATCGCCGGTTTCGTTGCTATATGTCAACGACAATTGGGATACGCATGTTTACTTACGTTGATGACATGTGATGTTATGTGTTGCTGGATATGTTATATTGGATCGTCGTGTTTGAATAGCCGGGGTTTTTATGTGAGATGAGTGTTTTTCATTTTCATTCATGTAAAAACTTGTATGTAATATTCTTTTATTGGGGCGCTTCCAGGTTGCGGAAGTTGTCACCGTTGATGTATATTATTTACTTTTCCGCACTAGGATAGACCCAAGGAGGAAGGCACAAGTAACCGGGTTCTGGAGTCCAGTGGGAGACCAACTCGAGGAGTCGAGTCCGGGTCTCCTAACTCTAGAATTGGTAGGGTTGCTTGCCGCTCTCGTAGGGGTCTAGGGGTGTGGGTTTGGCTATTCATCGCGACCGTGGAATCCGTGTTTTATACTGGCTCGTATTGAAAACACGGACGTCCTAGTATATCCAATATTTCATATGTTTCTTCTTCTGCGATATCTGTGATGTGATTATGTGATGTTCTGTGATAGATACTTTATATAGTATATATGATATATTATATAGGCGTTACTTATGTTTTACACCTGCGCTAGCCCTGCCCCGCTCTGCCGTTAGTTACCTAACCTAACGGTGCACGAGGGGACATCGAGGCGAATGCGGATGGCATAAGTGTACGTCGTATTTATCTGTGATGTTTAGGTACTTAAATGATGGGACTTCATTAATGTGATTAATGAAATAAAAGAAACCTAAGATGTTGTAGAATCGAATTTCAAAATAAAAAAGGTAGCTACAGTTCTTGCTTTGCACAACGGTATATGTGATATATCCTGCACCTTATTCGATAAGGAAAGGACCGAGATCCCTTCACCGGGAGTGACTCCTTTAGCAATAACTGGCAGATGCTACACACTCGGTTTGTCTTTTGATTGCTTTTAAGTGTTTTTGCTTTGCACAGTGATATATGTGATATATCCCGCACCTCATTCGACGAGGAAAGGACCGACGATCCCTTCACCGGGAGTGACTCCTTTAGCAAAACTAGAAAAGCCTCAAAAACACTCCATTTCAAAATTCATTTGATTCTACAACGATATCAAGTTCATTACGCAATAGGTTTTCAGAAAAACCTGTCGTAGCCCTCCGTCATTTCAGATAAGTGGTAGTTAGTATTCGTGCTACGTTTGTTGGCCTGCGTCAAGGCGTAGTGTGCGGTAGCTAACTAGTATTTATCTGCTTATGCATATGATGCAGATTGGATTAGGGTAGTCGTGCGACTTTGTTGGCCTGCGTCAAGGGTCGTGCGGGTGGGTTTAATTCAATCAGGAAATGACGGGTTGAACTTGACTAGCGCACTATGGTTTGTTGGCCTGCGCCAAGGTCATAGGACGCTAGGGGCAAAATTATCGGGAATTTCAAGTGTTGAAATTTGCAATGAGATTGCATACCTTCTATGAGATAGTTGGATCCCGATACCCGCTGCGAGTAAGTGTTACTCCTGGGAGAGTTTTATACATTACAATTAGCCGATCAAGTAGGTGTCTAGAAAGGTGTCAACGGGGTTACGCCTCTGGGAAAACGAGGTTTACATTAATTAGGTTCGTGCGAAAGCACGGGGGACCTCCCTCAAAGTACCGACACTGGCCTGGCTGAAAGATTGGCGAACTTGTAGTGTGTAATTAATCCCGGCTAGTCTTTCCTTTTAGGGTTTGAAGGAAGATTTGATAAAAAGCAGTGGGAGCCATCCTGATTAGATAAAATAATAACCAATCTATTCTTGCAAGAGCGCACGCTGAGTGTTTTCTTCTCTCTCTCTCCTGGTAGCGACCATATCACGCCTTAATCAAGATAATAATACGGATTATTGACCGAACCCGCTTGTTATACTGAGCTGGGGAACGTTGGTCCCGCTCCAACTTATAATTGTTATAAGACAGAGCAGGAAATTGGGGATTACCAGAATTCCCGTGCCGCCCAAACGAAGAGAGTGCATGCTGATGCATCATCTTCGGGTGTGTTCATTATACAGAACTGTTTCTCAGTATCCTTTACGTCCTCGGTATGTGATACCAGATCAGGATCCCAGATATGTAATATGTTACATAGGGCTACAGAAAGGTAGAGAACTGAGAACGGGTGATAAGTTTCATGAGGCAGAAAACGGGGCAAGTGTTGCAGCCAAGTCTGTTGGTCACTGTCACCCTGTATTACCAATACATTGATTCTGAACGAATGTTATTAGATACCGAACCTGATATACAAAATCATATCAGTCTCTTTATTAGTAAAGAAACGGTAAAATTTTGTATTGTTGGATAATGTTTTGAACATTTCCTATATCAAAAGTTGATCGGTTCAGGCACGTTATCTAAAAGCATTGATGTTCTAAATCAAACTACAGTTCTTAGTATATGGAACACACACAAGAGGAAGAGTTCAGAAATGAACGGATTCTTCTTGAGGTATTGTAGACTAGGTCAGATCAATGCGACCCGACTGGCTAAAGTTACATAAAGATGCATATTTAAATCAGTTTGAATCTACATCTTGTGAAACTTGCCAGTCATGTCACAAAGATATAATGACACTAGCTCTGTTTATTGGAAACAGAGAAAGAGTTAGTGAACTCTTGGGATGATACATGTTGATGTATGTAGGCCCCCTGTCTACACATGCCAGAACTGGTTCTTTGTACTTCGTTACATTCTCTGATGATCTCTCGAGATTCAGACATATGTTCCTGTTGAAACACAAGTCCGAACCTTTTGAGATATTCACAGAATATAAGTTAGAAGTAGAGAACCAAAATAAGGGTATAAGTATTATGTCCTATGATGAGATCAAGAAGGAGAATACTTGAGCACGGAAATACTGGACTATTCTAAAGGAGAATGAGATTCTCTCTCAGCATTACTCCTCTGTATACACCATAGCACGATGGTATATCAGGGCGGAGCAATCACACCCTATATGATAAGGTGTGCTCTATGATGAGTACTACTGAGTTACCTGTTTCCTTTTGGGGGTTATGCACTTATGAAGTTGCATACCTATTGAATAGGGTTCCAATCAAATCAGTTGCCTACCACTTCATATTTGATATGATAAGGGAAGAGCCCATCTCTCAAGTTAGTTGAGATTTGGGGTTGTCCAGCCTATGTCTGAAAAGCAAATTCCGGACAAGCTCGAGGCAAGGTCTGTAATGTAGAACTGGAAAGGTTCCAGCTATACAAACTACAGCAGATGATTTGATACAACCAAAGGATTCAGTAGATTCCAACGAACCTCAGCCTCTCCGCCGATTTAGTAGGGTTTCTCACCCACCTGAGAGATACTTCTGTTTCTCTATGACAGTGGGAGCGAGGATTGCATCATGAGATGATGACCCAACTAGTTTCGAGCTGGCCATCAGGAGTGAGACTCTGTAAGAATGGCTGGATGCTTAGCGATCTGAGATGGAATCCTTATACACCAACAAAGTATGGACTTTAGTTGCTATATCTGAAGGGTTAAATCCCCATCAGGAGCAAGTATATCTTGAGAAGATTACTTGGTGTAGATGGAAAAGTTGAGACTTTCAAAGCTAGACTTGTTAAAGGTTTTCGTCATCAACCAGGCGTGGATAATGATGAAACCTTTTCAAGTATCTATGCTTAAGTCCATCCAGATCCTACTTACCACGGCTACATACCATGACTACGATATCTGGTGGTTGGGTGTCATGACTGCTTTTCTAAATGATATTTTGGAAGAGAGCGTCTATAAGTACACAGCCAGAGGGCTTCGTAGACAGTGGGAGCAGCGGAAACGTGTGCAAGATGCTTTATAGGATAAAGCAGGCATCGCGGAGTTGGAACATCTGTTTTGATGGATTAGTCAAACAGTTTGACATCATCAAAATGGTAGATGAACCTTGTATATACAAAAAGGTAGTAGGGAGTATGGTGATGATCCTCGTAGAGTACGTGGATGACATACTCCTGATAGGGAAGGAGTTTCCTATGCTACGCTCGATCAATCTCCGCTTATCACAATGATTCTCCATATAGGATCAAAGTGATACCTCCTAAATCCTGGGTTTTGGATCTATGAGATAGATCTAATTGGATGTTAGGATTCTCACTAGTTGTAGTGAGATGGTATCAATCGACCCTGGGGAGAATCACTGGAATAGTTCCAGGGTGATAAAGACGACTGAATGTCAGTCACAGGCATTGTCTTTACCCTCAGTAAAGGGACGGTATGTTGGAAGAGTTCCAAGCTAGATACCGTGGCATACTAGACGATAAAGGCTGGATACATCGCTACTTAAGATGCTACCAAAGTGGCTGTCTGGGTGTATATTGGTTCATGAGATGAACTTAGTTCCTCCCATTGTGTGACAATGGAGTTGTGGCTTATGCCAAGGAACGTCCGTCCCATCAGTGATCCAGACATATTCTAAGGCAGTATCACCTGATCATGGAGATGGTTGATCTCCAGGGGATCGAGGTTAGGAGAGCAGACTCAGAGGACAACACAGCGGATCCACTCACAAAGGCCTGTTCCCAGAGAGAGACTTTTATGGGATGGTTGAGTATGAGATACTACAACCACTGCTATCAGATGGCCCTAGTGCAAGTGGGAGATTGTTAGTTATATGTATGCCCTAGAGGCCATTACTATACATAGGATGTATATTGTAGTGGATGCTGGGACATATATAGGGAGGACTTTCTTGCTCGACATGATAGTATGCTATCTGGTTGATCTTTACCTTAACGTGTACACTGATTGTCTCCACGTTACATGTTGGTAAAGCCCTTAGGATCTGTACTTGACTACCTGGACTATGATGCGGATCATACTAGTGGGGACATGGTAGTCCATAAGTACATCCTTCAAAGTCCCTAGTCGTGGGTGTATCGAGACGGGGCATCGATATACCAGAGTAGACTAGCGTGTACCTTCTCGACCCATACAGATGGGCGATGGATGATCCCATATCCATTGGTGTTTGACATCGGAGATGATATACGGGTGCTCAGTAGAGACTGGGTACACTGGACGGACTCGCCGAGAACTCCCAGATGGTATTATACCTGACGTCAGATGGCAGTTCTCTGGTGACACTGGTACAGAGTAGTCTGTTGACCCGAGATCGTCATAGAGTCTTGTGTGGTTCCCACTGTGCTTTGATTTCCATCTTACCATGTCCAAGAGGGCGTGCAAAACGGTGGTTTTTGGGTACAGTCCCGAGTCACATGGAGGCAATGAGCGATAGGAGGGGATTCGTCTCTCCCGGTATAGGGAGTTGATGTTGCGCTGTGTTCGATTGGCTATAACAGGAAATCCCTGGCCAGGGTTGCTGAGATTTACTGGTAAGTGTTACCAGTAGTTTCTCGAATTGTTATAGACCTCATATCGACACGACTTATCGAGCTATTGGGGTCTGACGTTGACCACCCCTAGGCGAGATATCCGACATATCAGACGATCAGACCGTACTGTACGGTAGTGTTACTGGTTGGATTCACTGGAGTGTGAGCGGGCTTGCTCGTCGATCTTCAGATCGCTCAATACCCGGGTGGCCGTTACGTTTAGCAGACCGCTTGCGGCTTGTGGGTGCTTGATATGATCATCACCTGCTGCCGGCGTATTGACGAGTCTTTAGAGTCCTACACAGAGGTTTCCTGGTTCAAGCGAAACGAAATAGGAGCGCATATGAGATATGTGCGGGACCGAGAATAATGCGTGTATGTGATACCGTATTCTATTCTCGCGATGAATGTGTCGAATGGTTGTATGCGATATAACCTAGTTATCGAATCGAGGATTGATTCGATAAGCCGATACATTGGATACTAGTCGGTTATATGCGATATGACCGGATCGTTAAATCAAGTGTTGATTTAATGATTTAATGTATAATTATATATTTGATATATTACTTTACATTAACTAGTATTGGTTCACTTTAAATGGATTTTCTCACTCGGTTTGTGCACATTGTATATGTGATATACTTTTGTACACATGATTGTATCATGTTTGATGATACATGTTTCCTTGGTTAAGTGTAAAGAATTAAACCATGGTTAAACATATAATTAGGGTTTTATTTTTCCATTACTTATTTATTCATTTATTTATTTGTTTATACATTTTGGAAAATAAATGGAAAAGAGAAAAGAATGGTGGCTTTATTTGTTGTTTAGTTGAAGCTTCATGAAGCTTTGACTTTGTCCACCATTCTTATCTCATCCTTAACCCTAACCATTCCTTTAACCATGATTGATTCTCTACACATTACCATAGTTAACATTATGATAAGGTTTGATTATTCTTTTCTTTTTAATTAACTTATCATATCATTTTTCTTCTTCTTCTTCCTTGAACTCAAGAAGAAAATCTTGAGGTCATCAATGGTGATTGATGATAAAGAGTGAGAAATCCAATTCTAAATTGAACCCACTTCCTATTTCTTCATCCTCTACCTCTTGCCAAGTAGTAGAGTGTGTTTTCTTCACAAGTTTCTTGACTTGGTGAAGTCGGAGCTTGATTTAGCGATGCCTCGACGTAGATCATCTTCGGCATGGACATCGATGACCTAGCCCGTCCATTCTCCGATGAAGCCGACGCTAGAGCCCGGGACTTGTTATGGACAGCGAGGAGACTTCATTGCGGAGCTATGGAGGTGGAGAACCGGATCTACAAAGGTTGTATTTCCGTATCTCTTAGTTAAGTGTTAACTAGTTTATTGTTTCGCCTAGATTTCTAGCCAACGATCCGTACACTAGGGTTTCTCGGCACCATAATTTTTGAAATTGACATGGTTGATACCTTGTGAGACCTCTTGAGAGTGCCTAGGAACCCTACAAGTTATTACCCTGACGTAAACTTATGCCGAAGGGGTCACTCCCGGTGAAGGGATCTCGGCCCTTGCCTCGTCGAATGAGATGCGGGATATTCTAACTGAATATCACTGTGCAAAAGGAAATATCTTTGTAATAACACCTTTTAAAATTTGTTCCAACAACATCAAATATAGGTTTGTTTTATCCTTGCATTGATAAGAATCAATGCAGTCCCATCAATCAATCACACCAGAAAAGAACGAAAATATAATGTACGTATATGCCATCCGCATTCGCCACTGGGTCCCGTCATCACCCGTTAGGTTACTTAACTAACGACAGAGCGGGGGCTGGACTAGCGCGGGTGTAAAATATATACAACATCTAATAGTATATATACCAATATACAATAATCGCTCCAGGCGTGATAATATGCAACATTACAGAAAAAGTAATAAGCATCACAGAACAATACAGATAATCTGGGATCCCCGGGTTTCACAGAGCCGCTACTGAAACCTGACGTTCTCCTGGTCGTGTGGATAGCCTGTGCAATGAAACCTAGACCCCTACGGGTGTGGCAAGTTACTCGCCAAAACCTGAAGCGAGGTAGTCCCCACAGCATAGTGAATGGAACACCCGGCACTTCACGGAATCCAGTAAATTGAGCACCCCACCTTGGGTCAACCTGTACCCCCTACGAGGTCGGCGAATAGTCTGCCAATTCTAGAGTGAGGTCCCTTTGCCTCTCAAAGCCATGAGATACGGACCCGTTGCCTTCCAGAACCCGGCTATCCGTGCACTCCTTCGCGGGATAAACCTAGTACAGAAAAAAAAAAAGTACAACGGGTACATCGACCTCGACCCGGTCGTGTCCCAAAAAGAATATTATACAAACAGGTAGTAACAGCAGTCCACATGTTGGACGCTCGCCCCACAATATCAAATATACAAATAAATCCAAACTACACTATCATTGCACCCTGCTATCCACCACGACATATCCGCAACATCACAGCACAACACAGAACATCAACGCGAATGTTACGTTCGCAAACCCGTCTAAAAGAACTATAGCAATCAGACGCGGTTTACCGATCAAATGACATTCCCGGTCGGAGATATAAAGTAAGTACTGCATACTAACAAATTTAAAATTTCGATCGACTAAATTTCCCGAAGTGGGCCCCACGGACAACTGGTGTACAGTAATAAAAACTGGGCCCAAAAGAATATACCAAAAACACACAATTTCTAATATGAAGCACACTGGAAAAATTGGAGCACAGTTCCCACTAAGTCGCCGCGCTTCCGCGGTCAAACCCATGGTTTGACTGCGGATCCGCGGTGAATAAGTAGGATCACGTGCCCAAATTTTCCCATAATTCTTCAAATACCCTGCACGACTTTCTGTGATATGCAAAATAATTTTTAGGCCCTTTAAAAAATCGAACGCCAAATGCGGAACAAAAACTTTTTACAACTGGTGCTATCGCGTACCGTAACCCGGATCTGCCATTAAAGCTAAACTAACAAACTACAAAGAGGGTAGAAGAGTTATACCGAACGATCCGAGTCCTTCGGTCTTCAACCATCATCCCACGCTTGTTGCGGCTGCTCCGATCTCCTGAATTTCCAGTCTCGTCGTCCAGGTGGCACCACGTCGACGGATCTTTAAACGGGCTCCCGCCTCTGAACCGAGGCAACTCGGTCGTCAAGTTTGCTAAAAGAGACGACCAAGATGAAGTAGAGAATGAGTAGAACACTTTGTCTCGTTACGTCCAAGGCTATGGACGAACGGTTAATGAAGTTGCCTTTTGGAATCGGGTGAAATGAGAAATGAGGCTTATCTAATTTCCATGAGTCCAAAACCATACCAATCTTTTTCTAGCAACCATTATCAAACCTCAAGGGGGTGGCCGGCCACTTATAGGAGGTGGGGGGTGAGTGTAGGAGGAGGGAGTGGTGACCACAAGCAAAAGATCATGAAAGAAACAATGAGTCACAAATACACCTAGTATGAATGCAATCAATGCATACATTGAACCTTAACCCTTAGTCAACAAGCATTAATTGCTCCATTAATGCACTAATGACTCACTAGCCTTGTCACCCTCTCTAGAACCTTCTAGAACACTGACTCACCTCATCAAGAAAAGATAAATCTGCATTTTAACCGAATGTCAAAATACGGCTGATAGAAAACTGGAAACTGATAACTTCCAAAAGTGATCCTGAAACGAATTTCAGGATAACCCCGTAATGGTATAAACATACCCGCATTTGTATTACGACCGAATACAAATATAACTGAGACAAAGATATTATATCTACACAGTATAATACTGGGTTCCGGCTTAAACCAAAGCCTACCAGTATTATCTGCCCGAAAATGGACACGTGCGAAAACGCACGTGCATTTTCCGAACCTTGCCATAAACCCATACGGCCTCTACAACGTTTCGCCCGAACTTGGGAAAGTGTATGTGGGGGACTCTAATGACTCATCAACACACTGGCACTGGGTATAACCCCTAGCACGTCAGAGGTACAAGCTGCACGTAACGTTTTGCCTATGTATTGATTGGAAGGGAAGCTGACGAGCGAACTCATCTATAAACCCTACTGAGCCTGACAGTGATAATGTACATACAGTCCGGTCCGTTCGTCTAAAGAGTATCGCATATCGAGTCTAGGGGGGTGGATAAAGTCAGACCCCTAATAACGCGATAAATCGTGTCGGTATGAAGCCCATCACCACCTGAGAAACTACTGATCCAAATCAGTAATTCTTCACTATCTCGGCCGAGGATTCCTAGTGATGGCCACCCGTGCACTGCGCGACATCAACCCCCAATACCGGGAGAGACGAATCCCCGACGATCCGCTCACTTGCCTCCAATGTGGCTCGGGACTGTACCCAACTAAAACCTGTTTGCACAACTCCTTTGAGCGTGGTAGGGTAGTAATCTAAGCACAGTGGGAACTCACACGAGACAAATGACGATCTCAGGTCGATGAACTAACCTGTACACATGTCACCAGGGAATTGCTATCTGACGATATGTATAATACCAACTAGCAGATTCCCGGCGAGTCCTGTCCGGTGTACTCATAACCCAATGAGCACCTGTATACATCTTAGGTGAACCAACTAACACCAATGGCTTGTGAGACCGGCCATCTCCCCTAGTCGGGGTCTCGACTGTATACACTAGTCTACTCTGGAGTATCGATGCCCTGTCTCGAAACTCCCACGACTAGGGACACTTTAAGGATGTGCTTACAGACCCCAGCTCCCACGTATATGATTGCCATCATACTGCTGGTAGTCAAGCAAGAATCCTATGGGCTCTATCATCATGCAATAGTGAACTAAAGCATGTATACGATGATAAAGACAAACCAGATAGCATACTATCATCTCGAGCAAGACTGTCATATCGGTATAGGTCCTGCCTCAATCATAGCAATCACGTACCTGCGATCCAATAATTGACTTTGAGGACACTATCTCCAACAGTATATGGTAATGGCATCTTTCTTCAGGAGGCGGTTATCATTTCAGGCTTCCAAGGTGACCTGGATGACAAAGTGACCGTCAGAGTTAAAATTTACCCTTTTCTTAGGGGCAGTATGTTGGACAGGTGGTCCAAACGGATACTGAGGAAGGTATGGCAAGGGATACTGATTACATTCATTGGAAGATACGGTCTAAGAAGTTTGTTGGATTTGGAGTTCATTTATTGTCATGATCCGGAAAAAGGCACGTGATTGGCACTTGAATCATGTGAAGTCTATAGGACCATACCTAATTCAAGTAAGCCAAAAGCCCAGAAATCTAAACCATTTTAGGGGAAAAATAATGGAAGTGCATTTTTGAAATAAGGTTTACTGAAATCAACTTATTCTTATATTTACATAAGTAGTAATATATGAAAACGCTATATTTGTATCTAACTTGAAAACCCTTTTTGTCGTTGAAATTTGGGCAGCACATCCTTTGTAATTTTTAACCCAAAAACGAATACAAGCAATAATATATATGGCATCCCTAAGCGGGAGCTAGCTCTTCTCCAATTGGCGGAAACAACTATGCAAGTAAAGCAAATATACAACGCCGAAGGCGAGGATCAAAACTCAGAAAGAAAGCGAGAAAACTAAGCATCAGGAAAACCTGAAACAACAATAACTACATAAGCGCGAGTCTAAGGCCGAAAGAATATACAACTGTGGGTTTTCTAAGTCAACTAAATATACAAGTCTGGTTGATGGAGCTTGCTATATACAACTGAAATAAATAAAAGTACAACGGTGGTCACGATGCAAGTGAACCCATCCACCAAAGCAATCACTCGGAAGGAAGTAGTGTGCCAGCAAAGCCGCCATGGAACCTGTACGGCAAAACCTGCAAGAAACTGTGGCACAACGGGGGTAAGTTGCCAACTCGCGAGTAGAAGACATCACCGAGTAGAAACCGAATGTACGGCGATCTACTAGGTCATAAAATAATGTACTCATAATATACACTGAAACATTTAGTAGTGGCAAGGGTAATCATATAAACATAAATGTAATACCAAGTACTCGTGTCAGTGCCTCAAGTAGCAACATGTCACATATATGATGTACGAATGCATCAAGAATGAAATTAGAATATATCTGTATGAGAAAGCTGTGTTCTTATCTCAGTAAGATTTGTTGTATAAAAACTGGAGTATCATCAATGAAATCGACAGAAATTCGTGTTAACATCGACACAAAATCCTTAAATCTCGGGCTCCATTAGTCCGGATCGGCCCATATCATCCAATCTCACAACTACGGTCGGTATCCTCCAGATATCCGTCGCACCAACTATCACCGGTAGGTAGTGCTCCCCTGCCAGGTTCATCGTCTACAACTCGAGCTTATTGGCCCGGGGTATCTTACCGGGTCTGCCATATACCCGTAGACGGATCATCCTACTCCTCGAATCGGGTCTCGAAAACCAAGCTCAGAACCGAGAAAACATCATGGTAGACATGAAACATCATATCAAGGAAAACCGCATCATTCACTTTTTAAAATAATCATAAGTTTATAAAACTTCACATGCGGTTTCCCAAATCCAGAAATCTCATGAAAGATCCGAAATCTCAAATCATGAGTCAGTGAACAGTGAATATCAGCGTGAAGCCACACAATAGCATATAACAGAATGAATATATGAATGCATCGGGTTATTAAGTAAGGAATGCAATATCTATGCTAGCATATGAGACCAAGTATACTAATAATATATTTAAACTACCAGTTAGCAGGTTATACCAATGAAGTGACGTTTTCTAAGGTGTACGTGATTTGGCAATTACCGATGATGATGTGTGTGAATTGGCAAGCAAGTGTAAGTGCAACATACGTATCATCGGTAATGGTGCTGGTGTCCTAACAGCCAAGATCATAAAAGCTAAAGAAAACACATGTATATATATGAAGTGCAATGAGAGCAACATGAATATAACAGAAAATGAATAGCAAACGCAACAATAGGGAATATACATATATGTATACGAGTCATACAGTTTTTGTGTTTTGAATAGCACGAATCATGGTTTTTTTAGAAAGTAGGGACTACGGTGTTTTGAGAAAAGGGACGGCCTTTGAAAATACTCACGATTCGTTAGTTTTGAAAATAGGTATGACTCAAGCCAGGTCTAACATCTATTTAACAACTAAGAGACTAAACTAAGGAACTAGTCCGGGGATAAGAAAATCTACATATATTCCGAGTCGATACACCCAGTAGTCGGCGATCCAGTCTCATAGCGTTACGTACTGTATAATACATAGTACGGCATCCTCGAGTCAAGAGTGTGGATCAATCATCTTATACGTCTCGTACGGTAATATCCATCGTACGACATCCTCAAAATCGAGGGTACGGGTCAAAATCATACATAATATCATCATTCGTACAATATCACGATCACGGGTACGGTTCTAAAGTCTCGTACGTTCAATTATCACCAATTCACATATTATCGCAAGTATGAATACATATCGCCCAACGATCCATTATAATATCATATCGTACACAGTACCACGACTCGATCACATATCAGAAATCTCATGGCATCATGCCCGATCATATCAGCTTATCTCTACAACATATACTATCCATATCTCACCTGTATATGTATGTATGTATATGTGTGTGTGTGTGTGTATACACACACACACACACACACACACATACAAACATACACTAACACACACACACACAGACACATATACACAAACATAGATACCAAGTGCGTGAGTGTGTGCGACTAAGTAAACTGATAACTCACGACTAAGAGTAAACTATCCTACAAGTATGCCAAATCTAATCTATAATCTCTTAGTAAACCTATTTACTAGGTATCCAAGTCTCACATAAACGTAAATAATATATAACCTATTCTATGGTTGCGGAGGTGCTATATGCCATCCACCCGACTTTTCCCGTCGATATACATCTACTCACTTTGATCTTCGCTTGCCGAAGTTGATGACGCTTGTTTTCCCTTGTCATCCCGAAGTCCACGCGAAGTACCTACATATCAAAAAATACATCGTGTCGCATCAAAATCCGATTCAAAAATCGACACGACACGCGATGTGCTCATAAGTTAGAACCTATAGCCTACGCATGCGAAAACAATCATAAAACCCTCGTCGTTGACGTACAAATGTCCAACGACCAAATCCACATTCAAATACCAAAAACCAAGTTTTAGAAATCGAAAAACCATTGCTATTATTAATTCAAACGCTCCCAGATTTTTCTTCAGGTAATCTGGAACAAAACAAACAATACAGTGGCTAAGTTATGAGGAGTGTGAGCTACAGACCAAAACCCAATATCAAAAGCCAAAATCTGGCCGGCCATTAGTGTTACAGTAACTGCCCCCGCCGGCCCCACATTTGAATTTTGGTCTCGTCTTTTGGTGGTGGTCTCCTATTGGTCTAACTAGGTCTCTGGTTTGTTTGATTTTCTTAAAAGGTTCCTAAGTTGCTCCAGATTCCCTGTAGACCTAAAAAAATCACAAAACCGATGTGCGAAAATTCTAAGATCATGTTTTTGGGTTCAAGTCTCGGTTTTGGTCCGGAAAAGAAATCTCTAAGGTCATGTAAACCCTCACTAAATCTCAATTACTACTTCACAAGTCACACTTTCTCCTAACCCTCATCTAGAAATTCTTAAGGTTCACTAAACTACATCGGTTTAACTCTAAACTATGATAAGATATGAGGAAAACTAGATTCTACACTAATGGTGTGGTAATATACCTCATTTGGCAACTCAAGAAAATTCTTGAGTTGCCCTAAGTGCTCAAAATCTTGACCTGTTTGGTCCACCATGCTTGTAGTGAGCTTGTGCACAATTTTTGTGAAGAGGATATAAGGTTTTGGTGTAGATTTGGGATAGTTTTGAGGGTGATAGAGGGTGGAGGAAGAGGAGGAGAATGAGATGAAGAAGACGATGAAGAACAAATGGGAACAAAGGAAAGAGCCATAGGAATTCTAGAGCTTTCTCACTCTCTCTCTCTCACATCAACCATGATACTTGTCCCATCACTCTTTCTCTCTCAAAATATCTTCTCTTTTCCATTGAAAACAAAACCAATTTTTTGTGAAATGAAGCATGGTTAAAAAACAATGAAATAAGTGTTTGTAACATACTTTGTTGCATGCCATACACATAATTAAGATTAATGCATAATTAGTGAAACACTAATCGGGTTTTATATTAATTTAAATATAACTAGTTGTATAATAAGTTATAGAATGCCCAAATCACATAAATACCTTCAATCAATAATCCTTATTAATTTACCTAATATTTTCCAAATTATCGGTATATAATTATACCCTTTTATTAAAACTAATTCTCATACTTAATAATATTCGTAGAAATTATTATTTTAATTATTTAATTTCCTAAAAAATAATATTTTTTTCTGAAATGTTACAATCTTCCCCCCTTAAATAAATTCGGTCCCCGAATTTAAATTTAAAACTCCCCCAAAACTAAAACATTTCAACAAAACAATCAAGTCGTCGGGGCTTCGAAATCATAAATACTTAAAACACATCTTAGCACAATGCATGCGCATGAAAAACGAGTATAGAATTCAATCAAAACTCCGTCAAGCATCATTCAATCATCGGAGTTATGGTGAAAATACAGTGTCAAAATCCAATACGAAAACCAATATGATGTTCTCAAACGATAATACATATATAGTACGCATCGTTGTAAAATCGTCCCAAACATCTAAATAGAAATGCACGCAAAAACTTTTTCAACCCGCCGTGCGATGCACGTATCATGGCACAAGTAGCGGCCGTTCATTAAAAAAAAAGCTATATATATCCTTTGTTTAACATATACGTTCCGCCTTTGGAAAACGATTTAGAAGGGCTTCCTTTATAAGGTTTCGTGTCATCATGGACACGTAAGAAAATATTAAGACTATAGCTCATTTTTGGAAATCCCTTCGGTAAATATCGATGTATGCAAAAACACTTAGATACTGTTCTCAGAACAGTCCTGCTTGGTTACTAAGCCCTATAGCATATAAATATACCACGTGCGTCTGGTGTGCACGGAAATCGAAACCAAATACAGATGCCACAAATGTGCACAGAAACAAAACTGAGCGCAACGGGTGTGCACAAAACATCTGTCAAGTTCAACGAGTTTGCCTGATAACCACATCAGGTGCATCTGATATACACGGCGAATCTCGATTAAGTGCATCTGGTATGCACAAAATCACATCTAGTGCGCCAAGTATGCGCAAGAATCCAAATCAAGTTCATAAGGTGCACGAAAACAAATATCGAATATCACAATCGAACTTGACGGTATACAACATACATCAATCTAAATCAGGTATACCGTGGTATATATACTCATAAACGCGTGCATCTGCTTGCATAAAACTATATCAAGGTACTGAAAGCTCGTGTAAATTACATTGAATGCATAAGTCAAAATCGTGTGCAACCCCAATGCATGAAATCAAAATCGAATATATCGGAGGGTATGAAATCAAAATCAGGTGCAATGGGTCTGCACAAAACGAGAATCGGTATAACTGATATATGAGAATACAAATCAAGTGCAGCTGCGGTGCACATAAGAAATATCAATCATGAAACAAAATCCTCAAAATACTAAAATCCAAAGCAACAGAAACGTGATATTCGAATCACCAAATCGCAATGCATAAATACTGTCGTCGATATGCTCCTCCTTCAATGTCGAAGGGTGTCGGTGCATCCCAAGCTAGCAGAGCAAGTATCTACTCGCTTTCTGGTTCACAGTCTGGCGCCTTCTTCCCTTAGGTCTTGTTTTCTCTCTCTGTAGATTACCAGTTATACGCCCTTGAGGCTCGATAGCCCGATTCGGGGTACCGACAAAAACAGTCCCGCTCTGGCGCTTTCTTTGTAGATCTCCTGACCAATTAGCATGGTCACTTGTAACGTATCTCTTCAATGATGGCAAACTCTGGCCTACTGAGTGTGCGTGATATGACCGATCCTGGATCCAAGTCTTCTCGTGTAGTATTCTAGAAAGATCCTGTCGGGGTCTCTCCCAAATCTCATCTCTGCCGAACTGTAAGTCTACGGTAGCGCCCCGGCCGTCTTTCAGATGCCAAATGCGGAACAAAAACTTTTATAAACTTGCGCTATCGTATACTATAACCCGGATCTTCCATTAACGCTAAACTAACATACTGTAAAGAGGGTAGAAATGTTATACCGAACGATCCGAGCCCTTCGTTCTTTAACCATCATCCCACGCTTTGTTGCGGCTGCTCCGATCTCCTGAATCTCCAGTCTTCTCGTCCAGGTGGCACCACGTCGATGGATCTTTAAACGGGCTCCCGCTTCTGAACCGAGGCAACTCGAACATCAAGTTTGCTAAAAGAGATGACCAAGATTGATATAGAGAATGAGTAGAACACTTTTTCTCGTTACATCCAAAGGTATGGATGAACGGTTAATGAAGTTGCCTTTTTTTGGATCGGGTGAAATGAGAAATCAACTTATGAAATTTCTATGAAGCAAATTTCATATACTTTTTCCAAATGAATAAAACCATCATTTTCTCCAAAAAGGGCCGACCACTATAAGAAGAGGAGGGAGGTGAGTGTAGGAGCAAGGGGTGGTAATCATAAGGTAAAAGATCAAGGAGAAATATCTTAAGCATTACAAAACCTCATTAATGCAAAATCCACCTTGCATAAAACATTAAATGCATAATGGTGACTCACTAATCTTAGTCATCAACCATTAAAGCAAAATGGTGACTCACCCTCATGACTCACCAAATGACTCACCCTCATGAAGAAAAGATAAAACCGTATTAAACCGAATGTATAATACGGGTGATAGAAAACTGGAAACTGGCAACTTTCAAAAGCGATCCTGAAACGAATTTCAGGATAACCCCGTAACAGTATAAACATACCCGCATTTGTATTACGACCGAATACAAATGCAACTGAGACAAAGATATTATATCTACACAGTATAATACTCGGATCCGGCTTAAACCAAAGCCCACCAGTATTATCTGCCCGAAATATGACACGTGCATAAACGCACGTGCATTTTCCGAACCCTGCCATAAAACCATACGGCTTCTACAACGTTTCGCCCGAACTTAGGAAACTGTCTGTGGGGGACTCTAATGACTCATCAACACACTGGCACTGGGTATAACCTCTAGCACGTCAGAGGTACTAGCTGTACGTAACGGTTGCCTATGTATTGATCGGAAGGGAAGTTGACGAGCGAACTCATCCAGAAACCCTACTGAGTCTGACAGTGACAATATCCGTACAGTCCGGTCCGTTTGTCTATGAGTATCGCATATAGGTGTTAGTGTATATGCCCTAGGGGCCATTATTGTATCATACTAGCTTGTATATTACTTAATAGAAGCTTGGGATATTCACAGTTATATATCAGTCTTGCTAAAAATGGTAGTATGCTACTTGGTTTGTTTCTACTTTAATATGTGCATATATTTCTTGTAACGTATCATTTATACATATTAGTAGAGCCTATAGGATCTTTGCTTGATTACCAGTGTTGTGATGGCAGTCACACTAGTGGGGGCTGGGTAGTCTATAAGCAACATCCTATACAGGTCTCTGGTCGTTGGATTATCGAGACAGGGCATCGATATTCCGGAGTAGACTAGTGTGTACGCTTCTCATCCCAGTTGGGGAGATGGTCTGTCCCACAGCCATCAGTACGTCGTACTGGAGATAGTATACAGTTGCTCGTTAGGTTACCGGTACACCGGACATGACTCGCAAGGGAACTGTTGGTTGGTATTATACCCGTCGTCAGTTAACAGTTCCCAGGTAACATGAGTACAGCATAGTCCGCAGACTTGACACTGCTACTTCGCCTCGAGTGTGTCCCACTGTTCTTAGATTGCTACCCTACCACGGCTCAAAGGAGTCGTGCAAACAAGTAGCAGTTGGGTGCAGTCCCGAGCACTTGGAGGCAGTAGTGGTTAGACAGGATTCGTCTCTCCCAGTATTGGGAGTTGATATCGCGCTGTGTCAGAGAGCCATTATGCAAAGTCCCTGGTCAGGGCAAGCGAGATTTACTGGTAGGTTCTAGTAGTTTCTCAAGGTGTAATGGGCTACGCTCCGACATGACTTATACCGCTATTAGGGGATTGACGCTTGCCGCCCCCTAGGCCCGATATGTGATAGTCTTAGACGAGCAGACCGGACTGTACGGAGATTGTCACATCAGGCTCAGTAGGAGTTCGGATGGGTTTCCTCATCGGCCTTCTTATCGACATCTAGCTGGGGACCGTTACGTACAGCTAGTGCCGCTTGCGGTCTGTGGTTAAACCCACTGCCAGCGTAGTGTCGAGTCTTTAGAGTCCCACACATAGAGTTTCCCTGCTCCAGGCGAAACGATATAGAGGTTGTATGGTTTTATGACAAGGGTTCAGACACTTACGTGTTTAAACGCACGTACGACGTTCGGACAGTTTTTACTAGTCGGCTTCGGTTTAAGCCAGATTCTAGTATCGGATTATTGGATTTATACAGTCTAAAGTTTTTCCGTGTTTTCACGGATAGGAGGGGTGTTCTCGTAATTTGGCGGGAAGTTTCTAGAAGTATGGTGACTTAAGGGTTGAGGTGGCATTTACATTAAATGCATTTGTGACTCATTTAGATGAATCATTCAAGTGAGTTAATGAAGCATTTATTGCTTAATGACTCACTTGATGATTCATTGCATATATTTAATGAAGCATGATGATAAATCATTTAGATTTATTTATTTGTTTTTCTTTATGTTTCATAATATATTAGAAGTGAGAAGCTTTTTGATCATAATTCATGCTCACCTTCTCTCTCCTCAAGCTCACTCTCTCTTCAAACCCTAATCCTACCCCTCATGTGTTGAGATCAAGGATTAGATCGACTAATTAATCCATAATCTCACTTTATATCACCTAGGTGACTTTGATTAGCAACTAAAGAAACCTAGTTATCTCAAGTTAGAGATCAGGCTTGGAGTAGGAGCTCTCGGGTGGATCGTCTTTGACTCGAGGAGGCCGTTGAGGTGCCGACGTTCCAAAGATCCTACGAGGAGTGGAGGACAGCGTCGAAGACCTGAAGGACAAGTAACGTGAGGTATAACTTCGAATCCGAGTAGTTAAACCTTCGTAGTTTGCTAGTAATGGTTTAGATACGATCCGTGTCCTCAAGTCCGTGTTACGAAGCTTTGATAATCGTTTTTCATATATTTTGCCTCTCCGTAAGCTCTTGGGGTGCATGACATGGACTTACAATAGGGCCTAGGGGGCTAGTAAACATCAGACCCCCAATAGCTGTATAAGTCGTGTCGGAGTGAAGCCCAGAACACCCTGAGATACTACTGGAATACCTTCCAGTAAATCTCGATTACCCTGGCCAGGGATTTCGTGTAATGGTTCTCTTAAACACAGCGCGATCTCACCCCCAATACCGGGAGAGACGAATCCCTGACGATCCGCTCACTGCCTCCATGTGGCTCGGGACTGTACACAACTAAAACCTGTTTGCACGACTCCTTTGAGCCGTGGTAGGGTAGTAATCAAAGCACAGTGGGAACTCACACGAGACAAATGACGATCCCAGGTCGACAGACTAACCTGTACACATGTCACCAGGGAACTGCTATCCGACGATATGTATAATACCAACTAGCATGTCCCGGCGAGTCCTGTCCGGTGTACTCATAACCCAATGAGCACCTGTATACATCTTAGGTGATCCAACTAACACCAATGGCTTGTAGACCGGCCACTGCCCCTCGTCGGGGTCTCGACTGTATACACTAGTCTACTTTGGAGTATCGACGCCCTGTCTCGAAACTCTCACGACTAGGGACACTTTAAGGATGTGCTTATAGACCCCAGCTCCCACATATATGATCTCCATCATACTGCTGGTAGTCAAGCAAGATCCTAAGGGCTCTATCAAAGTGTAACAGTGATAAAGACAAACCAGATAGCATACTATCATCTCGAGTAAGACTGTTTTATCGGTATAGGCCCTTCCTCAATCATCACAATCACGTACCTGCGATCCAATAATTGACTTTGAGTGCACTATATCCAACAATCTCCCACTTGCACTTAAGGCTAATTATTGCGATGTCGCATACTCACAGCCCATGTGATACCGAACATCCAACTCCTCTACTAATTAGTTTCACAAAGCTCGTTTGCAAAACTATTGTGTACGAGAAATAGCCTCAGTGAGTGGATCCGCCCTGATGTTTCTTTCTATGTCTCTCTTAATTTCAAGTTCGCGGAGAAAAGCATCTCCCGAATCGAGTAATACCTATCTTAGAATATGTCTGGATATCTGATGGGACTTGGTTCATTAATGAACTCGAAATCCAAACTTCTTAGACTATATTGATCACTGAACCTAATCAGTATCCAACACCATGCCTCCCACAGTATCCTTTTGGACCACCTGTCCATAATACTGTCCCTCGTCAGATGGAAAACTATAACTCTGACAATTACTCTGTCATCTATGTCACCTTTGAAGCCTGGAATGATAACCGTCTTCCGAAGGAGGCCGTCGTCATCAAATCCGTAGAACATGTACTTATGTTCTAAAACTGCTTCCTTGTGTTTCTTCAGGATTGGATTAATATAAACTTATCACATCTAGTGAAAAACGACGTCTGGTGTGGTACTTGACATCTCATGATTGACTCAATTGCCTAAGCAAGTGATCTGCCAATCATGCACATCCCTCTCCACTTTAGTCTGTAAGACACCTTTAGAGAGGGTGACTCCATCACCTGTAGGTACACCACCATGCCAGAAGTCATTTATTCTAAAATACTATTAGAATACTGTCAAAGTACCCACATTGGGAAACTACCCAAATCTAGATATAAAAACATAGATCTAGTAACCAGAATGTCAGATATTATATCCATATCTTTTGTGAAGAAACAACTGTGTGACGACCACAGTACAACCGATCGTAGTATAGGAATTTTACTTCCTACTCTGTGTATGTCATCCAAATACCAGGACATCACACCCTACTACCTTCTTAACAGATCCATCCCCTATTCTGATGAAGTCAAACCCATAACTGTCACATCAAAAATAGATGATCTTATCTCCGCTATATGTGCTCAAGCCTATAAATAGACATAAGCTACTTGCCCACTCTGCTTCCGCTGCTCCCACTGACTACGACAACCCTCTGGCAGAATAATATATATACGTACACTTCTAAAGCTAGTTTAGAACGACGCTATACTTATTCTCCTGCCGGGTCTCATAGTCTGGAACAACAGTAGTGTTAAGTCTGGGTAAACAAGAACCTCCCTGTCACCGTCCTTGAGGCTACCGGAGTACCTCTCGGGTGTCTGAGGTTACCCACCATATCTGCGGAGTGGCTATTTGGAATGTCAAACTTGATTGAATATATAAGTCCTATTAAATTTTCCGTAATCGTTTGCGGTTCTAGAATCACTTCCAGTTCTACCATATTCCCACTATTGTTTTATGAAAAAATCCATTTTACTAAAACTGTGGCGAGTCTAGAACAATATCACTATTGATCTTCCATATGGTAGAAAGTCAACCCTCGTCAAAGCCAGGGTCAACCCACAAACTGCCATTACAGAAACGTGCCTTGAGTTATCCAGAGTCTGGTTTTAAGCATAAGCTGGACAACTCATCGTACCTTAACATCGTTAAGATATGAACCATTCTATATCCAATATAAAAACTTTGGTACATATTTAATTGGAACCAGATTCAAATCATGCAACTGTCTCTAGTGCATATCAACTTAATGGAGAAAGGCTAATCAGCATTACTCAACTTAGGAATCCATCCAATTATGAGTAACCTGAAAAAGAAACTAGTTTCTCAAAACCATTAACTGAATACCAATCACAAGAATCTACATCTTCGATTTCTTTGAAGAATCCCGATACTTGTGACACCTGGTTCTCTACTTTATTCCTATACCCACAACTTCTCAAAACTTGGACATTGTATTTCTACGAAACACTTGTCTAAAAACTAGAGAAGTCACAAGTAAACAGAACAGAGTATGAGGACCAACCCCTTTGTCCTGATGGACACTGGACAACATACAATACTCTGTATAAGTCCGCTGAGTTGAATAACTCAAAACCTGTGCGTCGTAGGTTGAAAACTGTACCCAGACGATTTCCTCAAATATCACTAATTACAAAGAATTCCGATATAATGAGGATGGTCACCTAATTCCCAATAGCTTACTCCCACTCATCATCTGTAAAACCATACAGATGTGAGAAGCATACCTGGTAAATACATACCCTGGAGCAAGGGTTTAATTGGGAAATCAGTTTACAATTAACAATACACAGTGTAATTGAAACATGAAAATGTTTCGAAGGGGTATCCTGGTATTTTTTGTAATGCCTCTTCCATAATCCAATTCATGACTTTAACCGTATATTTGTTTGCCATCTTCCCAAATCCCTTTATTTGTCTTTATTCATTACCTTCTGTACACCATCATTAGGCTAAGTGGTTTTCTTTCTTCCCTACCGTTCGGCACCAGCCTATGGTTTGGAAGAAGACTATCCGATAAGCATAATAGGTGTACTCTCCTAATCCTAGGAGTACTCGCAGCTTGAGAGAAGGTGATGATAAAAGACAACTGAATAATACCTTATTCTATTTCTCCCGAAGTGGGAAAAAAGCAAAGGTGAAATAGGAGTGGCTATGAAGTATGCGGTTTGGTCGAGAATGATAACAGTCGCAATTTACTTTGCCCTTTTTCTAATTCCTTTATTTGGTCTTTAGTTATTACCTTCTGTACACCCTACTTAGGCTAATTGGTTTTCTTCATTCCCTACCTTTCAGCACCTGCCTATGGTTTGGAAGAAGACTATCCAATAAGCATAATAGGTGTACTCTCCTAATCCTAGGAGTACTCACAATCTGAGAGAAGGTGATAATAGAAGACAACTGAATAAACCAATTCTATTTCTCCTGAACCTGGATCCATCCTCGAAGAAATCCCTCCGAGTTCGTATATAACCATACGATGGATCTATCCAATGGAAGTGGATATCCGTAATAATACGGGGTGTTCTGAGAAATACAAAGGGTAAAAGAAGGAGCGGCAATGACTTATGCAACTCGGACAATCCAAAAGCCAGTATTTTAAGAAGGTTCGGTCAACTTGGTCACTGAGTCATAGTCTAGGGTCGGTCAAAGGTCGCTGCCAAAGAGAGAGAGAAAAGAAACACTCTGCGTGCACTCTAACTTTAGATCAGAATGGTTATCACTTTATCTAATCAGGAAAGCTCCCACTGTAATCTCAAATTCTCCTCCAAACCTGAAAGAAGAATTAGTCGGGATCACTCGAAGAGTAAACCAACTCATCAGTGGGAATCGGGATCCAACTCTCATCGCATGATAACGTGACGGTATCCACTCACGTTATCACACTCCAGAAGGTATGCGCAAGTATGGCAAGTTTCCTGTATGTTTGAAATTCCCGATGTAATTTTTATCCTATACTCTTATGACCTTGACGTAGGCCAACAAATCATAAGTCACATGTCAAGTTCTACCCGTCATTGTCCAGGTTAATTTGAAGCACCCGTACAAGCCTTTGACGTAGGCCAACAAGGCTATACGTCTGTCCCAAACCAACGCATCTATCTATGCAGTAAATGAATACCCCAGCAGCTACCAAACACTATGCCTTGACGTAGGCCAACAAACATAGCTTGAATACTACTGACCATCCATAAGAAATGACGGAGGGCTACGGATGGTTTTTGGCGAAAAATCTTTAACGTAATGAACTTGATCTCGTTGAAGGAACCTGATAGCTTTTTATAAAAATATAGTGGCGAAAACCTTTGCTAAAGAGGTCACTCCCAGTGAAGGGATCTCGGCTCTTTCCTCGTCGAATGAGGTGCAGGATATTCATAACCGAATACCACGATGCATAACAACTTGTAATCGACTATAGTGAAGTTATTACCCTGACGCAAACTTCTGCCCAAGGGGTTACTCCCGGTGAAGGGATCTCGGCCCTTGCCTCGTCGAATGAGGTGCTGGATATTCATAACCGAATACCTCTATGTATAATAAAAGGAAACGTCTTTGTAATAACACTTTTTAAAATTGGTTCCAACAACATCAAATATAGGTTTGTTTTATCCTTGCATTGATAAGAATCAATGCAGTCCCATCAATTAATCACACCAGAAAAGAACGAAAATAAAATGTACGTATATGCCATCCGTATTCGTCACTGGGTCCCGTCATTGTCCGTTAGGTTACTTAACTAACGACAGAGCGGGGACTGGGCTAGCGCGGGTGCAAAACATATACAACATCTACTAGTATATATAAATATATAATAATCGCTCCAGGCATGATAAATGCAACATCACAGAAAAGTAATAAGCATCACAGAACAATACAGATAATCTGGGATCCACGGGTTTCACAGAGCCGCAACTGAAACCCGACGTTCTCTTGGTCGTGTGGATGGACTGTGCAATGAAACCTAGACCCCTACGGGTGCGGCAAGTTACTCGCCAAAACCTGAAGCGAGGCAGCCCCCTACAGCAAAGTGAATGGACCACCCAACACTTCACGGAATTTAGTAACTTGTGCACCCCTCCTTGGGTCAACCTGTACCCCTTAAGAGTGCGGCGAATAGCCCGCCAGTTCTAGAGTGAGGCCCCTCTGCCTCTCAAAGACGTGAGATGCGGACCCGTTGCCCTCTAGAACCGGGCTATCCGTGCACCCCACCGCGAGGTAATCCTAGTACAGAAAAGAAAATATATACAACGGGTATATCGACCTCAGCCCGGTCGTGCCCCAAAAGAATATTATACAAACAGGCAGTGACGGCAGTCCACATGTTGGACGCTCGCCCCGCAATATTAAATGTACAAATAAATCCAAACAGCACTACCATTGCACACTGCTATCCACCACGACATATCCGCAACATCACAGAACATCAATGCGAATGTCACGTTCGCAAATCCGTCTAAAAGGACTATAGCAATTAGACGCAATTTACCGCTCGAATGACATTCACGGTCGGAGATATAATATAAATACTGTAAACTAACAAGTTTAAAATTTCGATCGATAAAAACTTCCCGAAGTAGGCCCCACGTACATCTGGTTACTGTAATAAAATCTGGGCCCAAAAGAAATATACCAAAAACCACAATTTCCCATGAAGAAGTCACAGTACAAATTTGGACCACTGTTCCCACAAACTGGCCGCGGATGCGCGGTCAAACCCTAGGTTTGACCGTGGATCCACGGCGGTACTGTGGGATCACGTGACCAAATTTTTACAGTTTGCTTAAAAAAGCCTACTGGATTTTCTGTGATATGCAAAATAATTTTTAGGCCTGATTTAAAATCAACAGAAACTTTGAACAAAAAAATTGCAGTTTTTGACAATCCGTTCGATCGATGTTTTAAACGCGTTAGCACAAGTTAGTAAAGCTTAATGGCGTGGCTCTGATACCAATGTAAGTCTACGGTAGCACCCCGGCCATCTTTCAGACGCCAAATGCGGAACAAAAACTTTTATAAACTTGCGCTATCGTATACTATAACCCGGATCCGCCATTAACGCTAAACTAACATACTGTAAAGAGGGTAGAAATGTTATACCGAACGATCCGAGTCCTTCGTTCTTTAACCATCATCCCACGCTTTGTTGCGGCTGCTCCGATCTCCTGAATCTCCAGTCTTCTCGTCCAGGTGGCACCACGTCGATGGATCTTTAAACGGGCTCCCGCCTCTGAACCGAGGCAACTCGGACATCAAGTTTGCCAAAAGAGATGGCCAAGATTGATGTAGAGAATGAGTAGAACACTTTGTCTCATTACATCCAAAGCTATGGATGAACGGTTAATGAAGTTGCCTTTTTTTGGATCGGGTGAAATGAGAAATCAACTTATGAAATTTCCATGAAGCAAATTTCATATACTTTTTCCAAATGAACAAAACCATCATTTTCTCCAAGAGGGGCCGGCCACTGTAAGAAGAGGAGGGAGGTGAGTGTAGGAGCAAGGGGTGGTAATCATAAGGTAAAAGATCAAGGAGAAATATCTTAAGAATTACAAAACCTCATTAATGTAAAATCCACCTTGCATAAAACATTAAATGCATAATGGTGACTCACTAATCTTAGTCATCAACCATTAAAGCAAAATGGTGACTCACCCTCATGACTCACCAAATGACTCACCATCATGAAGAAAAGATAAAACCGTATTAAACCGAATGTATAATACGGGTGATAGAAAACTGGCAACTGGCAACTTTCAAAAGCGATCCTGAAACGAATTTCAGGATAACCCCGTAACAGTATAAACATACCCGTATTTGTATTACGACCGAATACAAATGCAACCGAGACAAAGATATTATATCTACACAATATAATACTCGGATCCGGGTTAAACCAAAGCCCACCAGTATTATCTGCCCGAAATATGACACGTGCGTAAACGCACGTGCATTTTCCGAACCCTACCATAAAACCATACGTCTTCTACAACGTTTCGCCCGAACTTGGGAAACTGTCTGTGGGGGACTCTAATGACTCATCAACACACTGGCACTGTGTATAACCTCTAGCACGTCAGAGGTACCAGCTGTACGTAACGGTTGCCTATGTATTGATCGGAAGGGAAGCTGACGAGTGAACTCATCCAGAAACCCTACTGAGTCTGACAGTGACAATATCCGTACAGTCCGGTCCGTTTGTCTATGAGTATTGCATATAAGGCCTAGGGGCTGGTAAACGTCAGACCCCCAATAGCTGTATAAGTCGTGTCGGAGTGAAGCCCAGAACACCCTGAGATACTACTGGAATACCTTCCAGTAAATCTTGATTACCCTGGCCAGGGATTTCGTGTAATGGCTCTCCTAAACACAGCGCGATCTCACCCCCAATACCGGGAGAGACGAATCCCTGACGATCCGCTCACTACCTCCATGTGACTCGGGACTGTACCCAAATAAAACCTGTTTGCACGACTCCTTTGAGCCGTGGTAGGGTAGTAATCAAAGCACAGTGGGAACTCACACGGGACAAATGACGATCCCAGGTCGACAGACTAACCTGTACACATGTCACCAGGGAACTGCTATCCGACGATATGTATAATACCAACTAGCATGTTCCCGGCGAGTCCTGTCCGGTGTACTCATAACCCAATGAGCACCTGTATACATCTTAGGTGATCCAATTAACACCAATGGCTTGTGAGACCGGCCACCGCCCCTCGTAGGGGTCTCGACTGTATACACTAGTCTACTTTGGAGTATCGATGCCCTGTCTCGAAACTCCCTCGACTAGGGACACTTTAAGGATGTGCTTTTAGACCCCAGCTCGCACATATATGATCGCCATCATACTGCTGGTAGTCAAGCAAGATCCTAATGGCTCTATCAAAGTGTAACAGTGATAAAGAGAAACCGGATAACATACTATCATCTCGAGTAAGACTGTTTTATCGGTATAGGCCCTTCCTCAATCATCACAATCACGTACCTGCGATCCAATAATTGACTTTAAGGGCACTATATCCAACACGAACTACCCGGAAGTTATCACCTTTTGCTTAATCTGTCACGACACAAAATTTAGTTCGTGACCGGCACTTAAATCATGCAACGTCTAAAGGAGTAACGTAATTTAAGTAAGCCGAAGCCCAGAAATCTAAACCTTTTTAAGAAAATAAAAGAGGTGAAGTTTTGAAATAAACGTATGATGAAATCAAAAGTTTTTTTAAATACATGGATAATGGAACAAGAAAATGCAAGTGGATTATATTAGTTGAAAAACATGTTTCGTCTTTTAAAAATTTGGGCAGCACCTCCTTTATATATTTTGATCCAAAACCACATATACATAACAACAAATAAAGGCATCCCCAAGCCGGAGCTAGCTCTTCGCCAATCGGTGGAATCACAACCACGCAAGACAGAATATATGTATACGACGCCCAACGGAGAAGATCAACACAAAAGATAATGTAATAAGCAAGACATCAACCCACCAAGCGAACATATAACCCATCGCTCTAAGTCTCGCAACTACAAGTCTTACTAAGTCTTACTACATATACAAATACTAGTTTCTGATTGATGGAGTTGACTAGATACAATAGGAATAATAATACAAGAATGGTACGATCCAATATGTACTACCTACCCAAGCAAGTCACCCGAATGCAAGCTGTGTGCCAGCGATGCCTCTACTGATCCATGCGATCAACCTGCAAGAACTGTGTCACAACGGGGGTGAGATGCCAACTCGTGAGTAGAAATCATCACTAGGTAGAAATCGAATAAAACAACGATTCCTAGGTCAACTATATCATAAAGGTAATACTATAATATCTAGGGTGACCGTATCTGCATATGTACCGACTATATAATCGATGCCCATCAGCATGTGGATAACATCTATGTGTCCACCAATGACATGACAATATCATGCATGTAAATATCATGAAAGCATATGTATGTAAATATGAGAATATCAATCCGTGTGTCCATCAACGACATATCAAAATCATGGAACCCGAGTGTCCAACATCGACACTCGAAACATCATGAAACCCGTGTCCAACATCGACACGTAAATCCTCATATCTCGGGCTCCGTCAGTCTGGATCGGCCCACGGGCCCCGTCTGTCCGGATCGGCCCTCGGGCTCCGGCAGTACGGATCGGCCCATATCCATCTCTTGACTCCGGTCGGTATCTTCCGGATAACCGTCAGGTCCAACCAATCACCGGTAGGTAGTAGTCCCTTTGCCAGGCTCATTGAGTACTGCGCGACATCCCTTTCTTGTCCCGGGGTACCATACCGGGTCCACCATGAACCCGCAAACGGATCCTCCAGCTCCTCGAATTGGGTTTCTATCACACGTCTCAGAAACGAGAAAATGCATGGTGGACGTACTGAAATATCAAGAGAAACCGTGTTTTTAAAACAATACATATTTTCTTTTGAATACATCACGGTTCTCAAATCTAAAATCTCATGAAAACAACATCTCAATGTATATAATCGTAAAGCATGATGTATGCAAGCATATAACAGAAGTGTGAGCATATCCGTATATCATGCAACATAGTATAGTGATGTGAACATAGCAAGTATATCATGTAGCATAGCAATATATCATAGCATGATGTAGCAATTCTACTGTGTAAGTGACATAGCAATTATCAATGATGAAGGTGTGTGAGCCGGCAAATCTGTGTAAATGTAACATACACATCATCGATAATTGTGTAGGTGTACTAGCACAGGTATATGTAATGCAATGAGAATGATATGAACGTAGCATAAGGTACATCGTAAGCGAAATGCTAAAAGGTATACGTATCTATAACATATCCGAGTCGATGAATCTATCAATCGGCATCCAGCCTCATAACATCACGTATGGTACAATCCATCGTACGGCATCCTCTAGTCAAGGGCATGGATCAATCATCAAGTAAAACTCATTACGTACGGTATCCATCGTACGGCGGCATCAAACCATTAGGGATTCTATCAACCTATATGACAATGAGGGTACGGACCTAACGTCTCGTACGACATATCACTCATAATTCACAACATTATATATATCTATATACCTATATCCTAGGTCACATCCGTATCAATCTCATATTATGGGACCGACAAGGGTATCAACTATCTCATGTCGACTCGCATTCATATAACGACATATCACACCAAGTCATCATATCACATCGTATACTCTTTTCATTGCATTAATATCTTACAACATGTAACACCCTAGTTCATTTTTACCAAATCTAGTATTTCTTTATTTATGGTATTTTCCTGATTTATTGTGTTTTGGGTGCGAATGGTGTATTTGACATCTGTATTTGCATCCGACCTGACCCGCATGCTTGAAACCTGTTTTGATTCATGTTTATGATTTATCCTGACTTGTTACATGGACTCGTGCACTTTCATTTATACATCCTGCATACTGGCATTTATCTGGCATCTGCATTTTTAATATAACATTTAAAGTCACATAAAATATTTTAAAAATATCTAGCAAGGCTTGCATCATACCCCTAACCCTGTGGTAGCATCCGCGCATCTTGTTCTCGTCCCATTCATTGAAACGAATTTGTTTGGATGGCTACACGCACATACGTGCATCCGTTCTTGGGGGTATGCATTTTTTCGTTATCCGGATATTCAACTTTAATTTTGGTCGACATGTATATTTTTCGTATTTTAAAACTGAATTTTAGACCCGACCCGGGCATGTTTTGGACTATGTTTGTATTTACCCGAATATCAAATTTTATTTATATAATATTAATTTTATAAACTGATACAAATTAAAATTTAGTTAACTAATAAAAGGTTTTTTAAATTTAAATCTAAACTAATTTCCTAACAATCCAACAACCCCTTTCTTTCTCTCTCTCTCCTCTGCATATATATATTTATATATATTTTATTTATTTATTTTTCTTTCTTTATTTAATACACAGCCTCTTCTTCTTACTTCTTCTTCTTTCTTCTTTCTTTTTCTTGATCTTGTTTCTTGATTCCGGTGATCACCGCCGGAGCCGTACTCGTCGCTGACGATCCGAGTGATCCAGTGAACGTACCTTGTCTGTGTGACACCCTCTTGCCTTGCCTGGACCCGTCCCGCGTGCCGCGTGTGCGTTGCGAAGATTTACCGATGTTGGACGTGCCGTGCGTATCCGTCGCGTGATTCGATCGAGGCAAGTTTATCTTGCTACATGCTATGTTACTGTATTTACATCTATTTGAATAAATATAACACTTATATTTTAAATAATGCATCCCATGTTTAGTTTTACAGTTTTACGACATCTGTATGCATCCGTACAAGTTATTTCACATCTAGTGCATGCAAACCTATCTTGTTACATACTATATTCTAATATACTGCACCCAATGGAATATTTACATCTTATATTGTTTAGTTGTATATCCTGCATTTACCAGTTTATCATTTTACTGTTATATGACATCCGTATGCATGCATATCAGTATTTACATAAGTATTCGCATTCTAAATCATCTTCCCATATGCTAGGTATAGTATTATGCATCCATATGAGTAAAATGTTACCTGGTCATCCCATTGTACATCCATACTAAAGTTTTACTGTTTTCGGATACCCGTTTGCATCCATATCATTTAAAATATGTATCGTCGTAATATTTCTTATTATTATCTTTAATTAGTTTATAATCTGCATTTTATAATATTATACAAAATATAGTTTGAAAATATTATAGTTTACACATGAAACGTCGTTTCAAAGCGGATACGACAAATCTGAAATTTACTGTACACCTTACCTTATAAAATTCATTATAAATCATAGAAAAATTATTAGTATACGTTCTTTAGTTCGTTACGAAGCTAACTCAGAATATTATAACTCTATGAAATATTTACTTGCAAAATAAATTATTTAAATAACGTAAAATGCAAATGAAAATATCTCTAAACTGTTGTCCAGGGAAATTCCAGCAGCTAACTTTCAATTTCGAATGTTCATAGAATTTTGTAGGAATAATCTGAGATACTTGAACTTATAAAAATGAAAACCTTATTGAATTATCTTTGTTTTTTTATAAGACACGTCCCTTTTGGAGAACGTTTGTTATTTTTAAGCTATTTTACAAATCAGGGCGACGCTGAATTTCTGAACGGAACTTTCTTATGCATGGTTAATCAATACCACTTTTATAGTTATTAATCGGTTTGAATATGTTATCCATTTTAATATTATTATATCAATAACTATTTAATAAATAATAGTGCTTGTGTTTTAATATTCAATAAATTTTACCGATTTACAGTTTTATATTATCCGTCTGTATCCGTACGGTTTATTACATATCTAGTTGCACGCCGAGACTATATTATTTCATGTTACTGTTGTATTAGTGCACCATGCTTGATAATTGTGCATCCTACTTTATCATGATGTGACCCCTGATCGATATTTGTGCATCCATACTTTTATTGTACATCCGTAGTTTCACCTTGATTCAATACTTGCTACAGTTTGATTATGAGCACCCGTTTGACACCTGTGCACTACTTGACATGACCCGATACACCACTATTTGACATGACTTGACACATGTACACTACATGACCTGATATATCACTACTTGACATGTTACCTGATCCTGTTTCTAATGCCGACAATCCTGACATGTCATCTCGATGGACATATCCTGTTGTCTGTATAGACAAACCTGTTCCTGCTTGATCCTGTGTTGACATTAGCTTCATATTTATTAATACCTGACTTGAATACATAACTTAGGGGTAAGGGGAAATCAATGATGAAAGCTGACTTGTAACTCAACAGTTCGACGCTTATACTGATAAGTTTTGGGGCTAGGCCAGTCCAGGGATGATGTTGCTGACATCATTCATCTGTACATGTTTCCTGTTTATGCTTAGCGGCACGTCTCGGATTCAGCCTCGAGAGTCTGGACCGTGGTCCCGGGTACGCACAGGATACTATTGAGTTACATCGACGATTCATCAAATTGATTTCACAGACTTGAGAGTAGTTAACCCAGTAGCACAATTTAGTTTCACCGCTGCACTTCACATATACTGTTACACTTCACTGTTCTATATCCCTGCTCACTTATTACATTCATGTACCTTTTTTATAATTCATGCCTGCATGACTTGTTACCCCCTGATTATATTATTATTGATGTTATGACGCACTGACGTCTGGGTTTTGCATGGCCCAAATTCTCTACCTTTGTCGCAGGCTGATCAGGAGTACTTCCGTCGTTAGGCCGAGCAGTGAGGATCCAGTTAGTATCCAGTTTTACTTTCCTGATGTTATTGCTTATTGGATCTATTGCTTCCGCATATTATTTCGTGACTCGTTTATTCTGGCATATGGACATGTACTAGATAGTTTATTTTTATTTTCCTATTCTTGATATCTTCTAGACAGCCGTAATGTGGCTGTGGAGGGATGTTTCCTAGCCACAGGTAGCATGGTTGGCTCTGTCACGTGCCGATCTTAGCACACTTTAGGAAGCGGGGCGTGACAGGGTTTGTTTGGTTTCAGAGCCATAGGATTTAGATTAATCGGGTTTGATTCTTTTTGTAGTTGGGTATTGGACCCAATACACGAATCGGAAAACCCGTAATTAGGAACATGTCCTGCCACATTGTTATCGTGATTCTTGAATCATATCTTTCTCTTGACCCTTTGTCTTGACGATATGCAAACAACTTTGCATCTCGGCTCAAAACCTTTTGGTTCCCTATTGTTTCTCCCTATTTATTCTTTCGATTCTGATATTAGGATTTGGCGACTTGAACGGAGTTATGTGATTGTACTCATGAACTACAGCATGGTTACAATGCGGTACTCTATTTAAGTAACTTGGAGTCCTGGTCTTGATTCATTTCCTTGATTCATGGTCGTGAAATTTCCTTGGTTCTCTTAGTTTCATTACTTACCAGTTCATGTTTTGCAGATTTCTTGGTGATCGATACCGGCAGTTATGAAGTTGTCTTGGGAATGGATTTTCTCGGCACTTTCCACGCCCACATTGATTGTAGGGCAAAGAAAGTGATTTTCAAGATTCCTGGACATCCAGAGTTTGTTGTTGCTGGAGGTAGCAGTTCTGTCGGGCCAGTCGAGTTTAGGGCTAGGCCAACAAACAATGTTCTTTCGTCGATGGAAGTTGATAAGGAGGAAGCGCCAGTCGTAGTTCGAGAGTTCATGGACGTGTTCGAGGACATCTCGGGTTTACCGCCAAAATGAGATGTGGAGTTCACGATCGATCTTGCTCCTAGTGCAGCGCCAATCTCAAAGGCGTACTATCCAATGGCACCAGTGGAGTTGGAAGAAGTCAAGAAGCAGGTTACCGAATTGCTTGAGAAGTGTTGGATTCGCAGCAGCAATTCACTTTGGGGAGCTCCAGTTCTTATAGTCAAGAAGAAAGATGGCACAAGGAGGATGTGCATCGATTGTTGAGAATTAAACCGGATGACTATTAAGAACAAGTACCCGATCCTTCGCATTGGCGAATTATTCGACCAACTCAGTGGCGCGAGGGTATTCTCGAAACTGGATTTGCGATCCGGATATCATCAGGTCCGAGTTAAACCAGAGGATATATGCAAGATGCGTTCCGAACCCGATATGGACATTACGAGTATTTAGTGATGTCATTCGGAGTCACGAATGCACCAGCGATATTTATGGACTTGATGAACCGAATCTTTTCACCGTTCTTGGACCAGTTTATAGTGGTGTTTATTGATGATATTCTGGTCTACTCGAGGAGCATAGAAGAGCATGCAGAACACTTGAAGATCGCACTGCAGACATTGAGGCAAGAAAGATTATATGCGAAGATGAGCAAGTGCGAGTTTTGGATTGAAGAAGTGAAGTTTTTGGGGCATGTCGTATCCAGAGATGGAATCACCGCAGTTCAAGATTGGCCGATTCCGAAGAACGTAGCAGAGATCAAAAGTTTTCTTGGACTTGCCGGATATTACAGAAGGTTCGTGGAGAATTTTGCTCGTTTGGCTGAGCCTTTGACCAAGCTTACATGGAAGGAGGTACCGTTCGTATGGACGGATAGTTGTGCATCAGCTTTTGAGGCATTGAAGCAAAGATTGATAACCGCTCCTATTTTGACCGTACCAGACGGTTCCGGAGGATTGGTGATTCACAGCGACGCGTCTGGGAAAGGTTTGGGATGTGTTTTGATGCAGCATGGGAAGGTTATAGCTTACGCATCACGGCAGTTGAAGACCCATGAGAAGAATTACCCAACTCATGATTTGGAGCTAGCAGCTGTGATCTTCGCTTTGAAGATTTGGAGACACTACTTATTGGTCGAAAGGGTCAAAGTATTCACCGATCACAAAAAGCCTAAAGTATGTGTTCACATAGAAAGAGCTTAACATGAGACAGCGTAGATGGTTGGAGCTGATGGCTGATTATGATCTTGATCTCAAGTACCATCCGGGGAAAGTTAATGTAGTGCCGGATGCGCTTAGTCGGTTGCTAGTAGTTCGGATGTTGACTGTACAGAAGGAGCTTATCGAGGATTTTCGGAGATTCGAGTTGGAGATCATGCTACCGCACTCTTCGGGACAGTTGATGCAGCTGCAAGTACAGTCGTCGTTGATCGAGAGTATTAAAGCAGCGCAGTCACAGGACCCAAGATTGCAGAAGTTTCGAGAACAAGTTGAAGCGGGACTTCGAACGGACTTGTTGATTCATGAAGATGGTTCGTTGCTATATGGTAGCCGTTTGTGTGTGCTGAAAGGAGACATTCACGAAGAAGTTATGAAGGAGGCGCACAGTTTTGCATATTTCGTACATTCAGGAGGCACGAAGATGTACCGTGATCTACGACAACATTTCTGGTGGGAAGGCATGAAAAGGAAGATTGCTCGCTTTGTAGCGAAGTGCTTGGTGTGTCAGCAAGTTAAGGTTGAACATCAAAGGGTAGCTGGTTTATTACAACCACTTCCGATTCCTCAATGAAAGTGGGAACATATAACCATGGATTTCGTGACAGCTTTACCGCGGAGTCCAAGGGGCAACAATGCAGTTGGGTGATTGTTGATCGATTGACCAAGACAGCTCATTTCATACCATTTCGAGTTGGTCAATCAACGGAAGCGTTGGCAGAACGGTACATGCAGGAGATTGTGAGATTGCATGGAGTACCTGTGAGCATCGTGTCTGACCGTGACACCCGATTCTTATCGCACTTCTGGAGGAGTTTACATGAAAGTTTGGGGACGCGATTGAAATTTAGCATAGTTTATCATCCTCAGACAGATGGCCAGTCGGAGAGAACGATCCAAACTCTTGAAGATATGTTGAGTGCATGCATATTGGACTTCAAGGGTTCTTGGGAGGATCAACTACACTTAGTGGAATTTTCGTACAACAACAGTTTTCAGGCAACTATTCAGATGGCTCCATTCGAAGATATGGTCGCAAGTGTCGTTCACCTGTTTGTTGGGATGATGTTGGAGAATGAAGATTGTTGGGACCTGATTTGATCGTCCAAACAGTTGAGAAGGTTAATACTATCCAGAATCATATGAAGGCAGCACAAGATCGGCAGAAGAGTTGGGCCGACACATCGAGAAGACCTCTAGGGTTTGCTGTTGGTGATATGGTATTCTTGAAGATATCACCGACCAGAGAAGTGATTCGTTTTGGGAGTCGAGGCAAGCTTAGTCCTCGATTCATGGGGTCTTTCGAGATTTTGGAGCGTGCTGGAGAAGTGGCTTATCGATTGGTTTTACCATAATCTTTGGCGAATGTTCATGACGTGTTTCATGTATCTCAACTCCGTAAGTATGTTCGATATGAAACACACGTGCTGGATCATTCGGAGCTGACTGTAAGAGAGGATTTGACCTTTGAGGAACGACCGATGTCGATTGTTGATCGAAGAGAAAAGGTCCTTAAGAACATGGTTATCCCTCTCGTACTTGTTTCTTGGAAAAATCGCTCGCATGGAGAATCGACTTGGGAACGAGAAGACGAGATTCGACAGAAGTTTCCACACTTATTCTTGTAGATTCTTGATTGTTTATCTTTTCTTGTTCCTGGAATTTCGAGGACGAAATTCTTTTTGTAGTTGGGTATAATGTAACACCCTAGTTTATTTATACCAAATCTAGTATTTCTTTATTTATGGTATTTTCCTGATTTATTATGTTTTGGGTGCGAATGGTGTATTTGACATCTGTATTTGCATCCGACCCGACCCGCATGCTTGAAACCTGTTTTGATTCATGTTTATGATTTATCCTGACTTGTTACATGGACTCGTGTACTTTCATTTATACATCCTGCATACTGGCATTTATCTGGTATATGCATTTTTAATATAACATTTAAAGTCACATAAAATATTTTAAAAATATCTAGCATGGCTTGCATCATACCCCTAACACTGTGGCAGCATCCGCGCATCTTATTCTCGTCCCGTTCAGTGAAACGGATTTGTTTGGATGGCTACGCGCACGTACGTGCATCCGTTCTTGGGGGTATGCATTTTTTCGTTACCCGGATATCCAACTTTAATTTTGGTCGACATGTATATTTTTCGTATTTTAAAACTGAATTTTAGACCCGACCCGAGCATGTTTTGGACTATGTTTGTATTTACCAGAATATCAAATTTTATTTATATAACATTAATTTTATAAACTGATACAAATTAAAATTTAGTTAACTAATAAAAGATTTTTTAAATTTAAATCTAAACTAATTTCCTAACAAACCAACAACCCCTTTCTTTCTCTCTCTCCCCTCTGCATATATATATTTATATATATTTTATTTATTTATTTTCTTTCCTTATTTAATACACAGCCTCTTCTTCTTACTTCTTCTTCTTCTTTCTTCTTTCTTCTTTCTTGATCTTGTTTCTTGATTCCGGTGATCACCGCCGGAGCCGTGCTCGTCGCTGACGATCCGAGTGATCCAGTGAGCGTACCTTGCCTGTGTGATCACGCTCTTGCCTTGCTTGGACCCGTCCCGCGTGCCGCGTGTGCGTTGCGACGATTTACCGACGTCGGACGTGCCGTGCGTATCCGTCGCGTGATTCGATCAAGGCAACTATTTGTGCGTTGCGACGATTTATTTTCATTTGTATTAGTGCACCATGCTTGATAATTGTGCATCCTACTTAGTCATGATGTGACCCCTGATCGATATTTGTGCATCCATGCTTTTATTGTACATCCGTAGTTTCACCTTGATTCAATACTTGCTACAGTTTGATTATGAGCACCTGTTTGACACCTGTGCACTACTTGACATGACCCGATACACTACTACTTGACATGAATTGATATATGTACACTACATGACCTGATATATCACTACTTGACATGTTACCTGATCCTGTTTCTAATGCCGACAATCCTGACATGTTGTTCCGATGGACATATCCTGTTGTCTGTATAGACAAACTTGTTCCTGCTTGATCCTGTGTTGGCATTGGCTTTAGATTTATCAATACCTGACTTGAATACATAACTTGGGGGTAAGGGGAAATCAATGATGAAAGCTGACTTGTAACTCAACAGTTCGACGCTTATACTGATAAGTTTTGGGGCTAGGCCAGTCCCGGGATGATGTTGCTGACATCATTCGTCTGTACATGTTTCCTGTTTGCGCTTAGCGGCACGTCTCGGATTCAGCCCCGAGAGTCTGGATCGTGGTCCCGGGTATGCACGGGATACTATTGAGTTACATCGATGATGCATCAAATTGATTTCACAGACTTGAGAGTAGTTAACCCAGTAGCACAATTTAGTTTCACCGCTGCACTTCACATATACTGTTACACTTCACTGTTCTATATCCCTGCTCACTTATTACATTCATGTAACTTTTTTATAATTCATTCCTGCATGATTTGTTACCCCCTGATTATATTATTATTGATGTTATGACGCACTGACGTCTGGGTTTTGCATGGCTCAGATTCTCTACCTTTGTCGCAGGCTGATCAGGAGTACTTCCGCCGTTAGGCCGAGCAGTGAGGATCCAGTTAGTATCTAGTTTTACTTTCCTGATGTTATTGCTCATTGGATCTATTGCTTCCGCATATTATTTTGTGACTCGTTTATTCTGGCATATAGACATGTATTAGATAGTTTATTTTTATTTTCCCGTTCTTGATAACTTCTAGACAGCCGTAATGTGACTGTGGAGGGATGTTTCCTAGCCACAGGTAGCATGGTTGGCTCAGTCACGTACCGATCTTAGCGCACTATGGGAAGCGGGGCGTGACACATCAAGTCATCTTACATATACATTCTTTCTTATAAATCTCATGTAATGCTACTCTAAATCTCATACTTAATCTCGTGCAACTACATATCTATATATCGTGATTCACATTCACTTTTCATATCCCTAAATATCAATTCGAGACATCCTTTCTGTCACGACCCGAAGTTCGGCCCGTAACCGGCACTCAACCACGTAACGTCTACAGGCGTAATGCGACTAAGTAAGCTGAAACCTAGAAGTCAAAACCATTAAAAGTAGCGAGTGTTGAAAACATTGGTTTAAAAAAATTTAGAAAAACTCGAGTAAAATCATTAAAGTTCGTTATTTTCTTAAAAATTTCGGCAGCACCTCCTTTGTAAGAACTGGCCCCGAAAACGGGCACAAGACATGATATAAGTAAAAATGGCATATAATAAGAATAAAGCATCCCCAAACGGGAGCAATCACGCCCAACGGCGGAAACAATCATCACAAGGATAATATACGATGCCGTAGCGAAGAAATGGACAATATAAGTAAAACAACATAAAAGATGAAACTGCATAAATAAAGTCGGCTCACACGAGCTCGACACCAGAGTATAAAATAATATACATCGTCCTCACAACTGGTCTCTAAGTCAATACATGAAATGGTAGATGGAGAGTACTAGATACAATAGAATGTACAAATGGAAAATAAACGGATACCGCAAAAACCCACCTATAAGCAAACGGCGCGCACGCCAACTGCAATGGTATCCGTGGCAAAAAGATACAAGGAAGTAGCCCTGCCGCAACTACTATGAGGGTCGACCTGCAAATACTGTGGCACAACGAGGGTGAGTTGCCAACTTGTGAATAGTAGATAACATATAAAGGTAATCGCGAGTATGCACGTACTGCGATACTCTAACATGTGCAACAGATAGCATCTATATGATGAGCTGGGTACGCAATAATCATGCATATCAAGTGCAATCTAATAACATCTATATGATGAGCTGAGTACGCAATAATCATGCAAAGTACTCTATCAGGTACTACGACTACATGATGCAATGCATAACAGGGAATGCTGAGCATGGGATAAAATATCATCTACACGGATCATCAATGTGGAAAAACCCCGGTGTCTACCAAAAACACCCAAAAATCCCGATAACACAGGCGCCGTCACTCTATCCTGCCCTCAATCCTGTAAATCTCATAGAAGCAGGGTGCCCAACATCGGCACCCAAAAACATCATGAAATACTCGTGTCCAGTAGCGACACGCAAATCCTCATCTATCGGGCTCCGTCAGTTCGGATCGGCCCACGGGCTCCGTCTGCGGAATCGGCCCTCGGCCCCAGCAGTACAGGTCGGCCCATATCCATCTCTCGACTCTGGTCAGTATCCTCCGGATAACCGCCAGGTCCAACCAATCACCGGTAGGTAGTAGTCCCTCTGCCAGGCTCACCGTCTGTATACACAACATCCCTTTCTTGCCCCGGGGTACCATACCGGGTCCACCATGTACCCGCAATCGGCCTCATCCAGCTCCTCGATTCGGGTTCACATGTCACACGTCTCAGAACCGAGAAAACGCATGGTGGACGCACTGAAATATCATATCAAGAGAAACCGGGTTTTCAAAACAGTGCACATTTCTTAAAATAATACCACGGTTCTCAAATCCAGAAATCAGAGGAAATCCAAAGTTCAATGCGTAAATCCATGCAATGTGTCGTATGCCACTAAGAGTAAAAAGGGAAAACCGCTCTTTTAAATGGACCCAGTTTTGAAAATATCTCATGTAGTTCCCATTTTCTAGAAATCAAAATCAGTATCATCCATGCATGTGAAATATGTATGTATACAGGTATGGATGTGCAGGTGGATATATACTATGTATGAGTATATCAATGTATATGTGCACCAATGTGGATATACAATGTGTATATGCGCAAATATGGATATATCAATGTATGTGTGCACCAGTATGGATATACAATGTGTATGTGCGCAATATGGATATATCAATGTATGTGTGCACCAATATGGGTATACAATGTGTATGTGCGCAATATGAATATATCAATGTATGTGTGCACCAGTATGGATATACAAGGTGTATGTGCGCAATATGAATATATCATGTCTAATCAATGATGCGGTAATCAAAATGATGATGTATGGTTCGTAGCAATCCTATAGTGCGAGTGTCATGGCAATCACTAACGGTGTGGGTGTAACATACAAATAGTGCTCGTGCAGCTTGAGCCGTTAGTGACAGTGCGGTGTTACATAGCTACTATGTCTATATGCAACAAAAATGGGTACGCTACTATACTATATGTGCACAAGCAATATACATATAAATATATATATGTGACTACAATATCCTATCAAGCCCTGACGCTTAACGCCATACGGGCGATTTCCCCATAGATGTTAAATCTACTCACCGTGGTCTCGTACTAGGTGTAGCCGACTACTTGCTTCCCCTTCTTTGCGGCCTCTGACGTACCCGCCTGCGAGCCTAGAAATTACACAAGGAATACACATAAGCTAAAATCCTGCAAAACCACGATATTAAAACCAAACGAGAAACTCGCGTCGCGAACTAAACGCGTATGTATACGTAACGTGTGTGCATACGCCAAAACCAATGCGACACGCTGCGGCACACAGCGACACGCTGTGATACACAGCAAACCAACTCAACTCGTATCGTACGTGTCGTGCAAGTCCCGCTACGCAAATAATAACTGGTAAATGGGTCCCAGATTTAATCTGGAGCAAAAACAAGAAAATCAATCAAGACCAAACCTATCACAAAACCTACAGACAACTACCTGCAAAAACTCAACACTATCCCGAAAATATTGCCCGCCACCATAGGGGTCATATCGGCCAAAAACAGGTGAAAGGGGTCCAGATTTCTACACTATATTCCTAGCATAATTCATAGCCTAATGTATATGTTTGTTTACAAAATTTCCTACCCTAGATACAGCAGATCCTACGTATCAAAAGGTTTTAGTTTAAAAACGTTTTTAAAACACTGATTGGTACAAAAAGGCATTTTAGTGCAAACTGAAACAAAAGACTTGGTTTAACAGTACTAATAGCGCTTAATCAAGTTAATCAAACCCAAAAAAACCTAAACTTACCCTAATCTTTACTTAAACCACAAGCTTAGCAATAAAACTCACTAAAAACACTTAACTTAGGTAAACAAACCCAGATTTCAACTTGCAAACAAATAAAGAAAATAAATAATACCAAACCCAGACAAACACCCACAGACACCACCCACTAAAACACCAATACCCAAAAGCACAGGGAGGCCGGCGAAGCCGGAATCATGGGGGTAGTCGCCGGGTTTTGGGGAGGGGAACGGGCTCGAAATCCAACACAACACTCTATAAAGCCTGCACACTACACTGTATATGTTTGCTACGCAAGAAAAAGATCCCAGCTAAAGCAGGTCACTCGTATCACAAAACTTATTTCAAAACCGTATTTTAAATTCAAGTTTGGGACTTTAAGGTGTTTTAGCGAACTATAGTGATACCACTGGGTTTAAACAGCAATACTAACACTTAATTAGGTTCATTAAGCTATAATAACCCTAACTTAGCTTAAATCACAAAACTAGCACTAAAACCACATAAATCACTAACCGAAGCTAAAATAACCACAAGCAAGCAAAGAAAGGAGTTGACTTTACGAAAATATACCCCACTTGATCCTAGGATGCATGAAGAAGGAGGAGAAGAAGAGGAGGAGGAGGTTCTGTTGTTGTTGCTGTTACTGAGCTGCTGTTGTTGCTGCTGTTTTTGTTGCTGATGCTACCTTGTTGCTGTTGTTGCTGCTGGCTGTTGCTGCTACTGCTTCTACTGTTGCTGCTGCTGCTGTGGCTTCTGCTGCTGCTTCTGCTGTTCAGGTATGGTGTGTGTGTGTGTGAATGAGAGGGAGAGATGTGAGGAAATGAGTGTTTGAAAAAAGAAATGAGAGAATAAGAGAGTCAAACACCCCTCTCTCCTTATTAATTGTAAGCATGGCCAAGCCCATCATGCTCACTCTCTCTCCCTCCCTAAGTCAACCCACAAACACAATCATTTAAAAAAATAACAATACACTTAATTAACTCAAATTAACTTAATGATATGGGTTAGTCCACCATGGTTATTAAACATGGTTTAACCCTAAACTTAACCCTAGTTAACATGCACATGTGTGTGCAAGCCTAAATATTCATTAATTTGATAAAATATTCATTAATTTGATAAAATATTTGAAAATCGTTTTGGTAAACTTTTTACTAAAAACCATATATTAAAGTATAATTAGCCACTAATCACATTCTAAGGTGTTACAATCTTCCCCTTAAAGAAATTCGTCCCCGAATTTAAAAAATATATAGTTACGCGTACCTTCAAAGAGATGAGGGAATTTCTTCCGCATCTCGCCCTCGGCCTCCCAAGTGATCTCTTCACCATTTGGGCTGCGCCAAAGCACCTTTACAGATGGCAAGACTTTTGATTGAAGTTTCTTCACCTGCCGGTCCAAAATCACTACTGGCTGCTCGGTGAACGAAAGATCGCGCTCGAGCTGAACGGTCTGATGCTGAATCATGTGAGAAGGGTCATGCAGGTATCTGCGGAGCATCGACACATGGAATACGAGGTGAACATCCGGGAATTCGGGTGGAAGAGCCAATCGATATGCCACTGCGCCCACACGCTTGAGGATCTCGAAGAGACCTATAAATCTGGGGCTAAGCTTCCCCTTCCGTCCAAATTTCATCACGCCTTTCATCGGAGAGACCCTCAGAAAAACGTGATCGCCAACTGCGAACTCTAAGCTGCGACGGCGTCTGTCAGCATACGACTTTTGCCTGCTCTGAGCTGTCCTCTTCCTATCTCGAATCAACCGTATCTTCTCGGTCGTCTCCTGTACGATCTGCGGCCCCAAAATACTGCTCTCACTGAGCTCTATCCAACAGACGGGCGATCTACATCTCTTCCCATACAAGGCCTCGAAAGGTGCCATCTGAATAATATCCTGGAAACTATTGTTGTAGGAGAACTCCACCAAGGACAAATGATGATCCCAGCTACCACCAAAGTCTAAAACACACGCTCGGAGCATGTCCTCGAGAGTCTGAATAGTCCGCTCTGACTAGCCGTTGGTCTGCGGATGAAATGCTGTGCTGAAACTCAAGCGGGTGCCCAAAGCCTCCTGAAGCCTCTGCCATAGTCGGCTGGTAAACTGGGTGCCTCGGTCGGACATGATACATGTTGGGACTCCATGCAGTCGTACGATCTCGTCGATGTATATCTGGGCATAATGAGCAAATCCGAAAGTCGTCTTCACCGGCAAGAAGTGAGCCGCTTTCGTCAATCGATCCATGATCACCCAAATGGAGTCATACCCTCGACTAGTCCTGGGTAGACCCACAATGAAGTCCATAGAAATCTGCTCCCATTTCCACTCCGGAATGGGTAATGGCTGTAGCTCTCCCGCAGGCCTCTGGTGCTCGGCCTTGACTTACTGACAAGTTAGGCATCTCGACACGAAGTCTGTAACGTCCCTCTTCATCCTGTCCCACCAGTAAACATCTCGCATATCATGGTACATCTTGGTGGAACCTGGATGAACACTGTACACCGATCGATGTGCCTCCTCAAGAATCTCACGCCGCAGTCCCTCAGCATCTGGTACACATAGTCTAGTCCCAAATCGTAGTAATCCCCGATCACCGATCACGAACTCGGAAAATCTGCCCTGTCCAATCTGTGCCATGATCTCTGAACAACGGTCATCACTGTACCGTGCCTCATGTATACGGTCAAGCAACTGTGGGCGTGTATGAACATGCGCAAGCTGTCCCCCGATCGGAGTGAACTCGAACTGCACTCGGCTATCGCATAAAATCTGCCAATCTGCCGTCGACTGCCTCTGCACCGTGCTCAAACAAGATAGACTACCCCCGGGCCTCCTACTCAAAGCATCCGCCACTATATTTGCCTTGCCCGGGCGGTAAAGGATCTCACAATCGTAGTCCTTCACTAACTCCATCCAACGGTGCTGTCTAAGATTCAGGTCTCTCTGCTGAAATATGTACTTTAAGCTCTTGTGATCAGTGAATATCTGGCATGACTCGTCATATAGGTAATGTCGCCAGATCTTGAGTGCAAAGACCACTGCAGCCATCTCCAAATCGTGAGTGGGGTAGTTCTGTTCGTGTTTCTTCAGCTGCCGAGAAGTATACGCGATTACCCTGTCGTGCTGCATCAATACGCACCCTAGCCCCACTCGAGAAGCATCACAATAGACCACAAATCCGCCCGATGCCGAAGGCAATGATAACACCGGCGCCGTAGTCAAACGAGTCTGCAACTGCTGAAAGCTATGCTCGCACGCCTCCGTCCAATCAAAAGGAACTCCCTTCCGGGTCAACTCGGTTAACGGTGCAGCAATACGGGAGAAGTCCTGTACAAATCGTCGGTAGTAGCCAGCCAGTCCTAGGAAACTGCGGATCTCCGTAACTGATGTCGGTCTAGGCCAATGCTGAACGGCCTCGATCTTCTTCGGGTCCACATATATACCATCTCGTGTAATCACATGACCCAAGAAATCTATGCTGTCAAGCCAAAACGCGTACTTGGAGAATTTTGCGAACAGCTGGTGCTCCCTCAAAGTCTGCAATATGATCCGCAGGTGCTGCTCGTGCTCCTCTCGGCTCCGGGAATACACCAAAATGTCGTCAATGAATACGATGATGAACATATCAAGATACGGCCTGAAGACGCGGTTCATCAAATCCATAAACGCTGCTGGGGCGTTGGTGAGTCCGAACAACATCACCAAAAACTCATAGTGCCCATAACGCGTGCGAAAAGCCGTCCTTGGAATATCCTCCTACCGAACCCGCAGCTGATGGTAGCCTGATCGCAAATCGATCCTCGAAAAGTATCCTGCACCCTGAAGCTGGTCGAACAAATCGTCGATGCATGGTAAAGGATATCTGTTCTGTACGGTAATCCTGTTCAGCTGACGGTAATCGATACACAAACGCAAACTGCCGTCCTTTTTCTTGACAAACAGGACTGGAGCACCCCAAGGAGACACACTAGGTCAAATAAGCCTCTTATCTAGCAAATCTAGCAACTGACCTTTCAACTCTCTAAGCTCCGCCGGGGCCATCCGATAAGGTGGTATGGAAATAGGCCCCGTGCCGGGAATCAAGTCAATGCAGAAAACAATATCGCGCTCAGGCAGTAGCCCAGGAAGCTCGTCAGGGAAAACATCAGGGAACTCACTAACAATCGGAACCTGGTCCAACGGAACCTCTGTAGCTCTAGTATCGCAAACATAGGCTAGAAATCCCTGACATCCCTTCCTCAAAAGCTGTCCAGCGCGAAGAGAAGAAATCAAACTGTGAGGGGCGACTCCACGGTCCTCATGCACAACAAAAACGACTCGCCGGGAAAACAAAACCTAACTGACTTCTCGCGGCAGTCCACAGATGCATAGCACATGGCTAACCAATCCATGCCCAGAAGAAGGTCGAAGTCCAACATCTCAAGAAGGATCAAGTCGACAGGCAACTCTCTCTCGCCAATACGGACAACACACGATCGGAACACGTGTCTAGCAATAAACGACTCGCCCACAGGAGTGGTCACAGAAAGCGACTGATCAAGCAAACCAGACTCTCTACCCAAACTCGGCACGAAGTGTGTGGAAACGTACGGGTGTGTGGATCCCGGATCAAACAACACTTGTGCGTCAACAGAACATACTAAAAGGGTACCTGAGACCACTGCATTGGACGCCTGCACGTCCTGATGCGTCAAAGCGAATACCCATGCCTGTCCTCTACCCGCGAATGGCGGTCCCCTACAAGCAACTGGCTGTCCTCTGCCGGCAGCTGGCTGTCCTCTGCTTCGGCCAGCTTGTCCTCTATGAGCAAACCCTCCGCGACCACGACCTCTCTGTGCATGAGTCTGGCGCGGAGCAACAGTAGGTACAATAGGCAACGCCCTCTGGGGTGGAGAAGGTGGAAACGTGACATGTGGTACGGCTGTCTCGCCCTCACGTGGCTCCGGACAATCTCGCACAAGATAATAAGTACTTGTCATGACCCGAAAGTACAGAACATGATCGGCATTTAGGCTATGAACATCTCAAGGCGTACGTGCTCTAAGTAAGCCGAGCCCAGAAATCCAAACCAAGAAAAGTAGTAGAGTGTAGGAAAAACCACCATAAGTCAACCAGCTAGCACATAATATACAACGCCTAAAGGCGAGGATCACAACAGAGAAGGAAACTCAAACAGCACGAAATCCACAGAAATATAACGCGTGACTCTAAGGTCGAAAGAATAAACATCACTGGTCTCTATCTCATTTAAGTACATGTTTGGTTGATGGAACTTCTAGATACAACTGAAATATAATATACAATGTATAATGATGGATACGATACAATAAACCCAGCTACTAGCAAGTCACCCGAAAGGAACAGTGCCCGCAAGCCGTAATGAAACCTGTACGGCAAACCTGCAAGAAACTGGGGCAAAACGGGGGTGAGTTTCCAACTCGTGAGTAGAAAAAGATCTACGAACAGAAAATCGCATGTGTGACGCAATCCTAGGTCATACGATCATAATATATATAATCCTCAAATATATAACCAGCAACCTATAACAATGATTAGGGTAAATATCTAACCCAAGTATAATCCCATGTGCCCGTGTCAGTGCATCAGGTGTCAATGTATCATATGGATGATGTATGAATGCATGAAACCGAATGCATGAACAGAAGAAAACTGCTTTCATAAATTTGCGAGATTTCTGTATTTTTAAAATGAGGTATCATAATGAAATCAGCATAAAACGGTGCCTAGCATCGGCACAAAACATAAATTCCAATATCTCGATATCTCTGTATCACAATCTCTGTACCTCAATATCTTAAATCTTAATGTCTCAATCATAATATCCAGGGCGCCGTCAGTCCAGATCGGCCCCTATCATCCATCTCAAGACCACGACGGTATCCTCCGGATATCCGACGTGTCGGGTAAAATCACTGGTCGGTAGTGCTCCCCTGCCAGGCTCAACGCCATCTCCTGCGATCTTCTTGCCCCGGGGTACCGCACCGGGCCCACCACGTACCCGCAATCGGCCTCATCCGCCTCCTCGAATCGGGTTTCACATGTCGCTCTCAGCACCGAGAAAACACATGGTGGACGCACTGAAATATCATATCAAGGGTAACCGGGTTTTTAAAACAATTACATAATCTCTTTGAAATACCCACGGTTCCCAAATCCAGAAATATCATAGAAACAACATATCTCAATGCGCATAATCAGAAAACATGATGTATGTGACATATCAATGAAGTGCAAGTATAACAGTATATCATGCAACATGGAATAATAGTATGCACATACAGGGGTCATATCCTGCTGCAATAATACTACTGTGTAGTGACATGGCAATTACCGATGAAGATGTGTGTGAGCCAGCAAGTAAGTGTACGTGGTACATACGCATCATCGGTAATGGTGCTGGTGTCCTAACAGCATGATATCAACAATATAATATGAATCACAATAAGTATGCGATGCAGAGCAACAATAATAATGTGCGGGAGCTGAATACCAAACACAATGATAGCTAAACTGCATCTAATTTCATAAGAGTCATATAGCTACACCACTATAAGGCTGAGCTAAAGCTAACAGTAGGTAAGGGAAACCGCCTAACCTCTGAGTCGATACATACACACACACACACACACAGATATATATATACATATACATATACATATACACACACACACACACACACACACACACACACACACACATATATATATATATATATATATATATATATATATATATATATATATATATATATAGTCGGTGATCCCGCCTCGATAATATCACATCTGATACCATATCTCTATAATCAGTTATTCCCAAATCAAGAGTGCGGATCAAATATCAATTTATAGCTCGTACGTGAATCCGTCGTACGGCATCCCTAAATCTGGGTACGGGTCAAAATCATATTCATTATATTACTCATCCGGTATCCTCTTTATAAAAGATCATGATCCGGGTACTGACCTACGTCTAGTACAAAGCTAATATCATCACTATAATTATGATCTGACTACTGATCGACAGTCTCGTATGAATCGATATCATCAGCACATATCATCTCAAGGAGTAAACAACGCCCAAGGCGGCCTATCATAAATATCTTGTCATATCATATCATATCATATCCTATCTCGTATCATAATCACATGTCGATCTTTATATATATATATATATATCACTATTCCTATGGCATCATTATCCTAAAATCCGCTAAAGCATCAAGACGTATCTCAAATATGAATTTTACCATATCACCGATATCATAATCTCGGATCAAATATCATCGACTCATCTCAAACCCAAGTATCATCCTCAAATCCGTATGTGAACACATAGTCCCATACCCATGTGACCACATATTTATATAGAATCCCATAACCACATATGAAATAAGGATGTATGCAAGTATGTATGTGTGTATATGTATGTGTAGTGCACCCACTACCCTAGGGTTTCGTAACCTTTCACCAATCCAACACACCAATATCCATCTTAACATTATCATTAATCCCAAATAACATATAATATTTGTAAGTGTGTATACGCATCCGTATACATCACCACAGACTGCGGGGGTGCTATACGCCATCCACCCGACTTCTCCCCGTAGATATAAATGTACTCACCTTTCTCATATGTGTCGGTGCCGATGTCGCCATTTGCATCTCCAACGCTTCGACGCCACGTGGGGTACCTACAAGGATATCACACGCTAAAACACATGAAAACCATGTCGGAAACCAAAATGGTGCACGCTACGCCCATAGGTAAAAACCTGTAGCCTCGCGTGCAAACACAGCCAATAACCCTCTGTCGTTGGCGTTCAAATGCCACCCGACGGAAACGAATCACCAAATACCAAAATCCATACGAAAACAAGTCATAAATCATGCGCCAACTCGAGAAAATCAACCCAGATTCTACCCTGTTTGGAATCAGTCAAAACTAGACATACCCAGGGTCAAGTTTACAGGTAAAAGAGCTACAGAGCAAATACGGAGCCCAGAACCCATGCTCTGGCCGCAATTTGCGGCCAGATAGGATTTATCTGCGGCCAGGAAATGGGTCCAGGGGCTGGGGCTTTGGGTGTTGGTTTCTACCTGCCTGCATATCTCACTGCCAAGTCAATATTATTTTAGGGTATCTCGGGTTGTAGCAGATTCCAGAAAGGTCACAAAATTGACAAAATTGCTAATTTACGCCAAGTCGAAACTTTCAGGTAACTAACTGGAAATCTGGGGTATTCTGGGTTAAACTAGTCTCAAATACACCTAATAAGGTTACTCTATCATTCAAAAACATCCCTTGGCCAAATCTCACTCAAATTTATCTAAACTAGCACTAATCTACTTAATAACACTAAATTTCAGCTATATAACCAGAACTTGGCAAGATAGGAGTTGGGTTGTGAGATTATATCTCAAGGGGTCCTAGGATGAAGGAGAAGAGAGGATGAAGGAAGGAAGATGGGTTGCTGCTGCTGTGGAGCTGCTCCATTCGCTCCATATGTTGCTATTGCAGCTGTTGCTGAAGCTGCTTGAAATTTGGTTTCCTTGGTGTTGAGGGCTGATGTTGGTGTGTTTGATGAAGTTGGAGTATTTGATAGTGTAGAGGTTGTTCTTGCCGCTGTTGCAGCTGATGTATTTATGGCTGAAGTGTTGGGCTGATGCTTTTGTTGCTGTTGTTGCTATATTTTTTTTGTGTTGCTGTTGCAGCAACAACTGCTATTGTTTTTGAATGAGGTTGTTGTTGTGGCTGAAGTAGCAGCAGATGTATGGGGGCTTTTTTGTGGCTGATGTAGCTGCTGATGTGTTGATATGGAGGCTGAAGTTGTGCTGATGTGAGTGTGTAGGTGTTGGGATATGGTGTTAGGGCTGGTGTGGCTGCTGATGTTTTCTTCACTGCTGATGCAGTTGCTGTTTTAGCTGCTGTTGAAGTTGTTGTTGTGGTTGTTTTAGCTGATGTAGGGTGAAGTGTTGTGTATTTGATGGTGGGGTGTGAGAGTGAGAGATGTGAGTGTGAGAGAGAGTTGAAGGATGTGTGAAAGACAAGAAAAAGTGTCGAGGTGAGAAGTCTTGAGATGAAATGGTGTGACATAACCTCAAGCCTCCTCTCCCCCTCTCTCATTTAATGTTGCATGCTCAAGCCATCATGGCTCTTTCTCTCTCCCTACACAAGTCAACCCCCATCCTAATCACCCTTAACAAAGCTAAAAACCCTTAATTAACCCAATTCACCTAATCAAATGGTTCAACCCAACATGGTCATCTCAACATGGTAACCCTAGACTCAACCCTAGCTAACATGCATATGTGTGTCCAGCCCAGATAAAATTCCGATAAAATATCTATAAAACCAGATAAAATATTTAAAAGCCATTTTGGTAAACATTTTACTAAAACTCCATTTTAGAATTTTCCCCATTTATCGGCATTTAATTATACCGAAATATTAAAATATTCAATTTAAATTATAAAAATTCCCAAAAATAATATTTTATTTTTTTGAAATGTTACAGTATTCGCGCATCGGAAACTTCTAGATGGTGCCGGCTGACTCTCCTGGGGATAAGAGCTAAATAGCTGACCTCGTCTCGAGCCTCCGCTACCCCCCGTACCTGAACGGAACCTGTCGCGGCGCCTAAACGGCTGTCTCTGTGCTGACGTATCTGTACGAACTCTTTTCGGCCCTGGAACTACCGAAGTCTCAGCAAGACGCTCCTCGACTAATAGGGCCGCGTCTACAGCTGCTGCATAAGTCTCGCAATGCTGTGCGCTGATCGCAAGAAACAGTGGGGTAAGCAAGCCTTGAACAAACCTCTTGACTCGCATCTCCTCAGTAGCCACTAAATACGGGGCATAAACAGATAGCTCGGTGAACTATACATTATACTCTGCCACCGTCATATCCGGCGTCTGGCGTAATGACTCGAACCTGCGCGCTCGGGTATCCCTGACATTGGAGAAGGAAACGGGCTAGAAACACCGTCACAAACTCAGTCCAGGTCATAGGAGGAAGGCCTGCTGCTCTGCCCTTTTCTACCGACTCGCACCATTTCTGCGCAAGACCTTCCAGGCGAAAGCTCGCGAACTCCACCCATCTCGCATCTGAGCATCTGAGTGAACGACATATCCGGGCCATCCTGTCGATAAATGACTGTGGGTCCTCGGCTGCATCGGTGCCTGTGAAGACCGGAGGCTTCAGCCTCATAAATTCGGATAGCGATACTGTGATAACCTCTGTAGCTGCAGGTGCAACTTTCTGAACTGTAGGTACCATTGCGGTCCCCATAACGGGTGGAACTATCTCTGGTCGCTGCGCTCGAAGCGTCTCGACTAACGACCCTATCATCTGGCGCATCTCCTGCATACCAGCCCCTAGCATGGCGATCTGATCTGCCGAAGGAGGAACAGTCTGCTCTGGTACAACGGGTGTACTGCCCGGGTCAGTCCTCGTCTCAGACGAGTCAACTCTAATCTCGGCTCTCGCGGGCGCTCTCTGTGCCCTCGTATTCTTTGGCGGCATAATGGCTGAAAAGAAAGTAGGATTCAATATGGATATGGAAATCGAATCACAAGAATGTATATAATCATGAGGGAATTTCAATCAATAAGTCCGAAGGTCACTTAGGTGGAGTACCGTGTCGTGAGTATGCCGCGGAACATACACACGCTACGCCACTCTGCTTTAGCTACCTACTCTATCATACCAGGGTCATCCTTCACTCTGAAAGGTAAAACCTACGCTCTGATACCAACTTTGTCACGACCCGAAGTTCGGCCTGTAACCGGCACGCAACCAGGTAACGTCTACAGGCGTAACGCGACTAAGTAAGCCGAAATTCAGAAATCAAAACCATTAAAAGTAGTGAGTGTTGAAAACATTGGTTTAAAAACATTTAGAAAAACTCGAGTAAAATTATTAAAGTTTGTTATTTTCTTAAAAATTTCGGCAGCACCTCCTTTGTAAGAACTGGCCCCGAAAACGGGTACAAGACATGATATAAGTAAAAATGGCATATAATAAGAATAAAGCATCCCCAAATGGGAGCAATCACGCCCAACGGCGGAAACAACCATCACAAGGATAATATACGACGTCGTAGCGAAGAAATGGACAATATAAGTAAAACAACATAAAAGATGAAACTGCATAAATAAAGTCGGCTCACACGAGCTCGACACCAGAGTATAAAATAATATACATCGTCCTCACAACTGGTCTCTAAGTCAGTATATGAAATGGTAGATGGAGAGTACTAGATACAATAGAATGTACAAATGGAAAATAAACGGATACCGCAAAAACCCACTTATAAGCAAACGGCTCGCACGCCAACTGCAATGGTATCCGTGGCGAAAAGATACAAGGAAGTAGCCCTGCCGCAACTACTCTGAGGGTCGACCTGCAAATACTGTGGCACAACGGGGGTGAGTTGCCAACTCGTGAATAGTAGATAACATATAAAGGTAATCGCGAGTATGCATGTACTGCGATACTCTAACATATGCAACAGATAGCATCTATATGATGAGCTGGGTACGCAATAATCATGCATATCAAGTGCAATCTAATAACATCTATATGATGAGCTGAGTCCGCAATAATCATGCAAAGTACTCTATCAGGTACTACGACTACATGATGCAATGCATAACAGGGAATGCTGAGCATGGGATAAAATATCATCTACACGGTTCATCAACGTGGAAAAACCGCGGTGTCTACCAAAAACACCCCAAAATCCTGATAACTCAGGCGCCGTCACTCTATCTGGCCCTCAATCCTGTAAATCTTATAGAAGTGGGGTGCCCAACATCGGCACCCAAAAACATCATGAAATACTCGTGTCCAGCAGCGACACGCAAATCCTAATCTATGGGGCTCCGTCAGTTCGGATCGGCCCATGGGCTCCGTCTGCGGAATCGGCCCTCGGCCCCAGCAGTACGGGTCGGCCCATATCCATCTCTCGACTCTGGTAGTATCCTCCGGATAACCGCCAGGTCCAACCAATCACCGGTAGGTAGTAGTCCCTCTGCTAGGCTCACTGTCTGTATACACAGCATCCTTTTCTTGCCCCGGGGTACCATACCGGGTCCACCATGTACCCGCAATCGGCCTCATCTAGCTCCTCGATTCGGGTTCACATGTCACATGTCTCAGAACCGAGAAAACGCATGGTGGACGCACTGAAATATCATATCAAGAGAAAACGGGTTTTCAAAACAGTGCAAATTTCTTAAATAATACCACGGTTCTCAAATCCAGAAATCAGAGGAAATCCAAAGCTCAATGCGTAAATATATGCAATGTGTCGTATGCCACTAAGAGTAAAAAGGAAAAACCGCTCTTTTAAATGGACCCAGTTTTGAAAATAACTCATGCGGTTCCCATTTTCTAGAAATCAAAATCAGTATCATCCATGTATGTGAAATATGTATGTATACAGGTATGGATGTGCAGGTGGATATAGACGCATGTATGAGTGTATCAATGTATATGTGCACCAATGTGGATATACAATATATATATGTGCAAGTATGGATATATCAATGTATGTGTGTACCAGTATGGATATACATTGTGTATGTGCGCAATATGGATATATCAATGTATGTGTGCATCAATATGGGTATACAATGTGTATGCGTGCAATATGAATACATCAATGTATGTGTGCAACAATATGGGTATACAATGTGTATGTGCGCAAAATGAATATATCAATGTATGTGTGCACCAATATGGGTATACAATGTGTATGTGCGCAATATGAATATATCAATGTATGTATGCACCGGTATGGATATACAAGGTGTATGTGCGCAATATGAATATATTATGTCTAATCAATGATGCGGTAATCAAAATGATGATGTATGGTTCGTAGCAATCCTATAGTGCGAGTGTCATGGCAATCACTAACGGTGTGGGTGTAACATACAAATAGTGCTCGTGCAGCTTGAACCGTTAGTGACAGTGTGGTGTTACGTAGCTACTATGTCTATATGCAACAAAAATGGGTACGCTACAATACTACATGTGCATAAGCAATATACATATAAATATATATATATATGTGACTACAATATCCTATCAAGCCCTGACGCTTAACGCCATACGGGCGATTTCCTCGTAGATGTTAAATCTACTCACCGTGGTCTCGTACTAGGTGTAGCCGACTACTTGTTTCCCCTTCTTTGCGGCGTCCGACGTACCCGCCTGCGAACCTAGAAATTACACAAGGAATACACATAAGCTAAAATCCTGCAAAAACGCGATATTAAAACCAAACGAGAAACTCGCGTCGCGAACTAAACGCTTATGTATACGTAACGTGTGTGCATACGCCAAAAACCAACGCGAAACGCTGCGGCACACAGCGACACGCTGTGACACACAGCAAACCAACTCAACTCGTATCGTACGTGTTGCGCAAGTCCCGCTACGCAAATAATAGGTAAATGGGTCCCAGATTTAATCTGGAGCAAAAAGAAGAAAATCAAATAAGACCAACCTATCAAAAAACGTACAGACAACTACCTGCAAAAACTCAACACAATCCCACAAAATTGGACCGGCCACCATTGGGGTCATATCGGCCAAAAACAGGTGAAAGGGGTCCAGGTTTTTACACTATATTCCTAGCACAATTCATAGCCTAATGTATATGTTTGTTTACAAAATTTCCTACCCTAGATACAACAGATCCTACGTATCAAAAGGTTTTAGTTTAAAAACGTTTTAAAAACGCTAATTGGTATGTAAAGGCATTTTAGTGCAAACTGAAAAAAAAGACTTAGTTTAACAGTACTAATAGCACTTAATCAAGTTAATCAAACCCAAAAAAACCCTAACTTACCCTAATCTTTACTTAAACCACAAGCTTAGCAATAAAACTCACTAAAAACACTAAACTTAGCTAAACAAACCCAGATTTCAACTTGCAAACAAACAAAGAAAATAAATAATACCAAACCCAGACAAACACCCACAGACACCACCCACCAAAACACCAATACCCAAAAGCACAGGGAGGCCGGCGAAGCCGGAATCATGGGGGTAGTCGCCGGGTTTTGGGGAGGGGAACGGGCTCAAAATCCAACACAACACTCTATAAAGCCTGCACACTACACTGTATATGTTTGCTACGCAAGAAAAAGATCCCAGCTAAAGCAGGTCACTCGTATCATAAAACTTATTTCAAAACCGTATTTTAAATTCAATTTTGGGACTTTAAGGTGTTTTAGCGAACTATAGTGATACCACTGGGTTTAAACAGCAATACTAACACTTAATTAGGTTCATTAAGCTATAATAACCCTAACTTAGCTTAAACCCCACTTAAATCACAAAACTAGCACTAAAACCACATAAATCACTAACCGAAGATAAAATAATCACAAGCAAGCAATGAAAGGAGTTGAGTTTACGAAAATATACCCCACTTGATCGTAGGGTGCAGGAAGGAGGAGAAGAAGAGGAGGAGGAGGTTCTGCTGCTGCTGCTGCTGCTACTGAGCTGCTGTTATTGCTGCTGTTTTTGTTGCTGATGCTACCTTGCTGCTGTTGTTGTTGCTGGCTGCTGCTGCTACTGCTTCTGCTGCTGCTGCTTGTGTTGCTGGCTGTTGCTGCTACTGCTTCTGCTGCTGCTGCTTGTGTTGCTGTTGCTGCTGTAGCTTCTGCTGCTGCTGCTGCTGCTGTTCAGGTATGGGGTGTGTGTGTGTGAATGAGAGGGAGAGATGTGAGGAAATGAGTGTTTGAAAAAAAATGAGAGAACAAGAGAGTCAAATCCCCCTCTCTCTCCTCATTAATTGTAAGCATGGCCAAGCCCATCATGCTCACTCTCTCTCTCTCCCCAAGTCAACCCACAAACACAATCATTTAAAAAAATAACAGTACACTTAATTAACTCAAATTAACTTAATGATATGGGTTAGTCCACCATGGTTACTAAACAAGGTTTAACCCTAAACTTAACCCTAGTTAACATGCACATGTGTGTGCAAGCCTAAATAAAATCTAATAAAATATTCATTAATTTGATAAAATATTTGAAAATCGTTTTGGTAAAATTTTTACTAAAAACCATATATTAAAGTATAATTAGCCACTAATCACATTCTAAGGTGTTACACTTTCTATCATATCATTTCACACTAAACTATAACTATAACCTTAAGCCGTGGCATATCTTGTCTCCAAACTATAAATCACATATCAATGTTTGCGGGGGGTGCTATACGCCATCCACCCGACTTCCCTTGTAGATATAAATCTACTCACCTACGGAACTCTTTGTTCAGCCGTAGTCGATGTGCTTCGTCGTCTCGGAATCCACACGAAGGTACCTACAATCACAACACATCGTATCGTTATGAAAACCAAGTCCGAAAACCGATACGGCACACGAAGTGCTCATAGGTTAAAACCTATAGCTTACGCATGCAGTAACAACCAAATAACCCTCGTCGTTGATGTACAAACGTCCAACGACCAAACACAATATCAAATACCAAAACTCAAGTTCAGAAATCGGAAAACCAAATTCAGCAACGAAGGAAATCACTTCCAGATTTTGCCTCAGGTAAAATTAGCCAATTTTGCATATGGGGTTGCTCTGGATATCACATAAGAGAGCCACAGACCAAGAATCAACACATTTTATCCCGACCTGGCCGCAAATTGCGGCCCTAGGCAATAAATCAGCAGCCAGAACAAGAGGGAATGGGCTCGGGTTTCTAGGGTAGGTTCTTGGTTGCCTGCACGTCTCTCTGTAATCGCTAAATAATATTTAGGGTACCCGGGTTATAGAAGATCTCAGTATCTCATCACAAATTCCACAAAATACGATATCAGCCAATTCAAAGTTCGCGTTTTGGTTTCTAGTATCTGATCTTGGCCAATAAAAACAACACTCAAGTCATGCAAACACTCACTACACCTCAATTAACCCCTTACAAGTCAAGTTTCCCACTAAATCTCAACTTGGAAATTTCTAAGATCACAAAACCTAACTAAATCAATTTCTAAACTAAACTAGGATATTAGGAATTCAACAAGCTTAACTAAAAGTGTAGGGATTACCTCCTTTGGCAACTTAGGAAACTTCTTGAGTTTCCCAAAATCTTCAAAATCCAAACTTGAATGGTTCAAAGGGTTTAGGATAGGCTTGTGCATCTTTTTAATGAAGATGGCACCGGGTTTAGGTTAGGAATTTGAGATGATACATGGAGGTAGTGAAGGGTGAAGGAAGCATGAAGAATAATGAAGAAGAGAAGAAAATGATGAAGAATGAAAAATGAAAAGGAATAAATGAGAAGGAATTAGTCAAAGATCTCTCTCTCTCTCTCTCTTAACCTCACTCTCTCTCCCCCAAAATATCTCTTATTCTCACTCTCCCAAATATCTATTTTTTCTTATCTCTCTCTTTTTTAACCATAGCATCTATTTTATCATTCTCACAAATTCACAAGTCACAAAACAAGTGAATAACATGCACATGACATGGTGCACTAGCTATAGAAAAATGTAACAATACGGATTTGGCTTAATCGAGATTAGTAGTGCACTAATCAAGTTTAACTTAATCTTGTATATATTTAATTATAAAATGCCAAAATCCGATAAATATCTTTTAAATGAATAAATCATTTTAATCTCCGATTATATTCCAAATATCGGTATATAATTATTCCATTTTACGAAAAACCCCTATTCGCAAATCGAATAGTTTTCGCGAGATATATTATTTTAATATTTAATTTCCAAAATAATATTTATATTTATGAAATGTTACAATCTTCCCCCCTTAAATAAATTCGGTCCCCGATTTTAAATTTAAATCCCCAATTACTAAAATATTTCAATAATCAGCTTAATTCAACGGGGTTCTGAAATCACGGAAGATACAGAAATACCACAACGCATCATGTGTGCCTGAAAACGAGTATGAAATTCAAAATCGAACTCCGTCAAGCGTCACGCAAATTATCGTATTTGCACGCATATCATCGGAGTTACATTGGAGATACAGATTTCGAAATCCACTACTGAATTCTAATATGCACTAATCAAATACTATAATACGTATATTGTTCGCATCCTTGAAAATCTTCTAAAACTGAATAAAACACATGCAGAATCTTTTTTGAATCGCCGTGTGATGCGTAACTCACGGCACAAGTGACGGGCGCTCATTTGTAAAGTAAGAAGTATACGTTCATATATGTTTTGCTCAAATATACGTTCTGCCGTTTTAAAATATCCGAAAAGGTTTTTCTTTGTAAATGTTTGTGCCGCTCGTGGACACGTAGGAAATAGCGAGACTATAGCTCCTTTTTAAAAACCTCCTGGTAAAATTTTTATGCAAGCAAAGTACTCAGGTACGGTCCTCAGATCAGTCCTGTTCGGCTACTACGTCATATAGTGCCCAACTTGAAAACAAGATGCTCAAAAGCAAAATCAGCCTCAAAAGGCATATCCAACAATCACGTGCGACTGGTGTGCACGAAAATCAAAGCCAAATACAAGTGCTACGAAATGTGCACAAAACTAATCTAAGTGCAACGGGTGTGCACGAAAGCATCTGTCCAGTGCAACGGGTGTGCATGATAACATCTAGTGCATCTATAGTGCACGAAAATTTCAATCCAGTGCAACTAACATGCACGAATGAAAATCCCAATCGAGTGCATCCGGGGTGCACAAAATCATACCTCATATCATGCGCTCAATCATGCGCGAAAATCCAAATCAAGTGCATCCGTCATGCACAAATGAAATCTAAATCAAGTGCATCCGACATGCACAAATGAAATCTAAATCAAGTGCCTCCGATGCGCACAAAATCCAATACCAAGCGCCTAATATGCGCAAAAATCTAACCTAAGCGCGTCAGGTCCGTAAAAATGCCCAGTGCGGTAAAGCGCACGAAAACGAACGTCAAGTGCAAACGCGCACAAAAACATAAATCTGGTAAAACAAATGCTAAAAGGCATAAATCGGGTGCAACCAATGTACGGAGTATAAATCTAGTGCAACCAATGCAAGAAATACCCATATGGCGTAACAAATACACGAAATGCAAATCAAGTGCAACAAATGCACGTGTAACGTCTTGAAAAGTCGTTTAGGTAATTTTCCCGTTAATCGGTAAATAACTGGTATTTTCCGTAAATTGTAATTATAATTATTTTTCAATATAGGTCTAATTATACCTAATTTAGATAGGTAATTGCTAGTATTTGGTAGTTAATTAGTCACTTATAAATTTCTAGCCGTTTAAATATTTTTCCCTAATTTATTATTTTTAATATTATTTTAAGCTTTTAAATATACATTAAATTAGTGAAAAATACAAATTTGAATGGGCTAATTACATACTTAAGAACCATGACAACTAAAATCTAGTTTGTAATATAAATTTTTATCATGTTATTTCAAGTTCTAGTTGATTATAGTCAAAGGAAAAATTAAATTAAAATAAAATAAACTAAAACTTGCAATTATGTAACTTGAGGGGGGTCTTTTTGCATGGAATTTTCTTTGCACTCTCTCACACATCATCAGCCCTCCACTTGGCCGAGCCCACATCAGGAACCCCCCCCCCCCTCAAATTGTCTTCAACTCATTTGAAAGAAAAGAATTAAGGTGTAGAATAAAATATATTAATTTGGGGTATGGTGTACTTTGGGAATGGGAGGGGTTTGACTTGGAGAAAATTCACAACACCTCACATTCCCCCACATTCCTCCTGCTGGCCGAAACTGCAGCCCTCCCCCTCCTTTGATTCCATCTCTTTCCTCTCCAAAAAAAATTCCCAAAATGCTTCAAAAATCAAATTAAAACCTCACAATTTCAAGCCCGTTTCTCCATCCATTCTCCTTAGCCAAGCTTTCTTGAATCTTGGAGGAAGGAGACCTTCTTGAGGAGGCAAATTCACATGCTAGATCTCTAAAATTTAAGGTAGAATGTTCACCCAATTAATACTTGTGGTTAATTTCTTTGAATTAAATTGATTAAGTGTTAATTTTGGTGCTAATTTCAAATCTAGGTTTTTTAAAGAGGATGGTTTGAGTTAGAACTAGGGTTTTAACCACCATTACTAGGTTAACTAAGTTTATTTTGCTAACTAGTGTTTATACTTTGCTTAAGTGGGCTTCAATTTATCCTAATCTAGGTTTTTCAAGTGTGAATTTGATTGTATTGCTAGTTTAAGAAATTCAAGAAAAGGGTTTGATTTTGGAATTGGGGTTTGAAGTATTGCAAATAGGTTAAATTAAGTATAGTGGCTATCTAGTGGTTTAGTTTGGATGATTGTGCGAGGTTGTGGTCACCTTATCGTTAATCTTCGATGTTTGCACCAAATATGGAATTTAGGTGCTTACTAGGTTTTCTAAATAATTAGGTGGTGAATTAATTTTGATATATTTATTATATTGTTAGCATCTCCTATGGTAATTAGGGTGTGCGAATGCGAATTGGTTTGATCGGGTCTTAGTTTTGACGGTTGTTCCGAACGACGATTCTAGTTAAGGTTGTAGTGATTGCCGTGTGTGTTCCGCGCACCAAATGCACAATGTTCCTAACTTGTGGACGTTGATCTTTTCATTTTGTGACTTGGCGTCGTTTCAGGATATATAATCTTATGTTTTGTGTTGTGCAAATTCCAGGATCGGTCTCGGAGACTTCAGACGCGGCACGGAAAGGGAAAGCGGTGATTGGATCAGGCTAGCTGAGCATTTCCGGTGAGTTTATGTATACATCTACGGGGGAAATCGTTTGGATGGCGTGAGGCGCCCAATAGTTTAGAATTTCTAGTAATACCAGCTTGTGGCATGTAGTTCTTAGTTATCTATTTTAATGCATTGCATGGCCTTTTATATTCATATATGTGTTAGTTCATCATATAGAAACCATTGAACCATTAAAATGAGTTATGCGACACAAGTAATATTTGGCTTGCTTAGTTCATCATATATAATTGTGCAACTTCATCTCATAGGACACTTGCACCATTACCGTGGTTTTATGCAGCATGAGCACTATTCATGCGGACACACACGCCTTGGTAATTTCTATGCCACAAACACTAGATAATTTGTTTAAACCGGAATTTAGAATAATTTCACCTTATAGGACGTATAAACCAGTACTAATATATTGAATTCCTCCAGATGAACCTGTAGAATTGCTAGTCATATGCATGTATCTCATTACATCATTCGATCATACATAGTCTTTTAGTTATATATTGCGGTTCGCATTGTTGATACCATATGCATTCATCATCATTGACATGTGTACTTATGGTACTTTCTTTCTTGAGGATTTTAGCATTTGAGATTTATGAGATTTTGGAGAAACCGCAAGAATTTAGTAAAACTGATATCTTTTTAAATATTGCAAGTTGCGGTTTTCTCGAGATATGATACTTGTGTCGTCCACCATGAGTTTTCTGTTAGTTTTCGAGACCCGTTTCGAGGAGTAGGATGAACTGTCTCGGGTACATGGTGGGCCCGGTAAGGTACCCCGGGGTAAGAAGATCGAGTTGTAGACGATGAGCCTGGCAGGGGCAGACTACCTACCGGTGATTGTTGGCGCGCCGGATATCCAGAGGATACTGACCGTGGTCGTGAGATATTGAGATATTGATATTTTGAGATGGACCAGCCGGACGGCTGGGGCCGAGATATTGGGATACCGATACTTTGGGACTCTGAGATATTCATTTGAGGTGTCGATGTTTGGAACAGATTTCTGTTGATTTCATTGATATTTCTTCAGATACTTCACAGGAGTTTTTCTTAGATGAAATTAATGACTTTCTCAATAGGTGGGCTCGTAGGTGGGTTGTGTGATTATTTTGTTTCCACCTTATATATTCATTGTATCTAGTGTACTCCATCTATTTTATCCGCTACTTGTACTGATGTATATCGACCTAGAAACGAGACAGTGAGATTTGTAGACTTTTATATTGTATCTTTGGGTCGAGCTCACTTGAGCCGACATGATGCTTTATTACCTGTGCCTTTTATGCTTATTTGCACATTGATGATATTTATTGCGTGGGATTGTGAGACCGCTTTTTGCGAAGAGCTAGCTCCCGCTTGGGGATGCCTTATTTCATGTTATTCATATATTCCTGTTTTGTACCCGTTTGGGGCCAGTTTTTACGAGGGAGACTCTTCCGAAATTTTCGGAAAAAAATGGATGTTGCTTTTAAAAAAGCTTGATGTGACCTTTTTGATAAAAATCGCTTTCAATAAATTGGTTTTCCTTCACTCTACTACTTATTTTGTTTTGATTTTTGGGTTTTGGCTTACATAGATTACGCACGCCTTGAGACATTTCGTAATTTAAGTGCCAGTCATGCTCCGTATTTTTTGGGTCGTGACAAAGTTGGTATCAGAGCGATATGTTTTACTTTTCTGAGTGTAGGACGACCTTTGGTAGATGGAGTAAGTGACTTAAGCAGGGTAACGTAGCGTGTGTATGTCCGCGGCATACTTGCGATACGGTACTCCGCCTAAGTGACTTTAGGATATACTTGCTTGAAATTCCTTCTTCAATTCCGTGTATCCTATGATTCTATTGCACTGTTCTTATTATCCTGTTTCCTGTACCAGCCCCTATGCTACCGAAGGCTACGAGAGCGCAGAGGGCTGCCGCCCAAGATGAGATCCGAGTAGGCTCGTCCGAGACGAGGACCGATCAGGACGGCGTACCTACCCCTCAGGGACAGACTGATCCACCTTCCCCAGGCCATATGGATAGGCTAGAATCAGGCATGCAGGAGTTACGATAGATGATGAGAGGTATGCAGGAGTTACGACAGATGGTGGGATCCTTAGTAGAGGCCAGTCATGCACCGAGATCGGAGGACGTACCTACCATAGCACAGACTACGATAGTACCTGCTGCTCAGACAGTTGCTCCTACTACTACCGTGGCTATTCCAGTATCACTATAGGATTTCATGAGACTGAGGCCCCCAGTCTTCACCGGCACAGATGCAGCGGAGGATCCACAGACATTCCTCGACAAATTAGCTAGGATTTTCCGTTCGCTCAGATGTTTCGACGATAGATAGGTAGAGCTTACGAGTTTCCGTCTAGAGGGCCTTGCGCAGATATGGTGTGAGTCGGTTGAGAGAGGTCGAGCTGCAGGTCTACCTCCTATGACTTGGGACGAGTTCACAGCAGTATTTATAGCCCGTTTCCTTCCAGAGAGCGTTCGTGATGCTCGAGCTCGTAGTTTTGAGGCTTTGCGCAAGACTCCAGGGATGACAGTGTCCGAGTATGATATCTAGTTTACGTAGTTGTCCAGATATGCTCTGTACTTGGTAGACACTGAAGAGAAGAGGATAAAGAGGTTTGTGCAGGGACTTGACACCCAGTTATTTCTTGCCATCGGCGCCCAGCACTTTGACACTTATGCAGCTGTTATGGATACAGCCTTATGGATGGAGGCGCGCATTTCAGAGACTTCGGCCATTTCTGGGCCATAGAGGATTCGTACCGATATGCCAGCTCAGAGGCATCGTGACAGATTCTTTCCGAGAGATGGTGGCGGCAGAGGAGTTGGACGGGGTCAGCTATTTGGTTCTTATCCGCAGGGCCAGCGGGCATCACCAGGATGTTTTAGGTGCGGGAGTCCGTACCATCATATCAGAGACTATATGGTGAGACGACAGGGAGCGGCGATAGTTCCACACGTGACTTTACCACCTTCACCACCTCCTCGGAGAGCTCTACTTCCTACCCCCGGTGATGCTCCACGTCAGTTAGATGTCCCCAGAGGCCGTGGACGCGGCGGTCTTGTTCATAGAGGACGAGTAGGCAGAGTCCGAGGCAGAGGGCAGCCAGCTATTGGTGGGGGACAGGCCCGAGTGTTCGCTTTGACTTCGCAGGATGCACAGGCATCCAATGCCATTGTGACAGGTACCTTGCCAGTATGTTCTTTCGACGCGCGAGTATTATTCGACCCAGGTTCCACACATTCGTATGTATCTACACACTTTGCACCGATATTGGGCCGTGAGTCATTGTCGTTAGATCAGCCACTTGTTGTTATTACTCCAGTAGGCGAGTCGTTTGTCGCTCGTTTTGTGTTTCGATTGTATTCCGTTCGTATCGGGGAGAGGGATTCATCGGTTGATTTAATTCTCCTCGATATGTTGGATTTTGATGTGCTTCTGGGTATGGACTGGCTGGCCACTTTTTATGCATCTGTGGACTGCCGTGAGAAGGCTGTTAGATTTAGCTTTCCGGGAGAGCCAGTCCTTGTTATTCAGGGAGACCACATCGTCACCCTTCCCAGCTTGATTTCGTCTCTTCGTGCCGGTCAGCTCTTGCGGAAGGGATGTCAGGGATTCTTAGCATATGTTTGTGATACTCGAGCTGCAGAGGTTCCTTTGGACCAGGTCCCGATTGTTGGTGAGTTCCCTGATGTTTTCCCTGACAAGCTTCCTTGGTTACCGCCTGAGCGCGATGTTGAGTTCTGCATCGATTTGATTCCCGGCTCGGGGCCTATTTCCATACCGCCTTATCGGATGGCCCCGGCGGAGCTCAGAGAGCTGAAGGATCAGTTGCGGGACTTGTTAGATAAAGGGCTTATTCGACCTAGTGTGTCTCCGTGGGGTGCTCCTGTCCTGTTCGTCAAGAAGAAGAACGACAGTTTGCGCTTATGCATTGATTACCGCCAGCTGAACAGGGTTACCGTATGGAACAGATATCCCTTACTATGTATCGATGATTTGTTTGACCAGCTTCAGGGTGCGGGATACTTTTCGAGGATTGACTTGCGATCGGGTTACCATCAGTTGCTGGTGCGGCGGGAGGATATTCTGAGGACGGCTTTTCGCACACGTTACGAGCACTATGAGTTTTTGGTGATGTCGTTCGGACTCACCAATGCACCAGCCGCGTTTATGGACTTGATGAACCGCATTTTCAGGCTGTATCTAGATCTATTTATCATCGTGTTTATTGACGACATTTTGGTGTATTCCCGGAGCCGAGAGGAGCACGAGCAGCATCTGCGGATCACATTGCAGACTTTGAGGGAGCACCAGCCGTTCGCAAAATTTTCCAAGTGCGCGTTTTGGCTTGACAGCATTGATTTCTTGGGTTATGTGATTACGCGAGATGGCATATGTGTGGACCCGAAGAAGATCGAGGCCGTTCAGCATTGGCCCAGACCAGCATCAGTTACAGAGATCCACAGCTTTCTAGGCCTGGCTGGCTACTACCAACGATTTGTTCAGGACTTCTCCCGTATCGCTGCACAGTTGATCGGGTTGATCCGGAAGGGAGTTCCTTTTGATTGGACCGCGGCGTGCGAGCATAGCTTCCAGCAGTTGAAGACTCGTCTGACTACTGCACCAGTGTTGTCATTGCCTTCTGGATCGGGCGGATTCGTGGTTTATTGCGACGCTTCTCGAGTGGGACTAGGTTGCGTGTTGATGCGGCACGACAGGGTTATTGTGTATGCTTCTCGACAGCTGAAGACACATGAACAGAACTATCCTACGCACGATTTAGAGATGGCTGCAGTGGTGTTTGCACTCAAGATCTAGAGACATTACCTATACGGCGAGTCGTGCTAGATATTTACGGACCACAAGAGCTTGAAGTACATATTTCAGCAGCGAGACCTGAATCTGAGACAACGTCGTTGGATGGAGCTGGTGAAAGACTATGATTGTGAGATCCTTTACAATCCGGGAAAGGCGAACGTTGTGGCAGATTCTTTGAGTCGGAAGCCCGGAGGTTGTTTATCTTGTTTGAGCGCCGTGCAGAGGCAGTCGTCAGCAGATTGGCAGATTTTATGCGACAGCCGAGTACAGTTCGAGTTCACTCCGACCGGGGGAAAGCTTGCGCATATTCGTGCACGTCCGCAGTTGCTTGACCGTATTCGAGAGGCACAGCCCAGTGATAACCGTCTTTCAGAGATCATGGAGCAGATTAGGCAGGGCAGAGATTCCGAGTTCGTGGTTGATGATCAGGGGGTACTACGCTTTGGGACTCGATTATGCGTACCAGATTCTGAGGGACTGCGGCGTGAGATTCTTGAGGAGGCACATAGATCGATATATAGCGTTCATCCAGGTTCCACCAAGATGTACCGCGATCTGAGAGATGTTTATTGGTGGGACGGAATGAAGAGGGACGTCACAGACTTCGTGTCGAGATGCCTAACTTGTCAGCAAGTCAAGGCCGAGCACCAGAGGCCCGCTGGAGAGTTGCAGCCTTTGCCCATTCCAGAGTGGAAGTGGGAGCAAATTTCTATGGACTTCGTTGTGGGTCTACCCAGGACCAGTCGAGGGTATGACTCCATTTGGGTGATCGTGGATCGTTTGATGAAAGCGGCTCACTTTCTGCCAGTGAAGACCACTTTCGGTTTTTCTCAGTATACCCAGATTTACATCGACGAGATTGTACGGTTGCATGGCGTCCCGACTTGTATCGTGTCCGACCGAGGCACCCAGTTTACCAGCCGACTATGGCAGAGACTTCAGGAGGCGTTGGGCACCCGATTGAGTTTTAGCACAGCATTTCATCCGCAGACCGACGGCCAGTCAGAGCGGACTATTCAGACTCTTGAGGACATGCTCCGAGCGTGCGTTTTAGATTTCGGTGGTAGCTGGGATCATCATTTACCCTTAGTGGATTTCTCCTACAACAACAGCTTCTAGGATACTATTCAGATGGCACCATTCGAGGCTTTATATTTGAGGAGATGCAGATCGCCCATCTGTTGGACAGAGCTCAGCGAGAGCAGTATTTTGGGGCCGCAGATCGTGCAGGAGACGACCAAGAAAACAAATGCTCAAAGACATAAATCGGGTGCAACCAATGTACGGAGTATAAATCTAGTGCAACCAATGCACGAAATACCCATATGGCGTAACAAATGCACGAAATGAAAATCTAGTGCAACAAATGCACGTGTAACGCCTTGAAAAGCCGTTTAGGTAATTTTCCCATTAATCGGTAAATAACTGGTATTTTCCGTAAATTGTAATTATAATTATTTTTCAATATAGGTCTAATTAGACTTAATTTAGATAGGTAATTGCTAGTATTTGGTAGTTAATTAGTCACTTATAAATTTTTAGTCGTTTAAATATTTTTCCCTAATTTATTATTTTTAATATTATTTTAAGCTTTTAAATATACATTAAATTAGTAATAAATACAAATTTGAATGGGCTAATTACATACTTAAGAACTATGACAACTAAAATCTAGTTTGTAATATAAATTTTTATCATGCTATTCTAAGTTCTAGTTGATTTTAGTCAAAGGAAAAATTAAATAAAATAAAATAAACTAAAACTTGCAATTATGTAACTTGAGGGGGGTCTTTTTGCATGGAATTTTCTTTGCACTCTCTCACACATCCTCACCCCTCCACTTGGCCGAGCCCACATCATGAACCCCCTCCCCCCTCAAATTGTCTTCAACTCATTTGAAAGAAAAGAATTAAGGTGTAGAATAAAATATATTAATTTGGGGTATGGTGTACTTTGGGACTGGGAGGGGTTTGACTTGGAGAAAATTCACAACACCCCACATTCTCCCCCATTCCTCCTGCTGGCCGAAACTGCAGCCCTCCCTCCTCCTTTGATTCTATCTCTTTCCTCTCCAAAAAAAAATCCCCAAAATGCTTCAAAAATCAAATTAAAACCTCACAATTTCAAGCCCATTTCTCCATCCATTCTCCTTAGCCAAGCTTGCTTGAATCTTGGAGCAAGGAGACCTTTTTGAGGAGGCAAATTCACATGCCAGATCTCTAAAATTTGAGGTAGAATTTTCACCCAATTAATGCTTGTGGTTAATTTCTTTGAATTAAATTAATTAAGTGTTAATTTTGGTGCTAATTTCAAATCTAGGTTTTTTAAAGAGGATGGTTTGAGTTAGAACTAGGGTTTTAACTACTATTACTAGATTAACTAAGTTTATTTTGCTAACTAGTTCTCATACAAACCTAATCTAAGAGCTTACTTTGCTTAAGTGGGCTTCAATTTATCCTAATCAAGGTTTTTCAAGTGTGAATTTGATTGTATTGCTAGTTTAAGAAATTCAAGAAAAGGGTTTAATTTTGGAATTGGGGTTTGAAGCATTGCAAATAGGTTAAATTAAGTGTAGTGGTTATCTAGTGGTTTAGTTTGGATGATTGTGCGAGGTTGTGGTCACCTTATCGTTAATCTTCGATGTTCGCACCAAATATGGAATTTAGGTGCTTACTAGGTTTTCTAAATAATTAGGTGGTGAATTAATTTTGATATCTTGATTATATTGTTAGCATCTCTTATGGTAATTAGGGTGTGCGAATGCGAATTGGTTTGATCGGGTCTTAGTTTTGACGGTTGTTCCGAACGACGATTCTAGTTAAGGTTGTAGTGATTGTTGTGTGTGTTCCGCGCACCAAATGCACAATGTGCCTAACTTGTGGACGTTGATCCTTTCATTTTGTGACCTGGCATCGTTTCAGGATATGTAAACTTATGTTTTGTGTTGTGAAAATTCCAGGATCGGTCCCGGAGACTTCGGAAGCCGCACGGAAAGGGAAAGCGGTGATTGGATCAGGCTAGCTGAGGATTTCCGGTGAGTAGATGTATACATCTGCGGGGGAAATCGTTTGGATGGCGCGAGGCGTCCGATAGTTTAGAATTTCTAGTAATACCAGCTTGTGGCATGTAGTTCTTAGTTATCTATTTAATGCATTGCATGACCTTTAATATTCATATATGTGTTAGTTCATCATATAGAAACCATTGAACCATTAAAATGAGTTATGCGACACAAGTAATATTTGGCTTGCTTGGTTCATCATATATAATTGTGCAACTTCATCTCATAGGACATTTGCACCATTACCATGGTTTTATGCAGCACGAGCACTATTCATGTGGACACACATGCCTTGGTAATTTCTATGTCACAAACACTAGATAACTTGTTTAAATCGGAATTTAGAATAATTTCACCTTATAGGACGTATAAACCAATACTAATATATTGAATTCCTCCAGATGAACCTGTAGAATTGCTAGTCATATGCATGTATCTCATTACATCATTCGATCATACATAGTCTTTTAGTCATATATTGCGGTTCGCATTGTTGATACCATATGCATTCATCATCATTGACATGTGTACTTATGGTACTTTCTTTCTTGAGGATTTTAGCATTTGAGATTTATGAGATTTTGGAGAAACCGCAAGGATTTAATAAAACTGATATCATTTTAAATATTGCAAGTTGCGGTTTTCTCGAGATATGATACTTGTGTCGTCCACCATGAGTTTTCTGTTAGTTTTCGAGACCTGTTTCGAGGAGTAGGATGAACCATCTCGGGTACATGGTGGGCCCGGTAAGGTACCGTGGGGCAAGAAGATCGAGTTGTAGACGATGGGCCTGGCAGGGAAAGACTACCTACCAGTGATTGTTGGCGCGGCGGATATCCAGAGGATACTGACCGTGGTCGTGAGATATTGATATTTTGAGATGGACCAGCCGGACGGCTGGGGCCGAGATATTGGGATACCGATACTTTGGGACACTGAGATATTCATTTGAGGTGTCGATGCTTGGCACGGATTTCTATTGATTTCATTGATATTTCTTCAGATACTTCACAGGAGTTTTTATAAGATGAAATTAATGACTTTCTCATATCAAACATACTGGATCACGTGTTAAATTGCATTCATGTCGCATACATGCTAGTACATCATACCATATCAATATTGTAGAATTGAGACACTTTGCGTACATGCTTACAATAGTCTTTATAGATGCTACATGTTACTCACGAGTTGGTAACTCACCCCCGTTGTGCCACATCCTTTTTGCAGGTCCGATCCGTTAGCACTGTAGCAGCGGACGCACTTCCTCCTTTTGCTTGGATTTGAGGCTTTTGCTCATAAGTGGGTTGCGTGATTATTTTGTTTCCACCTTGTATATTCATTGTATCTAGTGTACTACATCTATTTTATCCGCTACTTGTACTGATGTATATCGACCTAGAGACGAGACAGTGAGATTTGTGGACTTTTATGTTGTATCTTTGGGTCGAGCTCACTTGAGCCGACATGATGCTTTATTACCTGTGCCTTTTATGCTTATTTGCACATTGATGATATTTATTGCGTGGGATTGTGAGACCGCTTTTTGCGAAGAGCTAGCTCCCGCTTGAGGATTCCTTATTTCATGTTATTCATATATTCCTGTTTTGTACCCGTTTGGGGCCAGTTTTTACAATGGAGACTCTGCCGAAATTTTCGGAAAAAAATGGATGTTGCTTTTAAAAAAGCTTGATGTGACTTATTTGATAAAAATCACTTTCAATAAATTGGTTTTCCTTCACTCTACTGCTTATTTGGTTTTGATTTCTGGGTTTTGTCTTACTTAGATTACTTACGCCTTAAGACGTTTCGTAATTTAAGTGCTAGTCATGCTCCGTACTTTTCGGGTCGTGACAGCACGAAGTACGAATCTGGTGCAACAAATACACAAAATACAAATCGGGTGCATCCAGTGCACGAAATATAAATCCGGTGTATCCAATGCACGAAATACAATTCCGGTGCAGCCAATGCACGGAATACCAATCTGGTGCATCCAATGCACGAAATCTCATCAATAACTCAAATGGATATAAAAGCAACACTGAGTGTACCAAGGTGTATTAAATCATAAGCGTGTGCAACTGCGTGTACAAAACACGTATCAATGCATAAAAGCACATGCGAGATATACCGAGTGCAAAAACCAAATCGAGTGCGTACAACATGCACAAATCAAATCAACCGTATGAAATCCACGAAATCATAAACACATGCACCCAAGGCATAAAACCGATCTCAAGTGCAATAAATATGCACAAATCGTAAACCAACACAACGGTGCATAAAGCATATATCAAGTGCAATACTATGCACAAAACGTAAATACACAGTAGGTGCAGTCATGGTGCACGAAAACAATATCATGAAACTCAATCATCAAAACTCAAATCCAATCGATATAAGCATAATACTCGGATCACAAATGCTAATCGCAACAAATGATATTGAGGCACACCTCCTACAATGTCGAAAAATGTTGGTGCGCCCAAAACTGGTAGAGCAGGAATATCCACTTGCCTCCTGCTCACGGTGTGGCGTCCTCTGTCTTTGGGTCTTCATTTCTCTGCAGATTACCAATCTCGCAATCCATCGGCTCATCGGCCCGGTCAGGTGTACTAATGGAAACGATTCTGCTCTGATACTCCTCTGGTCATCTCTCGACCAATTAGCATGACCACTCGTAAAGCAGCACGTCACTGGCATCGGTCTCTGGCCCTCTGAATACATGTAAGACAACTGATCCTCGGTGCAACTCTTATCGCAGCAGTGTCCTGGAAGGAACCTGCTCAAGGTCTCTTATGATCTCTCCTATGCCGAACTAACGAAGGCTGGTACTCTTATATAATCTTTTCTCGTTTTCTGGACATCTGCATTCTAAGCACAACGTTTCCTCGGGGATTGGCCGTATCCCAACGCCTCTATATGCCTATCAGATCTCTAATCTCAACGGGGAGTAACAACAGTTCGTTAACATCTTGTACGAACCTCTTGCTCCACTCGTCTTTATTATCATTCACTTCGACGTCACGTCATGCTATCTGCGTACTGCAATTGTTCTCGGCTACAGTCAATATGGAGTCTCTCATACGGACTCGAAGTTATGAACTCAGTATCTTCACCACTCTCTAGCCGAACACGTCCTCAGGAACTCGTCCCAACCATCGGAGGAATATACTTTATTCATCCGCTCTTGATCAACTCACAACGCATCTGGGTGAGGTCCTCTATCCGAAACTGGTCCACTTACTGATCTCCTATCGGATTATCTAACGAACAACGTCATCTCTTGATCGATCTACTCTAGATCTGAATAAGATTCTCCACACTGGAAATCTTCAACTCAACTGAGCCTGCGATGGCGCATCAAATCTGACGAATCACCTTTGTCTCTCAACTCAAGATAGACTAGCTATCATCCGTCGCATCTCTGCCTGAAAGCTCCAGCGATCTCAGCTCGTAAGCTCTGGAAGCGACATCCCATCAATCTCAGTAACAGCTGGGTCATCTGTCTGCAAGGTAGACAACATCACAATCTCTGAGGTAGGCTGTACATCAACAGTCCTCTCGCCACAGGCAGTCTGTAACAATGGCCCGATCATCCGGTGCAAAACCGAACACTCGCCTGAACAAGAGGTCACAATACAAAAAACTAAATCGATACGTTCCCATGTCACCAGAAAATGCGATGGTCAGTCCTCGTTCATAACGAGCTCGCCCTGACCGCATCTCCAGCAGCAGCTTAATCTGTGCAAAAACCATGGTGACAGGAACCTCAAACATGTACTGATGAAGATAGATCAAAGGAATGAAAGGAATCAACAGATCCAGAATGGATACATGATCATAAGGAGGAAAGGAATCAGTGAGAGTATGATCATGTAAACGAATAGAATCAAAGATCTCAAATGGGTGTATGATCAAGGGAACGAAGAGAATCACAAGTTTCAAGATATGTACATCCTAAGGTCACTTAAGCGGAGTATCGTATCGTAAGTATGCCGCGGAACATATGTACGGTACGTCACTCTACTCAAGCTACCTACTCCATCAATCAGGATCAACCTATGTAATGAAAGTTCGGGTCTAATACCCCCCGGTTCAAGTCTAAGTTCCGTAAGGTCAAGCCTAGGTTCCAAAATAGATCACGCCCTAGACTTCACATAGTCAAACCTAGACTCGAACCAAGGTTAAACCTTGCGCTCTGATACCAACTTTGTTACGACCCGAAATTTAGTTCGGGACCTGCACTTAAATCACGCAATGTCTAAAGGCGTAACGTAACTTAAGTTAGCCGATGCCCAGAAATCTAAACCTTTTTAAGAAAATAAAAGAGGTGAAGTTTTGAAATAAAAGTATGATGAAATCAAAAGTTTCTTAAATACATGGATAATGGAACATGAAAATGCAAGTGGATTATATTAGTTGAAAAACATGTTTCGTCTTTTAAAAATTTGGGCAGCACCTCCTTTGTTTATTTTGATCCAAAACCATATATATATAACAACAAAAAAAGGCATCCCCAAGCGGGAGCTAGCTCTTCGCTAATCGGCGGAATCACAACCACGCAAGACAGAATATATGTATACGACGCCCAACGGCGAAGATCAACACAAAAGATAATGTAATAAGCAAGACATCAACCCACCAAGCGAACATATAACCCATCATTCTAAGTCTCGTAACTACAAGTCTTGCTAAGTCTTACTACATATACAAATAATTGTTTCTGATTGATGGAGTTTACTAGATTCAATAGGAATAATAATACAATAGTGACACGATCCAACATGTACCACCTACCCAAGCAAGTCACCTGAATGCAAGCAGTATGCCAGCGATGCCGCTACTGATCCATGCGATCAACCTGCATGAACCGTGTTACAACGGGGGTGAGTTGACAACTCATGAGTAGAAAATATCATCAAGTAAAAATTGAATAAAACAACAATTCCTAGGTCAACTATATCATAATGGTAATACTATAATATTTCGGGTGACCGTATCTACATATGTGCCGACTATATAATCGACGCCCATTAGCATGTGGATAACATCTACGTGTCCACCAATGGCACATCAACATCATGCATGTAACTATCATGAAAGCATATGTATGTAAATATGATGATATCAATCCGTGTGTCCATCAACGACAAATCAAAATCATGGAACCTGTGTGTCCAACATTGACACTCGAAACATCATGAATCCCGCGTCCAACATCGACACGTAAATCCTCATATCTTAGGCTCCGTCAGTCCGGATCGGCCCATGGGCTCCGTCTGTCCGGATCGGCCCTCGGGTTTCGGCAGTACGGATCAATCTATATCCATCACTCGACTCCGGTAGGTATCCTCCGGATAACCGCCAGGTCCAAACAATCACCGGTAGGTAGTAGTCTCTCTGCCAGGCTCATCGTCTACTGCGCGACATCCCTTTCTTGCCCCGGGGTACCATACCGGGTCCACCATGAACCCCCAAATGGATCATCCATCTCCTCGAATCGGGTTTCTATCACACGTCTCAGAACCGAGAAAACGCATAGTGGACCCACTGAAATATCATATCAAGAGAAACCGGGTTTTTAAAACAATACATATTTTCTTTTGAAATATCACCACAGTCTCAAATCCAAAATCTCATGAAAACAGCATCTCAATGCATATAATCGTAAAGCATGATGTATGCAAGCAAATAACAGAAGTGTGAGCATATCCGTATATCATGTAACGTAGTATAGTGATGTGAATATAACAAGTATATCATGCAACATAGCATAATGATGTGAGCATAGCAATATATCATAGCATGATGTAGCAATTCTACTGTGTAAGTGACATAGTAATTATCGATGATGAAGGTGTGTGAGCCGGAAAATCTGTGTAAGTGTAACATACGCATCATCGATAATTGTGTAGGCGTACTAGCAAAGGTATATGTAATGTAATGAGAATGACATGAACATAGCATAAGGTACATCGTAAGCGAAATGCTAAAAGGTATACGTATCTATAACATATCCGAGTCGATGAATCTATCTGTCACGACCCGCAGGGTACGGAACGTGACTGACACTTAAGTTTACGAAACGTCTCAAGACGTCCGTAAAATAAGTAAGCCAAAGCCCAGAAACCAAAACCAAATAAGCAAAAGAGTGAAGAAAAACCAATCAATTGAAAGCGAGTTTATCAAATCAGTCATATAAAAACCTTTTTTAAAAACAATACAAATTTTTCCGAAAATTTCGGCAGAGTCTCCTTTGTAAATACTGGCCCCCAAAATGGGTACAACAAGAATATATATGAATCCAACAAATAAGGCATCCCCAAGCGGGAGCTAGCTCTTCGCCACAAGGCGGTCATAAATCCCACGCAATATAAAACAACAACATGCAAAATAATCATAAAGAAGCATGAGAAAAACAGTATGTCGACTCAAGTGAGCTCGACCCCAAAATACAGCATAAAAAGTCCACAAATCTCACAGTCTCCTCTCTAGGTCAATATACAACAATACTGGTAGATACAGTAGATGGAGTACACTAGATACAAAGAATATACAAGGTGGTGCAAAAATAATAATATAACCCACCTAAGAGCAAAACCTCGAGTCCAGGCAAAAGAAGCAAGTGCGCCCGCCGCTACTGTACTGACGGAGCGGACCTGCAAAAGGCTGGGGCACAACGGGGGTGAGTTTCCAACTCGTGAGTAATAAATAACATCTACACAGGCTATCGAAAGCATGCACACAAGTATCCTAGCATCTAAAATACAGGTAAGGCAGGACATAATAGCAGGTATGTGTGCAATATGAATATACTAGCAGGTATGAATGCAATGCGAATCAACTCATGATCTGAATGTGTAAGTATAAGAATCATGTTCTTCCTTCAGGAATCTCTTTTGAAATACCAGCACAATACCAATAGAATCAACAAGAACCTGTGTCCAGCAACGACACCTCAAAACTATCACAAATCTCATATATCCATGTCATAGTATCTCTGGCCTCAGCCATCCGGCTGACCCAGCTCAATATCAAAATCTCATCATCTCGTGGCCACGGTCGGTATCCTCTGGATATCCGCCGTGCCAAACAGTCACCGGTAGGTAATCCGTCCCCTGCCAGGCTCAACGTCAACACCACATTCATCTTGCCCCGGGGTACCATACCGGGCCCACCATGTACCCGTGACGGTTCCTCCACTCCTCGACACGGATCTCGAAAACCACAGCAAACTCATGGTGGACGACACTTTACATCACTAGAAAACCGCAATTACATATTTTAAAAACATAATAAGTTTAGAAATTTTGCGGCTTTCCCCCGAAATCCAGAAATATCATAAAATCTCAAGAAATCCTCATAAGTGCATATATCAATGGTGATGAATGCATATGGTATCAATAATTAAGCTACGATGTATGATTAATAGACTAGGCATGAACAAATAATATGATGAGGTACACGCACATGAATAGCAATCCTACGATTTCATTTTAAGGAATTAAAGGCAATAGCACAGGTTTAAGCATCAATTAGTAAAAGGTTTCAAATTATAGGTTATCTAGTGTGGTGGCATGGCAATTATCAGGGCGTGTGTGTAAGCATGAATAGTGCTCATGCTGCATATAAAAACCCTGGCAATGGTGCAGGTGTCCTATAGAATGGGTTCGTATATGTATGTCAATATAAGGCATGAATATAGCAAATAATTATACAAGTATTACATCCCTAATTACTAACATTACTAAGAATCTTTTTAAGCTACTAAAACTATCGGGCGACTTGCGCCATCCAACGATAGTCCCCCGTAGATGTTACATCTACTCACCGGAATCCCTAGCTAGTCACGTCCGATCACCGCTTTCCCCTTTCGAGCCGCGTCTGACGTCTCCGCGACCGAACCTGGAATTTACATCATGACCAAACATAAGGTTACATATCAAGAACGACGCAATTCCCTAACGAAAATACCATAGTTCACAAGCTAGGTACAACGTGCACAAAGTGCGCGGAACACACGCGAAAATCGCAAAACTAACTAAAAATTGTCGATTTGGTCGCCAGGAAAAACTAAAACCCGATTGCTCAAAAATCCACACTCACACATCCTAAATGTCATAGGATATGCCAACAATATAATCTATATATCGCAATTAATTCATCACAATAATTTACATACAAACCTAGTAAGCTAGAAACTTGCAATTTGGAACAAACATCGAAAATTAGCGACAAAGTTAACACAATCCAACACAACAATCCAAACTAACCCGCTAGCTAGCCATTACGCAAATTTTAAACCATTAACTATGCATCAAACCATAATTCCAACACAAACCCTTCTCTTGATTTTTGGCAATTAGCAACAACAATGAAAATTTCACACAAGTTAACTTAGATTAGCATAACATCAAGCCACTTAAGCAAAGTAACCATATAGATTGGTTAAGTAAACAACTAGATTAATTAAAAAGATTTAATTAAGTAAAACATGGTTTCAAGAAACCCTAGTTAACTCAACCATTAACTATAAACAAAACTAGAATGAAAATAGCACTAAATTAACACTAAAACAACTAAATTAAAGAATTCTAACCATATTAACTTAAAAGAGTAGAAATTATACCTCAAATCTATGGATCTAGTAAGAAGAAATTTGCTTCAATTGATGGCCTCAAAGCATCATGATCCAAGCAAGGGAGGTGAAGGAAAAGGGATGAAGGATGGGGTTATTTTGTGAGGTTTAAATTTGGAATTTTTTTGAAGCAAACTTGAAGAATTTGGAAGAAGAAAATGAAAAGAACAAAGAGATGAAGGGGGGGGGGGCTGCTGGAATTCGGCCAGAAATGAGGGAGAGGGGATGGTGTGGGGTGTGGAAAAAAATTCTTGGTCAACTCCTACCAACCACAAAAGACCATACCCAAAAACAATTCAAAAACCTTTAAAATAAAACCCCATTTCCACACAATATACAAGTCAAAAGAGCATGGAATTTTTTTCCCCATGAGCTGCTGGAAATGGCCGGCCTAGGGTGAGGGAAAAGTGAGAGGGAGTGCACAAAATTTTTTTTATGCAAAAAGACCCCCTACAAGTCCAAAATTGCAAGTTTAAGCTTAAATTCAATAAATTTCGTTTTCTATAATAAAAATTAGTTAAAACTCAAAATTAATTACTAAAAATTTATGTTACAACTAGATTTTAATTAACATGATTTTAAAGCTTAAATTTAGCCCATTTAAATTTGTATTTATCGCTAATTTAATGTATTTTCTTACCGGCTTAAAATAATATTAAAATTTGAAAATTTTGGGAAAATTTTTAAACGACCAGAATTTCACAAGTAACTCATTAGCTACTAAAAATAAGCAATTACCTATCCATTTTAGGTATAACTAGTCCTAAACTTCAAAATAACAAAAAGACGGTTTACGGAAAAATACCGAATTTTCACCGATTTTCAGGAAAACTCCAAAACGACTTTTCAAGACGCTACAATCTTCCCCCCTTAAAGAAATTCGGTCCCCGAATTTAAAAATATAACTACGCGTACCTTCAAAGAGATGGGGATATTTCTTCCTCATCTCGCCCTCGGTCTCCCAGGTAACCTCCTCGCTGCTCGGGCTACGCCAAAGGACCTTGACGGTTGGTATAACTTTCGATCTCAACTTCTTCACCTGCCGATCCAGGATGGCCACCGGCTGCTCTGCAAAAGAAAGGTTGCGCTCTAGCTGGACTGTCGGGTGCTGAATCGCATGCGAAGGGTCGTGAAGGTACTTGCGGAGCATCGAAACATGGAAGACGGGGTGAACATCGGGAAAGCTGGATGGAAGGGCCAAACGATATGCAACAGCGCCGACACGCTCGAGGATCTCGAAGGGACCTACAAATCTAGGGCTAAGCTTCCCCTTTCGCCCAAAACGCATCACGCCCTTCATCGGAGAGACCCTCAGAAAAACATGGTCGCCAACTGCGAACTCTAATCTGCGATGGCGCCTGTCTGCATACGATTTCTGCCTGCTCTGAGCCGCTCTCATCCGGTCTCGGATCAACTATATCTTCGCTGTCGTCTCCTCAACAAGTTGCGGCCCCAGTATACTGCTCTCGCTGAGCTCTGTCCAACAAACGGGCGATCTGCATCTCCTCCCATACAATGCCTCGAAAGGTGCCATTTGAATAGTATCCTGGAAGCTGTTGTTGTAGGAGAACTCCACTAGAGGTAAATGGCGATCCCAGCTACCGCCGAAGTCTAAAACGCACGCTCTGAGCATGTCCTCGAGAGTCTGAATGGTCCGCTCTGACTGTCCGTCGGTCTGCGGATGAAATGCTGTGCGGAAGCTCAAACGAGTGCTTAAAGCCTCCTGGAGTCTCTGCCATAGTCGGCTGGTGAACTGGGTGCCTCGATCTGACACAATACAAGTCGGTACGCCATGTAGTCGTACGATCTCGTCAATATAGAGCTGAGCATACTGAGCGAAGCTGAAAGTGGTCTTCACTGGCAGGAAGTGGGCCGCTTTCGTCAATCGATCTACGATCACCTAGATGGAGTCGTACCCTCGACTGGTCCTGGGTAGACCCACAACGAAGTCCATCGAAATCTGCTCCCATTTCCACTCTGGAATGGGTAACGGCTGTAGCTCTCCTGCGGGCCTCTGGTGCTCGGCCTTGACTTGCTGACAAGTCAGGCATCTCGATACAAACTCTGCAATGTCCCTCTTCATCCCGTCCTACCAGTAGGTCTCTCTCATATCATGGTACATCTTGGTGGAACCGAGGTGGACACTATACACTGATCGGTGTGCCTCCTCAAGAATGTCGCGCCGCAATCCATCAGCATCTGGTACGCACAGTCTAGATCCATATCGTAAAATCCCCTGATCGTCAATCACGAACTCGGAAAATCTGCCCTGTCTCATCTGTGCCATGATCTCTGAGCAACGGTCATCACTGCGCTGTGCCTCATATATACAGTCAAGCAACTGTGGGCATGCACGAATATGCGCGAGCTGTCCCCCTGTCTGAGTGAACTCGAACTCAACTCGGCTGTCGCATAAAAATCTGCCAATCTGCTGACGACTTCCCCTGCACTGCGCGCAAACACGATAGACTACCCCCGGGCCTCCTGCTCAAAGCATCTGCCACCACATTCGCCTTGCCTGGGTGATATAAGATCTCGCAGTCGTAGTCTTTCACCAACTCCATCCAACGACGCTGTCTGAGGTTCAGGTCTCGCTGCTGAAATATGTACTTTAAGCTCTTGTGATCAGTGAATATCTGACACGACTCGCCGTATAGGTAATGTCGCCAAATCTTCAGTGCAAAGACCACTGCAGCCATCTCCAAATCGTGAGTGGGGTAGTTCTGTTCATGCTTCTTCAACTGCCGAGAAGCATATGCGATCACCCGGCCATGCTGCATCAATACGCATCCTAATCCCACTCGTGAAGCATCACAGTAGACCACAAATCCGCCTGATCCCGAAGGCAAAGATAATACCGGCGCCGTAGTCAAACAAGTCCGTAGCTGCTGAAAACTGTGCTCGCACTCCTCTGTCCAAACGAAAGGAACTCCCTTCCGGGTCAAACCGGTCAAAGGTGCAGCTATACGGGAGAAGTCCTGAACAAAACGCCTGTAGTAGCCTGCCAGGCCTAGAAAACTACGGATCTCAGTAACCGATGTAGGTCGGGGCCACTGCTGAACAGCCTCAATCTTCTTCGGGTCCACACATATGCCGTCTCTCGTAACCACGTGACCCAAGAATCCGACGCTGTCCAGCCAGAATGCACACTTGGAGAACTTTGCGAACAGCTGGTGCTCCTTTAGAGTCTGTAACGCAATCCGCAAGTGCTGCTCGTGCTCCTCTCTGCTCCGGGAGTACACCAAGATATCGTCGATAAACACGATGATGAACAAGTCAAGATACGGCCTGAATGTACGGTTCATCACATCCATGAATGCTGCTGGGGCGTTGGTGAGTCCGAACGACATCACCAAAAACTCGTAGTGGCCGTAGCGCGTGCGGAAAGCTGTCCTCGGTATATCCTCCTGTCGAACTCGCAGCTGATGGTATCCTGATCGCAAGTCGATCCTCGAAAAATACCTCGCACCCTGAAGCTGGTCGAACAAATCATTAATGCGTGGCAATGGATATCTGTTCCGAACGGTAACTTTGTTCAGCTGGCGGTAGTCGATATATAAGCGCAAACTTCCATCCTTCTTCTTGACAAACAGGACCGGAGCACCCCACGGAGAAACACTAGGTCGAATAAGCCCCTTATCTAACAAATCCTGCAACTGATCCTTCAGCTCTCGAAGCTCTGCCGGGGCCATCCGATAAGGCGGTATAGAAATAGGCCCCGAGCTGGGAATAAAATCGATGCAGAACTCAACGTCGCGCTCAGGTGGTAGCCCAGGTAGCTCATCAGGGAAAACATCAGGGAACTCACAAACAACCGGGACCCGGTCCAACGGAACCTCTGCAGCTCGAGTATCACAAATATACGCTAAGAATCCCTGACATCCCTTCCGCAAGAGCTGACCAGCGCGAAGAGACGAAATCAAGCTGGGAAGGGTGACGCTGCGGTCTCCCTGAATAACAAGGACTGGCTCTCCCGGAAAGCTAAATATGACTGCCTTCTCACGGCAGTCCACCGAAGCATAACAAGTGGCTAGCCAATCCATGCCCAGAAGCACATCAAAGTCCAACATATCGAGGAGAATCAAATCAACTGATGAATCCCTCTCCCCGATACGAACGGAACACAATCGAAACACAAAACGAGCTACAAACGACTCGCCTACCGGAGTAATAACAACAAGCGGATGATCTAACGACGACGACTTACGGCCCAACAACGGTGCAAAGTGTGTAGAGACGTACGAATGTGTGGAACCTGGGTCAAATAATACCCGTGCGTCGAAAGAACAAACTGGCAAGGTACCTGTCACAACGGCATTGGATGCCTGCGCATCCTGCGGTGTCAAAGCAAAAACTCGGGCCTGTCCTCCACCGATAGCGGGCTGACCTCAAACTCGGCCTCTGCCTCCTCGTCCTCTCTGAACAGGACCGCCGCGTCCACGGCCTCTGGGTGCACCTAACTGGCGTGGAGCATCGCCAGTGATAGGAAGTAGGGCTCTCTGAGGAGGGGGTGGTGATGGTGGTAGGGTCACATGCGGAACTGTCGCTGCTCCCTGTCGTCTCGTCGGACAGTCTCTGACAAGATGGTGCGGACTCCCGCACCCAAAACACCCTGGCGACGGCTGCTGCCCCTGGGGATAAGAACCATATAACTGTCCCCGTCCAAATCCTCTGGCAGGCCTATCTCTCGGAAAGAATCTGGCGCGCTGCCTCTGAGACGGTACATCGGTGCGAATCCTCTTCGGCCCAGAAACGTCCGAAGTCTGTGATATGCGTGCCTCCATCCGTAATGCCGTATCCATAGCAGCTGAATAAGTGTCGTAGTGCTGGGCGCCAATGGCAAGATATAGCTGGGCATCAAGTCCCTGTACGAACCTCTTCACCATCTTCTCTTCGGTATCCACCAAATACGGAGCATATCGGGATAACTGTGTAAACTGGATGTCATACTCAGACACCGTCATCCCAGGTGTCTTGACTAAGGCCTCGAAGCTACGAGCTCTGGCGTCACGAACGCTCTCTGGGAGGAAACGAGCTAGAAAGACTGCTGTAAACTCGGCCCACGTCATAGGCGGTAGACCTGCAGCTCGACCTCTCAAGACTGACTCCCACCATGTCTGCGCGAGACCCTCTAGTCGGAAACTCGCAAGCTCTACCCATCGATCATCCGAACATCTCAGCGAACGGCAGATCCTGGCTAAACTGTCAAGGAACGTCTGTGGGTCCTCCGCTGCCTCGGTGCCGGTGAATACTGGAGGTCTCAGCCTCATGAAATCCTGTAGCGAAACCGGAATGGCCACGGTGGTAGTAGTAGGAGCAGGTATAATGGTCGTCTGTGATGTAGTAGGTACGTCATCCGGCCTCGGTGTACGACTGGCTGCAACTAGGGATCCTACCATCTGACGTAGCTCCTGCATGCCCCCCATCATCTGTCGCAACTCCTCCATACCAGTCTCGAGCCTATCCATACGGCCTGGGGAAGGTGGATCGGTCTGTCCCTGCGGCGTAGGCATACCACCCTACTCAGTCCTAGTCTCGGACGAGCCAGCTCGAATCTCGTCTCGGGCGGCAGCCCTCTGTGCCCTCGTAGCCTTCGGCAGCATAGTGGCTGCTACAGGAAAACAGATAGTAAGAACAGTGCAATAGGATCATAGGATACACGGAATAGAAGAAGGAATTTTCAAGCAAGTATATCCTAAAGTCACTTAGGCGGAGTACCGTATCGCAAGTATGCCGCGGACATACACACGCTACGTTACCCTGCTTAAGTCACTTACTCCATCTACCAAGGGTCATCCTACACTCAAAAAGGTAAAACCTATCGCTCTGATACCAACTTTGTCACGACCCGCAGGGTACGGAACGTGACTGACACTTAAGTTTACGAAACGTCTCAAGACGTCCGTAAAATAAGTAAGCCAAAGCCCAGAAACCAAAACCAAATAAGCAAAAGAGTGAAGAAAAACCAATCAATTGAAAGCGAGTTTATCAAATCAGTCATATAAAAACCTTTTTTAAAAACAATACAAATTTTTCCGAAAATTTCGGCAGAGTCTCCTTTGTAAATACTGGCCCCCAAAATGGGTACAACAAGAATATATATGAATCCAACAAATAAGGCATCCCCAAGCGGGAGCTAGCTCTTCGCCACAAGGCGGTCACAAATCCCACGCAATATAAAACAACAACATGCAAAATAATCATAAAGAAGCATGAGAAAAACAGTATGTCGACTCAAGTGAGCTCGACCCCAAAATACAGCATAAAAAGTCCACAAATCTCACAGTCTCCTCTCTAGGTCAATATACAACAATACTGTAGATACAGTAGATGGAGTACACTAGATACAAAGAATATACAAGGTGGTGCAAAAATAATAATATAACCCACCTAAGAGCAAAACCTCGAGTCCAGGCAAAAGAAGCAAGTGCGCCCTCCGCTACTGTACTGACGGAGCGGACCTGCAAAAGGCTGGGGCACAACGGGGGTGAGTTGCCAACTCGTGAGTAATAAATAACATCTACACAGGCTATCGAAAGCATGCACACAAGTATCCTAGCATCTAAAATACAGGTAAGGCAGGGCATAATAGCAGGTATGTGTGCAATATGAATATACTAGCAGGTATGAATGCAATGCGAATCAACTCATGATCTGAATGTGTAAGTATAAGAATCATGTTCTTCCTTTAGGAATCTCTTTTGAAATACCAGCACAATACCAATAGAATCAACAAGAACCCGTGTCCAGCAACGACACCTCAAAACTATCACAAATCTCATATATCCATGTCATAGTATCTCTGGCCTCAGCCATCCGGCTGACCCAGCTCAATATCAAAATCTCATCATCTCGCGGCCACGGTCGGTATCCTCTGGATATCCGCCATGCCAAACAGTCACCGGTAGGTAATCCGTCCCCTGCCAGGCTCAACGTCAACACCACATTCATCTTGCCCCGGGGTACCATACCGGGCCCACCATGTACCCGTGACGGTTCCTCCACTCCTCGATACGGATCTCGAAAACCACAGCAAACTCATGGTGGACGACACTTTACATCACTAGAAAACCGCAATTACATATTTTAAAAACATAATAAGTTTAGAAATTTTGCGGCTTTCCCCCGAAATCCAGAATTATCATAAAATCTCAAGAAATCCTCATAAGTGCATATATCAATGGTGATGAATGCATATGGTATCAATAATTAAGCTACGATGTATGATTAATAGACTAGGCATGAACAAATAATATGATGAGGTACACGCACATGAATAGCAATCCTACGATTTCATTTTAAGGAATTAAAGGCAATAGCACAGGTTTAAGCATCAATTAGTAAAAGGTTTCAAATTATAGGTTATCTAGTGTGGTGGCATGGCAATTACCAGGACGTGTGTGTAAGCATGAATAGTGCTCGTGCTGCATATAAAAACCCTGGCAATGGTGCAGGTGTCCTATAGAATGGGTTCGTATATGTATGTCAATATAAGGCATGAATATAGAAAATAATTATACAAGTATTACATCCCTAATTACTAACATTACTAAGAATCTTTTTAAGCTACTAAAACTATCGGGCGACTTGCGCCATCCAACGATAGTCCCCCGTAGATGTTACATCTACTCACCGGAATCCCTAGCTAGTCACGTCCGATCACCGCTTTCCCCTTTCGAGCCGCGTCTGACGTCTCCGCGACCGAACCTGGAATTTATATCAAGACCAAACATAAGGTTACATATCAAGAACGACGCAATTCCCTAACGAAAATACCATAGTTCACAAGCTAGGTACAACGTGCACAAAGTGCGCGGAACACACGCGAAAATCGCAAAACTAACTAAAAATTGTCGATTTGGTCGCCCGGAAAAACTAAAACCCGATTACTCAAAAATCCACACTCACACATCCTAAATGTCATAGGATATGCCAACAATATAATCTAGATATCGCAATTAATTCGTCACAATAATTTACATACAAACCTAGTAAGCTAGAAACTTGCAATTTGGAACAAACATCGAAAATTAGCGACAAAGTTAACACAATCCAACACAACAATCCAAACTAACCCGCTAGCTAGCCATTACACAAATTTTAAACCATTAACTATGCATCAAACCATAATTCCAACACAAACCCTTCTCTTGATTTTTGGCAATTAGCAACAACAATGAAAATTTCACACAAGTTAACTTAGATTAGCATAACATCAAGCCACTTAAGCAAAGTAACCATATAGATTGGTTAAGTAAACAACTAGATTAATTAAAAAGATTTAATTAAGTAAAACATGGTTTCAAGAAACCCTAGTTAACTCAACCATTAACTATAAACAAAACTAGAATGAAAATAGCACTAAATTAACACTAAAACAACTAAATTAAAGAATTCTAACCATATTAACTTAAAAGAGTAGAAATTATACCTCAAATCTATGGATCTAGTAAGAAGAAATTTGCTTCAATTGATGGCCTCAAAGCATCATGATCCAAGCAAGGGAGGTGAAGGAAAAATGGATGAAGGATGGGGTTATTTTTGTGAGGTTTAAATTTGGAATTTTTTTGAAGCAAACTTGAAGAATTTGGAAGAAGAAAATGAAAAGAACAAAGAGATGAAGGGGGGGGGGCTGCTGGAATTCGGCCAGAAATGAGGGAGAGGGGATGGTGTGGGGTGTGGAAAAAAAGTCTTGGTCAACTCCTACCAACCACAAAAGACCATACCCAAAAACAATTCAAAAACCTTTAAAATAAAACCCCATTTCCACACAATATACAAGTCAAAAGAGCATGGAATTTTTTTCCCCATGAGCTGCTGGAAATGGCCGGTCTAGGGTGAGGGAAAAGTGAGAGGGAGTGCACAAAATTTTTTTTATGCAAAAAGACCCCCTACAAGTCCAAAATTGCAAGTTTAAGCTTAAATTCAATAAATTTCGTTTTCTATAATAAAAATTAGATAAAACTCAAAATAAATTACTAAAAATTTATGTTACAACTAGATTTTAATTAACATGATTTTAAAGCTTAAATTTAGCCCATTTAAATTTGTATTTATCGCTAATTTAATATATTTTCTTACCGGCTTAAAATAATATTAAAATTTGAAAATTTAGGGAAAATTTTTAAACGACCAGAATTTCACAAGTAACTCATTAGCTACTAAAAATAAGCAATTACCTATCCATTTTAGGTATAACTATTCCTAAACTGTAAAATAACAAAAAGACGGTTTACGGAAAAATACCGAATTTTCACCGATTTTCAGGAAAACTCCAAAATGACTTTTCAAGACGCTACACTATCAATCGGCATCCAGCCTCATAACATCACGTACGGTACAATCCATCGTACGACATCCTCTAGTCAAGGGTATGGATCAATCATCAAGTAAAACCCATCACGTACAGTATCCATCGTACGGTGTTATTAAACCATTAGGGATCCTATCAACCTATATGACAATAAGGGTATGGACCTAACATCTCGTACGGCATATCACTCATGATTCACTACATTATATATATCTATATACCTATATCCCAGATCACATCCGTATCAATCTCATATCATGGGACCGACAAGGATATCAACTATCTCATATCGACTCGCATCCATATAACGACATATCACACCAAGTCATCATATCACACCGTATACTCTTTTCATCGCATTAATATCTCACATCAAGTCATCTTACATATACATTCTATCTTATAAATCTCATGTAATACTACTCTAAATCTCATACTTAATCTCGTGCAACTACATATCTATATATCGCGATTCACATTCACTTTTCATCTCCCTATAAATCAATTCGAGACATCCTTTCTATCATATCATTTCACACTAAACCATAACTATAACCTTAAGTCATGGCATATCTTGTCTCCAAACTATAAATCACATATCAATGTTTGCGGGGGGTGCTACACGCCATCCACCCGACTTCCCCCGTAGATATAAATCTACTCACCTGCGGAACTTCTTGTTCAGCCGTAGTCGATATGCTTCGTCGTCTCGGAATCCACGAGAAGGTACCTACAATCACAACACATCGTATCGTTATGAAAACCAAGTCTGAAAACCGATACGGCATACGAAGTGCTCATAGGTTAGAACCTATAGCTACGCATGCAACAACAACCAAATAACCCTCGTCGTTGATGTAAAAACGTCCAAAGACTAAGCACAATATCAAATACAAAAACCCAAGCTCAGAAATCGGAAAAGCAAATTCAACAACGAAGGAAATCACTTCCAGATTTTGCCTCAGGTACAATTAGCCAATTTTGCATATGGGGTTGCTCTGGATATCACATAAGAGAGCCACAGACCAAGAATCAACACATTTCATCCCGACCTGGCCGCAAATTGCGGCCCTAGGCAATAAATTAGCGGCCAGAACAAGAGGGAATGGGCTCGGGTTTCTAGGGTAGGTTCTTGGTTGCCTGCACGTCTCTCTGTAATCGCTAAATAATATTTAGGGTACCCGGGTTATAGAAGATCTCAGTATCTCATCACAAATTCCACAAAATATGATATCGGCCAATTCAAAGTTCATGTTTTGGTTTCTAGTATCTGATCTTGGCCAATAAAAACAACACTCAAGTCATGCAAACACTCACTACACCTCAATTAACCCCTTACAAGTCAAGTCTCTCACTAAATCTCAACTTGGAAATTTCTAAGATCACAAAACCTAACTAAATCAATTTCTAAACTAAACTAGGATATTTGGAATTCAAAAAGCTTAACTAAAAGTGTAGGGATTACCTCCTTTGGCAACTTAGAAAAATTCTTGAGTTGCCCAAAGTCTTCAAAATCCAAACTTGAATGGTTCAAAGGGTTTAGGACAGGCTTGCGCATCTTTTTAATGAAGGTGGCATAGGGTTTAGGTTAGGAATTTGAGATGATACATTGAGGTATTAAAGGGTGAAGGAAGCATGAAGAATAATGAAGAAGAGAAGAAAATGATGAAGAATGAAGAAGGAAGAGGAATAAATGAGAAGGAATTGGTCAAAGATCTCTCTCTCTCTCTCTCTCTCTATCTCTCTTAACCCCACTCTCTCTCTCTCTCAAAATATCTCTTATTCTCACTCTCCCAAATATCTATTTTGTCTCCACTCTCTCTTTCTTAACCATGGCATCTATTTTATCATTCTCACAAATTCACAAGTCACAAAACAAATGAATAACATGCACATGACATGGTGCACCATAGAAAAATGTAACAATACGGATTTGGCTTAATCGAGATTAGTAGTACACTAATCAAGTTTAACTTAAATTTGTATATATTTAATTATAAAATGCCAAAATCCGATAAATATCTTTTAAATGAATAAATCATTTTAATCTCCAATTATATTCCAAATATCGGTATATAATTATACTATTTTACGGAAACCCCTATTCGCAAATCGAATAGTTTTCGCGAAATATATTATTTTAATATTTAATTTCCAAAATAATATTCATATTTATGAAATATTACAATCACCCCACTTAAATAAATTCGGTCCCCGAATTTAAATTTAAATCCCCAATTACTAAAACATTTCAATAATCAGCTCAATTCAACGGGGCTCCGAAATCACGGAAGATACAGAAATACCACAGCGCATCATGTGCGCCTGAAAACGAGTATGAAACTCAAAATCAAACTCCGTCAAGCGTCACGCAAATCATCGGATTTGCACGCATATCATCGGAGTTAGAATGGAGATACAGATCTTGAAATTCACTACTGAAATCCAATATGCACTAGTCAAATACTATAATACGTATATAGTACGCATCCTTGAAAATCTTCTAAAACTGAATAAAACACATGCAAAATATTTTCTGAATCGCCGTATGATGCGTAACTCACGGCACAAGTGACAGACGCTCATTTGTAAAGTAATAAGTATACTTTCATATATGTTTTGCTCAAATATACGTTCCGCCGTTTTAAAATATCCCAAAAGGTTTTCCTTTGTAAACGTTCGTGTCGCTCGCAGACACGTAGAAAATAGCGAGACTATAGCTCCTTTTTGAAAACCTCTTGGTAAACTTTTCATGCATGCTAAGTACTCAGGTACTGTCCTCAGATCAGTCCTGTTCGGCTACTACGTAATATAGTGCCTAACATGAAAACAAGGTGCTTAAAAGCAAAATCAGCCTCAAAAGGCGTATTCAACAATCATGTGCGTCTGGTGCGCACGGAAAACAAAGCCAAATACACGTGCTACGAATGTGCAAAAAACCAAACTAAGTGCAACGGGTGTGCACGAAAGCATCTGTCCTGTGCAACTTGTGTGCACGACAACATCTAGTTTATCTATAGTGCATGAAAATCTCAATCCAGTGCAACTAACATGCACGAATGAAAATCCCAATCGAGTGCATCCGGTGTGCACAAAATCACATCTCATATCATGCGCTCAATCATGCGCGAAAATCCAAATCAAGTGCTTCCTTCATGCACAAATGAAATCTAAATTAAGTGCATCCGACACGCACGAATGAAATCTAAATCAAGTGCATCCGATACGCACAAAATCCAATACCAAGCGCCTAATATGTGCAAAAATCCAACCCAAGCGCGTCAGGTCCGTATAAATGCCCAGTACGGTAAAGCGCACGAAAACGAATGTCAAGTGCAAACGCGCACAGAAATATAAATCTGGTAAAAGAAATGCTGAAAGACATAAATTGGGTGCAACCAATGTACGGAGTATAAATCTAGTGCAACCAATGCACGAAATACCCACCTAGCGTAACAAATGCATGAACTGCAAATCTAGTGCAACAAATGCACGAAATACGAATCTGGTGCAACAAATGCACAAAATACAAATCGGGTGCATACAGTGCACGAAATACAAATCCGGTACATCCAATGCACGAAATACAATTCCGGTGCATCCAATGCACGAAATACAATTCCGGTGCAGCCAATGCACGGAATACCAATCCGGTGCATCCAATGCACGAAATCTCATCAATAATTCAAATGCGTATAAAAGCAACACCAAGTGTACCAAGGTGTATAAAATCATAAACGTGTGCAACTGCGTGGAAAAAACACATATCAATGCATGCAAGCACATGCGAGTTATACCGAGTGCAAAACCAAATCAGGTGCGTACCACATGCACAAATCAAATCAACCATATGAAATCCATGAAATCATAAACACGTGCAGCCAAGGCACAAAACCGATCTCAAGTGTAATAAATATGCACAAATCGTAAACCAACACAATGGTGTATAAAGCATATATCAAGTACAATACTATGCACAGAACGTAAATACCCAGTACGTGCAGCCATGGTGCATGAAAACAATATCATGAAACTCAATCATTAAGACTCAAATCCAAGCGATATAAGCGTGATACTCGGATCACAAACGCAAATCGCAACAAATGACATTGAGGCACACCTCCTATAATGTCGAAAAATGCCGGTGTGCCCAAAACTGGCAGAGCAAGAATATCCGCTTGCCTCCTGCTCACGGTGTGGCGTCCTCTGTCTCTGGGTCTTCATTTCTCTGTGGATTACCAATCTCACAATCCATCGGCTTATCGGCCCGGTCAGGTGTACTAACAGAAACGATTCTGCTCTTACACTCCTCTGGTCATCTCTCGGCCAATTAGCATGACCACTTATAAAGCAGCACGTCACTGGCGTTGGCCTCTGGCCCTCTGAATACACATGACACAACTGATCCTCAGTGCAACTCTTATTGCAAGAGTGTCCTAGAAGGAACCTGCTCAAGGTCTCTTCTGATCTCGCCTATGCCGAACTATACGGAGGCTGGTACTCTTACATAAGTTTTCTCATTTTCTGGACATCTGCGTTCTAAGCACAACATTTCCTCAGGAACTGGCCGTGTCCCAACGCCTCTATATGCCCATCAGATCTCTAATCTCAACGGGGGGTAACAACAGTTCGTTAACATCTCGCATGAACCTCTTGCTCCACTCGTCTTTATTATCATCCACTTCGACGTCACGTCATGCTATCTGCGTACTGCAATTGTTCTCAGCTACAGTCAATCTGGAGTCTCTCACACGGACTCGAAATTACGAACTCAGTATCTTCACCACTTTGTAGAAGATATCGAGCCGAACACGTCCTCAGGAACTCGTCCCAACCATCGGAGGAATATACTTTATTCATCTGCTCTCGATCAACTCACAACGCATCTGGGTGAGGTCCTCTATCCGAAGCTGGTCCACTTACCGATCTCCTATCGGATCATCCAACGAACAACGTCATCTCTTGATCGATCTACTCTAGATCTGAATAAGATTCTCCACACTGGAAATCTTTAACTCAACTGAGTCTGCGTCGGCGAATCAAATCAGACGAATCACCTTCGTCTCTCAACTCAAGATAGACTGGCTATCATCCGTCGCATCTCTGCCTGAAAGCTCCAGCGATCTCAGCTCGTAAGCTCTGGAAGCGACATCCCATCAATCTCAGCAACAGCTGGGTCATCTGTCTGCAAGGTAGACGACATCACAATCTCTGAGGTAGGATGTACATCAACAGTCCTCTCGCCACAGGCAGTCTCTAACAATGGCCCGATCATCCGGTGTAAAACCGAAAACTCGCCTTAACAAGAGGTCACAATACAAACACTAAATCGATATGTTTCCATGTCACCAGAAAACACGATGGTCAGTCCCCATTCATAACGAGCTCGCCCTGACCGCATCACTAGCAGCAGCTCAATCCGTGCTTAAACCATGGTGACAAGAACCTCAAACATGTACCGATGAAGATAGATCAAAGGAATGAAAGGAATCAACAGATCCAGAATGGATACATGATCATAAGTAGGAAAGGAATCAGTGAGAGTATGATCATGTAAACAAATAGGATCAAGGATCTCAAATGGATGTCTGATCAAGGGAACGAAGAGAATCACAAGTCTCAAGATATGTACATCCTAAGGTCACTTAAGCGGAGTTTCGTATCGTAAATATGCCGCGGAACATACGTACGGTACGTCACTCTACTCAAGCTACCTACTCCATCAATCAGAGTTAACCTATGTAACGAAAGTTCGGGTCTAATACCCCCCTGTTCAAGTCTAAGTTCCGTAAGGTCAAGCCTAGGTTCCGAAATAGATCATGCCCCAGACTCCATATAGTCAAACCTAGACTCGAACCAAGGTTAAACCTAGCGCTTTGATACCAACTTTGTCACGACCCGAAATTTAGTTCGTGACCGACACTTAAATCAGACAACGTCTAAAGGCGTAACGTAACTTAAGTAAGCCGAAGCCCAAAAATCTAAACCTTTTTAAGAAAATAAAACGGGTGAAGTTTTGAAATAAAGGTATGATGAAATCAAAAGTTTTCTTAAATACATGGATAATAGAACATGAAAATTCAAGTGGATTATATTAGTTGAAAAACATGTTTCGTCTTTTAAAAATTTGGGCAGCACCTCCTTTGTATATTTTGATCCAAAACCACATATACATAACAACAAATAAAGGCATCCCCATGCGGAAACTAGCTCTTCGCCAATTGGCAGAATCACAACCACACAAGACAGAATAATGTATACGATGCCCAACGGCGAAGATCAACACAAAAGATAATGTAATAAGCAAGACATCAACCCACCAAGCGAACATATAACCCATCGCTCTAAGTCTCGCAACTACAAGTGTTGCTAAGTCTTACTACATACACAAATACTAGTTTCTGATTGATGGAGTTGACTAGATACAATAGAAATAATAATACAAGAGTGGCACGATCCAACATGTACCACCTACCCAAGCAAGTCACCCGAATGCAAGCTGTGTGCCAGCGATACCGCTACTGATCCATACGATCAACCTGTAAGAACTGTGGTACAACGGGATGAGTTACCAACTCGTGAGTAGAAAACATCATCAGGTAGAAATCGAATAAAACAATGATTTCTAGGTCAACTATATCATAAAGGTAATACTATGATATCTAGGGTGACCGTATCTGCATATGTGTCGACTATATAATCGATGTCTATCAGCATGTGGATAACATCTACATGTCCACCAATGACACAACAACATCATGCATGTAAATATCATGAAAGCATATGTATGTAAATATGAGGATATCAATCCGTGTATCCATCAACGACACATCAAAATCATGGAACCTGAGTGTCCAACATCGACACTCGAAACATGATGAATCCCGTGTCCAATATCGACACGTAAATCCTCATATCTTGGGCTCTGTCAGTCCGGATCGGCCCATGGGCTCCGTCTTTCCGGATCGGCCCTCGGGTTCCTGCAGTACAGATCGACCCATATCCATCTCTCGACTCCGGTCGGTATCCTCCGGATAACCGCCAGGTCCAACCAATCACCGGTAGGTAGTAGTCCCTCTGCCAGGCTCATCGTCTACTGCGCGACATCCCTTTCTTGCCCCGGGATACCATACCGGGTCTACCATGAACCCGCAAACGGATCATCCATCTTTTCGAATCAGGTATCTATCACACGTCTCAGAACCGAGAAAACGCATGGTGGACGCACTGAAATATCATATCAAGAGAAACCGGGTTTTTAAAACAATACATATTTTCTTTTGAAATATCACCATGGTTCTCAAATCCAAAATCTCATGAAAACAGCATCTCAATGCATATAATCGTAAAGCATGATGTATGCAAGCATATAACAGAAATGTGAGCATATCCATATATCATGCAACATAGTATAGTGATGTGAACATAGCAAGTATATCATGCAACATAGCATAATGATGTGAGCATAGCAATATATCATAGCATGATGTAGCAATTCTATTGTGTAAGTGACATAGCAATTATTGATGATGAAGGTGTGTGAGCCGGCGAATCTATGTAAGTGTAACATACGCATCATCGATAATTGTGTAGGCGTACTAGCAAAGGTATATGTAATGTAATGAGAATGACATGAACATAGCATAAGGTACATCGTAAGCGAAATGCTAAAAGGTATACGTATCTATAACATATCCGAGTCGATGAATCTATCAATCGGAATCCAGCCTCATAACATCACGTACGGTACAATCCATCGTACGGCATCCTCTAGTCAAGGGTATGGATCAATTATCATGTAAAGCTCATTACATACGGTATCCATCATACAACGGCATTAAACCATTAGGGATCCTATCAACCTATATGACAATGAGGGTACGGACCCAACGTCTCGTACGGCATATCACTCATGATTCACAACATTATATATATCTATATACCTATATCCCAAGTCACATCCGTTTCAATCTCATATTATGGGACCGACAAGGGTATTAACTATCTCATATCGACTCGCATCCTTATAACTACATATCACACCAAGTCATCATATCACACCGTATACTCTTTTCATCGCATTAATATCTCACATTAAGTCATCTAATATATACATTCTATCTTATAAATCTTATGTAATGCTACTCTAAATCTCATACTTAATCTCGTGCAACCACATATCTATATATCGTGATTCACATGCACTTTTCATATCCCTATATATCAATTCGAGACATCCTTTCTATCATATCATTTCACAGTGAACCATAACTATAACCTTAAGTCGTGGCATATCTTGTCTCCCAACTATAAATCACATATCAATGTTTGCGGGGGGTGCTATACGCCATCCACCCGACTTCCCCCGTAGATATAAATCTACTCACCTGCGGAACTCCTTGTTCAGCCGTAGTCGATGTGCTTCGTCGTCTTGGAATCCACGCGAAGGTACCTACAATCACAACATATCGTATCGTTATGAAAACCAAGTCCGAAAACTGATACGGCACACGAAGTGCTCATAGGTTAGAACCTATAGCTTACGCATGAAACAACAACCAAATAACCCTCATCGTTGATGTACAAACGTCCAAGACCAAGCACAATATCAAATACCAAAATCAAAGTTCAGAAATCGGAAAACCAAATTCAGCAATGAAGGAAATCACTTCCAGATTTTGCCTCAGGTACAATTTGCCAATTTTGCATATGGGGTTGCTCTAGATATCACATAAGGGAGCCACAGACCAAGAATCAACACATTTTATCCTGACTTGGCCGAACATTGTGGCCCTAGGCAATAAATCTGCGGCCAGAACAAGAGGGAATGGGCTCGGGTTTCTCGGTTAGGTTCTTGGTTGCCTGCATGTCTCTCTGTAATCGCTAAATAAATTTTAGGGTACCCGGGTTATAGCAGATCTCAGTATCTCATCACAAATTTCACAAAATACGATATCGGCCAATTTAAAGTTCGTGGTTTGGTTTCTAGTATCTGGTCTTGGCCAATAAAAACATCACTCAAGACTTGCAAACACTCACTACACCTTAATTAACCCCTTACAAGTCAAGTCTCCCACTAAATCTCAACTTGGAAATTTCTAAGATCACAAAACCTAACTAAATCAATTTCTAAACTAAACTAGGATATTAGGAATTCAACAAGCTTAACTAAAAGTGTACGGATTACCTCCTTTGGCAACTTAGAAAAATTCTTGAGTTGCCCAAAGTCTTCAAAATCCAAACTTGAATGGTTCAAAGGGTTTAGGATAGGCTTGTGCATCTTTTTAATAAAGGTGGCATGGGGTTTAAGTTAGGAATTTGAGATGATACATGGAGGTAGTGAGGGGTGAAGGAAGCATGAAGAATAATGAAGAAGAGAAGAAAATGATGAAGAATGAAGAAGGAAGAGGAATAAATAAGAAGGAATTGGTCAAAGATCTCTCTCTGTGTTAACCTCACACTCTCTCTCTTAGAATATCTCTTATTCTCACTCTTCCAAATATCTATTTTGTCTTCTCTCTCTTTTTCTTAACCATGGATTCTATTTTTATCATTCTCACAAATTCACAAGTCACAAAACAAATGAATAACATGCACATGACATGGTGCACTAGCCATAGAAAAATGTAACAATACGAATTTGGCTTAATCGAGATTAGTAGTGCACTAATCAAGTTTAACTTAAACTTGTATATATTTAATTATAAAATTCCAAAATCTGATAAATATCTTTTAAATGAATAAATCATTTTAATCTCCGATTATATTCAAAATATCGGTATATAATTATACCATTTTACGAAAAACCCCTATTCGCAAATCGAATATTTTTCGCGAAATATATTATTTTAATATTTAATTTCCAAAATAATATTTATATTTTTGAAATGTTACATAATCCATTTCTTGTTCCGGAACAGCTGCAATCTTTTCATGACTTTTCTCATGGAATTATGGTCGCATTCAATGCCTCTGCATAGACATCCAGTCTCTGATGTCAACGGAGTGGAATGTCATCTCGTCAAGATCTCGTACGAACCTCTTACTATGCTTTTCTTCAACGTGGACCAATTCGGAATCATCTCTTCGTAGCTGTGTGGACTGCACTCCAAACGGCTGCACTCGTATCTAGAGTCTCTTTTCCGAAGCTACGAACTCGGCATCTCAAATATCCTGTAGTAGGCATCTTGCCAATTACCTTCTCGGGAACTCGTTCAAATTATCGGAGTGATGCTCTTATGATCGTCCTCTCTCGATCGACTCACAACGTGCCTGTGTGAGGTCCTCTTCTAGCTGAAGTTAGTCATTCTGATGACCTCGCATCGGGGTATCCAAACGAACCATATGTCCTAGTCATCAATCCATGGGTGACTAGCGATTTTCTATCATATCCCTGAGTATAAACTCGTGCTGCAATAGCTCAAACATCTGGGGGGATATCTTATCGGTCGCTTGTCACGACCCGAAAGTACGGAACGTGACCGGCACTTAGATTACGAAGCGTCTAGAGGCGCAACGTAACCTAAGTAAGCCGAAACCCAGAAATCTAAACCATAAAAAGAAGAAGAAGTAAAGGAAAACATGTAGAAAACAAGTTTTAAAAAAACATCCAATTTTCTCAAAAATTTCGGCAGAGTCTTCTTTGTAAAAACTGGGCCCAAACGGGTACAAACAAGAATAATATATATACAAACAATAAAAAGCATCCCCAAACGGGAGCTAGCTCTACGCCAAAAGGCGGAAACAACCACATCAATGCACAATAGTATACAACGCCAAAGGGCGATGCTCAAAACTCAAAAGAAAACAAAACCACCAAATATCATAATAATACAAGCGCGGCTCTAAGGTCGAAATAAACAACTGATCCAGTAAACTATCAAGTAATACAAGTTTGGTTGATGGAGCTTTCTAGATACAAATGAAATAATAAAAGTACAATAGCGGTCCAGATACAAGTGAACCAACCTACTGTGCAAATCACCCTGAGTGAAAAGATGTGCCAGCAAGCTGCCAGGAAAACCTGTACATCGAACCTGTAATAAAATTTGGCACAACGGGGGTGAGTTTCCAACTCGTGAGTAGAAGATATCTGCGAAAAGAAATCGAATGCACGACGCTGTCCTAGGTCATAATAATATACTAATATACTACTAGTCATCAAGTAAAGACAGGATAATAAGCTACGTGTAAGTGCAAATGCTCCGTGCTCGTATCAGTGCCTCATATAGAACTATGTCATGTGAATGAGTATGCATGCACCATGAATGTGAAATAACCAATCCTGAAATCTAGATATATCTGTATAAGAAATCTTTAACTTTTATCATGGTAAAATGTCTATAGAAATCTGAAATATCAACGATGAAATCCATGGAAATCCGTGTCAAGTATCGACAAAAAACATGTAAATCCCAAGTCTCAATACCTCATAATTTCAATGTCTCATAGTCTCAATATCTCGAGATCCGTCAGTCCGGATCGGCCCATATCATCAAATCTCATGACAACGGTCGGTATCCTCCGGATATTCGCCGCGCCAGACATCACCGGTAGGTAGTCCTCCCCTGCCAGGCTCATCGTCTACAACTCGATCTTCTTGCCCCGGGGTACCATACCGGGCCCACCATGTACCCGAGACGGTTCATCCACTCCTCGAATCGGGTCTCGAAATCCAACAGAAAACATGAAATCTCATGGTGTACGACACATACATCATGAGAAAATCGCATCTTATGTTTTAAAAAGAGAGGAGGAGAGAGAGAGAAGTTTTTATATATTCTTGCGGTTTTCCCCAAAAATCCAGAAATCTCATAGAAATCCAAAATCCCAAAATCATGAGTAAGTATATGATAAGTGTCGGCATATGCCCCATAATACTGCATGATAACATGAAAATGCGAATGCATGAAATGTCTAAGTAATAAATACCATGTCTATACTAACACCAGAGAATAATCACAATATTATATCGATCTAGCTGTTAGCTTATTGTATCAATAAAAGATAATATGATCTAAAGTGTACGTGACATAGCAATTACCGATGATGATGTGTGTGAGCCGGCAAATAAGTGTGCGTGGAATATGCGCATCATCGGTAATGGTGCCGGTGTCCTAACAGGCAAAGTTTTATTCTGATTATAGAAACATATGAATGAACATGCACCATTATGATTACGGTATGAATTTAAAGACGGATGTGTAATAACCACTCATCTGTGATATACAAGTATAACTACAACTATATGACTCGAGCCTAAACTAGTGTCCATCTAACCTCTTAAGGAACTAAACCTAAGAAACTAGTCAATAAGAAATAAGAGTCCACCTAAGGACTGAATCCATATCTCTAATAGTCGGATATCCAGCCTCAATAGCGTCACGTACGTAGTACGGCTTCCTCGAATCAAGAGTGCGGATCAATCATCATATCTATACCTCGTACGGTAAAATCCATCGTACGGCATCCTAATATCGGGGTACGGGTCAAGTATCACCAACGTGTCTCATCATTCGTATAATATCATCATCAACACATGTCAAGATCAAGGTGCTATACTGTAATCGCATTCTTCAATCATATATCATTGTCAGCATAAATATACATCGTTAATTTATCCTCAGAAATATCATGTCATATGTATCATATTGTGATTAAGTCACACTTAGATCATATCGTAATCAAGTCATACCTATATGATATCGTAATCAAGTCACACATATATGATATCGAAATCAAGTCACATCTATATGATGTCGTAATCAAGTCACACCTATATGATATCATATCAGAATTTCAGGCACAGGTTACGGTCCGGGTTCTATTTTAGAGTCCCATATACTTCAATATCATTACCACCCTTTATTATTTATGTATAGCTATTCATTATCTCATTTCCTAATGATCCGCTAATATCATAACACGACCGTAAGGTCAAGAATCACGGCATCAAGCCCAGTTATATTGTTTCATCCCCGTGTATCATATCACATCGTTGTATCACATATACGTATTGTGTATATATATATATATATATATATATATATATCTACACCTAGTCTTATATATATATATACACATACACGTATACACCACGTCGAGTCTCAGTGTTTGCGTGTGTGTATCTACCTGAAACCTACGAATCTCTTCCAAGATATTCATCCTCGGGTAAGGTCTTTCTAAATCAATCTAGTCTAACCTAAGGTCACTACTTGGGTCCTACTCATCGAAATTCTAAGGTCACGTCTGGCTTCCTAATGACAATAATTACTATCCCTATTCTACGTTTGCGGGGGTGCTAAACGCCATCCACCCGACTCCCCCCCATAGATATACATCTACTCACTTGGTCCTTGTCTGCCGAAAACGGTGTCGCCATCCTCTTATTCATCGCCCGCAGTCCACGTGAGGGGTACCTATACGCAAACACATATAATATCGTAAACTGAATCACGGATAACATAAAAACGACGCACGAAACGCGCAGAGGTTAAAACCTATGTCCCGCTCATACAAAAGAACCAAATATCGTTCGATATCGGCGTACAAACGCCGATTGATCGAGATAAGCATCAACAAACAACTCATAGTTATAAAACTCATTACTTATAATATAAAACATGATTTAATTCATCGAAACCCTAAAAATCGTTCAAATCGTCCGATTCCGTAAAACCTGAAAACACCAATTTACCGTTTTACTTCAAAACTTGATGTTTAAAAGAAACTAATGGTCATAGTATTCATTAATTAGCATAACTAGACTATATAAACCATCACTATATTTTTAACACCCTAATTTATATTAGTTTGAAAATTCTAGTTTGCAAACTTGCCCGATTTCGATACTTTTAAGGAAAATTTCACAATGTCACATCTAAACTGGATTTTGCTTGAATTAATGCATTCAACTACAATTAATGATGATAATAATATCATGAAATCATAATTTAGATTTTAAATCTCATTTATCTAAGAATTTCCAAAATCTAGTTAGCAAAAATAGCATTTTTATTAGTATTTTTCAATTATCAATAG